>OZ018375.1:80770560-82020560 GCA_963969555.1 Polydrusus pterygomalis
ATATAATATACAGGGTTAGGAAAAATTACCAGAACGGTCAATTATTTCAAAATATACAGGGGTTATCAAAAAACGTCTTATATAAAAAATGTAGGGCTGTTAAAAATCTACATATCGGTGATAAATTTAAATATACAGGGTCGCCCACAAAGTTGTGGTGTATGATAGTGTTATTTTTTTAAATGGAATACCCTGTATATTTTTACTTATTTGATTGTTGACTCAATTTTAAACATTTTTTATTAACCATGTGTTATACCTAAATTCATTACTTTCCTACATAAATTGATCAGCTACAAAACACAAAATAAATTTCAAGAAACAATTTATTAAGTTAACTTTAAACAAAAACGTATAACAAATCATGGCAAAACGGCTTTATTTTTTAATAAGTGTTGAAAATGACCTCCATTTACTAACTGACAATGATACAAATTATCGCAAAAATGTCTTTGGGTGTTTAAAACCATTTCCCTTGTTATTCTCGCACTTTCATTGATAATTTTCATTCTTAATTCTTCTAAATTATTGGATTTATTTTGATAAACTATGTTTTTCAGGTGACCCCAATAAAAAAAATCTAATGGCGAAAGATCGGGGGACCGTGAAGGACATTCGATAGGCCCTCTTCTTCCTATCCATCGATTTGGGAACGTGACATCCAAAAATTCTCTAACTTCGCGAGTAAAATGCGGAGGAGCTCCATCTTGCTGATATCAGGTTAAGTTAATATCAGCATTTAAATTGTTTATAGCTGAAACTATTTCTTGCCGAAGAAGCCGGAGATATCGATCACCGTTCAAATTTTCCTCGATAAAAAAGGGTCCAATTACATGTCCCGCAAACAATCCAGCCCAGACATTAACTTTTCTTGGGAACTGTGTATGCAGCTCTTCATACCAGTTAGGGTTATTTCGCGCCCAGTAACGGTAATTTTGATTATTCACCATTCCGTGTAGTGTAAAAGTCGCTTCATCCGAAAACACAATATTGTTTGAAAAATTCTGGTTTTCTTCCATATTTCTAGTCATTATTTCGCAAAATTCTAGCCTTCGATCACAGTCAACGTCAAAAAGTTCTTGTACAACATTAATTTTGTATGGATACATTTTCTCAGTATGAAGAACGGTTCGTACAGATTTTTGATCAATTTCATAATCCAAAGCAAGCTGATTGGTGGATTGTTTGGGTTTTTCTTCTATCGCAAGCAGAATTTCCAGGTTTTTTTCCTCGGAGGATCTTGGGCGGTTTTTTACAGTACCAGTCATTCTGTAACGCTCAATAGTTCGAAAAACTGCATTTTTTTTAATGTGCCTGTCTGGATGCAAATTATTGTAAATATTACATACCTCCTGATATGATCTCTGTTTATCGCCAAACCCCCTTAAAATTAAGATATCAATTCTCTCTGTTTCAGTAAGTAAAAATGCCATGCTATTTTCTTTTTTGTCTATTTCTGTCAGAATTTGAGTTTCAGATGTCAAACTATTAATTATTTATTAGTAACCATGGTCGTGCCTTATTTGTTGTTCACTATGTTCGAAAATCGCATCGTTATACGTTATTATTTGAAACGCCGATTTCTAGATAAGTAATGAATTTAGGTATAACACATGGTTAATAAAAAATGTTTAAAAGTGAGTCGACAATCAAAATAAGTAAAAATATACAGGGTGTTCCATTTAAAAAATATAACTATCATTCTCCACAACTTTGTGGGCGACCCTGTATATTTCAATTTATCACCGATATGTAGATTTTTAACAGCCCTACATTTTTTATATAAGACGTTTTTTGATAACCCCTGTATATTTTGAAATAATCGACCGTTCTTGTAATTTTTCCTAACCCTGTATGCATCTGCCTACAAAATGGCAATGATATCTCGTTTTTCATAAAAATGTAACAAACGTGGTTTTTCCCCTGTACTCTTCAAATAGTAAACAAGAAAAACATATGGCAATGTTTTAACAAATACAATGTTTTTGAGAGTTTCTGATGCTTTGGGAGTTAAAATCTAAGTGGCGTCAATGTACTGTATCAAACAGGCGTTTTTTTAATAGAGCAACCCCATATAGCC
The DNA here is from genome assembly GCA_963969555.1 of Polydrusus pterygomalis. Classification (NCBI taxonomy): domain Eukaryota; kingdom Metazoa; phylum Arthropoda; class Insecta; order Coleoptera; family Curculionidae; genus Polydrusus; species Polydrusus pterygomalis. The sequence goes on from OZ018375.1 coordinate 80,772,641, forward strand.
CTAAGACGAGTAGAATTTACAAGAGAACTTAAGAATAACGGTATATAACACTCACTTTTCCTTAAAACCTGTTTTTCTGGATGAAACCTGGATAAACAGTAAAGGGGCTTTCAGGCGAACTTGGCAAGATGATACTCTTCATACAGTTAAAAAAATCGTCAGAGGGTATACGGTATATTGTTCTACATGCTGGTTCAGAAAATTGATTTGTGTGCAATTTTGATATTGAAGAAATCTGGATTAAAACCTGGTGATTATCATAATTCGATGAATAGTAAAAACCTTGAGAAATGGTTTGAAGAAAAATTGTTAGCAATCTTGGAAGAACCATTGCTTATTATCATGGATAACGCCACCTAAATTCTGGGCTAATGAAAAAATTACAAATATAAGTTGGTCAAAACGATTACTTCATTTAGAACAAAGACAAATTCAGGTGTCATCATTTGCAATGAAGGATCAGATCTGGATAATAGTGAAGCAGCATATCCCACCCAAACGTTACAAGTAATCTGGAAAGCGCTATTTATTTTATTTTTTAATTATTTTTATTTTATTTTAACAGGTTGGACGAACTAATATTGCAACATGGACATCGAGTTTTAAAAACTTTGTTACTTTAATTTTATATAAATGGTTTGGTCGGAATATAGGCGCTATTATGATGCAAAAATAAATTCTATGCATCCCGTAACAAATGACATAGTTTTGGGTCTGTAGAATGAAGCTATAGAAAATGTAACAGTAAAAAAATGAAAAACTTATATAGTTAACACAAACTAATAAAATTATAAATGATGTGCGGGAACGGAAAAAAGTTATCGATGCTTCAGATACTGACTCTTCCCGTTATTAGTACCTAGGACGAATCTGAAGATGTTGATCCTTGCGGTGTGATTCATTTTAATTAATTATTAAAAAACTGTGTTTTGTTGTGTTGTCATTTTATTATAGTTTCTCCTTTATGATTTTATAAATTAGATGAAAATATTTGAAACAAAATTTATAGACTGATGCACTAATCAAAAAAATATATGATTCAATTTTAAATTTTATAAATGAGTTTTATTCAATTTTCAGTAAATTTAAATTAATCAAAAATTTCATACTGATTTTTAAAAACAAAATGTTTCATCCCATGATACCTTTTACCCAAAATAAACTACTTATTTCTGACTTCATTAACAGTATAAAAATAATGATTAAAAATTTGAAGACACGCGTTTGTATTTAACTTTTTCACATGCATCCATCTTTATGTATATCAAGCCTAAGAAAAATCATAACCTTTACCACCATTAAGTCAAACTGACTGAATTAATTTACGACGTATCGCAAATATGAGGAATATGACGTAACGCGCATAAAGCGGTCATTGAACATACTTTAGCTATTATAGTCTTCATATTCAATATGGAAAAAACAGGCAGAACTTAAATAATAACTTGAAGAAATAGTCCATACTTAAAGTGGAGTTGAAAGTATGAAAAGAAAAGAAAAACACTAAGTCTTCCTCCACAAATTTAATGGAAAGGATTCCAAGTTTTAAGAGTCTCTACATGTTTCGAACGTAGAAACGTTCATCTTCAGGAGACAGAAGGTTTTTAAAAAATATGCTGTGTAGAAGAAACATGAAATAAAAGACTTGATAATGGTAAAACCATAGAGTGATTAAAACATAGTGAAGGGTTGTAAACAAACCAAATAAAATAGGAAGAAGAAAACCTGTCTAGGTGTCAAGGCTTATTTAAAAAAAATTTAAAAAATTTTTATTTATTTTTAAAAAAATTATTGGCTGATCGGACAATAATCCAATATCTCGAAAAAATCAAAATATTTTTGCTAAACTGGATAAACGTGTTCCAAAATTTAATAACAGAAATTAGAATAATTTCTGTAATGTCCACTATTTAACGTACCATATTAAAACTATTGCGAAGGCTCGCTGCTTAAAGCAAAATGTATTGAAGCTGATGGCTTACAATTGGAACATTATCTTTTATGAGTTTGTTTATATGGGTTGTTTTATGCTGTTTAAAATTCGTTATTCGGTCAATAAAATTATATTAATAAACTTGTTGTACCTACCGTGCGAGCAAAAATTATTTGCATCAAAGAGGGCTTTGATTAAAAAACGTAGGGCTTGGTTTAGATCACAATGATATGGGGTCGATATATCTAACCAAACCTAGGTTAAAATTTTGTCAAATTCATATTATGACATGATATGCCAAACTAATGAGTAATAAAATAAGTAGACAAATTCAAATTTATTTTTGTTGTTTACAAAATTAACAAAGTAAAAATATACAGAAAGAAAAAGAAAAATAATTACATAAATTGCTGAAATTGGCCACCGCCATGCTCCAAGCATAAATTCACACGTCTCTTCATTGGGACAGGCGGCTTATACAATTTTTTGGCGTATTTTGCATTATTGCACGAACGTTTGCAACAAATTTTTCTGTTCTTACATATGGTCTTCCTGCTCCTTTTTTGTGTTGTATAGAACCTGTTTCCATAAACACAGCCACGGTTCTTTTCAGGCAATGATAAAAATCCCCAGCAATAAAAGCAACATTAAGAAAATGTTCGTGAAAATCGTCCATGCACAAACCCGGATTATATTGCCACTCACCATTTACTCTAACCCCGTTTCGAAAATACGCTTCAACCATGAATGTTTTGTGCTGTTCCGTAAAGCCCATTGTGTGAATTGTTCAAGAAATTGGAAAAATTAGCGATGAATCAAATTATTTGTAACGACTGTCAAAGATGACGGAATAACTGATTGATTGTTAATTTAGGTAGTTACTGACACCCAATAGGTATTAAGCTCTACGGCTAAACATTACGTCCTTAGATGCAAGGCCCTCTTTGATGGAAATAATTTTGGCTCACACGGTATTAGTACTTCGTTTTAGTGTAGATCTATGGTTAAAAAGGTGTATTAAGTTATATTGTTTGATAAAACTTTTGTTTTGTAAATATTATTATTAAAGTATAAAGGCAGCGGAAGGCAAATCTAGGTATGATGCCATTTTTAATCTAAACATATAATAACATAACAATAACCAAATGGGCAACATTGCACACTTTCCCAAAATTTAAACGTAAATTTGGGACACCCAGTAAAAAGGAAATTGCGGACATGTAAGAGAACAGGAATAAATTCTAAATTAAGCTGTATTGACTATATCGTAATATTGTTACTTAGATTTTTTATTATGCAAGAATTTTTTAATATAAGAAGACATCAAAATAACATACTTTATTAAAAAATAAAATTCAGAAATGACTTTAGGAAACACGTGCGGAAAGTGCTATGTTACCGCATACTGTCAGCAGATAGTGTAGTATATATATGTGGACATCGGATTATTAAATCTTTTCTTTGGGATAAAATTTGGGAACAGAAAATTTTTAGAACTTTTTCCAAATTAAAATATTTTTTTTATTTCTTATGAAACTTAACCTACGTATTTTAGAACCACTGATCTTTCACCAAAGGATATTTTCCTGTGGGATCCCATTTAAAGTGCTATTTATTAAAATCTGCGATATCAAAATTTGGAAGAACTAAAGATTACAATTTCAGGGGCATGTAATCGAATCTCTGCGCATTATCTTAGTAATGTAAGAACTTAGCTATATGATCATTTAGGATATTCCTTGGTAGTAAACAAAGGACTGCTTGAGCATCTGATAAAAAACATTAAGTTTTCCTTTAAATTAGTTGTCTTGGTAGGTATTTTTTTAAATAGTATTATTTTTCCACTTATCTTTAAATGTTGAAATAAATAAAGTATATATTATACACTTTCCGCATGCGCTAGAAACAATATTTTTCTGTGAGCGTGAATAAAGACGACATAATAATAAAGTCGTTTTTATTTACTTAAAAAGTACACTAACTGAGATCTTAGTACAAAAGTAGACTTTTTGTTAAAGCGTTTCGAAATAGACATATTTCGATATTTATTATAATTTCGAAATGACACTCTTTTAGGCACTAGTGTCTGAATGTGACAGTTTTAGGCACTAGTGCCTAAAAGTAAAAATGAAACATTAAAATCAATGAAAATATCTATTTATTATATATGTTAAATGTACAATTATGTAAACTGTTGAACTGAATGATAGAGGCATCTAGCTTCTCTTCTTTAAGAGCAATGTAATTATTAGTAGTCGGAATGGATAAACTGGTAGTACTGACAATGCTAACTTCTGCTTCTGAGTGAACTTCTTTTATTTTTGTAGTTTGCGTATCTTTCTGCCCTATGATTCTTTTTGCTATTTCGCTTTTCTGTTCAATGGAATTTTCTATATAACTCTCGGCAACTGAGCTTGATCGCCAACCTCTATGACGCTTTAAAAGTGTCATGTCCGCTCCAGAATCTGCCAAAATTGTTGTAGAGCTGCGCCGGAAGCAATGGCCAGTGTATTCATTGGTGTTGGGGAGTCCAAGGAATTCTGCTATTTTTTTTTGGCATACCTCCAATTGCATTAATTCCAACTGGCAGGGTACAGCATTTACCACTTCGATATGTCAAGAAAAATCGCTGATGTGTCGTATTCAGTGGACGAAGTTTTGCGTACCTACTTACGAAATAGATCTAAAAAATTGATGCCATCTATTGATCCCTCAGTAATCGTAAACATTCTTGGAACATGAGTTTTTGTGTTCGGAATTTTGACACTGATAAACGACTGACAATCTTTGATAGCATGTAATTTCAAAAATGTAATTTCTTCCCTCCGACATGATCCAAATACTCCAACGATTAAAACAACTTTGGCTAACAGGAATTCTTTATCATCAGCTTGTTTTATAAAGCGTTCTATTTCCAGCTTTGTAAATATTTTTGATTTCTTTGGCTGATATCCGGTAGCTTTCCTTTTTAAAAATGCAATAAGGTTTGTAAATTTGCAAATATCTATGTTTTTGTTCAGATAAATCATGGTGCGGAGCATCGAATATTTGCTCCACAAAGTTGACGGCCTTAAGGTGGTGGATAGCTTGAGGAAATAGGCTAGTAACACCTTTTCTGTAAAGTTCTCAATATATTTTTCTTTGGACCAGGTTTCAAAGTTGTCGTAGGTTTTTTCGTATAAATGTTTCGATTTTTCGGGTACTAACGTGGATAGCGCAGCTTCAGAAGCTTGTTCAATATCCAAAGACTCATCAATATCACTCATTTGAAGTAATTTTTTCGAAAAACTTTGCGGCTTTTTTTCGAAAAGCTTTGCGGCTTTGCCTCGTTGGATAATTTTCACGTCGCGTGCCTAAAAGACACTCATTTCGCAACTTATTGTATAAATAGCTATTTTACCACTGGTTTTCATTTTATAACTTTAGTGTTAAAAGTGGATTATTTTTAATACTAGTTTTAAAAATAAATACAAGGACATTTTTAACTTTCATTAATAACGTTAACATTTATTATACATTTGAGCAACCAGAAATATGAATATCCTCTGTAGTTCCACTGATCGCTGGTTGTGAGGTTGTGTTATCATTTTAATCATTGTGGAGGTGATGGAAAAGTACTGGACAACGACTTCGTAATTCTCTTCTTATTTTCCAGTGATTTTTAGTATCCTTATGCCACTGTTGAGGACTCCCATCCACCGTGACTTTTGATTGTTCTTATGTTCGCACCAGAGTCTGCCAGTAAAGTGGCGAAAGACCGGAAACAGTGACCAGCGTAAAGTTTTGGATCTAGGTGCATCAAGAATTCTGATAGTTATAACAGCAGGCATTGTGCCGAAACTATTGATAAAGTCAGATACGGTCTTATCGTGCGGGTCTTACGATTTAACAAAGACATACTTTCAATTTATCTTTTCTTTTATTGCGTTTAATCATACAATCGAAATAAAATCGGTATGACAAATATGACAGACTTATGCAATTTTGACATGATAGAAAAGGATATGTATTCAATTTTCAGCGATTCACAAAAGTTTGTACCTGCCAGTCTTGATTTAAAGATGTCAGTTTTGTGCTTTGACAATTAATTTAATGTGACAATATAAATGATAAAAAGCAATTTTCTGGTTTTTTGCATCCCCAAGCAAAAAAATGGTGCTTAATTTGTTAAACTATTTCGAGAAAGAAAGAAGAAGTGAAAATTCGCCAACCAAGGAAACCGTAGCAAAAGCACTGGGAATTAGTTTAAGGTCTGTGCAGAAAATTGTGCATAAAAGAAAGCATAATATAATACCGAAGAATACTAAAAAATGTAAACGAAGAAAGCTAAAGACTGAAGATTTGAGCGAAAATATTAAAATAGGAGTTCGGAACGTGATTTAAGATTTTTTCAGATCAAAAACCAATGTAACTCTTCCAGATTTAAAAGAAAATTTGAAAATTCGAGGTGTTTTGGAAATCGGACTTGAATCGTTATCAAAATTAATAAAAAAGTTGGGTTTTTGCTATAAGAAAGACTGTAACCGGAGATTTTTATGTGAGCAGCCACAGATAGTGAGTCAGCGCGTCCAGTTTTTAAAAAAATATACGAAAAATTACAAATCAAAATTTAGAAAAGTAGTATTTTTAGTCAATAGATATTTTCAATTGGAAGTGGTTCAAAATCTTGGCAAGATTATTCTGTGAAAAGCGTGAAAAGAAAAAAGGGATATGGCACGGGAAAGCGGTTCATTATTTTACATAACGGTTCTGTAACAGGTATTGTTCCAGGTGCAAGCTTAATTTTTTCTTTCACATCAAAAAGTTCTGATTATCATGACAATATGAATTGCGAAATGTTTGAAAAATGGCTAAAAGCTCAATTAATCCCAAGTTTAGATGAGCCGTCTTTAATTGTATTAGACAATGCATCATATCATTTAAGAATTTTAAATAAACAACCTAGTTCATCTTGGCGAAAAAGTGATATTTATGAGTGGCTTGAAAAACACACACACACACACTTTATCAAATATGTAAAAATCCGAACTCCTATCCATGGCAAAGTCTCTTAAATCACCCAAAATATACGCTGTAGATGAAATATTGCATGAATATGGATATGAGGTTGTGTATGATGATGATGGCACGTTCATACATAAAGGTTTGCCACCCCTGTACTATTCGGTGCCTATGTATAGGGTGGCCAACTAAGAATGCGAGGTACTGTATCTGGGAAACTATCCATCGTAGAGGCTTGCGGCAAAAAAAATTATTACTAAAACAGCCAAGAGAAAAACCTGGAAAATATTTTCAACTTTCTGAAATGGCCACTAGGGGGCGTAAATCCAAAATTTTCCATTTTTTGAAGGGTACACCCTGTAAATTTTTCAATTTTCAAATTCCACATAAAATTATAATTATTTTTTATTAAATGCATTATTAGCCTATACTTCATAGTTTCCGAGATATTGACTCTCGAAAAGTGACATTTTTGAACTTTGACAGCTTCTAACTTTTTAACAGTACGTCTTAGAGCAAAACGGCTTACATATCCCTATCTTCAATTTTTATTATCTTTCGAAAAAAATCAACTTCCGGTTAAACCGGATGTAACTCGAAAGCAGGAAATATAGTTGTTCCGGTTTAACTGGAAGTTGATTTTTTTGGGAAGATAATATAAATTGAAGATAGGGACATGTAAGCCGTTTTGCTCTAAGACGTACTGTCAGAAAGTTAAAAACTATCAAAGTTCAAAAATGTCACTTTTCGAGAGTCAATATCTCGGAAACTATGAAGTATAGACTAATAATGCATTAAATAAAAAATAATTATAATTTTATGTGGAATTTGAAAATCCAAAAATTTACAGGGTTTACCCTTCAAAAAATGGAAAATTTTGGATTTACGCCCTCTAGCGGTGGATTTCGAAACTTAAAAATATTTTCCAGAATTTTCTCTTGGCCGTTTTAGTAATAATTTTTTTTGCCGCAAGCCTCTACGATTGATATTTTTCCAGATACAGTACCTCGCATTCTCAGTTGGCCACCCCATAATTTTTGCAAAAATATTAATATTATATGTGACTATCTTTACGACAGTTAAAATAATAAAACTATGTTACTTTTCTCCAGGTATATTGATACCTACATAATCTCACAACATTTTGATAAGCTCTGGAATTTTCGACTTGATTCATATGATCGGTGACCTTTGGATCCGCATGATAAGACCACAGTTGACTATACCGACTGGATTTCTGGCATATTTGTTATTCATATATTTAATAAAAAAAATCGACGATATCCGATACCTGATTCTGCTGGCCGAAGAGCTCTGATTTTTCTGTACAAATCCAAATAAACTGGTTTAACTACAGTGAAAGTTCGCGGAACCTTAGTTTTTTATCTCTGGAATGATAAAGACTAATGTATAGTACAATTTCTCTAACAATACGTCGCATCGTGGCTAAGTCACCTGTTATTTATGGCACCCTGTTAAAGTCTGGTCTATTTTACATTAAGATGTTGGCGATATCAGAGACAGGACTGGGCTAAGTTCCTTTATCGTGGCATTCACCATAATTTTAACTTGTACGGGTTCTGAATGGTCTATTGGCATAATGGCTAACAAAAATAGAGCGCTAATTTTATTTACAATTGAAACATGGAACTCAATGTGCGATCGACTAAAAGTTATGGCGTTATTCATTGGTAAAACATAGAAATACATTTGTCATGCACTAAACTTACCAACGGAAACGCTATGAACAACCCTGACAACAAGAGTTTTGCCGCTCAAATATTGTAGCTACCAGCCAATCAAACGGCAAGCGGTGCGCCTGCGCATGTTTCGCCTTCAATGCTGCGTTGCCATATTATAATTAACGTTCGCGGCTTAGTACAAAGCAGCCAAAATGCCATGTGTTTTTAAATACAAACAGCTGGATTAGTTCTCAGTGAGCGCTATGTTTGGCAACCTATTGTACAGGGTTTTTCCGTATATTTTGGAGCACCCCTGGAGCTTTTATTTGAAGACCTAGAAAAAACTTTAAATTACCAAAGTTGCATGACTTCTCCTGAACTGTCAGAATTTGTTATCGGACAAAACAAATGAACATCGTAAATTTGTTTAATAATGCCAATGTCGATTTTTGTAAATGGAACACCCTGTATATTAATTTATTTTTTAACTCCTCACTCTTTTCTGATTCCAAATATGTATATATGTTATATGTTTACTTGAGTCATTTAGGCAAAATTTCATTTCAATATATTGCGATTTATTAATAATTATTGAATTTTTCATCTTTAGAGTAACCCATTATACCAAGACAAGACCATTCAAGGTATGAAATATTATTTTTGAGACATAAGTCAGTTGCCATAAGCGATTAATAACAACCAAATTGTTTCTCAGGGCAATCTAGATTTTCTAATCCGCAATATTTTGAAATAAAATTTTGCCTAAACGACTAAAGTAAACATATAACATATATACATATTTGAAATCAAAAAAGAGTGAGGAGTTAAAAAAAAATTAATATACAGGGTGTTCCATTTAAAAAAATTGACATTGGCATTATTTAACAAATTTACGATGTTCATTTGTTTTGTCCGATAACAAATTCTGACAGTTCAGGAGAAATCATGCAACTTTGGTAATTTAAAGTTTTTTCTAGGTCTTTAAATAAAAGCTCCAGGGGTGCTCCAAAATATACGGAAAAACCCTGTACAGTAATTAAGATGGATGAACTAATAATATTACATTTATAATAGCAAATAATGATAAATGAAATGTTTGTTATTTGAAATAGGAGAGTTAATTAACCTAAACTGGTTAATTCTACTCACCGTTTAACTTAAATAATAAACACCAAGAAAATTTAGTCTCTAAAACGCGTGAGCTTGCTACGTCCCACTACTGAACTGGGAACTTTTAGGAAGTAACCAGTATCAGCTGTTAATGTCACATGTGGGTGTCAGCTGTCAAAACGCTTTGTTTTTAGAAAAAGTTGACTTTAATATCCAAATCCTAGATGTCGATTGTTAAATGGCACAGCTCTACTCTGTGACAGGCACCAAATATACCTAATATAGTGGCTAATTTCATCATAAAGTACTTCTTATCGTCTAATGAATTTCTCAAGATCGATCTCTTGTAAAAAGCATAGACTTTTTAGGTAATATTTGCTAATATCTATATTGCAAATCAATTTGAATATGGCTTTAGTCATTGAGTATAAGCAATTTCGAACTGTTCCATGGAGCTTTTCGGCCACAATTCAAAGGAAGCTTTACCGGGTGTTTCTCAAAAGACGTTCACCCCTATATAACTTTTTTATATTTATAGATATTAAAATGAAATTTTGAGATTATGCATAAGAGATAAGTCTGCATATATTGGCATATTTTCAATTTGTTAGCACTTCCGGTTTGACCGGAAGTGACCTTGACTTTGATATTTTAAATTCTTGACGTTTACTCCATTTTTCCAAATGGAACGATGGTGGTTCACTAGGATATTTAAAACGGGCATTTTTTTTCCAACAATTTGATACACACTCCTATGCTATTTTAAAATTGACACTGAAAAATTTGCCTTAAATCCCAATCGCAAATTTAAAAGCGTTATGCATTATTGCGGCCCTCTCTTTTCTAAAGAAATATAAAGGCGGCTTTGAAAAACAATGGAATAATTTTAAAAATCAATATGGCTTTTATTTAAAGTTGTAATGTCATTAGTTTATAAAATACTAGCGTGTACCTGGCCTGCGTTGCAGCCTGTCATTATACGACGTGAGATAATAAGGTGAACCTCAAACTCAACCGTTTGCCGGCCCGTCCACAATTTCCATGCATAAACATAGTCTGTCTTCGTCTATTCCGGCTTCGGATCGATCGTTGAACGGGCCGGGGACCGGTTAGGTTGGGTCGTTCGTTCTCCCTACTCTAATTTATCAGTGTTTCTCTATAATATTATGCATGTATTATACATAAAAACCTTCCCCTTGAATCACTCTATCTATTAAAAAAAACCGCTTCAAAATCCGTTGCGTAGTTTTAAAGATTTACGCACATAAGGGGACATGAACAGGATAGCGACTTTGTTTTATACTATGTTAAGAAGATACAATACATACAATCTTGCGGCTTCAGAAAATTTTTTCTGGTCACTCCAAAAATTAGGAGCATATCAATTTGTTCATTTCTAGTAAAACTAACCATTTTATCTGATTTACAATGTAAGTTTAATAAACGAATGACATTACAATTTTAATTTAAAACCATATTAGTTTTCAAAACCATTCCATTGTTTTTCAAAGCCGCCTTTATATTTCTATAGAAAAGGCAACAATGCATAGGTAACGATTTTAAATTTGCAATTGGGACTTAAGGCAAATTTTTTCGTGTCAATTTTAAAATAGCATAAGAGTGTAGGTATGGTATCAAATTGTTGGGAAAAAATGCTCGTTATAAATATCCTAGTGAACTACCATCGTTCCATTTGAAAAAATGGAGTAAAAGTCTAGAAAACAAAATTTCATTTTTTAAACGTATGTAAAACTTACAAAGTCAATTATTATGACATAATTTTAATTTTTGTATACTACTGGACTATAAATTATTAGATTTAATTAATTTCTCTAGATTGAAAATAAAAAATACACATTTAAATGTTATAACACGTCAAAAAATGACAAGTGAGGTGTCATTTTACTTAAAATGTTGTGCTGAATACCAATAATTAAAAATATACAAGGTGTCCCATTTAAAATATCAAAATCAAGGTCACTTCCTGTCAAACCGGAAGTGCTAACAAATTGAACATTATGCCAATAAATGCAGACTTATCTCTTATGCATAATCTCAAAATTTCATTTTAATATCTATAAATATAAAAAGTTATAGGGGTGAACGTCTTTTGAGAAACACCCGGTATACTAGCTGCTTAATTTATTATTATTATTATTATTATTATTATTATTATTTTTTTTTTTTTAATTTACTTATTTATTTATTTATACATTAGGACCGCTTCCTTCCAGATTATCCCCCAAAAATCGCAGAAATTTAAAAAAGAACGCTTGACACCGAGTTTTTCCGTAACCACCAAGAAATACACATTGGTTTTCATGTTATTAACAACAAAGAAATAAGGTAAATCACTTGATTTTGGATTATTATGGCTTTAATTTTGAATTTGGTAGAATAGGTATTAATTTTGTTGATTTTAGTGTCTGGTTTAATAGTGTTTAAAGATCCAATATCGTATGATGCGTGCGTTTAAAGTGTTGTTGGAAGATCACTCGTTACGCTCGTTGTTCAATTTGACTTCTCACATAATAAAATTACACTTTTAACACTATCATAAATAACTATTTACAATATAACCATGCAGTTTAAAGAATTAACTTTTCTGCATTTTTCAAAACCTCTAGGAGAAATGAGTAGAGTTTCCTACTCTTAACTTTTCTTTGCCTTTAATCTTCAATTATTTTTCTGGCTTTTTTTAACAAGCTTTTATTAGCTTCACCTGTATGTTTGTTTGTATGTATGTTTGTAACCGACTTCTTTGAACCCGATTTTGACTCCCTTTAAACGGTCAGATTTAATTTAAATTTTGTAGACTTATCAAGAACCGCTGACAATACAATAACCTACACGCACAAAATTCTCCTGTCAAATTTTGACAGCTGTCAAATATAGAACGAAAAAGCGATTTCGACAAAACAAATTATGGGGTCGTATAGTATTCGGTGCGGAAACTTCGGACAAAATAAGCAAAAAATTCTCCTGTCCAAATTTGACAGCTGTCAATATGTCAAATCGTTTTTAAAAAAATTATATTAATGAAAAAACTATAAGGTCGTATGTACATTGACGATGGAAAGTTGAAAAAATGAAGCAAAAAATTCGCTTGTCAAAATTTGACACCTGCCAATATGTCAGAATTATTACAATAACCGATAGTAATAAAACAAACGTGGGGTCGTATAGATATTGTCGCTAAGAATAAAGAAAAATTTAAAAAAAAATTTTACCCGTCAAAATAAAATGTTGACAAACTTTTTTTTTAAATTTTGAAAATTTTTGTCGTTTGTTCGGGTTTGTATGTATGTTTGTTTGTAACCGACTTCTTTGAACCCGATTTTGACCCACTTTAAACGGCCAGATTTAATTTAAATTTTTTAAACTTATCAAGAACCGCTGACAACTAATCTAGCTCAATCTACTCAAAAAAACTTTTCTTAACAATAAATCAAACTAAAAAATGAAAAATAAATATAGTTTAAAAAAACTGAAAAACACAATTTAATAATTAATCAAACTAAAAAGCGAAAAATAAATATAGTTTAAAATTATTCTTGAAATTCTTAATATAGGCAGAAAATAATAATGAACGATAAACATTAGTATTATAGTAAAAAAAAAGCATAGGGCGCATTGTGCTATATTTTTCCTATATCGAGTACCCCACGCCTTTTTTACAATAATACTAATGTTTATCGTTCATTATTATTTTCTGCCTATATCAAGAATTTCAAGAATTATTTTAAACTATATTTATTTCTATAAATATTTCAAAATACGCGTGAAAACAAAATTCAGTTTACTTTATTCTTTTTACTTTCCTTGCAGAGAAAGTATTGAAACGTAGGTATATTTTTATTATCGTACATTGTTATACCATCGAGTATATTTTAAAGAATCTAACACATGGTGAACTACTAAATATCCCGAAATCCCCTGCAAAGGAATTTGCCGATATTTTTTATTAGCAAATACGCTATATACAAACCCGGATTAATTCGAAAACGTGTATCATTCTGCATAAAAGTGAGTGAGAACAATGATACTTTGTGCACACTGGCAAAAGAAAGAATTTTTGGTTGTATTTTTTTTTAATTTATAGGCTTCATAACGCCATGCCAATGGCATTATTAAATTGATACTTTCGCGCTACTAATATTATTTTAAAATGATGTTAACTTTACAGTATAAAAAGGAATTTTAGGTCACCTTTTAAAAAATGCAATTTGCGATACCTAGGGACCAACCCTTAAAGTCCCCTGGTATTCATTTATTTCATTTATTGTTAAACCAACCCATTTCGCCCACTCATTATACATTTTACAGTATCGCGTTTGCATTTTTGTTTTCTGTGTATATTTAGATTCAAATATTAGATAGGTACATTAAACTGTTAAACTTTCAGCAAACTTATTTTTTTTAAACGAAGGTTATTCAAAACCAGTTATATATAAGATATATATACAGGGTGAGTCAGGAGGAACAAATTTCAGGAGGGTTATATACACGCAAAAACAATTTGAAAAACCCATATGTTCTTATTCGATAATCATTTGTTTTCAAGTTATAGCGTAATACCAAATAAAGAAAAGTTCATATTATATTAACGGTTTCCTAATCATAGCGTTCTTTTAATAAATGTTCAAAAATACTTACTACTTTGACTTCTAGACATTTTCTGCTCTTCTAATTGCTTTATATCTTTCGTCTTTAAAATTGGCTGCAGTATTTCTAATACGTCGAATAAGTGCAACCCGAGTGTCCACTTTTACTTTGTACACTTCATTTTTAAACCAGCCCCATAAACAATAATATAGTGCTGTGGGGTCTGGAGATCTTGGAGGCCAATTAATAGGACCACCGCGACCAATCCAACGCTCTGGAAATGTTTCGTCTAAATCTTGCTTGACCTGTCGAGCAAAATGTGCAGGAGCTCCATACATGAGAGTTACGAGTATTATTAATACCGTCACGGGTGAATGTTGCATCATCTGTAAAAAGTATACGCGATACAACACGATGATTATTTATCCACCGACAAAATTCTATACGTTTAGCATAATCTTCCCGTTTTAGGTGCTGTACTCTTTGTACATGGTATGTATATAAGCCCTGCTCGCGGAGTATGTTTAATACTCTTTTTTGTGGAATGCCCAATTGAGTACCAATTCATCGTGAGCTGGTCGTTGCACTTTCTTCTACTAAATCCAGAATATTTTGTACTTCTCCTAAACCTTGTCGAGTAGCTCGTTCAGATATAATGTTGGCACTGGGAAGCTTACCATTCTCGCACAAATTGTTAAAAACTCTGATAAACACGTTTCTAGTCGAATGTCTGTGATGTGGATACCGTTGACGATATCCTTCAACAGCAGCTGTAGCACTTCCATTACAGAAGGCATAAATAAACACCATATTTTCATATTCTAAATTTGAATAAGTATTTGGCATTTTGTAACACTTTAATCACTCAAACTTGAAATTAAACGCTTAATTACTGCCACAATACACAGACACATTGTCAAGACAACATAGATGTCAAATAGTTTAGAGTCTTGAGCATGGCATACTCTAATCACGTGAAAATTTTGATAAAAGTGAAACGTAGAAAAAAAATTGATATTGCGCTATAACTTGAAAACAAATTAATATCGGATACGAACATATATATGGGTTTTTTTACATTGTTTTCGCGTATATAATACACTCCTGAAATTTGGTCCGTTCCTCCCGACTCACTCTATTATGTACGAGATAAAATCTGTTCAATGACCGCTGACCATTACGTCATATTCTCCATATTTCCGGTACGTCGTAAATTATTTCAGTCAGTTTGACTTATCGGTGTTAAAGGTTATGATTTTTCTTAGGCTTGATCTATATACAGACGAATGCATGTGAACAACTAAACTCCAAGCGCGTTTTTTAAATTTTTAATTATAATTTTTATACTGTTAATGAAGTCAGAAATAAGTAGTTTATTTAGGGTCAAACATCTTGTTTTTGAAAATCAGCATGAAATATTTAATTAATTTAAATTGACTGAAAAATAAATAAAACTCATTTATAAAATTTAATATCGTGTTGTTAGTTAATAATAATAATAATAATAAGTGTGTGTTACATAATTTTTCCATTTTTCCACTGTTACATTTTCTATGGCTTCATTCCACATACCCCAAACTACGTCATTTGTTACAGGATGAATAGAACTTATTTTTGCATCATAATCGCGCTTACATTACGACCAAACCATTTCTATAGGATTAAAGTGGTAGGTAATGATAATATGGAAAAAGTCCTAAAACTCGATGTCCATGTTGCAATGCTAGTTTGTCCAACCTATTCAAATAAAATAAAAATAATTAAAAAAAAAATAAACAGCGCTTTCCAGATTACTTGTAACATTTGGGTGGAATTTGCTGCTTCACTATTATCCAGATCTGATCCTTCATTGCAATTGGTGAAACCGGAAGTTCCCTTTGTTCTAACCATGCAAAAGAAATCTTTTTGACCAACTTGTATTTGGAATTTTTCAATTAGCCCAGAATGATAGGCGGAGTTATCCATGATAATAAGCGACGCGACGCTTCCTCCAAGTTTGGTGACAATTTTTCTTCAAACCATTTCTTAAAGTTTTTACTATTCATCGAATCCTGATAATCACGAGATTTCAGGCCAGACTTGAATGTGAAAATTGCAAACAAATCCATTTTCTGAACCAGCATGTAGAAAAATATACCGTACACCCTCTGACGATTTTTTTTAATGTACATGAATAGTATGATCCTGCAAACTTCGCCTAAAACCATCTAAACTGTATATCCAGGTTTCATTCAGAAAAACAGGTTTTAACGAAAATTGAGTGTTGCCGTTATTCTTAAATTATCTTAAATATTCTACTCGTTTTTGGGGAATATGGGGTTGCTCTATTAAAAAACGCCTGTTTGATACAGTACATTTACGCCATTTAAATTAAAATTTTTTTAAACAGGCCGCTAATAAACCATTGGATATTTCAACACAATCAATGATGTTAAGGTTTAGTTGTATTAAGCGAATAGTAACATGTTCGTTCACCTGCTCTATATATCCCATAAACACGCTCTCTTATGGTATGTTTATGAATTTCGTAAAGTTGTCGACCACGGGATGACAAAATACCTACATTATTGCGATTCTTCTAATCTACATCCTTCTCTATCCCCTTTGCCTTAATTCGTTGGATTGTTTAACAGGAAACTCCCAAAGCATCAGAAACTCTCTAAAACAGATAGGTATTTATAAAAACATTACCATATATTTTTCATGTTTCTTATTTATAATAATAATAATAATAATAATAATACATTTATTGTTTACTCAAATGTAAATTATAAAAAAGATTTAGTTATTTAGTTGGCAGAGAGTAAAACAATGGGCCTTAGTGGGGCAGACATCCAATCCAAGGATCGGATACTATTCAAGCCTTACATTATTTAACATTTACAATATGTTGGTGCTGTAATAAACATCTAATGTTCCGAATGCGCGGAGCGTGGAAAAAAAATTAAAGATATTTGTGATTTTATGGGAGGAAAAGGAGGGGAGAAGGAGGTAGGGGAGCTGGTAAATGTGACTTCTAATCCACATGGATGGCAATGCTCAGATGGAAACTACTGCGTGCGGAGAAAATTATTTTTTACTAATCTTTTAAACGCTGGGCTGGATAAACCAAAGTTAATATTATTTAATGAATTAAGAATATTAGCAATATTAAAAGAAAACGATCTTTCAAACATTTTTTTTCGGTGTGGTGGTACAGTCAGTAAACAGCGACTGCGCAGATTCCTGTTATGAGCACCAGCTCTAAAATATATTTTTTCATACAAGTAAGGTGGTGTTTTTTGCGTTATAATCTTGAAGCTAAAAAGTGGCATATGCAATCTATATCTGTTAAACATGTTAAGCCATTTTGATGCAATAAGAAACGGCGTTATATGGTTTCTTCTTCTTATGCCATGTATAAATCTGAGACATGAATTTTGAACTTTCTGAATCCGGTATCGATACGTCGCGTCAAGACAAGGATAATATACGCCAATACAGTGGTTAAATTGAGACAGGACGAGAGCATCGCATAGGAGCTTTCTGACCCCCTTAGAAAGGTAGTGTTTTTTACTATAAATAAATTTTAAAATTCCGTAGGCAGCTCTTAGTTTCGATGTAACATGTTCCTTAAAACGAAGTTTACAAGTATTAGTCCTAGACTTTTGCAGGTGTCGGAATAAGGTAGAGTGTCATTGTTGAGTTTAATCTTAACATTATTTTTAACAAAGTCGGTCTGGGCTTGATTACCAAAAATTATTACGGTTGACTTGTTGGGATTAAGTTTAAGCAAATGATCCGAAGCTACTTCATAAAATCGTTGTAAGTCAGAGTTTATACAGTTTTGTGCCTCTGCTACTTGTTGCTCTAAAAAGGAGAAACATACCTGAGTGTCATCCGCGTAAATGTTTTCACAATTCCTGCTTTATTATATCTACTTATCTAGTAAACTACCCACTTAAAATTTTCCTGCAATTTGTTTCATTATTGCAACCATTCTCTATTTTTTGCGTTGTAAATAATTTAAATGTACAGAACATTAATTTAAGAAGTGTTGTCTTAATTATAGCTTTGTAGAGGACAAAATGGTATGGTATTTGTACCTTTTTGCATACAAACCGTATTAAAACGTCAGTTTGTTCTTATGGAGCTAATTTTTATAATATATTTGTTATATATCCGATTTGATCGATATGAAGATACCTATTAGCTTGCCGTTTTTACAGATATTTTGCTTATTTATTCTTCTTTTTACTTAAGTTAAAAAAGATATATCGTTTCATTAAAAATTCTTGAGAAAAATTAAGAAATTGTTGATTCTACTAAATAGCGCCCTCTAACTGTCGTGATGGAATGCAAAACGACTTCGTTCTTTATTCAATTGATAAAACAAAATAATCCTTATTTAGCAAGTTCAATTTTGTCAAATTCCGATAAGCCAAAAAAAGTTGTGAATGAGTCCCTTTCTACAAACCCGAACAAAAAGGTAAAGAAAAAACTCAGAATCGAAAGTTATCCAGAATTTTCATTAGATTGAGGAAACGCGACCTTTCATACATGCACAGTAAAATAGTCAATTGATTAACAGGAAGGGATGTCTGATTTAATTTTTTCGAGTATATTTTTTGATTTATATTTAAATTAATTTGTAAATCAGTTATATGATTGAAACTATCATTTATAGCCCGCGAGGCAGCGTTGCAAATGACAGTCATTTTAGGTCATCTAACTCTTATCACAACTAAATTCTTATTGGGTAGTAATTTAATGATCTGAGCGTCAGCTGCTCAAGTAGCGGTGGACCTAGTCGTGAGAGAATGTCAATTATGTAAAAAAAAAAATCTAAAAATGATTTCAGGTCGCTTGAAAATTTGTACTGCAAATATGATGACGATAAATTTAAAAAAAGTCAGCTGCAAAGATAATGGGGGATTATGCTTCAGCTGCTTATTCAGGGTCCTGCACCTCACCCCCGTCTTATATAGCTCACTTATTAATTAAGTTAAAATTTTGATATTTTGCAGACCTTAACTGTATCTTGGGGCGCATTTCAGGAAAATATTTTTTTCATACAGGGTGTTCCAAAAAAGTGTGACGTCATAAGGATGTACTTTTTTAGATTACATGCCATATATTTTCTTACTTATTTGGGTGCCTCTTATAGTTACCTACATACTCCTAAAATTTTATTAAAGTCGATTCAGTATTATAGGCGAAAAAAAATAAAAACTCTTTCTTCTCAAGCGGGCGCTGTTTTTCATAGTATAGAAAGCCGAGCAACAACGGCCTCAGCAGTGGACACTCAAGTCATTCCTGCTGTCGGATAGTCTTTTAAGGAAAAACCCATCATACCGTTTTATGTACACCAATTATAAATTAACGTTCTACAGGCAACATCATACCAAATAATTATAACCCTTTAAATTTTATTAAAGTCGATTCAGTATTAGGTACAGGCAAAAAAAATAAAAACTAAAAAATATCAGAAAACTAGTTTATTCTAGTTCAGCCTATACGAAAGTATAGTTTAAGAAACCCTTTGGGTACGTCTTAAAATATTTCTGAATATTGTCCGTAAGATTCTTAAATTTAATCAAAAATGTTTTAAGATAAATAACATATGATTAAATTATTACACATCGAAGTCAATTTTATCATTATTGATTAAAATATTTAATATAATTTGATTAAAATATAATCAGTAATGATTCTTTTATTTATTAAGTTTGAATAAGACACTGACTCTTTGATGTAATCAGTTGGCAGAGTTAATTTTTGGAATCAATGTGGTATGGACCTGAATTTAATCAGTACTGAGTCCATTTTGATTTAAAATTTAATTATTTTTTAAGTGTGTTTTATGAGGATTTTTGAGAAAATCCGACTTTAACTTTGGTCGCTATAGTTACGCCTCCAAGCGACGAACCTAGAAACTTAAAAATAATTTCCAGCAATTTCTCTTACTTAGTCACTTTTGAAATAACTATTTTTTCCCGGACGGTAACAGTTTACTTCTTAAGAAATACGATCAGGCTTCAAAATAGGAATAGAAAAAAAATAGGAAAGCGGGTCATGTTCCGTGCTGTTTGGTACTCTACTGAAACTGACCGACCCCCCGATGTGTTCATAACTTGCAGAAATCCGTTACTCTAGCTGTAATCGTCAAACATTGTTCTACGATCCTGTCTACGCTGTGTTTATATTTAGGTTCTTTTAAAGTTTGGTACAATGGTAAAAGATTTCCTATGATGCGGTATTCCGCTGCACCAACATCTGCCTGCGGCAGAATGGTGACGCATTTCTCAGATATTACCTATTATGTCTGCAACAATAAGTAATACTGTTTTACCGTTTGTTACCAATTACGTCTGCGACTGTAATAGTGACATTTTACCACCAAAAAATACCCCTTTTTATGATTATCTTTGGTCTGCGACCACACTCTGTTTTAATTGGCTCCCCATTAATCTGCATTTATTTTTGTTACATATCGCCCCAGTTTCGTGTACGTATGATTATTAAAATATTTATCATTTTAGTAACAGAGTATTTTTATTGATTTACGTACACGCTTGGTATAAAGGTACTACGTAGTTTAGTGAAAAGCCGAGCAACAACGGTCTTCAGTAGTGGACACTTAAGTCATTCCTACTATCGGACATATCAATATATAATTCATAAAAGTCCAATAAAAGTTAGGAGCTGGCCCGCTTTCCGCATGTGTCACTTTTCTTCTCAAGCGGGCGCTGTTTTTCATAGTATTAGAAAGCCGAGCGACAACGGTCTCAGCAGTGGATACTCAAGTCATTCCTGCTGTCGGACATTTTAAGAAAAACCCATCATACCGTTTTATGTACACCAATTATAAATTAACGTTCGACAGGCAACATTATACCAAATAATTATAACCCTTTCTGATAATTTTACTTGTATATTGTCAATAAAATATTTCCTTTAACCCTCGCCCATTTATTTGCCTATTATTGCAGATTATTGTTACTTTTATACGATGGCATTATTATTGCATAATAATGTCCAATCTTTGTTCCCAAGTACCACAAAATAAAAATACCTAGGGAGACAGAACAATATCTGTTACAAGTTACCTAAACAAAAGGTCTGTGTCTGCGGCTTGACACATATTTTATGATCCTAAGAAAGCAAAAGTGTATTGATTTTGTTACAGTTACAAATCGTACCGTTTACCGTACCTTTTTATTTTAAAACAATTAAAAACCAAATTTGTCTTGCAGACTTGTTGGCTGAACTTTATTTGCAATTTAAATGTCTTAATACTTTTCTGATTTGAACTTTCTAGTGAAATATTTGTAAGAATGAAATTGAAGTAAAAGAATATTTAGATTTTTATATGGTGCAAATAAACCCGAACACCCGAACCGAACTGGCAGCGTAACGACCTTAACTTGTGAAAATATTGACTCTTCTTTTTGAGCGTCATTTTGACCGGTTTTATAAACTCCCCTCCCCCCCCCCATTAGTTATTTTATTTTACCCTTAAGAAATTTTATGGAAATTTTCACGCGAAAAAAAAAACGGAACTGGGCGTTTCACTACTTTTACTTTTTGATATGTCTTCTGTGGAGCTAAAAATAACCAAAATATAACCTTTGCTTCTTTTAACACAACAATATTATTTTGGATTGTCGGCTATAACGAACGAACTGTTTGGTAAAAATAAGGGTTCCACCCTATTTTACCTAAATATTATAAATTGCTATATTTAATGTTAAATATTATTACTGTTATAGATCAATATTGTCATTGACTAAGGGTATAATCCATACCCGAAGATATTATGTTTATTAAACATAAGCTATAACAATAATAATACTTACTAGGATGCTAACAGTTTAAGGTTGAGTTCAAGTTAGGTTTACTATTTATATGCGACTGATTTTATATACATTTACATTAGATGAGATTAGAATCAGAGACTGTATTTTATCGATGTAGTGCTCCAAGTAAAATATACGTTTTTTCTATTTCACGTTCATAATGAGTTCAGTACGACCCTCATTTGCGGATCGTAATGAAGCTATTTCGATACGCGTTTTTTCTTTATTTGATGTTGGTAACATTTAAATGTTTTATTTCATTGACTTGCGCGACCTATGTGATTTACGAGAAAACCCATTTTTCGCAGAGGAAAACTAGCTTGATAACTTACTTTTTTATTCTGTGTGGATAACAGTCATGTATGTTGGTTGCATAAATCTATAAATCAATCTTTTGTAGATGCTTGAAGCTATCATTTTCTGCCAAATCCTATCCAAAATTCAATCTACTAACCTTCTAATGTCGATTTTAACTTCAACTTTATTTGAATTTTCCATCTTCCCTATACTAAATTGCAATGCCGTGACGTAAAATCACGTCTTTTGAAATTCGAAAAAAAGTAGCAAAATCTCCCGAATTTCCGAACGCTCTGTATATGTACCGAATGTACAAGGATCAGACAACGTATTCCGTCCAATTTCAAATCTCATATCGCTAAAATAACTTTAGAATCTCGTGGTGAAAATGGGTCAATAAATCAAAAAATGACAGTTTGCAAAATAATTTTTGTTGTCCAGAGGCTCCTATGATAAAAAATAATATTACCAACATAAAATTTAGACATAAAAATTTACAAAATTTGAAGGATTTATTTTCTTTTTAAAATGTATTTTTCTTGATTATAAAAGGTGAAATAGAAAAAAATGTATAAAGCACATGTTTCATAAGGCGTTTTAGCGCCCGTGTCAATAAAAAAACTCGCCACTTCGTGGCTCGTTTTTTAAAATAGACGCGGGCGCTAAAACCGCTTCTTATGAAACTCGTACTTTAATATACTATTATACACCTTCTCTAAGTCTTATTATACAACAACCCGATAGTTCCAGTACATGGTGATCATGCCAGGGAACTGTGCAGTTCTTAAATGAGTCTTCTTTATATTCTTTCTAGTCTAAAATAATCGGACAAATACTTTGACACTTTGACTTTTTATTGACTTTTTGTCATTACTTTTTACAACCATTAAAACACATAACATAAAGTTATAACATGTGGCGGCTCGTGACTAGTGAGTCAGGGGGGCGCGCTGGCTTTAAATTAAAAAAAATTAAAATGTCTATTATTTTCGAAAGTACGTGTCTGTTTTTTCTAACTTTCTCGTTGTGAATTTTAATTTCATCAGCATAAGCACTACTTAAACAAGTTAGAATATTAGTTTGTCCTAACATCTCAAAACTTACCACATTATAACGATGTTTTGCACTATTTTCATGTTTTTTATTTTCTCTGAAAGATGTTTTAAGTCCTGCACCCCATTTTTAGTCCAATTATCATCCCCGCCAAAAAGAAGACACACGAAACAAAAAAAAGAATTTTTGTCCTAACAACCGCACATCCAGAATATTTTATTATATATTTCTTTGTCAAACTTACCCGTAAACTGTGCCTTACTTTTACATTTTGATTGCACTTGTACAATGTTTAATATTGGTAGTGGCCGCCCTGC
Source organism: Polydrusus pterygomalis (assembly GCA_963969555.1). NCBI lineage: Eukaryota > Metazoa > Arthropoda > Insecta > Coleoptera > Curculionidae > Polydrusus > Polydrusus pterygomalis. Next base: position 80,796,477 of record OZ018375.1, read on the forward strand.
ATTTTTTAAATCAAGTTATTCACTTAAGCTCAGAGAACTAAACACAACCTTCTATAAATCACTGACCTTCATATTAGACGAAATTTTTCAATTTTATAACAACTAATAAATAACTCAAAACAAATAAACAAAACGTCAGCGAGTTAGCGGCATCGACAGACGACAGGTCGCATCGCGATTCGCGAACAGTGGGCGCAGAAAATTGGAGCTCTCCGTGGCCGCTCGTTGTGCGATGTGTAGGTGACGTCAGGCCTCCATCGTCATGACAACCCATCGAGAAGGCGCGTTGAATCGGGACGGAGAATCGGTCGCCCGCCGCCGCCCGCGCTTAGTACAACCTTGAGAGCGCGCAACTCGCTTGTCTATGAGTATAGCCTGCCCATTAGAATAGGGCTACGTTTAGTTTGAATTATTTTAAATGATTGCTTACATACATTGCGTAATTGGTTTTTTAAGTAAAGTATTTTTGGTTTCTGTTTGAAATAATTGCAGGGAGGGCGGCGCCCCAGAGCCCTTCATTAACCAGCCGCCACTGGAACTGTGGTTCTGAATGTTCTACCTGAATCGCTGAACATAAAAGAAGTTTTTTACGTCAAAAAACAGACCCAACCTATTCCAATCATATAACCGAAGTAAGCCATACATTTGCTGATAATTTCAAAATTCTTCATACAGAAAATTAAAGCGATAAACTTAATTTGTTGGAAAGTTTGGAAATTAACCTCCATTAAAACACCAGTCTACTTTTGAATGACCAAACAGATTTGAAAAAATCGCCCTTATTAAACCTTTTCAATAATTGACCATATTCTAAAAACAGCTATGTGGATATTCCGTTAATATAATTACTTGTTTAAGAAAAAGATAATTAGTAGGTATATAAATAATTAGGTTAAAATTATAGTGTCTCACTCGATTTAAAAAATCCCTTGATAAAGCTACAGTGTAGCGAAACGCGTCGGCTTATAAATAAATATTATGTGGAAATTAGACTAAATTCCTTATTGCAACAATTGTAATGAATTTCCATTAAGTAAAAGCCAGCACTATTCACAGTTATACAAATGAATAACCGGAGTACCAAATAAAGAAATGGATTTAACACAATTGGGTTTTAAAATAGCAATTTTAAATGACCCCCATCCATTACTCACGGGCTACGACTAAAATAATTTTATTATTTATGGTTCTTTAAATCCATCAGATCATAAACTTGCCAAAATATCAAATCATTATGTCTGGTTGTACGAGATACGAAACTATTCATAGCGCTATCGATAACAACAACTATTAATAGTAGGGAGTATTGATTTCGGTAGTTTTTTCAACAATCGATAGTTTTTCGATATTATTTATATTATTATGTTATTTATTAGTGCTGGGTCCTATCCTTTTCCTTATTTATATTAATGATCTTGCTTCTATAGACATTGCGGGCCGGTTTACAATTTTTGCTGACGACACCACTGTCCTCTGGCATAATTCAAATCCCAACATATTAAAGATCAAGGTTTCGTCTGATCTTTTTAAAATTAGACAATGGTGTGATGCTAACCTATTGACCTTAAACTTTGACAAGACCAACTTTGCGGGTTTTCGATGTGATATGGATGGTTTGTATCTTGGAGGAGCTCCACTATCAAAACAAGCACACCAAGTTTTTGGGACTTCTAATTGATGACTGTCTGAGGTTTGACTCTCATATCTTGGGACTTGCTCGCAAAGTGACTTGGGGATGCTACGCAGTGCGATTAACATCGATGGAGGTTGGAGTCACCTTGGCTAAGAGGGTCTACCATTCACTGGTGGAGTCACACTTGCGATATGGAATTGTGTTCTGGGGGAGTACGTGTAACTACCTGCTGAACTCAGTGTTTATTCTGCAAAAGCGTGCTGTAAGATGTCTTTGTGGTGCGTATGGCAGAGAGTCATGCAGACCGTTATTTATATCTAAGAAAATTTTAACTTTGCATTGCCTGCTTATTCTTGAAATTGTCTGCATGATATACAAGCATAGGGATACTTTGCCGGTGCCTGACCACTCTTATGATACTAGAAGATCAAAAAACCTCTACCTACCCATACCGACTTCTTCCGTTATTAGAAACTCTATAATTTACGAAAGCCGTAAATTGTTTAACCATCTTCCTGGGCAAATAAGAAACATACCTACCTTTAAAAGAACTATAAAGGAACTACTGTTGGGAGAGCCTATTACGAGGTAGTCGAGTATTACAACGACGCCTTTTAACTGAGTATTTCTGGCAAGCATTTCGTCATTTTTTTTTGTTGAGTTTGTCTTTATCCTGTTTACTATGTTTGTAGTTTTCCTATTTACACATATTTTTTACGATGTATACCTTAAGAAGAAAATAATTATTTTTATTTCTTTTAATTTATGTATTCATAGTTATTACTTGTATTTCTTTTTAGCTTTGTTAATAAGAATGATTGTTCTTCAGAACAAAAAACGTATTTTGATTTGACTTGATATTATGTTGGTTGACTTTTTTTTAGATATCAGTATTTTTTTTGGTTAACATCGATTTTTATAAATATTAAGCAAGTAAATATTTTTCCAATTACCTGAAAAATTCTTTCATAATAACATTGTATTTCATCTAAGACAGTTAGATATTGAAATACTGATTCAGATTACAAAGTACTCCTAAGAAATTAAAAGTCAATCATCTCAATAGGATGTCACCACCTGCAGATCGGTTGAGAACTCTTTTGTTCTCGTCAATACAGGGTATTTTAAGAAGAAAAGTATTGATAATTATCGATAGTCGAAGGAGGTAGGTACTGTCAATAGTCATCAATCGTCGTGACTATCGTTAGGTTCGTATCACAGAGAAATATTTTTATTTATGTATTTATCCACGAGCTTAGCCCATTTTCTAAAATTACAATAATTGGCAAGTAATGCATATTTTAACATAGGTAAATACAATAAAATTAACAAACTAAAAATTAACAATAGTATTAACACCAAAAACAATATATCACAGTGTAGAAAAAGATAATCGTAAACACAAACTAAAGAAAAAATCAGCAGGGAGCAACTTAATATCAGGTAACCAGACATAAAAAAAACTTGAAGCAGATGAAAAAAAGTCCAAATCGTTAGAATAATAGTTAGCCAACCTGATAGACCTCTGCAGAAAATAGTTTGAAGCATAATTTGTGCGATTAAATGGCTGATAAAAAGTTAAATTAGAACGTGTGGTCCTGGGTGGAACAAAAAGTGGAATCTTCACCAACAGATCCGGACAATGGTAAGCATGGTTTAAGATATTGTATAATAATTTCACCAGCCCCCAAACAGACTTAAGTTCAGTGTAAGACATTGCATAACCGTCTGGGACTCTAAATGCTGAATATCTAAGATACTTGTGCTGGACAGTTTCCAAACTATTTACATATGTTGCATAAAATGGACTCCATACTGAAGATGCATTCTCCAGATTGGGTCTCAGCAAAGAACAGTACAGAGGCTTTAAGGATTGTGGACTCATAAAATCTATCGAAGATCTCTTAATAAACCCTAAAATTTTTAGTGCCTTCCTCTTAATATTTGTAATATGTGGCACGAAACCAAGAGAGCGATCCAATACTATCCCCAAATCAACCACACTATCCACAAGTTTCAGTGCATCCTGTCCAATAACTTATTGATATGTAGGTGGAGTGCGAGACATAGAGAACAGCATTTGTCAACTCGTACCGATTTTTCTTCTTGTCTTTTATCATAGAGCAATATAGATAATCAGAGAGCATTGATAAGTCAAATTTTGAAAAAATTATACTGTTTGATAAAATAGTCGTAGACATTGCGGGCCGGTTTACAATTTTTGCTGACGACACCACTGTCCTCTGGCATGATTCAAATCCCAACATATTAAAGATCAAGGTTTCGTCTGATCTTTTTAACATTAGACAATGGTGTGATGCTAACCTATTGACCTTAAACTTTGACAAGACCAACTTTGCGGGTATTCGATGTGATATGGATGGTTTATATCTTGGAGGAGCTCCACTATCAAAACAAGCTAACACCAAGTTTTTGGGACTTCTAATTGATGACTGTCTGAGGTTTGACTCTCATATCTTGGGACTTGCTCGCAAAGTGACTTGGGGATGCTACGCAGTGCGATTAACATTGATGAAGGTTGGAGCCACCTTGACTAAGAGGGTCTTCCATTCACTGGTGGAGTCACACTTGCGATATGGAACTGTGTTCTGAGGGAGTACGTGTAACTACCTGCTGAACTCAGTGTTTATTCTGCAAAAGCGTGCTGTAAGATGTCTTTGTGGTGCGTATGGCAGAGAGTCATGCAGACCGTTATTTATATCCAAGAAAATTTTAACTTTGCCATGCCTGTTTATTCTTGAAATTGTCTGCATGATATACAAGCAAAGGGTTACTTTGGCGGTGCCTGACCACTCTCATGATACTAGAAGATCAAAAAACCTGTACCTACCCATACCGACTTCTTCCGTTATTAGAAACTCTATAATTTACGAAAGTCGTAAATTGTTTAACCATCTTCCTGAGCAAATAAGAAACATACCTACCTTTAAAAGAACTATAAAGGAACTACTGTTGGGAGAGCCTATTACGAGATAGTCGAGTATTACAACGACGCCTTTTAACTGAGTTTTTCCGGCAAGCATTTCGTCATTTTTTTTTGTTGAGTTTATCTTTATCCTGTTTACTATGTTTGTAGTTTTCCTATTTACACATATTTTTTACGATGTATACCTTAAGAAGAAAATAATTATTTTTATTTCTTTTAATTTATGTATTCGTAGTTATTACTTGTATTTCTTTTTAGCTTTGTTAATAAGAATTATTGTTCTTCAGAACAAAAAAGCGTATTTTGATTTGACTTGATATTATGTTGGTTGACTTTTTTTTAGATATCAGTATTTTCTTTGGTTAACATCGATTTTTATAAATATTATGCAAGTAAATATTTTTCCAATTACCTGAAAAATTCTTTCATAATAACATTGTATTCCATCTAACACAGTTAGATATTGAAATACTGACTCAGATTGCAAAGTACTCCTAAGAAATTAAAAGTCAACCATCTCAATAGGATGTCACCACCTGCAGATCGGTTGAGAACTCTTTTGTTCTCGTCAATACAGGGTATTTCAAGAAGAAAAGTATTGATAATTATTAATAGTCGAAGGAGGTAGGTACTGTCAATAGTCATCAATCGTCGTGACTATCGTTAAGTTCGTATCACAGAGAAATATTTTTATTTATGTATTTATCCCCGAGCTTAGCCCATTTTCTAAAATTACAATAATTGGCAAGTAATGCATATTTTAACATAGGTAAATACAATAAAATTAACAAACTAAAAATTATCAATAGTATTAACACCAATAACAAAATATCATAGTGTAGAAAAAGATAAACGTAAACACAAACTAAAGAAAAAATCAGCAGAGAGCAACTTAATATTGGGTAACCAGACATAAAAAAACTTGAAGCCGATGAAAAAAAGTCCAAATCGTTAGAATAATAGTTAGCCAACCTAATAGACCTCTGCAGAAAATAGTTTGAAGCATAATTTGTGCGATTAAATGGCTGATAAAAAGTTAAATTAGAACGTGTGGTCCTGGGTGGAACAAAAAGTGGAATCTTCACCAACAGATCCGGACAATGGTAAACATGGTTTAAGATATTGTATAATAATTTCAAATCATGCCTCAAGTGAAACCAGCCCCCAAACAGACTCAAGTTCAGTGTAAGACATTGCATAACCGTCTGGGACTCTAAATGCTAAATATCTAAGATACTTGTGCTGGACAGTTTCCAAACTATTTACATGTGTTGCATAAAATGGACTCCATACTGAAGATGCATTCTCCAGATTGGGTCTCAGCAAAGAACAGTACAGAGGCTTTAAGGATTGTGGACTCATAAAATCTATCGAAGATCTCTTAATAAACCCTAAAATTTTTAGTGCCTTCCTCTTAATATTTGTAATATGTGGCACGAAACCAAGAGAGCGATCCAATACTATCCCCAAATCAACCACACTATCCACAAGTTTCAGTGCATCCTGTCCAATAACTTATTGATATGTAGGTGGAGTGCGAGACATAGAGAACAGCATTTGTCAACTCGTACCGATTTTTCTTCTTGTCTTTTATCATAGAGCAATATAGATAATCAGAGAGCATTGATAAGTCAAATTTTGAAAAAATTATACTGTTTGATAAAATAGTCGTAGACATTGCGGGCCGGTTTACAATTTTTGCTGACGACACCACTGTCCTCTGGCATGATTCAAATCCCAACATATTAAAGATCAAGGTTTCGTCTGATCTTTTTAAAATTAGACAATGGTGTGATGCTAACCTATTGACCTTAAACTTTGACAATACCAACTTTGCGGGTTTTCGATGTGATATGGATGGTTTGTATCTTGGAGGAGCTCCACTATCAAAACAAGCTAATACCAAGTTTTTGGGACTTCTAATTGATGACTGTCTGAGGTTTGACTCTCATATCTTGGGACTTGCTCGCAAAGTGACTTGGGGATGCTACGCAGTGCGATTAACATTGATGGAGGTTGGAGCCACCTTGACTAAGAGGGTCTTCCATTCACTGGTGGAGTCACACTTGCGATATGGAATTGTGTTCTGAGGGAGTACGTGTAACTACCTGCTGAACTCAGTGTTTATTCTGCAAAAGCGTGCTGTAAGATGTCTTTGTGGCGCGTATGGCAGAGAGTCATGCAGACCGTTATTTATATCCAAGAAAATTTTAACTTTGCCATGCCTGTTTATTCTTAAAATTGTCTGCATGATATACAAGCAAAGGGATACTTTGGCGGTGCCTGACCACTCTCATGATACTAGAAGATCAAAAAACCTGTACCTACCCATACCGACTTCTTCCGTTATTAGAAACTCTATAATTTACGAAAGCCGTAAATTGTTTAACCATCTTCCTGAGCAAATAAGAAACATACCTACCTTTAAAAGAACTATAAACGAACTACTGTTGGGAGAGCCTATTACGAGATAGTCGAGTATTACAACGACGCCTTTTAACTGAGTTTTTCCGGCAAGCATTTCGTCATTTTTTTTTGTTGAGTTTATCTTTATCCTGTTTACTATGTTTGTAGTTTTCCTATTTACACATATTTTTTACGATGTATACCTTAAGAAGAAAATAATTATTTTTATTTCTTTTAATTTATGTATTCGTAGTTATTACTTGTATTTTTTTTTAGCTTTGTTAATAAGAATTATTGTTCTTCAGAACAAAAAAGCGTATTTTGATTTGACTTGATATTATGTTGGTTGACTTTTTTTTAGATATCAGTATTTTCTTTGGTTAACATCGATTTTTATAAATATTATGCAAGTAAATATTTTTCCAATTACCTGAAAAATTCTTTCATAATAACATTGTATTCCATCTAACACAGTTAGATATTGAAATACTGATTCAGATTGCAAAGTACTCCTAAGAAATTAAAAGTCAACCATCTCAATAGGATGTCACCACCTGCAGATCGGTTGAGAACTCTTTTGTTCTCGTCAATACAGGGTATTTCAAGAAGAAAAGTATTGATAATTATCAATAGTCGAAGGAGGTAGGTACTGTCAATAGTCATCAATCGTCGTGACTATCGTTAAGTTCGTATCACAGAGAAATATTTTTATTTATGTATTTATCCCCGAGCTTAGCCCATTTTCTAAAATTACAATAATTGGCAAGTAATGCATATTTTAACATAGGTAAATACAATAAAATTAACAAACTAAAAATTATCAATAGTATTAACACCAATAACAAAATATCATAGTGTAGAAAAAGATAAACGTAAACACAAACTAAAGAAAAAATCAGCAGAGAGCAACTTAATATTGGGTAACCAGACATAAAAAAAACTTGAAGCCGATGAAAAAAAGTCCAAATCGTTAGAATAATAGTTAGCCAACCTAATAGACCTCTGCAGAAAATAGTTTGAAGCATAATTTGTGCGATTAAATGGCTGATAAAAAGTTAAATTAGAACGTGTGGTCCTGGGTGACACAAAAAGTGGAATCTTCACCAACAGATCCGGACAATGGTAAACATGGTTTAAGATATTGTATAATAATTTCAAATCATGCCTCAAGTGATACCAGCCCCCAAACAGACTCAAGTTCAGTGTAAGACATTGCATAACCGTCTGGGACTCTAAATGCTGAATATCTAAGATACTTGTGCTGGACAGTTTCCAAACTATTTACATGTGTTACATAAAATTGACTCCATACTAAGGATGCATTCTCCAGATTGGGTCTCAGCAAAGAACAGTACAGAGACTTTAAGGATTGTGGACTCATAAAATCTATCGAAGATCTCTTAATAAACCCTAACCCCTAACATTTTTAGTGCCTTCCTCTTAATATTTGTAATATGTGGCACGAAACCAAGAGAGCGATCCAATACACTGTTAAAAGAAAAGAATCAAATTTAACTTTTCTTTTATGTCCCAGAAAGTCCACTCCCGTTTTTTTTGTCAATTTAACTAAAACCGCTTCAGTCAATCAGTAACTCATAAAATATGTTATTACTATTTTGACATTAATTTGATTTTATTGTGCAGTAAAAATTACAACTTAATTAGTTAGTTTGACACATTTTTTATGTTAGTATTAACTTCTTTTAAAATTTTAACTAAAAAAGATATTGATAATGTTTATAAACCTAATTAAAGTTACTAGTATTTGATATATTTGAACCGTAAAAGAATTGCATGTTAATTTTAGTTAGCTGTTATGTTAAAACGACTTCCAGAAAAGTTAGTCCTTAAAATCTGATTTTTACTAAACCCAAAAGAGTTAAAATAACTATACATTTTAGGTTAAATTTGATTTATTTTAATTGATTATAAATTTTTTTGATTCTCACGTCCAGGATTTCTAACAGTGTAGAGTTGTGTAGTTCGCGAACGAACTAGTTCAAAAGATCGAATCTGGCCACTGAACTAAAAGATTCAATCAGTAATTACTAAAAGATTGAAACAAGGCGAACTAAAGTCTAAACGGAATGTACTACGCAAGCGAGAGCGAGACGACCGAAATTATAGGTTTTGTCACCTGACCGATCTACCTACCGAACTAAACGAACTAGTCTTTTGAACTATTCACTTTATTGAACGAGATCGAAAGATTGAAATCGGCAAAGTGAACTAAACTTCCCAGCACTATAACAGTGTACTATCCCCAAATCAACAACAGCCCCTCCCCCCCCCCTCCGAGCTTAGAAACTTAGCTATTCATTTAATTGCAAAACAATTTTTCATGTCACGCCTTTTACTAATATTTTATATTCAGCCACATAATTTACATCAATCATGTTATCAATAGTGAAATTATACTACGTCTGACTGAATGGACCGACCGCAATACTTCCACTGAGGCATCTGGGTTACTGGCCAGCATTATAAGTCCCAAATTTGTGATCGCACTAATGTGTACAGAAAGAATATAGGTATGCCTACACACTGCCTTTAAGCAAGATTCTACAAACAGTCGATGTAAACCTTTGTAACGCATTACAGTTCAGCATTAATTTGTCAACTCGTACCGATTTTTCTTCTTGTCTTTTATTATAGAGCAATATAGATAATCAGAGAGCATTGATAAGTCAAATTTTGAAAAAATTATACTGTTTGATAAAATAGTCGTAGAAGAAGGATTCTTGCTTTTGTGAATCTTTAAACATTTTCCGAAAGCAGCGCCATTTCAACCAGTTACCCTCAGATTATCAAAACTCACTTGGGCACCCGGATTGGCATAAATTTTATTTTTTGTAACGCCTGTATATAAGTGATTTGGACATGAAAAATTGGGATGAAGATTGATGTTAAATTACTTTTCTAATTTTGAACGTTGGAACGTTTTTTATGAAGTTTTTGCTGGACTGTAGAAGCATAATTAACATCCGCTATTCGATATAAGAAAAATTTAATAATTGTAATACATTTATTATTTCCACAACAACAAGTAATTACTTACATTTTAGAAAACAATATATTATGGGAAATAATACGCCATATTTGCAGCATCCCATGCAAACATGGGTGCTGTTGAGGCCAAAAAATATAATAAATATACTAAATAATAATATAAAAAAAAGGAAGAGAAAGGCAGAGAAAGAAACATGATAAAAAAATAAATAGATAATTAACCCAAGCAGCATTTTTCTGACTTCCGACTAATTTTTTAGCCACCCCGACGTTGCAATGTGTTCATATAGTAGTCAGTACAGGATGTAAACCGGCGTCAAACCAACGTCGTTTCAACGTTTAGCTATTACCAGAAATCTGGAGGCGGATCGACGATTTCACAACTCATCGAGTGCAACAAGTTTGATATTGGGTGCATGCACAACGTTGTACCGCCGTCGGAGATGACTACTATTTAAAAGTTGCCTATAGTCCTAAAACACAACGTTGCTATGACGTTGGTATTGGTATTTTTATACTACTTTATACTTTGACAGATGTTAGTACAAGATCGTAAAGGTTTTACCTGAAAGTGAGGTTAGGGAGTCTTATGTTTTCTTATTGGTAAATTTAATATGGAAAAAACAGTTTTCGCCTCGTCGGCCCTTTAAATATTCAGCTACTTTTTATAGAAGACTGAAAATACTACAAAGGCACAAAAATAAAAAGTTTAAAAGCAGTACCTGTAACAGCACATTATCATACAATACATCAGGTGAAGCCGGTCCATATCTCGCCAGCACACGTACCCCATCTGAGGATTACAACACCGATAGTGATCCAGAAATGTGGCTAACAGAAAATAACTCTGAAAATGACGCGTTGCAACGTTTGCAAACGAACCGAATGTTGATGACAAAAATAAATAAATGATGAGAGACAACTCGTGAAGTTGTCGAAAAATAAGAGCGTGGGCAACTGTTTTACCGATCGGAAAGTCGCTTGCGATATAAAAACAGTGCATTCTTTTCGACAACCGGTCGGCGATCCGTAGATCCGTAGTATCTCCAACCGAAGTTGAAAAGAGTAAAATGTGGGTAAAATTTTTGTAAGGTATGGACAGAAGTAGTACATTTAGTTAAACTAGTTGCAATTTTACGGCAAAAAAGAAGTGTTTTAGTCATTTTCCCGACGCCACCATTTTTAGCAGTTTACAATAGGGCCATGACGGCATCCATTTTGCTACAATTCCTTTTTCGTCACAAATTTACTTGTTTTTTTTTCGCAAGAACACAATAATGTACCCCACAATAAGTTTTTAAAACAAATATGTATGTTTCGCATTTTTACGACAAAATAAGTTAATAATTAAAAAACTTGGTATGACGAATAAAAACTATAATATTTTTTTATCAGCTTATTCTTTTGTGGACCCTTTTATTTTTAAAGCTCTCATAATATACCTGTTTATCAAAAAACTGGATTGCGTATAGTAGTTAGACCCAGAGATGGTCCGAAAACTAATTTCGAAATATTTAGTTATCAAAGAGATATACACTCCACTTATCAAGTTTGCACCATTCTTGTAAGCCATATCAGAGGTACTCAAATAACAGGTATTTTAATTTAAGTTATAACAAACTATCTACAACAAGAAAGTTTATTGTAAACAATTGGCGCATATCCTACCAGGTTTACCCTAACTAGGTGAATCATAGTTGATAATACCAACGTTGTCACGACTCCAAGGTTGGTCAAGTTAATCGGACTATATGTAGTCGGACCCGACATCGTAGCGACCCAAACTTGTGTGACCGATTTGGTGAAAATGTGGGTCGTGGCGAAATCGATGTGACGTCGCGCTCCAACGTCGGGTCGATTAAAGCAACGTTGTAACAACGTCGGATTGTTGCTAATATAAAAGTACTGGTAATTATTATATTAGCTGGTGATGACATAATTTAGATTTCATTTTCTTTTTAAATGTATTAACATTGGCAGAAAAGTCATTAATTTTAAATTTGTTAAGAGGGGAAGCAATATCATAACTACGGCTCGAACCAGTTTGCCGGCAGTGGGATACGAATCCACAAACTCTCGTCCTAGAGACTGCCGCGTTAACCACGGAGCCACTGATGCCATTTCGAAAAGCAGGTAATCTTAATAAGTGCGTCTACACTCTACCAAAAATGTTATTAAAAACATTTTAAAATCAGATGTTAATTACCATCAAACATCAACCAAATTTTTCTTCTCAGTAATTTTCCCGTTGAGTGAGTGTAAATCAGTTTTAAAAACAAAGTGCGGCGATGCTATTTTATTTTGCATTGTTAATGATTTACGACACATTTACAAAACACCCCTTTAACCGCAAATTGGCAAGAGCACCTAATTAAGTAGTACAAGGCATTTTTTTTAAGTAGGTGGAAAATCACCGGAACTAAATATTTGCAAAGGTGTTCATTACCATGAAAATCTGGCAAGAAAATAAAACGGGGCAAAATCTGGTTCGTTTAACATTCGCGAGTTAAACAGAAATCTCCATCATAAGTCGTATTAAAATTCCCCCAATTGATAAGTCGCCCACTGAGCCCCATTTAGCGGCAATGTGTGAAGTTTGGCGTGCGAATTATGTGGCAGAGGAGCTTGAAAGCTGGCGGGTCGTGCGGGGATGCTGCGGCATCGTCAATCAGTAATTCTGCTAGTTCGTTGACTGGAAGCCGCCCAGTGAGCCGGAAGGTCTGCATTTGCCGATAATGCACACATCAGTTCGCTGTTCTGATATTTTTGGTACAAAATAAAATTTATAGCCGTGTTTATTCTTTTCATCTCTAAAATATTGTAATTAAATCTAAAACAAACTTGCTGTAAAATTTCATCGCGGTTTGTTACCGATTGAAAAAGTAGTTTGTACGACAAAAGTGGATAATAATATTCTCATATCGCACAAGGAAGTAAATTAATTCAGCAAATCGCAGTGGGCGGAGTGCTTAAACGTCAATACTGATCAATACTATAAAATATGACAAACGTTTAAAATGTGTTTGATTTCAGGGATTTTAAAATGCCTTGGAAGCTGCTGAAGCATTCGTAGCACGTAACAATTTAATTAGTCGGGAGTTCCACCCTATAATTTTCCTGTCCTTAATGCTTAGCCGTAGAGCTTAATACCTGTTGGGTGTCAGTAACTACCTGAATTAACAGTCAATCCGTCATCTTTGGCAGTCGTTACAAGTAACTTGATTCATCGCTAATTTTTCCAATTTCTTGAACAATTCACACAATGGACTTTACGGAACAGCACCCAACATTCATGGTTGAAGCGTATTTTTGAAACGGGGTTAGAGTAAATGGTAAGTGGCAACACAATCCCGGCTTGTGCATGGACGATTTTCAACAACATTTTCCCAACGTTGCTTTTATTGCTGGAGATTTTTATCATCGCCTAAAAAGAACCGTGGCTGTGTTTAGAGAAACAGGTTCTATACAACACAAAAAAGGAGCAGGAAGACCATCTGTAAGAACAGAAGAACTTGTTGCAAACGTTCGTGAAATAATGCAAAATACGCCAACAAATTGTATAGGGTTTTCCAATAAGAACGATATGATTTTGAAACGATATGGTAACCATGGTAATAAAGTTATACCTGTCACCAGTTGTCAGTAAACTATAACAATTTATTATGGCTAAATACGCGCGCGCTTCAAAAACGTTTGGTTATTATCCAAAAATTTTACGAAAATAGACAATCTTTTGTGAATACTTATCGCTCACTTCGCGAAAACTTTGGTGTAAATAATGGTCCTCCTTTGCTTGCCATTCGTCGCATCGTTGAGAAATTTGAAAATAATTTTACTCTTCACGATGTAAAAACACCAAGAAGACATCGAAACGCAAGAACTGTTGAGAATATTGCTGCTGTAAGAGCTAGTGTTGCAGTGGATCCAAATTTATCAATTCCTCGTCGTGCTCAAGAGTTAAGGATTAAAAAAACGACAACTTGGCGTATTTTTAAAGAAGACTTGAATTTACACCCATATAAGATTATTTTGACCCAAGAACTTAAGCCACTGGACCATCGTCGGCGCAGAGAATTTTCTGCTTGGAATTTAGAACAACTTGAAAGGGATCCTAATTTTGCCAAAAAAATTATCTTTTTAGATGAAGCTCATTTTTGGTTAAGTGGATACGTTAACAAGCAAAATTGCCATTTTTGGTATGAAAACAATCCACAACAGATTCATGAGAAGCCTTTGTATCCGCTTAAGGTAACTGTATGGTGTGGTTTATGGTATGGTGGCATCATCGGACCATGGGACCAGGGTCATTACCTAATTATAATATACAAAATTTTGTCATTCCCAGTCAAATAGTTTTTAAGCTTTCGAGCCAACAGACAGACTGACGGAAATGGCAAATAAGTTTTTCGTGTTCTAGGGAGCCTAATACGTCGACATCTGTTGATACATACATATTTAGCGATTAGCTACAATACATTTTCTGCGACGAAAGTAAAAATATCAAAGTATGTAAATTACATCTACCTCCAAGTGTAAAAAACGAAATATAATAACTTCTTGAAACGGCGTTCTAATTTTGTATAACTTTGGTGACAAACGCCACACCCGCTGAGTATCTTATAAATTGAAGTTAGTTTTACTACAAAAACATGCACACTGTTTCGATTTTTTAATTAAAGTCGACACAATGCACAAATGGACATATAATGAAAGGCAGCCGCGATTAATATCTCACGGCATCTGATTAGATGGATAAATTTTGGTATTAAGAACTTTAAATGAAAAGTAATTTTTTTTGTTGTTTCCGATGTTTACTGTAAGTATTTCCTTATCAGAGAAAACTAAACTGCATCGATATGTAAGGTTGCTAAATTATTTTTGCGGATTAAAAAGGGTATAGGACCAAGTGCGGAATACTGTGGAACACCATTTTTAAGATTTAAAAAATCAAATTATTTCCTTTTCCTTCCGGCTTGTTGCCTTTTTCATTTAACTGTATAATTATTTCTAAAATTAGTTGTAATTTTATGGGTTAGAGGTAAAAATGCAAAGGCTAACTTTAGGTACCTAATAAGTTTTCACTACCAACTAACCATTAATTTGACATGTTTTTTCTCTATCCCAGTTGCTTTCCCAGACAACAAGATCTAAGTAAATAGGTGGATTGCAGGTAAACGTTCCATAAACCAGGGAAATTAAAATATATCAAATATTCGGGTTTTCCAAAACTTCAAGTACAATAATAGGTAAATAAATTTCACAAAGGTGAACTTAATTATTAAGTTTTCAATTTATTTATTTTCAAAACTTTGTATCATTTATTTTTAGTATGTAAAAATGTGTGTTATTTTTTAAGCACGATAAAAATGTTTTTTACCGGTGTTAAAACTTAACGTTGAATGATGAAAGAGTTTTGGACTTCCATTGTCTTTATTTGTTTTAAATCACAACGTTTCAACTGGTAAGTATCTCCAGTCGTCTTCAGCTGAATACTAAATAAGTAAAGTAAATACAGGACTATGTATACTAGCTAGGTGCACTGAAGCATAACTGAGGTGAGTGCAGTCATGCGTTCAGTTGGCACGCGATCTTATCCTAAGATTACATCTATCTAACAAAGGTTTCCAGATATTTCTTATGTCTAATGTTGGTTTACAAAAGCAGCCTGGGTTCTGGTGAATAGCAGAAGCTTCCTTAAACTTTCTTTTCCTTCAGAGTGGTTCCTTATGTAGGATTTCAGCTTCTGACCACATGATATGGTGACCATGTTTTCAGGCATGGTCAGCTGCACCTGAATTTTCGGTCTCTCTTTTTAACGCATTGTTTTTGTGTTCTTTTTGACTTGTAGGCTTTGTCTTCGTCGGGTGGATTCTGATATAGGGTGTCCCTCGAAACATGGCATAGTTAAAACCCTCGTGGATAGAGTAATTACAATCTGTAACTCGGACGAAGCACTTAAAAAAAAACTCACCCCATCAAGACTGACCTTAACAAAAATGGCTACCTCACAAGTTTAGTTGACACAATAAGAATTGAAAAATCGTAAGAATCGACCCAACGTGCAAGAAGCAAACAGAGAGGCACCACCAACACTTAATATTCCGTATTTCAAAGGAGTATCTGAGAAAATAAGAAGACTACGACAACGATATAACATTAACACCATATTCAACTCGAGGGACACCTTAAGAAGCCACCTGACGAAGACAAAGCCTACAAGTCAAAAATATAGGAAGAACTGCGAGTGCGGCCAATCTTATATAGGTGAGACATTAAGACCACTCGAAACAAGGATTAAAGAATACAAAAACAATACGTTAAAAGGAGAGACCGAAAAGTCAGGTGCAGCGGACCATGCCTGGAAACATGGTCACCATATCATGTGGTCAGAAGCTGAAATCCTACATAAGGAACCACACTGGAGGAAAAGAAAGTTTAAGGAAGCTGCTGCTATTCACCAGAACCCAGGCTGCTTTAGTAAACCATCATTAAACATAAGAAATATCTGGAAACCTTTGTTAGATAGATGTAATCTTAGGATAAGATCGCGTGCCAACTGAACGCATGACTGCACCCACCTGAGTTATGCTTCAATGCACCTAGCTAGTATAAATTAATAGTTCTGTAGTTACTTTACTTATTTAGTATTTACCTATCAAGAAACATCATTGTGTCCAACCTTCAAACAGTCACTAGTGTAACGTTCTTAAAGGTTTTTGTTTGGCCTATTATTTAAATGGTTTCTCCATTGTAAGTCATGTTTAAATTTATTATTACCTAGTCTTTAATCTAATATTTGGGAAAACCAACTATAAAATCTCGGGTCAATCAAAACGAAGGCAGATTGATGCAATTTGTTTATTTTAATGGAAGAGTTTGTACAAGTCCATGTATTTGTATTATACTCTGGGCTGAAAAGAATAATTAGGTATAGTACTTTCTGTAAGATGGAAAACTTCGAAAATGTATTTATAATTTCCGTGTAAACCATTGGCATAATAATAAGAAGCCTTTTAATTGTCTATCAGTAGGTACCGAGAAAACAGGTTAAGATATGGTCAACATATACCAAATGTCAATAAAGAAATTGTTTTGAAAATGAGTGTTTATTAATAAGCAAATAAATTGGATTTTCTGAAGAATCCAGTAATATTTCCGCTAACAAATGGCGAAAAGGTTACTCAAGTCCATTGTTACTGGTGTCGATATTATTATTTAATTCAAAATAATTTTATTTCAGACAGACGAGATTGTAATATTTTTTTTTTAATTATGTAAATTCGAAGTTGATTAACCAGATAAATCAATTCTTTAATAGATATGCTTGGAAATAAATTGATAACACAAAAAGAAATTATTTTACGTAATTTTATATTTACACTTTTTTAACTGGGGTCAGGAAATTTTTAAATCCAACAGTTGGTAAAAATTTTTAGCCTAATCTTTTCCCTTTGTAACCTCGTACGACCTCAGAGTCTACTTGCTTGTTAAAATTTTATTTAGAACTACACTGAGGAAAATGATCTGATACGACAGGTTTGCTAAGAGATGGTTTGTATTGATAGCTTATGGTAGGGGAGCCCACGATGCTAAATGGGGTTTTACTCGAGCGTCGTGAGGACCTATTGGATCTTAATGATTGGATGGTAGAAAGGAAAAAATGTCATATCATCTGTATCCTTTCAACGGTGGGGGGAGTTACTACAGGTTTTCAAAAATGTAAAAAAAACAGTCACATGGATATACTCGAGCGCGTCAGATATTAATAGTGTATATGCCTCACGTGACTCTCATGACGGAGGTACATTAATCTGCCGGTTTTGATGGTGGGGGCGGCGGTACGGAAGGGTTAAAAATAGGGGAAAAAATGTACTCGAGCGTGTCAGATATTTAGAGGTGATGTTAAGGGATCCCTAAGGAAGCTCCCATTCAATAGACTGACGATTCGGATGTGACGCAAGCTCGTGGCGACTTTTCGAAAATGCAAAAAAAAATACGCTATTTTGACATACTTGAGCGCGTCAGATTTTCATACAGGCGGTTCAGCTTGGTGTCCTGGTCGTGCTGATTCATAATCTGACCATTATTTTGAGGGATTTTGTTAATCTGACCGTTTAAAAAAAAAATTTCATGATTTTTTTTCTTAAATCTTACAAAATTTAATTCACTTACAAAAATATTTCGGTACAAAATTCGGAACTAGTAATAACAATAAGAGTGACAGGCTGCGATATAAATAAAGACAAAATCCATAGCAACAAAACGGTTTCACAACTATCTTGATGCTTTTTAATAATATATTATTTTTACATATTTTTGATGGAATTAAGAGAAGAATGCATAAGTGTGTTATATTTTTGAAATCGGAAGAAAAGGAACCATCTAATGCGCTTCTAATATACAGAGTGTATCATTTAAAAAATTTAAATGTTTGGTTTTAAATGTGACATGTGACACCTACTGTCATTTTTGACAAAACCCATAAATACTTGGCCAAAAGTTCTACATCCTACTTTTTGAGTGAACGCGCAACCCAAAAAACAAAAAAGTTACAGGCTTTTAAAAGGGGGACAAACTAAAATGTAAAATAATAACCCTGTACATATAATCCCACGAATGCTGTGATCAGCCTGTGATGGCGTGATGGCTGACGGAAAGTAGTGTGGGGACGGTGCGAGAGAGTGAGTGATAAAGAAAGAGACATTGAGGCGCGTAGTGCTTCACTGCAGCTGCATGCGCTAATAAACTTTATTGACGATTTTTGTTACTTCGGCTTGTGGCAATCGGCAGATTATATTTTTCCCGTTATCCTTGAATTATTTCCTTCAAAATAAAAAAAAATTGACCGCGCTCGAGAATGTCCATGTGACGTTTTTTTTTTGCAAGTTTGTGACCCTTCCACTCCCTTACGTCACGCTCAAATCGTCAGATTATTGAAATGCAGACTCTTGAGCATGTAATTAACCTACCACACCTTAATCTGACGCGCTCGAGTAAATCCAGCTATCGATTTTTTTTACTATTCTGATCAGCTGCCGTACACGCGCGGCACTATAAAGAGGGCTTAGACATGGCAGAGGTACTCAACAAGCTGCAAGGTATCTCCCATATGTTAGTCTGATGCGCTTGAGTAAATCCCAAAATCCCCTGTTGGGCTCTCCTACTATTCCTAGTGTATCAAACCCGCTTTAGTATTATATCAATTCCAGATTTGCTAGAACAATGTTTTTATTGGTGGTGATCAGTTCCATTGGCAGCACAGTCCTGTTGAATAATGAACTACTTTTAATACAGCAATTTTGTTAAGAAATAAATTGTATCTTCTCAATGCGACGCATTTTGTTCCCAGTAAAGCGCTTTCTCTAGAATTAAGAAAACAGAACATCGTCCTAGAGTTGCCAGATTTCAGAAAACAAAAAGCGGGAGGCGCCCATATAATTTTTGCGCTTTCGCTATGTCATAAAAATAATTATTGTTTAAAATTGGTAAATATTTTTTGTTCCATTAATAATAGATTTTGTTTTGTACCTAACACTAATTTAAAGTATATTTCAAGATAGACATGTCATTATTTTTCTGACTTTAATATGTATTTTTCTGAGCTAGAAGCATAAAAAAAGGAAAATTTTTAATATGTTAGTCGGGAGGCGGGGGAATTATTGAAAAAATCGGGAGCCTCTCGCCTAAATTGGGAGGGTTGGCAATAGACCAGGGTCGATAATTTTTGAAACCAAAAAAAATAATAGTAGGATGAAACCCATTGGAAAAAAGGAAGAGAATATAACAAAAATTAAAGGAAAAATAAATTACGGGCGATTCGAGGTCGGGAAGTGGGGGGCGGTGGGTTTTTAAGGTTAGAAAACGATTTATCTCGATTTTCGGCAAAACTACAAGTCCTATGGAAAAACGTTAAATGGCAAAGTTGTAGGTAATAAAAAGATCTACAACTCTTGTATTTGCACTTTTTTCACATAACGTCAAAATTTATATGAAAAATTCAAATAACCAAGTTTTTGGTTTTTTATTTTTATCTTTTACAAAAAAAAATTTTTACACACGAAATTTGGTGAAAACTTACCTTTTTATGCGCCAAACACACTGTAATTTTTTTGATTTAAAATATTTATTTTTTAACCTTATTTTGACTTAATATCGAAAAAGCACCATAATTTTCAATCGAAAATTCTCACGTCAAAATATCTGCTTTTTTAAAAAAGTCGGTGGGCTTTTTGTTCGTTGAAATGTATTTTTTCTTATGGTGTAAAAAAATATACATTACTATGGTAAATATTCTCAAAAAATGCAAAGAAACGAAAAGAAATCGAATCCGAATTTTTTTTTTTTAATCATTATGTACAATTTTGAGCTATTTATTAAAATGTATACTTTAATTACTCGAAAAACGTAAGATTCCATGTTACATTGATAAACAAAAAAATTACAAATCCATAAAACATAAAGATCGCAAAAAATATGCGAAAATAGTTGTTCTAAATATAATTGTTCTAAGTATAATTAAAGGGGATTTTATCACATTTACCATAGTAATGTATATTTTTTTTCACCATCAGAAAGTAGAGATTTCAACGAAAAAAAAGCCCACCAACTTTTTTAAAAAAGCAGATATTTTGACGTGAGACTTTTCGATTGAAAATTAGGGTGCTTTTTCGATATTAAGTCAAAATAAGGTGAAAAAATAACTATTTTAAATCAAAAAAATTACAGTGTCTTTGGGACATAAAAAGGTAAATTTTCACCAAATTTCGTGAAAAAAATATTTTTCTTGTAAAAGATAAAAAAAAAACCATAAACTTGGTTATTTGAATTTTTCACATAATTTTTGAGGTTATGTGAAAAAAGTGTAAATAAAAAAGTTGTAGATCTTTTTATTACCTACAACTTTGTTATTTAACGTTTTTCTATAGGACTTGTAGTTTTGCCGAAAATCGAGATAAATCGTTTTCTAACCTTAAAAACTCACCTACCTCGGATCGCCCGTAATTTATTTTTCCTTTCATTTTTGTTATATTCTCTTCCTTTTTCAATGGGTTTCATTCTACTATTATTTTTTTTCACTTTTTACCATTTGCAAAGGCTTCAGCCCTGGTCTACAACCCTACATCGTCCCCGAAAACGGATTGTCATATAATCCACAAGACGTTGATGGGAGTTCGTCGCAATCGGCAAACAGTTTTAACGTATTTGTTGCGCAGGTCGCATCGTTGTTCGGAGTCTTCTAGCTGTCCTGTCTGAATATAAATTCCATTGATCGTATCAATACCTGTTTCAATTAATTAATTTTTACTTTGTATATAAGTTTTTTTAAACATTGCATGTCAGATAAAGCAATAAAATATTCTTATTTCACACAATCCATCATTAGTATGGACGAATCTTATCATCTCAGTAAATCATGTTGCATAAGAGATAATCATATGCAATGTTAAACGACAAGAACAATATCACCCTATAGCAGCTATTTGATTTTTTAAGAATTACAATAATGGTTTTTAGTGGTAAGTATAATATGCTTTATTAAATGTAGCAAGCAATTATTTTTATGGTTAATGTCAAGTTTCATTACAACTGCCAGTCGGAACTAATAGGGTATACCGGGTGTAACAGGATCATGGTACATCCCGTATCTCCGTTAGTTTTAAAGCTAATTCATTGAAATTTGGGAAATCACATATACATAATAAGCTGCACTTTTTGACCTACAAATGATTTTTTTTTACTTCCGGTTTTGCCGAAAGTGACACCGACTTTCGATTTTTAAATGGAACACCCTGTATATTATTACATTTTTGAATTCTGCCTAATTTTCTGAATCCAATGATACCACAAAAGTAACATTTCAAGCGTAGGAAATATTTCTTATTTAATTTTTAATTTTCCATTTAAGTGTGCCATGACGGTTCCGATTTATTCCAATTGATCCGTCTAATGCTACAAAAATCGAAGTACCGTCAAAAATACTAAATTGCGTTTTTATAAGCAACTAAAATTCATCGTAATCATTTTTGGGGTAAAATTCAATTTTTCCAAATGGAACCATATTGGTACCGTGGTACCATTTCTTAGTACTATTAATAAGGAATTTATTCATACCTGGTAATAACATGTGCGATAAATACAATCAAAATTATACGTAAAAGAAAATACAATTATTTTGTTCCAATTTAATGCTAAGAAGTTACTAAGGTGGCTTTGAAAACAATGAAATTATTCAGATTGTCAAATAAGTATTCGGTGGTGTATCGGTATTTTTATTGTGTATTGGAAATGTCTTTACATTTGTTGTTATTTTTGTTCACCTTAGTAACTTCTTAGCATTAAATTAAAACAAAATAATTGTATTTTCTTTATTTTGACTGTATTTATCGCACATGTTATTACCAGGTATGAATAAATTCCTTATTAATGGTACTAAGAAATGGTACCACGGTACCAATATGGTTCCATTTGGAAAAATTGAATTTTACCCCAAAAACGATTACGATGAATTTTATTTGCTTATAAAAAACGCAATTTAGTATTTTTGACGGGACTTCGATTTTTCTAGCATTAGATGGATCAATTGGAATAAATCGGAACCGTCATGGCACACTTAAATGGAAAATTAAAAATTAAATAATAAATATTTCTTACGCTTGAAAAGTCACTTTTGTGGTATCATTGCATTCAGAAAATTATGCAGAATTCAAAAATGTAATAATATACAGGATGTTCCATTTAAAAATCAAAAGTTGGTGTCACTTCCGGCGAAACCGGAAGGGAAAATAAAATCATTTGTAGGTCAAAAAGTGCCGCTTATTATGTATATGGGATATCCCAAATTTCAATGAATTACCTTTAAAACTAACGGAGATACGGGGGGTGTACCATGACAACCAATTTACACCCCCAATAGAACTTCATAATTACTGTGAGTATTCAGAGCAAAAATGGCTATAAACCAGTGGCGCACGCAAGGGGGTGGCACTGGGGCACGTGCCCCCCCCCCCAACAAGTAGCTCAAAACCGGAGTACTCGATTGTTGAAATATGTAACCGATATCACTCGGTCTAGCACTGACCGCAAGTTCTACTATTTCCTACTAATAAAGTAGCGACTCGATCGATTATCGAAATCATCAGTTTTTCCCATCCCTACAGCAGAACGAACATTTTCAACTTTGAGAAGGCTTAAATCTCATTTAAGAAATACAATGGGAGAATATCGGCTAAATGGACTTGCTAATTTAAATATTCATAGGGAGGTACATATTGATACCAATGAAGTCTTAAGTATTTTAAAAGAAAGAGGACCCAGGAGGTTGGATTTTGTTTTGGAAATGTGTATATTGCTTGCATTATTTATACAGTGTCACCAGTAAAGTCCGCATCATATGGGATTTTTTTTATTAATAGCTTTATTCGAAATTTGACTTTGGCATCAGGTTCTGCTTCGATCGAGATGAAAATTAAGCCAAAAATAGTAGTCACGTGATTCGCATTATCTGTCAAATTTTAATTTTTTTGCAACAAATAATTCAAAAGTGGGGTTATTTCTGAAAATATCAAAAAAAGTTATTAGAAAAAGTTTTTTAAATGCAGTTTCTAGCTCACATGCAAAATTTCAGCTGGATAAGATAATTTTGATTTATTACCTATATTTTGTAAAGTGGACTACTTTTGCAAAATAAGACTCAACGCAACCTACATAAAACTTCTTAGTTTTGACAATGCTTTATTTCAGATACATTTTCTTTAAAGTAGCGCCATATTAAATGTGTGTTTTTCTACATAATCAAAATTGGGCTATTAAAATTTGGTCGCATGTGATGCACTTTGCATTTGTTTTTGACTCTGTATAAGGTAACTTCATAAAATAAGTATTTTTGAAAACGTAGTTTGTGTTTGAAGGTAAAAAAATAAAAAATAAAATAAAGGGGTTTTAAATTAAATCGTTAAAAATAGATAATCTTTACGTTAAGTTAAACTAAAATTTATTTTCCACTTAATGAACACTTTACTGATGACACTGTGTTCTTTTTTTCTTAATATTAAGGTGTATTACTTTCAGACACAAACTACGTTTTCAAAACTTTTGAATAATTTTTTGGAAAAAATTAAAATTTGACAGATAATGCGAATCACGTGACTACTATTTTTTTGCTTAATTTTCATCTCGATCGAAGCAGAACTTGATGCCAAAGTCAAATTTCGAATAAAGTTAGTAATAATAAAAAATCCCATATGATGCGGACTGTACTGGTAGATATTTAAAAAACAATTATTTTTTTTGCAGCAGTTTAATTAACCCCCCCCCCCTCTTTTATTAAGGAAAAACTATTAGTATTTTATATAGATTTTATATTGTGCCCCTCCCATGATCGAGTCCTGAGTGCGCCACTGCTATAAACCATTCTGGGGTAGCATTAACTCCTATGTCCTATTGGCTAAATTACAGTGATATTATCGCTACATAACGGTCTAGGAATTTTCGTTGGCATACGACAGCGCGTTGCTGTCACATTATAGTATTAAACAGTTGCATAAAGAGCATGATACAAAGAAAGAAAGATATGATCGATCGTATTCTCAATTCGGTCCGGTCCGCGCAATGACGTCATGTGGTGCTAACGAGATTTAAAATTACATAGGATTAGCCGGTAAAAATAGAAATTTTACTGCATATTTTGCAATTTTTGCTTTGGAAGATTTAAGTGCATATTATTTTAAGTACTTTGAGGATAGAGGTTCATAAATCAGAACGTATTTTATGATGTTCTTGGGTTAAATGTTAAAATTTAGCATATATTTGGTATCAATGAAAATAATTTTCTGCTTATGCTGACATACATTTTATCTTTTAAATGATACAATTACTTATTTATTTTTACAAAATCATTAAAAAAACCCTATATTGTTTGGTCCTTCCACCTTAAGCAATAAATTGTTTGAAAAAAAACATAGGTTCAAATGTGCAGTCTTAAACATTTTTAGAAAACAGTTTCGAGCCTTAAATGACCAAAATCAATTAATTTGCTTATTAAGATTTTGTTATGCAATAGGTAACGATAATATTTTTGGAGATGTCTGTTTATAAATTTATATTGTTAACATTTGACCAGGGGCGGACTGGAATCATTTGGCCCCGGTGGCTACATGGCCTCTATGGCCCCAACCCTCATTAAGAACATTTTTGGAAACAAAAAAATGGTTGTTTAAATGTTTGGACCAATTGGCCCCCAAAGGCCTTCTGGCCCCGGTGGCGATGGCCACCCACCCGCTCCAGTCCGCACACTACATTTGACTATAATTTGACCAAGGATAAGGATGTAAAAAAACTCATTCAGACATTAAAAAAAATATACTAGGACTGATAATTATCATAATAGTAATAAGAGGTACATTAACAATTATTAAATAATAAGGCACACATATAACGTTTATTATTTTAAACCAGATTCGTCAAATTAAACTTTTTTATCTCACCTACGAGGAAGAGAACAATTTTTTTAAGCTAAAATTTGAAATATTTTACATTGATTTGTATCATAAATATGTAGGTATATACTTTTGCAGATAATTATAACAAATAAAAGCTGTCATATTGTCACTTATGCATAACGCCACTGCACAACGCATATTAACAACTAATTGTCACTAACAAACAACAATAATAATCCAAAAAACACTAAAAACCTCTTTCTGTATAACAAATAATAACAATAGTACATAAAACCAAACGTAGGTTATACGAAGCCCGCCAGAAAATTATCACCGCATGACGTAAGCGGCTGTCGATTTGGCTCCGCCCACATGCGCAATGTCATATCTCTTCTTTCTTTGTATCATGCATAAAGAGTATGTAAGGTAATTCCGGGAGAGCTGCCCCACCGGGATAGATGCCCCACTATGTAGGTAGAAGTTGGTCAAAACGTCGGTAGACAGCGTGAGTGCCTGGATTTAAATATTGTTTACAAGCCGTAGCATCGAGTGCGTGCTACATTTTAATCGCCATAAACGTATTTTTGCTTGCAAATAAGACAAAAGGTAAGATATCTTATTTTTAAGTGTCTGTAATATAAACGGATATGATTGAGCTGTAATTTAGCATTGGCATAAATTTGTAACGTGATTACGTTGTAATACGGGTCAAACTAGTTCTAAATTGAGGTTATGTGTATGGACACTAATTTCGGTTAGGCTGTTCCAAGCTAACAGGTGGGGCATCTATACCGGACAAAAAGGAGAGATGCCTTAGGGCATCTAACCCGGACAAAAGTATAGTTGCCCCACAACATACATAACAAAATATTACATAATGATTAGAAGATGATAGATAGATAATGGTTTTTTGCAGTGGTTCAATGCCTACAAGGTATACCCGGAAGATTACTGCTCCACCAAGGCGGCAATGGACGCAGGAAAATTTGGAAATGCACTTAGAAGATTAAATAAAGGAGAAATAGGAGTGAATAAAGCTTCACGCGTTTATGGGATCCCATCTCAAACTTTGCGGCGAAGAAGGCGTACAGGGGCACTTGCAGAGTTGCCCTTAGGTCCACAAGGGTTATTGGGAGTCAAGAACGTGAAAACCAATTTGAGTTACACTTTTTAAACATAAGGCGTCTCTCCCGTTTTGGCGAGGCAACTCACCCAGACGTTCCGGGTGAGATGGCCATATGCAGAGTTTCAAGTTTTTGTTTTTTTTACTGATTTATGAATAACATTTATGTTTGATGTCAGAGTTTATGTTAGTTTATTGTAGATTCAATATGATGTGTATTTTTTCAGAATAAAAAAAAGATAGTTTGAGTCTATGTTTCGATTTTTACCTTAAGTATGGCATCTCTCCCGGAATTACCTTAAATTCCTTTAAGGAATATAAGACTTTTTCTCAGTGTAGGGCGTACTCGCGGCTTCCCTCGCGCAATTCAATTGTTATACATTTGCTATCGAAACCAAGCCGTGGGTACATGGGCGTCGTTGGGGG
Organism: Polydrusus pterygomalis; assembly: GCA_963969555.1. Classification (NCBI taxonomy): domain Eukaryota; kingdom Metazoa; phylum Arthropoda; class Insecta; order Coleoptera; family Curculionidae; genus Polydrusus; species Polydrusus pterygomalis. The sequence goes on from OZ018375.1 coordinate 80,823,458, forward strand.
GGGGGGGGGGCAAGGTTGGGCATTTGCCCCCCCACTGGAAGTTGACTTCTGACAATTATTTATGTAATAACAAGTTAGCAGTAAAAGAAAGAAGAAACGTATTATTTTATTTATTAATTTGAAAATTTCATAAATTTATTTTCAACCAATTAGAAGGCTCCTTTTTGCTTGCGTTGCTTATAGCGACGGGAGACTATCGCGATAGTCTATAAACCTAATAAAATTAATAAGTGATAATTTTTCTGTCAAAAATGAAGTGCTTTATATCTATTGGCAAACCTCACTCAAAATAAAATCAAAATACATTTTCTTGCTAACTTATAATTTTTATTGAGAATAGGTCGTAGGTCTCATCATATGAAAATAAACTCCAATTTATAAAATTTTCTTACCGAATCTCCCACGCAGCAGAATTAATTCCCGATAATTTTTTTGTCGGTGTCACTCATGTTTTTGTTGATAGAAAATTTTCTATCAACAAAACCATTCGTGACCTTGAAAAAAATTATCGGTAATAATTCTGCTGCTAGGGAGATTATAAGTGATAATTTAACCAGTCGGTCAAATTCGCGGAAATTTTTTGCCGGTATTTTGACTATTTTTGTTGTTTATTGAGGATTAATATGGTTTGAGTTTTGATTGAATGTATAAATTTATTATTTGGAGTTTTCCTTTATATAATTGTTATTATTTTGGGGTAGTAAAGATTTATTTTAATAAAAGTGAACAGTTTTAATGCCAAGACGACTATGAATGTGGAATATTTGAGAAACAATTTTAGCTCATTAAGTATTGAGCAGAAAATTTAAATTGAGGGAAAACCTAAACTCGAAATTAAATTGATACAGAGTAATATAGACCAAAAAGTGTAAATCTAGGGACTTTATTGTTATTAATAAGTTTGCTGCAAATAAAAACAGAGGAATGAACTTTACTTTTAAACAGTGAACCACTAATGAAAAATAAATTGGCCTTTTTATTTTTTTATATTATTTCATTTTCAATAAAATAAGAAGGTAATCATAAAATTTTAAAACATTTACTAATAATTATTGACCAAATTTGGGCGTGATCTTAAAATTTTTTCGCCTGCAGCGGGCTTTTGGTGCACCCCCAAATTAACAAATCACGAGCCGCCACTGCCACCCCCTAAGAAACCGTTTAACGACACCCATGCGTGGGTACCATATAAACTACCAATAGAACCGTTAATACGTACATTTATTATTTGTAAAAAGAAATTTCTTTCGTGCTTACTTTCTCTTTCAATAAAAATGTCATTTATCTCCTAACTTTGTTCAGAAAAATAATACTAAACATAATATAGTATAATTATTAAAAAAATATATTTATTTCATTACAATAATACATTAGTAACGCTCACAGAACCTTTCCAAGGACTTTGCTTTTATAAACACCTACTTCAAGAAAGTCCGTCAAGAAATATTTTTTCCAATATACTATAATATAATTTTTATAACCCCTATTCATCCCTTTATAGAAGTTAAAAAAATAATAAGAAATAAGTGAAGAAAGTGTTTCATTACTTGTGTTTAGAGTATTTGGATGTAGTATTAGTAGTAACTTAAAGTATCTAAGCCTTTATACTAATCCCGTTTCGAAAGGGCCTAAGTACATGCTTGTAAGCGAACAACTTGTGTAACGTTTCTTTCTTATATATATTTTTCTCTTGCGAATGCATTGGAAACTTACCCACTCCATCTCTACCCCCTAGGGGCAAAATATCTTACAACATTAAAACACGTAGGTACTTGCATATTTTAAAAGAGTAAACATACTACCAATTTTTAGCAATATACCTTACAATTATAGATAGTTACAGGTACCCCTCAAAAAAAGATACACACCCATTTTTTCAAACCCCCCCCCAGTGGATTTTGAAAAAATGACAAAACATGTATATACTGGATTCAAACCCATAATGTGAAAGTGCTGCCTTGGGTCGCTTACAGTCCCGATATCAATCCAATTGATACTGTTTGGGGTATATTTATTGTAAAAAATAACTATAATCGAAACTTTAGGCCACAAAATTCAGATGATTTATGGAAAGTAATACCTGCGCGCTGGGAAGAGCTTGATCCAAATATTGTATCAAATATAATTCAGTCAATTCCGAATAGACTGGCTCAAGTAATAATAAAACAGGGATATATGACCAAATATTAGATTTTATTTATTCTTGTTAAACGTTTTTTGTTTCTATTGTAATTTTTATAAAACTGTTAGGATATATTATAAAATAAAAAAAAATATTTTTGGTATTCTATTAAACTAACGCCCAACGCCAATGCTTTGCATTTTTAATAACCTTTAACATGCGATAAGCCGGTTGTACGCATATATGGTTAAGGTTTTCTCTCATTCTAATTCGTGTACGCTTTTTTATGAATACAAAACTGTACCTTTGATTTTGTATGGGTCTTCTTTTTTTCACGCAGATATGAACAAGGTCATCGGTTCCTTTTCAAAACCAAGTTTTCTTCCCTCCAAATAAAATACACATAAAACAAATTAGTCAACAATTAAAAATTTAGGGGCATGCATGCATGGGGCATCATTTTAAATGCAATTCGAAAATGAATATAACATTATGTAAAAAAGATGGCCGCCATAGGTTAGGTTAGGTAAGAGTGGCAGACCTCTGGCAATGACCAAACAGTCACACGTAGTCCTGTAAGGACCGTTGTGGTACCACACGTGTTCCGCAGAACCTATCCGCATCAGCTTCTTAATAGTTAACGTGACGTGGATCGTAGAGGAATCTTGACAGTTCATTTAAACCAGCCACTGCTGTTAATAAACTTAGTGAGTCGACAACAGGCTGCTCACTTCCTCCAGATCATTAAAGAATGATTCGCCCAGGGCATTGAACCTTCTTCTAGCGAGCCCGGGGCATTCACAAAAGAAATGCTGAAAACTTTCCTCCTTTTCTTAATCTCTGCAACTTCTACAGAATTCGTTGTTTGGTATTCGCATACGTTCAGCGTGTCTACCGAACAGGTAATGTCCGGTGACTACGGCAGTGATGTTTCTTAAGTCCTTCCGACTGTGTTGCAATAGCACTGCGGTTTTCCTGCCGTCAAGTAGGGGCCACAATTGCATGGAGATTGTCAAGTTGCCAGCCCTGTCCATCTGCTTTGTGCTAGTTGTTTAGCTATCCAATCTATATCCTCTTTGACTGATCCCAGTGGCCTAGCCACAGTATTCTCTGCTAGTTCGGCAGAAATGCGAGCGCATCAGCAGTCTCGTTGCCATAAGAGATACAAACTTCGGTTAACGCAAAAGCATTTCCAGCAAATAGTTAAGGAGCTAGCGTGCAAAAAACGCCATAGTTGGCTGCCCGTCAGTCGAGTTTGAAAAAACGTTGCCATTACTCCACTGAACACCCTGGTGCTTGAAGTTTTGCTTTTACCCATCAACTTTAAGATTTATTGGCAATAATGACATAGGGCGATTGGCCATAGTGAGGAGCCCGTCAGTCAGGTTGAAAATTAGGTTCTGTAGGTTGCCAAGATCATGTATCTAAAATTTCGTTGCGATCTAACCACTAGATCGTGAATTAGGCCAAATGGAAGATTATAATTTGTTTTTTGACCGCCATTTTGTTGGCCATAGTAAGGAGCCCCTCCAAAACTTGTTTCTACCTCTTCGTTTGGATAAAATGACAGGAAAAATGCACTTGACTGACAAATCGAATCACGACGTTCTTCCCTGGGTGACCTACAAAATCTCGAAAAATCCAATTTTTCTGCTGTTCCAAATGGACCTAAAAGTAAAACAATGTATGACGATGATGTTTGATGACCTAAAAAACGTTGACTATATTATAACTATTACTATATATATAATATTTATATAATATATATTGATTATATTAAGTAAAAGTAATAGTTACAATATAATCAACAATTAAATATCTGTTTTTTTCTATATTGAAATTGAAATGTTACTAACACAACCCAGCTTGCTCAACCCAAATATGCCAACAATTTCATTCAATAAATAATAACCATTTAATTTTCGATTTTCTTCAGTAATTATTCATTTCTTACTGCTGAAATTGGTTATCGTATCTTTTTGTGGCAAAAATTCTATATTTTTTGATTACTGAATCCAATATAATATAACATAAATTCAACGAATGAATAGGGGTGGAGGGTAGCAGAGGGGTGGAGGAAGGGGTAAATAGGTGATAGTTATGTATTGAAACGTTTTTTAGGTCATCAAACATCATCGTCATACATTGTTTTACTTTTAAGTCCATTTGGAACAGCATTATTAAGCCATTATAAAAAAGTCCAAAATCAGAAAATTTTCAAAGTATGGCCAAATTAAAAATATTCGAGGAAAATGTCAGTCGTTTGCGATTTCTACTTAATTGGATGTCTTAAAATCAGGAAAAATGATTGACTGATAATTTTGGTTGAATTTCTGAAAAAGCCATGCTAAAGACTGAAAAATTGGATTTTTCGAGATTTTGTAGGTCACCCAGGGAAGAACGTCGTGATTCGATTTGTCAGTCAAGTGCATTTTTCCTGTCATTTTATCCAAACGAAGAGGTAGAAACAAGTTTTGGAGGGGCTCCTTACTATGGCCAACAAAATGGCGGTCAAAAAACAAATTATAATCTTCCATTTGGCCTAATTCACGATCTAGTGGTTAGATCGCAACGAAATTTTAGATACATGATCTTGGCAACCTACAGAACCAAATTTTCAACCTGACTGACGGGCTCCTCACTATAGCCAATCGCCCTATGTCATTATTGCGTCAGTGGAGTAATGGCAACGTTTTTTCAAACTCGACTGACGGGCAGCCAACTATGGCGTTTTTTGCACGCTAGCTCCTTAACTATTTGCTGGAAATGCTTTTGCGTTAACCGAAGTTTGTATCTCTTATGGCAACGAGACTGCTGATGCGCTCGCATTTCTGCCGAACTAGCAGAGAATACTGTGGCTAGGCCACTGGGATCAGTCAAAGAGGATATAGATTGGATAGCTAAACAACTAGCACAAAGCAGATGGACAGGGCTGGCAACTTGACAATCTCCATGCAATTGTGGCCCCTACTTGACGGCAGGAAAACCGCAGTGCTATTGCAACACAGTCGGAAGGACTTAAGAAACATCACTGCCGTAGTCACCGGACATTACCTGTTCGGTAGACACGCTGAACGTATGCGAATACCAAACAACGAATTCTGTAGAAGTTGCAGAGATTAAGAAAAGGAGGAAAGTTTTCAGCATTTCCTTTGTGAATGCCCCGGGCTCGCTAGAAGAAGGTTCAATGCCCTGGGCGAATCATTCTTTAATGATCTGGAGGAAGTGAGCAGCCTGTTGTCGACTCACTAAGTTTGTAGTAACTATGGCGTTTTTTGCACGCTAGCTCCTTAACTAAAAAAACTGTTTTTAATATAAGATAATTTAACAGCTGTCCATTAACGAGCTATAAACGAAAAACCAAATCGGATATTTTTCGTATATTTGAAATAAAGCATATTTTCAAAAAAAATAATTCCACAAAACTCTTGTGATACAAGACCTACCTCGTATTTAAACCTGCTTATAATCATATCGATTGATATTTCCACAAATACAATGTCTCGAATTTTTAATTAAATTTAACACAATGCATAATTGGACATCTAATGAAATACAACCGCGATCAATATCTCACGGCAGCTGATTAAATGGCGACATTACCCGGATATTGCCGTTGGAAATTTCAATGGCAAGACGCTGACCACGAACATTTAGATCGAAATACGACACCTGAGCATGTAAGATTGTCGTTAAACAATGGCGGTTTACTCAGATTATTTGATCCGTGTAAAAACCTATTTTGTTTTTCTTTTTTTTTTCTTAAACGATCCCTTGTTGAATTACTGGCCTTCAGAGCAGGGCCGTCGAGAGCCAGGTCAGGCCCGGGGAGCATTTTTGTATCGAGCGTCCAGTACACCGCACTCGGGTAATTTCGCATTAACCGAGGTCTGTGTATCGTCGATTGTCAAGCTACCATACGACAACTGTCAACTTTTGACTGATAAGCGTCAATTTTTTTTAGTTTTTTTCTTATAAGTAGAGGATTATAAGGAGGCGATAACTAGAGGAACAAATTCCGTCTAAAAGGTATATTAGCAACCGGTTTCTTCGTTGTTACCCAGAGCATTTTTTTTAATTAAATTTTTTCAACTAATATTATTTTATAAAAATTTTAAATTAAATTTAAAAAAATGCTCTGGGTAACAACGAACAAACCGGTTGCCAATATACTTTTTAAACGGAATTTGTTCCTCTAGTTATTGCCCGGATTATAGCTGTAAGAATACTTAATTGAAAATATTATCGTATATTTTGTGATACCCGTTCTGCGAAGTTCTCTATGAGTATTATAATATAGTATATACCAATAATTCCCCAAGTCATTATTTGTAAGGTGCTGTATGGATCAAGATTTCAGCCTAATCTAGCATACGGTAGTCCGACTGTTGTCGTAGTACCGAGCGCTCGATACGTGCCGAGGTCGAGCATCACGAATGCGGCTTACTGGACGCTTTTTCGCGTAAAAATTAAGGATTCTTACAGCTATAATCCTCTATAAGAAAAAAGCTAAAAAAAATTGACGCTTATCAGTCAAAAGTTGACAGCTGTCGTATGGTAGCTTGACAATCGATCGGAATATCGGCCGCTCGTTTTTAGACAGACCTCGGTTAATGCGAAATTACCCAAATGCGGGGTACTGGACGCTCGATACAAAAATGCGCCCGGGGCTGTGCGGCATCCCGAGCCCACTCCTAGGGTGCCAGATTTAGAATATTAAGAAGTGGGAGGTAGGGTCCTAGCCAGTGGCTGCTTGTAACTTATTAATTTGGGGGTGCACTAAAAGTCCGCTGCAGGCAAAATGCGCCGCAGGCGAAATTTTTTTAAAACCACGCCCAAATTTAGTCAATATTTTTTAGGAAATATTTTAAAAATTTATGATTATAGTCGGATCTGGTCTTATCGTGCGGGTCATACGATTCAAGAAAGACACTCTCAGTTTTTGTTTTCTTTACTTGCGTTTAATTTTACCCTCTAAATAAAATACGTAAGATAAATCAGACAGACTTATTCCATTTTGACATGAAAAAAAAGGAGTAAATACATATTTACTTTCCAGCGATTCTAAAAAAGATTATAATAGCACCAGCTACGTTTTATTTTAAATATGCTAGTTTTGTGACTTTGACAGTTTGTGACAAAATGAAACAATTTTCTGGGTTTTTGCATCCCCAATCAAAAAAAATGGTACTTAATCTGATAAACTATTTCGAAAATGAAAGAAAAAGTGGAAATTCACCAACCAATATTCAGGAAACAGTAGCCATAGCACTGGGAATTAGTTTAAGGACTGTGCAGAAAATTGTGCATGAAACAAAACATAACATAATACCCAAGAATACTAAAAAGTGTAAACGAAGAAAGCCAAAGACTGAGGATTAAAGCGAAAATATTAAAATGGGAGTTCGAAATGTGATTTACGATTTATACAAATCAAAAACCAATGTAACTCTTCCAGTTTTACAAAAAACATTAAAAATTCGGGGTGTTTTGGAAATTGGACTTGAAGCGTTATCAAAATTAATAAAAAATTTAGGTTTTCGCTATAAAAAAGACTGTAACTGAAGATTTTTATGTGAGCAGCCACAGATAGTGAGTCAGCGTGTTCAGTTTTTAAAAAAATATACGGACAATTACAAATCGAAATTTAGAAAAGTGGTATTTTTAGACGAAACGTGGATATTTTCGAATGGAAGTGGTTCAAAATCTTGGCAAGATGAGTCTGTAAAAAGTGTTGAAAGGAAAAAGGGGTGCGGTACGGCAAAACGTTTTATTATTTTGCATGCCGGTTCTGCAACAGGATATGTTGCAGGTGCAAGTTTAATTTTTTCTTCAACATCAAAAAGTGATGATAATATGAATTGCGAAATGTTTGAAAAATGGTTAAAAGTTCAATTGATACCAAATTTGGATGCTCCGTCTTTAATTGTATTAGATAATGCATCATATCATTCAAGAATTTTAAATAAACAGCCTACTTCATCTTAGAGGAAAAGTGATATTTATGAGTGGCTGGAAAAACACAACCAAAATCCTTTACCAAATATGCTTAAATCGGAACTCCTATGAATAGCAAAGTCTCTTAAAAAACCCAAAATATACGCGGTAGATGAAATACTGCGTGAATATGGTCATGAGGTTCTACGACTGCTGCCATATCATTGCCAGTTTAACGCAATAGAATTAATATGGGCTGGTGCAAAGTCTTATTATGAAAAACATGTAGGTGATGGTCTTAAATCCGATCAAGTACAAATAGTTTGGCAAGATTCGTTAGATCATATTACACAAGAGTACTGGAAGAAATCGGTGGAACATACAGAAATATTAATAAGGGATTGGTGGGATCGAGAACAAGTACTAGATGTCGAAGTAGCGCCAATGATAATTGCTCCATTCGAAGACGACGAGGACTTTTCAGATTTTATAAGTGACGATGAGAGTTTTTAGGCTATAATTATAAACGGTGTTTTTCGTTTACATTTTTTAGTATTCTTGGGTATTATATTATGCTTTTTTTTCATGCACATTATTCTGCATAGTCCTTAAACTAATTCCCAGTGTTTTCATTACGGTTTCCTGCATATTGGTTTGCGAATTTCCACTTTTTCTTTCATTATCGAAATAGTTTATCAGACTAAATGCCATTGTATTTTTAGGTTTTAGTAGTAAAATTGTTAAAATAAATTGCACTGTTTATTATTGTCGTTTTAAATTAAAGGGTACAGTAGGTATATAATTAACGATTATATAATTTTTTTGTAACTTTTTCAACTCCCCTGTACATAATTTTTACAAAACTAATAATATTAGGTATATGTGGCTATCTTCGCGATAGCTAAAATAATTAAACTATTTTTCCTTCCTTCGGTATATTTGTAAATAATCTCACATTTTGATAGCCTCTGTGTGGTCTGATTTAACGCATATGATCGGTGACCTTTGGACCCGCACGTTAAGACCAGATCCGACTATACCTACAGATTTTATTGAAAATGAAATATGATAAAAAAATAAAAAGGCCAATTTATTTTTCATTAGTGGGTACATTGTTTAAAAGTAAAGTTCATTCTTCTGTTTTTATTTGCAGCAAACTTATCAATAACAATAAAGTAGGGACTTTACACTATGTGGTTTGTGTCAAGTTAATTTCTAGTTTAGGTCTTCCCTAAATTTTAATTTCAATTTTTTGCTCAATAATTAATGAGCTAAAATTGTTTCTAAAATATCCCACATTCATAGTCGTTTTGGCATTAAAACTGTTCATTTTTATTAAAATAGGTCTTTACTTACTACCCCAAAATAACAACAAAATTATAATTTTTAAATAAGAAACCCATTGTTGGTCAACTCTAAAATGTACAAAATGTTCAGCTATATAGGTTCTCCAAAAAATATGAAAGTTTTATAAATTCTTCGAATAATAAATCGATGTTAATACAAATATTGGGCCGGACGGGCGAGGACAAAATGTATCGATATTTGATACTTAGAACATTTATTATTCGCCAACTTGCCTAACAATTTACATACCTATGTAATGTTGACAAAGTAATTTTTTGGCAATAGAGATTTTATTTTTTTTTTTATAATTTATCATATTTTTTTAACAGCGTAGCCCAAGCACGGGCCCTTAACAGAGACGTGGGCCCAGGAAATTTGCCCCCCCGACCTCCCCCCCCCCCCTCTTGTCAGCCCTGCTTCAGAGAACTAACGAGTAGGGCTGGGCGATATTGAAATTCCAATATCCAATATCGATATTTAAAAAACTATCGATATAGTCGATAATATCGATTAAATCGATAAATATCGAAATATCGATATTTTATTTATCGATATATCGAATTTTTGCCCAGCCCTACTAACGAGTGATTTACATTTTTATTTCCACCTCAAGCCCGCCAATTTCCTAACATAATATCATAAATATATTTCAATATACAGGGTGTTTCACGTTGGATGGAAAGTTAGACAGGTGATGAGTTTTTTTTTTGAAAATTGGGTTGCTCCCATAAACGATCATTTTCTATCGTTTTAAAAAATTTTCAGCAATGCGGCGTTGCCGTTTATATGCAGAACAGGTGGCAACATAGTTATCTTAAATAAAACCCTTGATATATTTTTGAATTTTCAGATTCTACATATAATTCTGAGCAAATTTTCTTAATATTATCTTATCCTTATCTCTGGCCGTTTTTTTTTTATGTATTAACTAATTTTCTTTTTTTTTAACAAAAATATGAATTAATAAATCTGTTTTGTCCAAACTCTAAAACATTACGAAGTTGAAATTTTGCGCACGGTTAAAAAAATGCTCTTACACGTTTGATTTTTTGGTCATACTTTATCAAGCGTGCAGTGAGGTCCAGAAATATACAGTGTGACCAGTAAAGTCCGCATCATATGGGATTTTTTTTTAATAGCTTTATTCGAAATTTTACTTTGGCATCAAGTTCTGCTTCGATCGAGATGAAAATTAAGCAAAAAAATAGTAGTCACGTGATTCGCATTATCTGTCAAATTTTAATTTTTTTTTTAAATAATTCAAAAGTAGGGTTATTTCTGAAAATATCGAAAAAGGTTATAAAAAAAAGTTTTTTTTTAATGCAGTTTCTAGCCCACATGCAAAATTTCAGGTGCATAAGATAATTTTTGATTTTTTTACCCACCACTAAAATTTATTTTCCACCTAATAACGAACAAACCCGAACACTTTACTGATGACACTGTGTTCTTTTTTGTCTTAATATTAAGGTGTATTACTTTCAGACACAAACTACCACTACCTACTGAAGTTACCTTATACAGGGTCAAAAACAAATAAACTTAACCCAATTTTGATTTTGTAGAAAAACACACATTTAATATGGCGCTACTTTAAAGAAAATTTATCTGAAATAAAGCATTGTCAAAACTAAGAAGTTTAATGTAGGTTGCGCGCAACGCGTTGAGTCTTATTTTGCAAATGTGGTACAATTTACAAAATATGGGTAAAAAATCATATATAAATAACCCCAGTTTTCAATTATTTTCGAAAAAAAATTATAATTTGACAGATAAAGCGAATCACGTGACTATTTTTTTTGCTTAATTTTCATTTCGATCGAAGCAGAACTTGATGTCAAATTTCGAATAAAGCTGTTAATAAAAAAAATCCCATATGATGCGGACTTTACTGGTCACACTGTACTTTTATATGTTACGTCTACCTAAAAAGCACCGCAGCTATGGAAATCATACTAGTACTAGCACCCCTAGATATACACAGCAGAATGGAGGCCAACTGGAACTCCTCTAGGAATGTAATGAATGTAAACAACACCCCGAGAAAAGAGGGAACGCAAGAGCCACCAAAGCTAATCAACGACGAGCTCTTGAAGATGCAAACTGATCGCATGAAAGCGATAAACAACTTTACAAAACATATCAGCTGCGATTCTGACATAGGGACAAAAGAAAAACCTCCGTCATCAGACAAAGGCCTAGTTTGGTACATTGATGGATCGAAAAGGTCCAACGGAGTAGGCGCAGGCATATTCGAAGAACGGAAATCAGCATTCATACTAGTACTAACACCCCTGGATATACACAGCAGAATGGAGGCAACTGTAGCGCCACTAGGATAAAAATAATGTAATAAACGTAAACAATACCCCGAGAAAAAAAGGAACACAAGAGCCATGAAGCTAATCAGCGACGAGCTTTTGAAGATGCAAACCGATCGCATGTAAGCGATATACAACTTTACAAAACCATTTAATATCAGCTGCGATTCTGACATATGGACAAAAGGAAAATCTCCGTCATCAGACAAAGGCCTAGTTTGGTACATTGATGGATCGAAAATGGCCAACGGAGTAGGCGCTGGCACATTCGAAGAACGGATATCAGCATTCCCCAAAGAAACTTTACCAAAGTATACCAAGCAGTTCATGCAATACAAGCATGGGTACAAAAGAATCTTTAAATGGGCTACCACGACCAGAATATACACATATCAGATATTCAAGGGACTCTGAAAGCTCTGAACTCTAACCTATTTTCATCAATGATCACAATGGAGTGCCTTAACGACCTGAACTGAAAGACATGGCAGCCAGAACCAACAAGGTTGTACTCCTGTGGGTTGCTGGCGGCTCAGATGGAACTGGCGATAGTCGGATCAACTTAAAATTTCAGGGTCCCTAAACCCGCAATATTTAAAGAGGTAATTAAAGCAACGTTAGACAGATGGGCGCAAAAACAAGACAGAGACATACGACGAGTTTAATCAGGAAATAACCGCCCATCTTTCAAAATTCAATTCACATTTCTGACAAAAAAAATGTCCCACTACACTTCATTTCCTCGCTACGCCGTACCTACCTATGTATACTGGCAAGCAGTGACGAGGTGCACGTTAACCAACAAGCAATGTAAAAATATTTTTAAGCAATGATCTTTTTACTATGTTAATGTGAACACCGACCGCATGGGGTCAGTGTTTTCTTGCCGTGGATTATCGTAGATCTCGTTTTATATATTTTATAAAAAAAAATATTACATCACTACCCCAAAAAGATAACATTTTAAAGTAAGTGACTTCTTTATGTTTTTTACAGGATATCTTTTTAAACAGGGTATTTCTGAAACATTAACAAAAATTGGCCCATACATTAACTACCCTGTGAATATCATTGAGTTTGCTCATCGTGTACCGAATAATCATATTTATCAAACCAATAATCGGCTTGACCTCAAAAAGGCACTGGGATGCAATTTTTCTATCCGTTAGAAATAAAAGGTAAGAATGGGGTACCTGAGATTAAGGCTGAAACATCAAACAAACTTTTGCACAATAATACCTGTGAAGCCGCAAAAAGTCAACAAATTTATATGGGTTACGATAAAATTTTGGTAAAAAAAATAGAAACTTCCTAAATATTGCATGTTAGATACGGCGAAGCGCTGGTCAAATTGTAAGTGTTGTATCATCCATCTTCAGAATCTTTAAATTTATTATCAAAGTTGTAGAGTACTTCTTTTAAAACTACGGATTTTTACCAAAATGCTCTTGATATAAAGTACGACATCCTCTGCCTGATGGAAACCTGGCTCAAAATGTTTTTATTAGTGAATTGTCTGATCAAAACTATAGGTTATTAGGCGTGATAGACAGTGCCCCGGAAAAAACCAAGGAGGGGCGGTGTCCTTATCGCGGTCAGCCGTGACCTTCGAATTGTGCAGTATCCCCACATGTGATCAAATGCAGAAGCCTTATGGATATTATTAGAAGCTGAAAAAGGCGAAAAGATTTATATCTGTTGCGTATACTTACCACCAGGTGACTCTATTGCATAATACACGTTTTTATCTTAAAAGCAAGCCAATCAAAATATTTTTGACGAAAATACGGTAATACTTTTGGAGATTTCAATTATTCAACAATAGAATGGGTTTTCTTACAACACACTATACTTTGAACCAACAATTGTCAATACAAAGCAATCTGAAATAGATAAGAAGTGTGTTTTTAAGGGCTTTTTAAGCAATATAATGGTATTTAAAATTAGCATAGAGACTGTCATTGTGGCGATCCCATGGTTAATGGAGAACCTTACCACCCTGCTTTATTTGTTATTTTTAAGCACTTTAAAAGATTTAATCACAATACCAAACGTTTTTTTAATTGCAACCGTGCAAACTACAATAAAAGTATAAACAACTAATAATTGCTCTGAATCATAAAAAATGTCCCGGTCCAGATAATATTCCTGGCATATATGTTAAAAAATGTAGTGCTTATCTTATTAAGCCCATTTTGCACATTTATAATCTCTCATAGATACAGGGTACTTTTCCTACAATGTGGAAAACATCTCATCTAGCTCCTTTAACTCACACCTTGGTTATAGTTTCCCCAATAGGTCTAACTTTTTAATGAAGTTAATGATGGTATTGGGCGAGACATTTTTCATGTCATCCGGTAGCAGAGTCACCTCGCCGAATAGGGCGAATCTGATTCTTCCTGCTGCGGGGCAAGATTTTGCTGTTTCTGCATCTTCCATGCAAAACCGGCATTCATCAGTTGGGATTATTCCAATTTTATACATATGGTGTCGCAATCTGCAGTGGCCGGTGTACAATCCCACTAGTGCCTTAAGGCATGACCTGTTGAGCACTAGTAGTTTGTCAGTTAATTGTTAGTTTATATGGCTGTTTATAAATGATATTGAGTGTGTTAGACCTGGTAGATTTAACCAGTGTCTTTCTCATTTGCTTTTTGCTTCAGCTAGTATTGTTTTCCTGGCCGTAGCAGGAGATATACTTATTACCGGCTCGGGTCCTGTGAATTTTAGTGCAGCACCTCTCTTATAGCGAGCTTATCGGCAGCCTCATTAATCTCCAGACCCATGTCTCCGGTATCCATATTAGGGTTATTTTGTTGTTTATACTTAGTTCGGATAGTATTTCGTGACAGCTCCAGACTTTTTGAGGTACACCATCTCGATTCAAGAGCTTTTAATGCAGCTTGAGTGTCAGAGAATATCTTGATTGACTTATGTGCATACCGTCGATCTATAAGCAGTCTTGCACACATTTCAATTGCATGAACCTCTGCTTGAAATATGATGGTTGTCATAGTTCCCATACTGATTGTTAATTATATTTTTGGGTTTTTGCCATATATTCCGGCTCTTTCTTTAGTTTTGGAGCCGTCTGTAAATATTCCAAATTCCGCCTTTAGCAGGTCAGCACTGTTATTGACCCATTCCTTCCTTCTTGGGTGGAAGGTGGTTCGTTGTTGGATTTTCTTGTCATTATGTCTGAGGGCATATTTAACATGCTGCAGGCTAACGTGCCTTCCAACATGTCGGTACCCTCCATGATGCATGACTGCGGCTTATAAGTAGCTGCTTGATTTAATATAAGAAATAAAATTTTAATAATCCTCCAACATTTGTATTATGCGTTTATATTTTTAGTAAACTTAATTTTGCATCAGTTGTTTGGAACCCTCAGTACGTGGTATACCAACGAGAGCTGGATATCATTCAAAATTAATTTTAACGCTTCTTATCACATAAGATACGCATAGCTATAGTCAATAGTAATTATAAACCTAATATGAAAATTTTTTACACTTGATGGTAAACTGTCTTGTCAATTCACCAACACATACCGTGCGTGCAAAAATTATTTGCATCAAAGAGGGCTTGTACTAAAAATCGTAGTGCTTGGTTTAGATCACAATGATATGGGGACGATATATATCTAACCACACCTAGGTTAAAATTTTGTCAAATTTATATTATGACATGATATGCCAAACTAATAAGTAATAAAATAAGTAGACAAATACAAATTTATTTTTGTTTTTTACAAAATTAACAAAGTAAGAATATACAGAAAGAAAAAGAAAAATAATTACATAAATTGCTGAAATTGGACACCGCCATGCTCCAAGCATAAATGCACACGCCTCTTCGTATTTTGCATTATTTCACGACCGTTTGCAACAAGTTTTTCTGTTTTTACAGATGGTCTTCCTGCTCCTTTTTTGTGTTGTATAGAACCTGTTTCCCTAAAAACATAGCCACGGTTCTTTTCAGGCAATGATTAAAATCCCCAGCGATAGAAGCAACGTTAGGAAAATGTTCGTGAAAATACCCATGCACAAACCTGGATTGTATTGCCACTCACCATTTACTTTAACCCCGTTTCGAAAATACGCTTCAACCATGAATGTTTTGTGCTGTTCCGTAAAGCCCATTGTGTGAATTGTTCAAGAAATTGGAAAAATTAGCGATTAATCAAATTACTTGTAATGACTGTCAAAGATGACGGAATAACTGATTGATTGTTAATTCAGGTAGTTCCTGACACCCAACAGGTATTAGGCTCTACGGCTAAGCATTACGTCCTTAGATGCAAGGCCCTAGGCGCCGACTCCATGGGTGCTATGGGTGCGCAAGCACCCATACTGAATATATTATGGGTGCGGAGCACCCATTCAAATTAATATAATTTCCGTCAAGGTAAGGATGAAAAAAATCACAAC
This sequence comes from Polydrusus pterygomalis, assembly GCA_963969555.1. Classification (NCBI taxonomy): domain Eukaryota; kingdom Metazoa; phylum Arthropoda; class Insecta; order Coleoptera; family Curculionidae; genus Polydrusus; species Polydrusus pterygomalis. Next base: position 80,839,621 of record OZ018375.1, read on the forward strand.
AAAAGCTATTATTTAAAACCACATACACAGTAAAAAAAATGAAGCGGGTTAAAAGTATATCAGAATGGTAAAAAGTGTGAGTGTATATTTTCACACTTTTGCAAATAATATTTACCATTATTTTACACCCAAACAAACTGTTGATACGGTTTTATTTTATGCTGGTAATTATCATTAATTGGGTGCTTAAACAGTTCCTTGGGTGTGAAATATATTTGTATGACAATAAAATAAACTTTCTGGGTGTAAATGGTATTTGAGGAATTAAATTTACCTTTTTTGAGAGTATATTTACACTAGCGCGGGTAAATTATACAGCTCTAGTGTGAATCGCTATCCTAGATGCATGAAGAACTTCCGCGAATGGCGCGAATTCATTTTCCTATGAAACAACGGCCGCTTCACGTGCAAGTTGCGATGCGCCATTTTAGTGCTGTGATTATTAGAAGTATACAATGCTTATTTTTAAATTAAAATTTAAAAACAAAAGTAAATATTGCAAAGTGGAAGACGGCGCATTATATGCAACTAGTATCAAACTAGGTAAGATAAATATTAAAGATTTTTATGTGATTCATTCATGCATGCACATTTTCCCTTAATGACTATCCAAGGTTTTTGGACACTCCCGGCTTAGTAAGATAATATAAAATAAGTCTTACTTGCCATATGCTAATAACTTTTTACTTTTTAGATCGAACAAGATTTTAACCTGAGATTCCCTGAGGCTCAAGATTTTGTCACCCATTTTAAAGAACAGGCTGAAAATATCATTAGTATTTATAAATCTGTCAGCTGCCAAACGTTACCTGTAATTATAAGCGAAGCAGATTCCGAAACAGGTAAAATGACACATAATTTAATCAATTAACTGAAGAATATCGAACTATACTTATTACGATTCGTGTTAAACTAGTTGTTTTTATACATATTTCAGATGGGGACATTTATACAAGGGCTTTGTTCGCTAAAGCTAAAGGCAAATCTTCCACTTCAGTAAGGCCACATTATGTGGAGCAACTTTTTGAGAGGCTTGTTCAATTTTGCAAGGTAATAGGATTTTATTAAGTTAATATTAAACATATTATACAGGACTAAAATTTACAGATTGGTGAACCTTTGGAGGAAATTATAACGAAAAGACAATAAGGACATCAGCCCTACCTTATTGCAATAGGAGCTAATAAGGCTGCAATCCATGACTATAAGGTCGCCATAGATGGCAACTTTTTGGAAACTGGCTCGTCTTGTGTGGTAAATGCATTTGACTTTTTAATGAAAACTTTACCAAGTAAACTTTATTACCTTTTAAATATGTGTAATATGTTTTGTTTCTTATTTTGCTACAAATGTTAATTTTTCAAAATATATACTTAAACATTTTTTAAATATTTTGCATTATTTTTTACACCCTACTAGTTTATTTTTACACTCTTGGGTGTATTAGATATACACTCTTAAGGATTCGATTTACCCTATAAAATTGTGAGTGTATTAAAATACGTTGGGTTAGTTTTACACTCTATCAAATTAAAGTTTACCCTCTTGAGTGTATTATAAATATTCTTTCTACACTACATTAGATTAGATTTACACTATAATGAGTTACTTTTACACTCATTAGTGTATTAGTTCTACACCCTACTGAGTTAGTTTAACCCTCTAGTGCACATTGGAATGACAAAAATCTACTCTCACTGATATTGGTGAAATCTACACTCAAAGTGCAGGACCTATATACACCACTCTGAGTGTATATTGAGTGTAAAATTATACACTCAATTTTTTACTGTGTATATTGCGTGCGTTACTTAGTTGTTTTATCCGCACCACAATGACAATAATATCTAATAATTTAATAATTGTTGTCGTTGTTATGACTGTCACTGTCATATTTATTTGTGATCTATTAAATCGGAAACGCCATATTTTGCAACTATCTAATCTAACGGGCCCGCGCGTTGCTGTCCAATCAGCGAGTCGGGTGGCTGTTTAATTGGCGAAAATGGGGGCGGGGCGCTGTTCTGTTTCGCGCACTTTGGATTTCGGGGAATCCCAGAGTCCCAGACTCAGTTCATTCAGTTGAGTCGTCTATGCTATGTATTGTATGTATGGAGCGCTTGAAGCCCTTATTTAAACTCATTTAACTAAAATCTAAGTCGTGTTAAGTTATCAATAGTGTCAAGTCATGTGTTCGATTTTTTTGCTGGTTTTATTAATGATAAGGTAAGTCTGTCTGGAGTATCAAAGATATCAAATCTGACGTTATTAAATTGGTAAAAACTCGTTTTAACTATTCCAGGATCGACATGCACCGCCGAAAGATCATTTCCAGCATTACGGAGAATAAAAACTTATTTAAAAAGTACTATGACCCAGCAAAGACTGAATAATCAAATGATAGTGCACGTAAACCGAGAAATAGCAGATGATTTGGACCTTAAATAAGTCGCTGATATATTTATAAATCAAGCTGTTCGCCAAAATAGTACGTTTGCATTGAAAAACAGTTGATTTCAATAACACCATTTTAAAAAGTGTAATGCTGATATTACACAATACCTACCTAGTATAGGTACTACAGTATATTTGTGTTTTGTGTTGGTAATAAATACTTTAATAAATCATGTGTTTAATTTTTAAATTTTTGATACAACTTATTTAGCAAGTTTTTAAAATCTCGTTTTATTTGTGCAAAATTTCTTTATTTCTACGGGTCGGGCTATCGAAACGTAGAATCAAATTTAAGTTTTATTAGTCCAAAAAAGGGCGTGGCACCTGAAAAAAATTTGCCTGCGGCGCATCTTTTAAGAAGGAAATAAAAATGGACATGCTCCAGCACCCATACACATTTTTAAAAGTCGGCGCCTATGTGCAAGGCCCTCTTTGATGCAAATAGTTTTTGCTCGCACGGTAGATCAAAGTTAAGCTTTAATGTACCGGTTAGGGACTTAAGGCTTCAAAATACTTTTAATATTCCACTTAAAAATACTAAATCTACCTTCTGTAGCGCGACTTGTGATTATAATAGGCTTTCTTTAGACATGGAAATGTTCGATATGCATTCAAATTAGATTTAAAAAATATGTAAAATCATTGCTGTGAATTTTCTTAAAACTGTATGTGAACAATTCCTACTAGCCAATACCACAACGTGGATACTATATTGGGCTCAGTATCTGTTGTATGCCTATTTGTTAATAAATAAATAAATAAATATTTATTAAATAATTTTATGAAAACATATTTACTTGAAAATTTCACACCTGTCATTCTAAGCCAATCACATACTTTCATTTCGACAGTTACCAATGACAACCTTCAAATTTTTCGGAAATTTTTCTCCTCCTGCCAAGCTAGGCGAACAAAATTAATAAGTGGCAATTTTTTCTTGACAGCTATCATATGATCCGAAAATCAGTATTCAGGATAAAATTTTGGTATTTAATGTTTTTATTCATTTTATAATACCTACTTACTAAATAAATACAAATATTTATTTACCAAATATTTCTTTCATTAAGGCTAAATATTTTTGGAATTCTGGTTCGAACTCTTCTCTTTGTAATGGAGAATAACAAGGATAATGGTTATCTTCCCTTTCCACTTCTATCAGATGTCTATGTTTAATATAATAGATGTAATATTTGGATGCAATTTTGTTCTGCTGAATTCTGGTTTTTCTTAAAAAGGATGGGATATCTTCCTCCAAAATCTTCTGGATAGCTGAGAAAAGGTTTTCTTGATGGGGATTTAATTCAGTTTTTTCCATTAAACATTGCAAATACTTTAAATTTTTATGAGACATATTAATGTCCCCTATTTCAGAGCAAGATTAACAAACACCGTAGGGCTTAAAATTAGTTTCTTGATTGTTTACTGCCATGATTTAATTATTGTGAACTAAAGAAGCACGTTTAAGAAATAACTGTCGACGTGACGTATAGCAGAGACGATTTTGACATCACAAGCCTAAGCCTACTTGACTGTGGTATCTACTATCTACCTAGATTTTAAAAATTGTTTTATCTGGCATAACTAGCCAAAACCAGACTATACTATGCTTTCCCTTTGTTTTAGTAAATGAAATGTAGTAAAAATAAATAAAAAGGATAATTTTCACTTATATTTTTTGCATTTCGTGTAACTAAACGGTGAGGAAACTTTAAGTATTCCAATAATTATGGATAATTTCAATAAAATAATTCAAATAAATTTTAGGTGTCAAATTTTCTTACCGAATCCCCCGCGTCCTTGAATTAATATCCGGAAATTCTTCCTCAGTCACGCATTTTTCTAGAAAATTTTCCCTCGTCTACGACTTGGGAAAATTTTCAAAAAATGCGTTCCTTCGGAAAAATTTCCGGAAATAATTCGAGCACTAGGGCGATTATAAGTGAAAATATTTTGAAAAATAGTTTTTTTTTCCTCTTTCATTTTATCAGAGATTATTTTCTTCCTATCAATTTTGACCAACCACTGACAATTCGTATGTCATATTTAATTTTCAAGTGGAAAAATTGCAGCTCCTGTCAGTAATTTTTCCGGAAAAATGTTTGATAGCTAGGTACTTACTGTCAAAATAAAATAATTTAATTTTACGTAAATTGTAACTTTAGTAATATAGTACCCAGTAAAATGCTTTCTACGTTGGTTTGGTTTATTATCATATTACTAGTAAATAGGTTTTTTTTGTTCAGTCAGTAAAATCTTGCCAAACATCATTTGTGCATCTAATTTTTCCCAAAAAATTTGGAAAAACGAGTTGACAAGTAATTTGTTTCAAAAATAGGATGCACTTATGATATTACCCTCGAATAAAGAAAATTTGAACCCCCTACCTACAAAATATACTTAGATATATTTGTACACAAACAAAATTTTTATTTCTACAAAATAGCAGAACCACGGATTTCTAATTATTAGCTCAGTTTTCATTTTTGTGACTTTTTTCTTGATTTCTTTATTTAACGAGAAAGTATCTAATGTCTACTAACAAAATCTCATTACTGCAATAACCTTCGAGCCAAAGAAATGGATGGAAAATAAATAATTAATTAGAAATCTTTTCTTGCCAAGAAATTGCGTTTTTGTTTTTAGGTATTGAAAAACAAACAATTTCGTATCTAAAACAAACAGCGTGCTCTTATTGATTTTAAAAATAAATGTTTCCTTTTTTCGACGAATGGCAGCAACAAGCAGCAGAGAGCAGGAGAAATTTCCTGAAAGGCTGGAGGGGGCCAACGCTTCCTCCCTGTCCGTTGGCATAGATTTCATCAAGTAATGGCAGAACAAACAAGCGGATCATGTAATTGATCCCTGAAATCGGAAGCGGCACTCACAGCCCGGAAATATCTTTACCTTGGGCTTAAGCATTTCAAAAAATGAAGAGAACCTAAAAGGCTCCATTAGGAAACCTCAAGTTAAGGTTAGCAGCTAACAAATAATGGCGAGAAACGTTTTTTTCACTGTCCTATACTATACGGTTTATTAAGTATTTATTAAAGGTAAAACATGTTATAGTGTTTCTTAGGTCAATTTAATGACATTAAACAGTAGGAATTTCCTAACCATAGGCGTCCCAAACAAATAATTAAAATGCGTATACACACTTATAAGTTTGTTTTACATTAGGTGTTTGTACATACTACTATACAACACTTTATAAACCCCCTGTATATATAATAATATTATATTAAAATAATAAATATAAGGTAACTCAAAAATTCTATACACAAAACTAAAATCAGAAAAATAAACCTGACACGGCACGACACTGCTTAGAAAATGCTTTAATTTTTTTACCAGAACTCCATTCTCGGACCATTGTCCAGCCCGTCCACAAGTTCCAAATTACGTATATATTATCTTCGTCTCTTCCACGCCATCGGCGGTCACTGGCCTATCTCTATCTGACAGAATCGATCGTTGATCGGGTCGGAGACCGCTTCAGCTCATCCCAGCCGTTTTAACTGGCGCTTGTATCCCTCGCTGTTACCAATTCTTCAAAATTTTCGGATTTGTAAGCACAATGCGAGGGGTGTCTCACTAGGTAAAATTTGTACACTGACTGCCGATGACTGCCAGTGATTGCCGATGACTGCCAGTGATTGCTGATGACTGCCAGTGATTGCCGATGACTGCCAGTAATTTTTTCAAATTTCATTCATCCATCATTACGATACGCCGAAAAATATGCGTTCTTATTGGTCAGATCAAAATTAATTCCGATAAATGCCGAGGGCGATTGCCGAAGACTGCCAGTGATTGCCGATGACTGCCAGTGATTGCCAATAATTTTTTCAAATTTTATTTTTCCATTATTGCGAAACGCCGAAAAATATGCGTTCTTATTGGTCAGATCAAAATTAATACCGATAAATGCCGATGGCGATTGCTGAAGACTGCCAGTGATTGCTGAAGACTGCCAGTGATTGCCGATGACTGCCTGTGATTGCCGATGACTGCCTCTGATTGCCGATGACTGCCAGTGATTGCCGATGACTGCCTAGACATTTGTACACCGACTGCCGTAGTGAGACACCCCTCGGCACAATGTAAGTATATACGAGAAACGAGGGTTTGTTAATTTTGTTTTTAAACACTGAAAACACTTTTTGTCTTGATTTCAGTTATATTGTTTCTTAATGACTAAAGAATGTATTATTATAACAATGAATGGCTTGTTACTTTTTTCTGTCACACTCAAAACTCCTCGGTTTAAAGTATATTTGCAAACTAGCTTTCAGGGAAAGTTACTGACTAACAATTGAATATTGATATAAAAGAAACATTTTTAATAAAAAAACTTAAAGAATTGAAGAAGAAAGATCTGACAACCCTGGTTGTGAGGTCGGTCTCTTTGAGACTGTTTACCGCCGTATGGAATGATTGGAATGTGCTCAAACTGAGTTTGGATAAATTATACAGTAAACATAAAAACTGCTATAGTATGTTCATTTAAAGTTTATGTTAAAGCATTTATTATGCCGTAATTGCAAACTATAACTAATAATTGAATAAATGGCGTCGCTTTAAGGTCACTGGACGTCAGGCGTCTAATTGTGTACGTAACGATGACGTAATTATAATGCCGTACTATTGACGTTACAAAAAAGTCGACATTTAAACGTTAGATTTTAGTCGTTACTGTTTAATAAAAATTAAAATAGACTCATTGGCCAACTTATGTAAGAAAAAAACCATACACCAAGATCTATAAATTACTAAGGTTTTCTCATACAATGCTGATCTACCTCAACGTATCGCGATATTGTTACGTCATACGGCGGCCGGCGCGCTTTTCACGGTATCGTTGATAACTCTTCAACGCGCAATAATTTACCATAACGCGTCTTTTTCTTGAAAGCAAAATATCACTAGTCTGGTAGTTTTTAAAAGAAATTAGTTATTTAGCATTAATATTAAACTGCTAATGCATGGTGTCAATTGGGAATAACTCTTATTTTAAACCTGTTATAATAAGGTGTTACAGTCTTTTTATTTATTTATTTATTTATTCAAGGGCACTGCCCAATTTCACAAAAACCTTACAAATCCTAACGCAGAGTGAACACATTTTAATTAATTTTTTAACGACGACCAAAATCTAACGTAAAATTTAGCAAATGTGGTAAAATTAGAGAGATTTCACATTATAGTATGCAGCTTTCACATAAAATTTGATTTATTTAAAAAGAAATCAAGCGTGGGATGCTCATTGACCAGTCTGTCTGACCTTAATATAAAACTATTTTGACCATAATTAGTTCTATGAGGAAGTATCGACAATGTATTTCCCTTGAAGGTGCATGTAACCCTATTTTATCAAGCAAAAGACGGCAATTATATTTATTGTGTAATATGTTATATAACATTTTAAGGTATTTTAGATCACCGGCGTTGAGCGAGTGATCTGATCTGAATATTAGATTCCAGCTAAGAAAAATATGTTAGTTGAGCTGCATTAAGTTTAAAGGCTATGTATTTTAAGAATTTATGTTGAACTTCCAACTTCTGAATAAATATGTAGGTACATTAAAGCAAGGATTCCAGACACAAGAAGAGTACCTATTCGAGATGAGTTCTTATTAATGAGAAATATAGTTAATTAATAGGTTTAGTATTCCTGAAGTCAACGGTATAACGCGCATTATAAATCCGAGAAGTTGAAGAGATTTTGAGAGGGTGTTCTGGATGTGAGGAATGAAAGTAAGCTTTGAATCCATAATAAAACATAAATCCTTTATTTCGGGAACATTCGTAAGTACAGGGTTATCCAACCAAGACCAGACAAGGCGATTTTTTGACTTTTCCTGTACTTTTATAAAAAAAAACTGAAATAGCCATCTTAATTCATTTTCTCCCGCGAATTCGAATATCTTCAGCAAAAAACAATTGAACATCAAACAAAAGTACTAGGGGTCACTTTGATATTTTTTTAAATGGAACACCCTGTATATTTTTACATTTTTAAATTCCACATAAAATTATAATTATTTTTTATTAAATGCACTATTAGTCTATACTTCATAGTTTCCGAGATATTGACTCTCGAAAAGTGACATTTTTGAACTTTGACAGCTTATAACTTTCTAACAGTACGTCTTAGAGCAAAACGGCTTACATGTCCCTATCTTCAATTTTTATTATCTTCCCAAAAAAAATCAACTTCCAGTTAAACCGGAACAACTATATTTCCTTCTTTCGAGTTACATCCGGTTTAACCGGAAGTTGATTTTTTTGGAAAGATAATAAAAATTGAAGATAGGGATATGTAAGCCGTTTTGCTCTAAGACGTACTGTTAGAAAGTTATAAGCTGTCAAAGTTCAAAAATGTCACTTTTCGAGAGTCAATATCTCGGAAACTATGAAGTATAGACTAATAGTGCATTTAATAAAAAATAATTATAATTTTATGTGGAATTTAAAAATGTAAAAATATACAGGGTGTTCCATTTAAAAAAATATCAAAGTGACCCCTAGTACTTTTGTTTGATGTTCAATTGTTTTTTTGCTGAAGATATTCGAATTCGCGGGAGAAAATGACTTAAGATGGCTATTTCAGTTTTTTATAAAAGTACAGGAAAAGTCAAAAAATCGCCTTGTCTAGTCTTGGTTGGATAACCCTGTACATTACTTTCAATTAAATAAGGCTGTTCAAACGCTGACCTAGTCTCATGGAACATGATCAAGTGACACTTTAAAGCATTCAGCTCCATTTTGTTCTTATGCCAAACTACCAATCTGTCCAATTCGGACTGAAGATTTAATCAGAACAGTCATCGAGCGAGGAGATTTTCATGTAGGTATAATTTTAAATCATCAGCAAAGAAGAGGAACTGACTGTATTTGAAATGCGACCCCAGGTCGTTAATAAACAAATTAAATAAAAGGGGACCCAGATGAGACCACTGGGGAACCACAGATGGGACGTTTATACTTGTGGATTGGAAATTGTTGAATCCTATTTTTACCTAATAGAAACTCAAAGAAGTTTAAAAAAGTATCCATATTATACAATAACCACAGCAAATCTTTCATCGGGGACCTTACTCAAAACGATTTTATCAGATTTGTTAATTTTTTTTAATGTAAATTTTTAGCTTAAAGTGGAATTCTCAACGTCGTTCAATCTATTGCAAACCTATAACCAATTTTACGTTATTTTTTAGTTCATTTCTTTATTAACTAACATTTAAATAAAATCAATATCGTCGGCACGTTATTTCGGTAATATCTGACTTATTACAAAAATTTCCATTTATTTCATATGTATTATTACGTATAGAAGATGAGGTCGGCCTTGATTTTATTAAATTTCGTGTAAAAGCTAGAAAAAATAAATAAATCTACGCGAAATAGGTTGGCAAGCATGTTGATACTTCCACCCTAACTGGCAATCGGTTGGCATTTTTAATATAGCTTGAGCTTATATAACCTTTTTACGCAACCAATAGACATGGGCAATACTAACCTTCAAATTAAACTTCCCATAATCATAAAAGAAAATAGGTAACCATCTCATCTAGATAAATTAATTCCATTAATATTTTACGAAACAGAAGGTTGAGTACAGGTCACAGTATATTGACGTTATTTTCATATTTCTCCGCTTTGCGTGTGGTTTTTAGACAGTCTAATAGCTAGTAGCGAATCCTGAAAAGGGTAATCGGGCCCACTTAAGAGTAGCAGGTACAACAACTAAATTTAACCAGCACGAAGGAAAAAAAAATGATCATGAATCATGTCGGAATATTTTTTAATTTGTCAAAATGATTTAGTTACTACACTACACTATGAGTCCAAAATTTCGGTATATGACTACGCACTTTCATATAGAGAGCAGCTGGTTGTGCGAAGTCAGAGAAAGCAATGTACCTAATAAAATAGTTTCTCTAATTTAAATTTCAAAAATACAGTCCATTAGAACTATTAAAATTTTATACCTGCCATTCTTAGGCAATCAGACACTTGCGTTTTGACTTTCGGAAATAACCCTACCAGATTAATCCCTGTCTTGACAGCTGTAATAGAAACAGTGACGTTTGTGTTACAAAGGCGTAAATTAATTTTTCTACAGACGTGTGAAAAATTGATTTTTCCACACTAGTGCGGAAAAAATTTTCGGCACGATTATGTCAAAAATCCGTGCGGAAAATTGGTCTTTCCACACTAGTGCGGAAAAATTTTTCGGCACGATTATGATAAAATCAATAATATATCAATTATAGCTTGTAGTTATTACTTTTTTTCTCAGAATTAGTTACTGTTACATATTATGTATGTGATTGTTATAGTTAATTAAAAATTTAATTTCTTTGAAATATGTGTTACTTATTTCCACACGTCTGTAGAAAAACTATTGTACCTGACACGTGCGGAAAATGTTTTCCCTGCACTCGGCTGCTTCACCGAACTCCGCTACGCGTCGTTCGGTGAACGGCAGACTCGTGCGGAAAAATTCATTTTCCGCACTTGTTAGGTAAATAGCTATTTTTTGGAAGCGGTATTATTTAATTTTTCAATACTTTACCTTTGTTTCTAGTAGTGTAAAATTATAGAGCGTATAAAGGATTATGTTTATTTTAGATTATTATTAAAACCTTGGTTTACTAGAGCACAGGGAAAGTAAAAAAAAATTAATTTAAACGGCTTATGATTTACCACGATTAATGGCCGTTTGCATCGCTTGGATTAGATGCTACTTAATCTAAGGTTCACCTTATCTCCAGAATTTGGTTTGCACGCGTTGACTTTTTGCCTAAAGCTTGGCTTCCAGTCGAACATAGCTAAGCACCAGAATTATTCGGCTTATCTTGGAAATCTAACCTTAAACCATTGAAAAAAATAATATAACCTAAACGTCAGTCAAGTCCAAGTCAACCTAAACAGGAAAAATGGATTTATTAGAACTTATTGCTGATGACGATGAAGTCGACGAAATTAATTTGATTATTTTTGGTTTGCCTAGAAAAGTGTACAACAGGGCTGATTATTTTAACAGTTTTGACCAAAAACCGTTTTTTATGTAGGTTGATTTTGGATGACGAATAAAAATGAAACGACAAAACAATTAGGGGAGAAAAGATTCGGTGCAAAAGTTACTAAAAAAATTACCAGATTGACGCCGTTGTCAAACTTCTTGAAACTCTGGCTAAGTTTTACGGGTATTGACCCGGTGCATTCCATTTTAATTTAAGGTGAGCTTTAAGTAGAAGGTTCGCCCTAGCTACTCTTTAACTTTAAGCAAGGCGGTGCAAACGGCCAATAGTGGCCACTATTGTTTTTTTACAATACAGGGTTGTATTATGTCCCTTACATCAGTATGTCACCAATTTAATAATATTTTCAAATAACTTTCGCATACAATTTTCTTGCCGAATATCCGGCGAGCTTGAATTAAACTTCCGGAAACTTTATTCGAGTTGCAAATTTTTAAAGAAATTTTCGAACTTACAAAAAATTTCCGGAAATAATTTATGCTCTAGGGAGATTATAAGAGAATGTGTAAAAAAACCCATAAGAGGTGTGCATTTTTCGTAAAGTAACAACGATAATTGTACGCTAGCTATCGATAATAGGTACCGATAAGTGCCCAGCAGGTCTTCTTTTGTTTAATTTTATTAAACATTGACATTATGAAATTAATTTGCGAATTCCATTGGTAAATTTAATGCTCACTGAGTAAGTATGGTACAGCAGGACGGCGCAACATGTCATAGTACGATAAAAGTAAGGCAATACCTTCAAATTATCTTTAATGGAAGGTTAATTCATCGATATTCCGAGATTTTTTGGCCAGCTTGGTCGCCAGATTTAACCCCATTAGACTAATTCTTATGGGGTTACTTAAAAGAAAAGATATATTAACACAGGCCATTTACAAACGTCGAACATTTGGAAAGAATTATTACGGAAAAAAATCAGGGTATAACTCCGAATATAACTAGAAATGTATTGAGATCATTTTCTTCTAGAACGGAAACCTGTATTGTAAGAGAAGGCGGATACGTCGAAGCAATAGTGAATTGATGAAAAAGTAATACACGCCTATTACGCAATTATCATTAACACTGCATTCTAGTTGATAATTATTGTAAAATTTTGTTATGTATCAATTTTTTTAATGCCTCCCCAAAATAATGCAACATAGAGGTTAAGAGACGCAAAGCTTATCAACTTTTTAACAAATAAAGAGATAACTGTATATTTCACCCTAATTTACAAATTTAAATAAATTTTCTTCATAAAAGTTTTTGATATTGTCAAAAAATAATGCTACTTTACTCTTGAGCCAAATTCATATTTTTTAAGAAACCTTGTATACGACTGAAAAAAATTTAACATCTGAAGATTGGTACCATACCTGTTGCCGTTCATGTACTGGTAGGCGATGAAGAAAATCATGCAAATGATTTTGTAAAAAATGTAGATATCGTTGAGAAGTCATAAATTATTGTCGAAAAAAAGGACCAATAAAATTATTTTATCGTCAACCGGCAGTAAAGCCTTACATTATCAGAGTGATTTCCGGAAGTAAAGGAACACTTTATTTTATTGTAAAATAAAATACTTTAAATGCCGCAAATGCGGCAGATAAATACTTTTTCCTACAGACGTGTGGAAAAATTAATTTTCCGCACTGATATCCGTGCGGAAAATTGATTTTTCCACACTAGTGCGGAAAAAATTTTCGGCACGATTATGTCAAAAATCCGTGCGGAAAAATTTTTCGGCACGATTATGTCAAAATCAATAATATATTAATTATAACTTGTAGTTATTACTTTTTTTCTCGGAATTAGTTACTGTTACTTATGTATGTGATTGTTATAGTTAATTAAAGATTATTAAATTTCTTTGAAATATGTTACTTATTTCCACACGTCTGTAGAAAAACTATTGTACCTGACACGTGCGGAAAAATTCATTTTCCGCACTTGTGAGGTAAATAGCTATTACCTGCCGCAAATTTTTTCTTGAGGGGTGCTTTGGAATACGCACGTGGTCGGCAGAAATTTTCTGACATGTCATAAAAAATCGTCTGTCACTATCACGCCTTTCCCTATTACAGCTCGATAAATAGTAGGTCAAATTTTTTGAGGGGTGCTTTGGAATACGCACGTGGTCAGCCGAAATTTTCTGACGTGTCATTTTTGACGTGTATATTTGCTGTTTTCTTTGTTATAATAAAATGCGATGAGTTATACCTCAATTTTTTATATTATAAATTCTGAACGGTTGGCGATAAAATTTTGTATGCACCACGTCAGTAAAGTGTTTTTATCGACTCGCCTGTTATTCGCCTCGCTCGCTCATCTCATAATTTCAGACTCGTCCGATAAAGAATCACTTTACTGCCTTGGTACATAAATAACTATTATCCTTGTAAATGCCGCACCAAACGTTAATTTAAAAAAAAAATATTGATCGCGAATTTGAATCGTAAAGTGATTATTGGAGTCAGCCCACCATCGATAGTTTTGCGAAGACACTGTTCCATTAGACGTAAATATAGCTTCGTTAGAAAAAATTATTTTCCTAGTCATAAAAGGATCGTTTGCTACTTTTCCTTGGATAAGAAAACAAAAATCTAGTCGTCTGTCGTAGTCTCCAGGTTTTAAAGTAGGTATGGATATATTGTGGTTTATATGGACCAAACTTGTTCTCTTTAAAAGTTATTGCCGTAAATATACCTAGCTTCGTTAGGAAAGGTAGAAACCTTTCCTTGGATAAGAAAACAGAAGTAGTCTCCAGGTTTTAAAGTATGGATATATTGTGTTTAATATGAACCAAACTTGTTCTCTTTAAAAGTTATTGATATTGCGTCTTTACCAATTTGATCTGGAAGCGAAGATGCCCTTTATCGCAGGGATAATTTATGTTTTTTTTACTGCAGATACATTTAACTTCATCTCATCAGTTGCAACGGTTTTTCGACGTTTGTTTGTAAATTTATTTTTAATATCTTTAAATGATTTGAATTTTTCCTTAATTCTAATTACTGATGTATGGTGTACATTTTTCCCTGGATGTATGTTATTAAATATTTCAGCTGCTTCTCGATAAGTTTTATAATTATCACCAACGATTAACACATTTCTATTTTTCTTGCACACTAAATATCAACGGCATGTTAACAAATTTTATTTGACGTTTAACCCCAGATAAAATATCGTGGCAATTTGATTTTAAATGTATTTACTTAATCGCGGCCAACTAAAAATAAAACTATTTGATACGTTACCTACTCTTGAGCCGAATTCATATTTTTTGAGAAACCTCGTATACGACTGAAAAAATTTAATATCTAAAGGTTGCATTTTAGGTTTTAGATCATGCAAAACTTTTTATGAAGAATAACTTTTTTTCGTAAAATGAATAAAAAAATTGTGTGTGCTTAAGACCACACGACAGAAGTGAAAACTTCAACAAGGTGAAATTAACAATATCAAATACAATTTTTCAATTTTGTTTCTTTTAGGTTAGGTTCGTAAGCAATCATAAAAATAACATAAACTTGGAATACAGGATAATTTTACTGCATACGAAAAAAGATATTTCCTAAAATTGAACAACCCTTGAATTTTTACATCTTCAACAGAAGTCAGAAATCATAATAAATTAGGTCCACGGAATAAGCAATTACGGTAAACCTTACTTCACTCTACGTAAATATATAATTTAAAAAATGCCAGAACATACCTGAGACACAGACGAGTGTCTATACAACGCACACTGTTTGCGGCATGCTCTTTTATATAACGTTCATTCGGGTCAGGGTAAGTTCGGATTGAATATAGTAGTTGAATTCGAGCGTAGCACAGCCGAGTCTCACGCCTGACGGCGACGCGTGAGACGGTGACGCGTGACGGCTCAGTTTAATTCAGTGCCCACAAAAAGTGCTAAACGCGCCTTAAGAAGTTTTCACTTCAATAAAAAAGTTTTCCATATGGTGCGAACTTAAGCAGACACATAACACTTTGTATGTGGCAATTTGGAGAAATTCGATGAAGGAGACAGTTATAAACTCTTTTTAACTAAATATAACTTATCCAAGACCTAGTTTCTAGGCTAGTGGATGACCAAAAACATACTCGCACGTTGTAGTCAATGATTTGTTTAATTTATTTTTAACACAACGGACTTCTTCTTCTACTTCGTTTGCGTGGCCTTAGTGGTGAAACTATCCGGCCAAAATCACAGCTTGGATAACACAAATGAAAAGAGTTAAATATAGGTTAAAATAAAATTTAAAAAATATAATAAAGTGTTTTATTTATGATTAAATCAATCCACATCAACTTCAAAAACAAAAACAATAACAGTTTAAATAATAACAAACAGTTGCTGTACAGCCTATAAATTTTTTATGTATGGTATTGTTGGTAGAACTCTCTCAGGTAGTAGCTCGTGGGGTAAAGCCAACATTACCTGACTTACCTGAGAAAAATTAAAAAAGATAACTTAAATGTTATAACGCTTTGGATAAAACAAAGTAACATTGAGTAAATAACAGGTTTTCAATTAGGCGAGTGTTTATTTCGACGTTGCTGCTTTCGGTTTGAATTTTCTGTAATGCGCATCAACACAGAGTTTTCTGCTACATCAATGATAAAAAGTCGCAAGAAACACAAACAGGTATAAAATAAGCAGAAGGCAATCTACACCGGTGCTTCAAAATTGTACCAACTCTGACACTAAAGGTACCCCTTCACATACTGTTCGCCTACAGTTCTAGGACCGCACGATTTGAAAATTGGAACTGTTGCGAGCCACACACCCTTCAGTTAACTCAAACTATTCGGCCCTCAATTTTTAGACTGACAGTTATTGAAATACAGGGGAACTGAGCTTTTACCTAGTAAAAATGTTTGCTAACCGCGAAATAAGTTGGTATCACATCTTATATTTGTTGTTGGTTGTTGCAAAGTAATCTCATGTGACATTGCATTGGTGTGAAAATTGAAAACTAGTGCCACAGATGACTCAAAGAAATTAAAACGGATGACATAAGTTTGAAAAACTAATAACACTTTTCTAAATTATTTTCGAAAAGCACTTTGTAAATTAGTTTTTCTTATTACGGTATCGATTATTACACTTTGGTTCCCATTTTAATAGAAGTCTACCAGTTTCTGGAAAGCTTTATTTTTTTCGTGTCTATTTGAGTATACTTTACTTTGTATTTGCCTTAGACAAATAAACTGTCTAAACAAATCAATAAACTATTTTAAAAACGTAATACTAAAATTACTTGACTCTGTCATATTATTATCTAGTCTTGCAACCTCTCACATAGTCCACTTTAGGAGACCAGTACATAAAATGAATACCCAAAAAACAGCTCTCATGCGCTGCAAAACAATTGGAATAATTATTATTACCATGTTTTTATGAAGTATTTCAATCGATCTGAATTCACTTGGCGAATTGACAATTGCGTGAAAACGGTTATCGAGTTCGATTTGAATGTCAAGGTCGATTGGACTTTTTTGGGATTGTATCGAGATCTAAACGTCATGAAAACACAACAGAATTAAACTTGGAATGGAACTGTCAGATTGACGCAACCTAACCAAATTTATGTAAAAATATCTTTTATTAAGTTAGAAAGAATATTAGAACAGTGCATTTGTTTAAATCAAAAATAAATATAATAAATAAAAAAATTAATTTTAAAATATATTATTGGTTTATTTGTCAATTATCAAAACTTCAAAACAATTTGTTTCCATTTATTAGAATGCCTCCAAGGATCAGACCGAGTTCGAATTCAATTCTTGACGATTAATAGTGAAAACGCAATAAGTAATATATGTATATTCTCTATGAAAACGCAGTAATATACAGGGTGATTCACGGTACCAAATTAAGGTTAGATATAGATATGATATACAAAAATAAAGAGCCAATTTAAAAAACTTTTGTTCAGTGATAATGATAAAAAAAAAATACTTATGGTCACAGTTTCAAGTAACCAAATTAACTGTATTTTTAAACCACCCTGTATATAGCAACTAAAAATTTGATGTAGGGTTAAAAGACCCCTGTTATTATTTAACTGTTCACCAAATTTCAGGGTCTTAATACTTCAGAGTTAAAAATTATAATATTTTTTTAATTAACGTTTTCCGTCCAAAAAAAATTGAATTTAACTATTATTTTATAAATAGAATAGGTAGAATATAAATTGGTATAGGATATTATTAAAAAAAGTTGTAAAGTAATTAATAGGGGTTCCGAAAATAAATATAGGGTCTTCCATTTAAAATATCGAAGTTGCTACTAATTTTTGGTAGCAGTGACAATACTGTATCGTCAAAAAATATTGTAGGTATATATAGGTGGAGAAAGAAAGACGAAAATATAACTTAGTAAATTTTCACTGTAGTGACAAAAACAGATTGTCTTCTGACGAAGCTTCTGTGTAGTGGATATGGAGGACTTGAGGTAGGAGGCCGATCGCAATGCATTGGATTCGGTCCCAAATTAGCATCGGTAATTCAGCTTTACGAGTCGCTGTAAGATGGCGCGCGTGTTCGAAGTGGGCTATCAAATAATGGTTTCTTATGGACGCAATAACTATTTTTATTTAAATTAGTTCTTTAAGGAACAAATAAGGACTTTTATAAGAATTTACACTTACTTTGTTATACTTATTAGTAAACTCGGCCTGTATAAAGTTCCAACGATGCTTGGTTTTTAAAATACAGGGTATTAAACATTCTAGCTATACCTTTGGAGCTAGAAATATACTTATTTGGCTGCGTTTTCTCTCTGAAAAAGATCCTGTCTTACACCCCGACACAAAGCAAACTCTACTTTTATAAATTGTACCATTATTCATTATAAATATGGAAATTAATTACAATACAACGTTATTTGTCTTGTCTTGCCTTCAAACATTATTTGTTATTTCGAAAAATAAAATGTCAATTGTCAAAAGTAAAAGCACAGAAAAATAAAGGGTTTAAGTAAAAGTTAAAAACTATGGAGGATCTAGTTTTCCATATTAAAAACGAAGAAGAAGAGGACAACATCAGCCCACTTCGGACGCGAGAGCCATCTATCGGCCAATAGCGAACTAACCAAAAAACCGGGACAGAATTTAAAAATGCTGCCATTGTCGATCGGCCTCCTACCCTATAGTTCTCCATAGTAGTGGAACATGTCAAGTGTTTATCAATGGTAAAAAATTTAGTTTTTAGTTCTAACCCATAATCACTTATAGATTTCCATCAAATATAGGCCGATTCAATTATTACGTTACATGAATACGTTTTCTGTATTGGGTGTTGCATAATTCAAACATTTTTAATTTCCGGGAGAAATTATATGAAATCCGGGAGCCGGGAGAATAATGTTTTTCAAGCTCAACTGCGAGGAAGTTCTGGAAACCCGGGGAGGTGGCAATTATATCGCCACAAATCTGCCCTAAAAAGTTCCAACAGGTTTAGTGTTCGGAACGATTCCAACTGTCGATTTTTCTCCATACAAATCAGTATATCGTGAGATTTAAGTAAACTGCAGGCTCAGCCCTGTTGGCGGCCTGTATGTGTATTGACAAATGTTTACTGATGATATACAAATTGACAGGTATAGACTGCAGGTGAACTATAGGTGACTGGGTACCTTTATTCGCGTTTTTTTTTTTTAAACGGTAACAACTTGAGGTGCATTCAAATATATCAGGACCATTTACAGTAGGGTGAAGCGAATTTTATAAGTCTTAGAAAAATCTGGTTTGTCAAAAATTATATCTTTAGCTGCCAAAACCAACTTATAGGTATTTTTTTATTATTTTTTTTTCTTAAATTTTAGTTACCTTTTTGCGACAAAATAATATTTCATTTCTAAAATCCTGTGATAAAAAATTCAAAATATTTATATTCATAATTACCCTTGAATTCTGATTGGAGGGTTTTTAAAAAGAAATTGTGACTGATCTAGTTATCTGACATTATTGAAAAAATAAATGGTATATAAAAAACTCAAATTTAGAACAGCCATCCTTGAGTCAGCAAACTCAAGGTCATTCTAGCAGCCAAAGAAATTGTCGTATGGGAGATTTTTTTGGGTTGCTAATTATTATCAAGGACATCATTTAAATACCCAGCACCCTTTATTTTCCAAAGTTTGAATTTTCATGCCTATTTTCGCTCCTCCCTATTTTACACGGTCTGGTTGCCATGTAAGCGCACTAAAATTATTACAGAAAAAGTAAAGTCCTATCTGCGTAAAAGTTTTGTAAATTACCAATGAAAAAGCGGTTTTTGGTTTATGTATCGAACCCTTTATTCCAAACGAATTTAGCGGTTCTGGTATACCTACTCGTAAGAAGCGGTACTAAGAACCTAATAGTGAAAACCATAACCGGTAGATACCAAAATAGAAAAAAGAACCCGAAAAATAAAGGTTTGGGTAAACCTAACCTGCAATAGCCTGGGCGGTCAACAAATTTAGTCCTTATAAGGCGGCGGGGCCATATGGCCTGTTTTCGGCTTTGCTACAAAAAGGCCTGTAGATTCCACTCCCAAGGCTGGAATTAATCTTCAGGGCTAGCATAGCATCTCGGGGGCCGGAATATACATTGAAAAGATTGATATCCCTGAGAGCTATCCATTATGTCGGCTCACAACAGTCTTCCAAGCTGAGGTATTTGCCACCCTGATGACGGCCAGCATGGCAAAAGTCAGGGACTGTGAGGAGCTGTTTATGTTTGCTCTGAAAGCCAGGCTGCCTTAAAGGCAATCTGCAAACCAAGAATCACAAACAATCTTTTCCGCGAATGTGTGGATGCCTTAGAGGGACCCTCAAGGAGGAAAGAGGTAAACCTAGTTTGGGTTCCTGGACACCAAGGGAGTTCACGGCAACGAGATGGCGGACAAACTTGCCAGAAGTAGAGCCACAGTACCCCATTCCTTGAATCTAAACCGGCCATCGATATAACTAAACAGCGAAGGATCTGCACTAAACGAGTGAGCTGAACGCCGCTCAATGGCCGATGGTTCAAGGTTGTAGACAAACCAAGGACTTCATAGCCTAGCCAAATAAGGCTCGGCGATGTGGCCTGAACCCCTCAATTGGGATACTGACCGGACACTGTAAGCTTAGGATCTAGCCCTGATCGGTGTTGAAGAAGACCCAATCTGCTCTGGATGCCTGGAGGAAGACGAGACCCCCCACTGCACTTTTTGGGTACCTGCGAGGCTCTGGGAAGACTCAGGCATCAGATGGTGGGATTGGCGGTCCTGGCCCTGGCCTGGAGCGTCATACTTGCCTTCATAAAGAGGTCGGAACGTTTTGGCAAGGGCCAAGGTGGTTGAGTTGTTGGGGGAAGACTCTGGGGTAGGCAAAAGGGATCGCCGTTGATCTACTTGCCAGTTTTTGGAACCTCCCCTCAATTATTACTTCTACTACTACTACTAAACCTAAAAATACGAAAATATACCAAAAAAATACCAGATTTTCTTAAAGCGGTGAGTAATTTATTATTTTAAAAATGTTTTTCCCGCTTTGAAAAATTATTTGAACACAAGTAAATCAATTTGGCCCAAATCGGCTAAGCCATAATTAGGCTGCCCTGGGGGCAGACGACTCGACAGGCAACATATTTTTGCCTATAATAGGGTTCCTGTTATTTACGAAACTTTAAAAGACCGGTTCCGTTTGTTTTTAAATTATATTCGAACCCAAATTATTAAAAACTAAGTACCGGATTGGTAAACAGAACAAAAGAAATTACGAGATTGCTAATGAGGCGAACACGCTTTTCGACAAATTCTGGAACGTTTTTTTTTACTGATATTTTTAAATCCTCTAGAAATCTTTTTATTTCGATTAATATTTTCTTATTCTGAGACCGGTTCTATATCGGTTTATCAGTTTCTTAATACCGGTACTCTGACCGAAACAGAAAAAGAACTGGTTTTTTGGATCCGAAGCTTCTAAGGGTATATAGTTGGTGCAACGCCAGACCGGCCATGGGAAATTCTATGTAAATTTTCCTTTCCTCAAGTATTGCTCCCCTATGATTTTATATCAAAATTGTATTTTGATGTAAATAATGATTAACTTTTTGGAAGCCTTTGTATGACGTACTTGCACAACACATTTTATTACTTTCTAATAAGCCAATTAAAAGTTATCGAGAAAAACTCTTATTACGGATTTGAAAAGCTGCCAAAATTGCACTTAATTCTTGTATATCATACCTGTACCTAACTAACTAGTTTAACCATATTTTTGACGTATTAAGCATAATTTGTAAAATTTTCTATACAATTCAATTTTTATTCGGTTATTAGTAAGTTAGCCATGACAAAAACTGATGTTTACGTACACTATGGTTATCGTTTTGACATTTCATTAAGTTTAGATACAAGATAGAAATACACTTTAAAGTCATGGAAGAAATCTATACAAATGCAGTTCTTATGAATTTATTTATTTTATTTGGACAATGTGAGAATTATCGCCAGGACATGTATAGAGTTTAACGAAATGTACTCTAATTTACCGCCAATGAATCTTAGAAAATTCATAAGGATCCAGGACAATTTTATTAAATGTTAACTAGGTAGTCAAATAATAAATGACTAGGTACTAAAATTATAACTAGATATTAAAATGCTATTTTAACAGATGTCCAAAACGCTGGCCGTTTACATCCAAATACTTTAATATGCGGGTGTTGACTGCATGGATTTCAAGAAAAATTTAGTTTCAATGATTTTTGCATGTTAATGCAAACACACATTGTCCAAATAAAATAAATAAATTCATAAGAACTGCATTTGTGTAGTTTTCTTCCATGACTTTAAAGTGTAGTTCTATCTTGTATCTAAACCTAATGAAATGTCAAAACGATAACCATAGTAACATACGTAAACATCAGTTTTGGTCATGGCCAACTTACTAATAACCGAATAAAAATTGAATTGTATAGAAAATTTTACAAATTATGCTTAATACGTCAAAAAAATGACTAGTTAGATAGGTAAAGGTCTGATATACAAGAATTAAGTGAAATTTTAGCAGCTTTTCAAATCCGTAATATTATACAGGGTGTTACATTTGAAAAAAGGACATATATATATTTCTTTTTCAAGTTACCATCAGAATAAGTGTATTTTTTAATCACCCTGTATATTGCAACTAAGATTTGGGACTAGGGCAAAGAGCCCTACTATTTACCAAATTTTAGGGTTTCAGTGTTTTAGAGTTCAAAATTATCAGTATTTTTAAAAGTGACGTTTTCGGAGAAAAAAACAGAAATTAATTTATATCTTAGAAACAGTAAGAGATAAGTATAGAGTAGAGTTAATAAAAATTGTAAGGAATGTAATGGGGGTTTCAAAAATAAAATAAAATATATGGTGTTGCATTTAAAAAATTGAAGTTACTATTATTTTTGTATGGACGCGGCAACACTGTATTGTTAAAAATATTTTTAGGTTGGTAGAGCATGTCCGTTTATGTACGTGACCAAATTTTCAGAACGATTCCTTTACTGGTTCGTCAAAAACGTCTAAGGTACCATCGACCGTGAGTATTATATAAAAGGACCTTTAAAAAAGGTTGAGGGTAGCAAAATTTACATGACCAGTCTGGACGGTATAGTACCGCTTTCATGAACTCAAAGCCGAATAACCGAACCCTGAAAAATATCGGGTTTCGATCCCGATCTATCTGTAGGTACTGTAAAATACCTGTACATTCTCTTAAAAATCCAGAGGCAGAAAATATCCTGTTGCATATTTTTTACATCTATCAGAAAGTATATTATTTCAGAAGAAAACCACAGCAAGGCCGTAACAAATTATACCGATAATATATAGGTTTTTCGAATCTGAAATACTCCTAATATTATCTGCTCTCCTTGAAATACAAGTGACTCCTTCTAAAATTAAACTGACGGTTTCCAAAATACAACTGGAAAAGTTGTAGTTTGTTAGGGGTTACAAATTTCAAAATATTTTTCGAATTTTCTCATTACCCGATAATAAAACTTTACTGGGGCTATAATAGGTTATGATTTTGAACATAGTGTGAACAATCACGATCTGCCACTCACTGCACTTGCTTGACTAAAAAAAATCACTAAAAAGGCTTAAGGCATCATAAATAAGTTCAAAAAATATATTATAATAGTTATTATATACAAATGTTTTATTAAACATAGAATTACAAGGGGATGCGTTACCAACAGATCAACTTAGACTAGAGACAAATCTGATGGAATTTAAAATAACTTTATTAAAGAAACAATAAAACAACTGAATGTAGTTTACATAGTAGCTGCGTATGAGGAAAATAAAACTAAACGACGCTTTGCTTATTTAAAGAAAATATGTTTCTCAAGCCAACGATTTCCCACAAAGTCTTTTCGAATAAAAATGCTAAATAGTTTTTATTACAAATCTCTGTGTAAACCTATATTTCAAACACTGAAGGGAAGCGTAATTTTCAAACTTAATGCCAGTTGCCTTTCAATTTTTCCCATGAAGGTGTGGCTTGTGGCATAGTGTACAAAGAGCAACTCCACTCTTCAGCCTTTTACTTACGGACGCCTTATTGAAAAAATACCTCAAATAAACGCTTTTATTAAAACAGCAAATGTTAACAGTAACGAACTATCTTTTTATTCGTCATGTCATACTAAAATAATTCTGCTATAAAAGATGGTTCTGGGCAGTTTGAAGATTTTTCTTTGTTGTTTCAGTGATGCTTATTTAGATAATTTATTACAAGACTTGTTGAAATAGAAGGAACAATAAAATAAGAACCTTCTAGAAACTGTACAATTTTATAATAAAACGTTGCATGGCGATTTAAAGCAAATTCAAAATGTAATTATTTAATTAAAATTTGTAGTTTTTGGAAATAATTTTACAAAGGTTAACTTGACATTGATGATCTGAAAAGTTAATGTATATAAAATACATGCTAGAAATAATAAAATATAATTTCATAACCTTCAATGCCCAGCTGACCAGCTTGAACACAACTTAATAAAACTATAGCTGGTGGGTCAGCTTCATGTAAAACATATTGCTGTTAAATCAAATCCTGCTTAAGCTACAGGTATTTAATTCGACGGTAATATTTTATAAAAAAAAACCTAATCATTAGTCAACGTTCTATTAAGCTGCGTTTTTACGCAACTACAACAGCGATATGAGATTTGCTTCCCGATAATACATTTTTGGTTATGTAACGTACTGGAGTATTCCTTGAGAGGCCTTCTAATAAGTAATTTGATCTAAATAAAATCATCTATTGTTAACGCAACCCCTATAAAAAAACTTATCATAAAATGGCATTTAATGAGATTTACGGCTGATCTGGACCACCAAAAGGAGGTCGCGTTCCTTCATCGTTCGTCTGCATTGCGGCAGGTATCGGAATACCTCGTCCCGACGTTTGTGACTCTGAAGTATCTACAGTGGGTGGGACTGTTTGGATGGACTGACTTGTGCTCATCTGTTAATAAAAAAAAGTCCTGCGTAAATACAGTGTCACCAGTAAAGTCCGCATCATATGGGATTTTTTTTATTAATACCTTTATTCAAAATTTGACTTTGGCATCAAGTTGTGCTTCGATCGAGATGAAAATTAAGCAGAAAAATAGTAGTCACGTGATTCGCATTATCTGTCAAATTTTAATTTTTTCCAAAAAATAATTCAAAAGTGGGGTTATTTCTGAAAATATCGAAAAAGTTAGGAGAAAACGTTTTTTTAAATGCAGTTTCTAGCCCACATGCAAAATTTCAGCTGCATAAGATAATTTTGATTTTTTACCTATAGGTATTTTGTAAATTGAAATAACTTTTGCAAAATAAGACTCAACGCAACCTACATAAAACTTGTCAGTTTTGACAAGGCTTTATTTCAGATAAATTTTCTTTAAAGTAGCGCCATATTAAATGTGTGTTTTCTACAAAATCAAAATTGGGCTATTAAAATTTGGTCGCATGTGATGCAAAGTTTATTTGTTTTTGACTCTGTATAAGGAAACTTCATAAAATAAGTATTTTTGAAAACGTAGTTTGTGTCTGAAAGTAATACACGTTAACGTTATTATGACATAGCCTAATAATAAATTATAATATAGGGGTTTTAAATTAAATCGTTGAAAACAGATAAACTTTACGTTATTAAAATAAAATTTATTTTCCACTTAAAAAACACTTTACTGAAGATACTGTGTTCTTTTTGTCTTAATATTAAGGTGTATTACTTTCAGACACAAACAACGGTTTCAAAACTACTTATTGGATGAAGTTACCTTATACAGGGTCAAAAATAAGTAAACTTTGCATCACATGCGACCAAATTTTAATAGCCCAATTTTGATTTTGTAGAAATACACACATTTACTATGGCGCTACTTTAGAGAAAATGTATCTGAAGTAAAGCATTGTCAAAACTATGAAGTTTTATGTAGGTTGCGTTGAGTCTTATTTTGCAAAAGTGGTGCAATTTACAAAATATAAGTAAAAAATGAAAATTATCTTATGCAGCTGAAATTTTGCATGTGGGCTAGAAACTGCATTTAAAAAAACTTTTTCTATTAACTTTTTTCGATATTTTCAGAAACTTTTGAATTATTTTTTGGAAAAAATTAAAATTTGACAGATAATGCGAATCACGTGACTACTATTTTTTTGCTTAATTTTCATCTCGATCGAAGCAAAACTTGATGCCAAAGTGAAATTTTGAATAAAGCTATTAATAAAAAAAAATCCCATATGATGCGGACTTTACTGGTGACACTGTATTATGCTTAAGGTAGTTCAACATAATTTCGCCGACCAGGATGCCCGACATCGTTTCAAATCATCGGCGGCGCCTTGCTTGTTGATTTATGCCATCAATTGGTCGGCGGCATAATGTGCAAAAAGCAAATAAATGCTTTCAAAATATTTGAATAGGTCTATTATTAGGATCTTGTTAAAAAGTATGTATTAAATCGTACATTTTGATTCCGGAGCTTTAACTAACTCTTATTTCGATGGCATTGTCAAATGATTTTGTTATCACGGCAGCCACGACTTTGTGAAATAAAATGAAATTACAAAGGCGATTATAATATGAAACAATATGAAACAACATGAAATCCTGAAGCTAAATATCCGTTTTAAAAAGATTGAGACTAAATAGTAGCTGGTGCAAATTTGGTGCCAGTTTCTATTTGCTTATAGACTGGGTAGATTGTTCAGGCCAGTTTACGTCAACTCTATAAAATATTACAGCAATATAGGAATAGGTACATATTATGCAAAATTCTGTTTTATTCATTCTCCAAGGGACCCGTTTCATATGCAAAAGACATATGAAGCAGCATTAATCGGAATTAGGTTTAATAATAATAATAATAATAATAAAGATATTAATTTGTGCCAAAATATAAAAATTATAACGTATAACAGCTCAAAATAACCATTAGTTACAGTAACATAGTAATTAACGTCTAAATTCAAGTTTAATAATATTACGTTGTCTATAGGTTGGGGTAATGGTCGTATTTTTGAAAGCTAGTCAAAAATCTTATAAAATTATTTTGTAATATTTGTAACTATTGTTTGTTTTTATAATTTATATTATTATGATATATAACATCACCATAGTCTAAACCATTTTAAATTATAGAATTTACAAGCCTTAATTTTGTATAGGGTTTAAGTACAATTTAAAATTACCTATATAAAATTTTAAGTTTGTAATAAGCATTTTAATATTGATCAAAAATGGTAGAGATTTCTAGCGGATGTTACCAACGGTACCGCATAATTACTAATAATAATTTTGAAATCAGTCTCAATTATTATTTATGAATAAACAAATTTTTGACCGATTAAAAGCAAACTTATTTTGTTTTTATTAAGTTTCAAGCCACGATCCTTTATTACTTTGGAAACATTAGAAAGATCCTCATGTATCAATGAAATCCAATGCAGAAGATTATCATTTCAAGCTATACTCTGTTCTCTATTGCCTGACAGCTAAGAACCCCTTATTAAAAATGCAAAACACAGATTTTAGCTTACCGGGGAACATATTATTTTTCGCCTAAAAGTATATCTTTTTAATAAGAATACAGGTAGTTTAAACACTATACAGGTTCCTGCACCTCACCTCCCGTATTCTATAGCTTACTTAGTAATTAAGAGAATTTTGATATTTTGCAGTCCTTACCTGTATCTTGGTGCGCAATTCAGGAAACTATTTTTTTTCATACAGGGTGTTCCAAAAAAGTGTGACGTCATAAGAAAAATTTTATTAAAATCGATTCAGTATTATAGGCGAAAAAAAATAAAAACTAAAAAATATTAGTTTTGCACCACTGGTTTTAAAAATTAATAAAAAATAAAAATAATGCCTCGTTAATAAAATTATACAAAGATACTTATTAAATAAAGTCTAACAGTCTTGTTAACCAAGTTTGAATAATACAAATTGTACAGGGTGTCCAAAGTTTAGTGTCAAACTTTGCAAACTTTAAAGCAATTTATTTTTCTTATTTCAAATAGGAACCCCTGTATCTTTTTATGTCATTCGATGCAGAATTAAAAATCAAACATTTGTCCTAATTACAACCTTATCGCAATTTCCAACGCATCAAGACTTACTTGCAGAAAACTTATTTTATTAACTATTCCAACAGTCATTATTATGAATAAATATCGAAGGTGGCTTTGAAAAACAATTTATTGGTATTAAAGTTTATTAAAGTAACAAGAGACCATTTTAACTTTAGTAATCTAAAAGTTTCGAATATTGTTAAATTGTAAGTAATTATTTAAGCTGTTATAAGTAAAGAAGCTCGTAGATACGATTTTTATTAGGAGGATGCGGAGGATTATATTAGGAGCATGCGAAAAGAACTCTTTTTTGCCAAGCCGAGTTTACGCACAGCGTTATCCGGAACAACGACATCCAGACAAAAAAAGCCTGCAAAACATATTAGAGAGGTTTGTACAAACGGGAAATGTAAACTACCCAAAACCAGTCCGAACTAAAGAAAATCAATTGGCTGTGCTATTATCTGTTATAGAAAATCCTTCAGTTAGTCAACCAGCAGGCGCTGATGCCGTAGATGTAAACGAAAGAATAGTTGAACGAATTTTAAAGGATAACCATATCCACGATTATGATTTCCAGTTAATAATTATTACTAGCAATTTAAAAATATTTTAAACCTTTAGATAACTAAAGTCAAAATAGTCTCTTACCACTTTAATAAACTTTAATACCATTAAATTGTTTTTCAATGCCACCTTCGATATTTACTCATAATAATGACCGTTGTTGATAAAATGAGTTTTCTGCAAATAAGTCTTAATGAGTTAGAAATTGCGATAGGGTTGTAATAAGGACAAATGTTTTTACTTTTAATTCTGCATCGAATGACATAAAAAGATACAGGGGTTCCTATTTGAAATAAGAAAAATAAATTGCTTTAAAGTTTGCAAAGTTTGACACTAAACTTTAGACACCCTGAACAATTCGGATTAGTTAAACTTGGTTAACGAAACTGTTAGACTTTATTTAATAAGTATCTTTGTATAATTTTATTAACGAGGCATTATTTTTATTTATTATTAATTTTTAAAACCAGTGGTGCAAAACTGATATTTTTTAGTTTTTATTTTTGTTTCGCCTATAATACTGAATCAATTTTAATAAAATTTTAGGGGTATGTAGGTTATTATAGGAGGCACCCAAATAAGTAAGAAAATATATGGCGTGTAATTCAAAAAAATACATTTTATGACGTCACACTTTTTTGGAACACCCTGTATGAAAAAAAAATATTTCCCTTAAATGCGCACCAAGATACAGGTAAGGTCTGCAAAATATCAAAATCCTAACTTAATTAATAAGTGAGCTATAGAAGACGGGAGGTGAGGTGCAGGACCCTGTATAGATTGGCACACCCCTAATTTTACGTTTCACAATAGGGTCGTAAAATTGTAACAATAGGGGAAGCCGATGATTTAGAATAAATCTCTAGAATGACTCGCGTCAAGTCTATTTTGTTGTAAGTTCATTACATTAAAACCCGAACTGTAAGTTCAGGCTTGCCGGAACTGTATACCATTACCGCTTTATCGCGTCGGTGTGGGGAAACCTTATAATGTGGGAATTATATAAAACCCCCCATACACGGTCGAGCATGTTGGGTGAGCAAGAGTTGGAAGTTGGCTCGTACCAACATGCTCGATCATGTATGTGTTGTACAAGCCTAGTTGGCGGTTGGAATGCTTGGCTCGATGGCACCGTCCAGCACGCGTTCGGCGCGTTCGAGCCTCTGGATGAGATAGACATATTTCGGTGCTCTTGATTTAGCGTAATTTTGTCGTGAGGTCGTTTAGCGTCAATAAAAAGTTTTGAACGGAATTCATAAATTTATACAGAGAACAAAGGGCCCTTTGGGACATAAGAAGCAAAGAGTACAGCAACAAAAATATGAAGAGGGACAGTTACGGAATACTCGTAGAAAAGTGCAAAGAACCCTGATGCAAATGAAAAATGGCTGCACATGTTTCTAGAATTATTCGTCCTAGTAGCTGTGGAGATATTGCACAGCTATATTTAAGATTTTCGTGGGTCCTTCCTAATGCCAAAAATTGCAATGTGGCCACCAGACGCTCCTCTGCACTTACAGACGCTCTCCTAACAGTATTTTGTTTTTTAATTCGCTCATTCGCAAATAATTTTTAAAATCTTGCGGCTCGTTAGCAGCCAATTCTTTTAAAAGTGCCATATGACTGAATTTATTCCGTTCTTGAAGCCATTGTTTAGTCCAAACACGTCTGGATTTTCTCCTTCTTCGCTGGTCTAAACATATAAAGCCACCAACAATTGCTGTCGTGGTAATAAGATCCATATTATATTATTAAATCGGCGATGCTTACCAAATAATAACAGTCGATGATCAACTGATGTTGGGTTGGGAAAATGGTTGGAACTTTGGTTCGGACATGTATGGAATCAAACGAACATGCTCGGTTTGAAGTTGGGCTTGTGACGAGCCAAGCATGCTCGAGCGTGTATGGGGGGTTTTGTTGAAACGCCATAAAAAACTAAAAAGTTCCGACTTACCGGATGAGCAACAGTTCCCACTGTAGACGTTGCCGTCGTTGCCGTCGTAGTTGTTGAGGTAGACGTAGCAGCAGTAGCGACTCGACTGACGGCAATCGTCGACGTCTGAGTGGTAGCAGAGGGCCTCACAGCGGATAGAAGTTGGGTAAAGCGGCCCCTGTAACAATATTATAACGGTTAGCTTTAAAATACACAACATAAGATGGAAATTAATTTAACAGGGCCATTCTGTATCTGGTGGTCAACTGGGAATGGCCGCCGGGTACCTATCGCAGAAACTAGTAACCATAGAGTATTTGGATAAGTGCCAAAAAAAAATGCTGGAAATGATTTTTAAGTTTGTAAAATAACCGCAAGAGGGCAGTTATGACCAAGGTTAAAATTAAGAGTTTCTTCGTGTTTTTATTAATTAAGAGATATCAAAAATATAATATTTGCTTATATTTCAGTAAACGTCATCTAGTGGCGACGGCAAAACTCGAGGTTATAAAAACTAAAGCTTGGTTTGTAGGTTAAATAAAGCTGTCCTAAACGGGGCCAAGTTTTTTACAATCGGCTATGCCAGACCGAAGTGATGGTACTTTATTTTAAAAAATATTTGAATTTCCCCCACCACTATTTTACCAAATAGGACAACTTGTGTAAAAACAAACAGTAATAGGATATCAGTAAGGATTAAAATACAATACGCCCCCTTGCGGACGTTTGACAAACTTGAAGATAATTTCCCGCATTTTCCTTTCGGCACTTTTACTGAAAAAAATTTACCCCGATTTTCTATAATTACCAGTTTCTGAGATACAGCCGGCGAATATTCTTAGTTAACCACTCGGTTCTTACAACGACGGGTCGTTACGGAAAGTAAAGCACATTTTCTCATGATAAGTACTAGGGATGGAAGAGACTCAAATATTAAAACTATAAACAGGATCAAAGAAACTAATCCACCACAAATCGAAACATGGGCAATAGGCCGGGCGAAAGTTGAGACGCAGTGTGACGTGTGATGAGGTAGGGTGAAGTGAACTGCCTGCCAGGGTCCTAATTCTTGAAACTGGGGAACACTGTTCTCAGGAGAAATGAGGGCGGAGTTCTCACGCAACGCATGAAACGATATTCTTGATCACATGGGAACATTCACATCACCGATTTACGGGAGAACGCGCTTCTCCTACTATTTTTGGTGGGAACGACCGATCCCATGCAATTCTAACCCTAGTATTATATTGACGTCGTAATAATATTTGACATTGAAAAGTTTCATAATCTTACCTTTCACAATAAAGAAAAACCCGCACTAACAATCTCCACCTCAATTTACCTTTAGATTTCTTTAAAATGTTCGTAAAAAGTGGCGGCCCTTGCCTTGAAAATGGTTGGCAACACTGTCTTATCACCTCCCCGCACGGAACATATCGTTTGCGTTCGAGAATACCAAATTTTACTAACTTATGTTTATAGGAGAACTGCCGCGGAAGGGAATGCTCCTTTGCGTGGTGTGATCGTTCACGTTCTCTTACGCTCGAGAATTAGGACCCAGAGGTAGTGCGAAAGATGAAACGCAGTGTTACGCAGTTCTACGTCCAGTATAGACGCCTTCAATTTATTAAGATGTATACATATTTGTGGAATTTATTAGAATGGGGATCTAATTCTGATTTTGTTGAGGAAGAAATAGCGTACGCAACTATATTTAAAAAAAATTTAAGAGCTTCTAATCTAGGCGGCATACTAGAAATTAGGTTTCTTATCGTTTCCATTGGTATACGATTCCATTCTTCCACTAATGCATATGCTAATTCTGCGAGATTTTCAGCAGGCCTCTGGCGAGAACGTACCCTTCTCCCTAGTTCATCCCACAAATGTTCTATAGGGTTCATATCGGGGCTTCTGGCAGGCCACTGTAATTTGGTGATATCCGTAGCTTCGAACAATTGCTGCATTCATTGAAATTCCTCCCCACACCATAACTGACCCACCATTATAACGTTCACATTATGTTATTAAATTCTGATTAAACCTTTCACCAGTCCCTCTCCATACTCTTTTTCTTCCATCCACCTTGTTAAGGCAAAACTGTGATTCATCCGTAAACAAGACATTCGACCATTCACGAATATTCCATTGTCCATAATTTTCAACGAAGTTTCTTCTAGCAGCACGATGTTATGGCAATAATTTTGGACCTTTTGCAGGTCTCCTAGCTTTCAAATTAACTTCGTTTAGACGTCGACATACTGTTTGCTTATTTATTGTAACACCCCGAATTTGGCGAAGATCTTGCTGAACATTTAAGGCAGTATTTGATCGATCACGTAATATCCTCAATCGTAAGAAGCGATCATTTATTGAACAAAATTTTTCGAGGGCGACTACAACAAACCTTTCGAGCAGTACTTCCTGTTTGTTCATACTTGTGGATTGCTCTACGAGCAGTTGCTTCATGGACACCCACTGCAAGAGCGGCGTAACGTTTACTACGCCCATCGTTAACTAAAGTAACTAATGCTGCTACTTGTTCTGAACTTATTTGAGGCATTTTATGTAATTTTAGCCACTACAACTTTTATAATGACATTGACTTTTTTAATGACACAACGACAAAGGGGCAAATAATATGGATTAATTGCTATCGCAAGGGCAATAATTATTGTTTTTTTTGGAATGTGATCCTACAATGAATTACATTTGTGGAATAAACGTAAGGTTTCAGCAAAAAGCTGTAATTTGGACCATTTTAGAGATAAATTAATGAACAAAAAAATGAAAATGCTCGTAAAAGAAGCGACTTTCATATAGAGTGTAGGCGCTTTCTATACATTTACTTGATTAACGCACATGGCGAGTCAAAAATTAAGAAAATAACATGGCTTGAGTTTTTCCACTATCATCCAGGGGACTTTAAAAAAATGTCTACCAGTTTATTTTTTTCTTAAAGGTAAAGGAATTACCTACCAATAAATGGAAAGAAAATAAAAATCGGTCCATTCGTTCAGAAATGACAAAGCTTGCAACAAAAATTGGGTGCTCACTTTTTTTGGAACTGAGTGTATGTTGATACAGTGATCACATAAAGTCCAAGATGAATTCGATATTGATTAATATGTAAAAAATTTATTATAATATCCAATAGATACTAATTAATTATTATTAAAAATTATTAATTATTGTAAATAATATTACAAAAATCCTGAGAGCTGTCAATTCTTAGTTTTATTTGAGCATTTCTTTGATATAATAAAATAGCTTACAGGATATCTTATAAAGATGTCATGTCGTTATGAATTGTTTTTTTAAATTAACCGCCACATGTTTTACTGGGTTTTTAAATTCTATAAGAAATTCCAAATATATTTTATGTAACAGATCCTGTACCGACTTTCAGAGAGATATTTTAAAAAAGCTATTAAGTTGGATTGATAAACTATACGTTTACGTTGCCGTTAGCGCTGGAGGTGGGGCTAGATATTAAAACATTAAATTAAATTAAAAGAAAATATTGTGTAACTATTTTTTATATTGGAATACACAGTGATCTAAGTTTAATAGATACCCTGGGGCGGGTAGACCACGACGGCCGTTTCGTCCTTATTAGGATTCTACGGGCCATAACCCAAACAATTCCAAGAACGACGGAAAAATGTACTAAAAGCCTCCTTGCAAAATCAAGGCGGCCATCAATACACCTTAGCGCCATCCCAGCGGAATTAACTCCAATATAAAAGGCAGTTACACTGGTAATAATCGAAAGATTGGCTTTTAGTATCTACATTTTTCCGTCGTTCTTGGAATTGCTTGGGTTATGGCTGCCCGTAGAGTCCTAACAAGGACGAAACGGCCGTCGTGGTCTACCCGCCCCAGGGTGTCCATTAAATTTGGATCACTGTGTATCCAATATAAAAAATAGTTACACACTTGTCCGATATGCCACAATATTTTCTTTTAATTATTTTCGCGGAGACTATAATATCATCTTCTAATTAAATTAAATAGAAGGGTTTTTAAACTTCGCTAACGTTCGCCGTTCGACTTAAACCAACTTTAACTTTTTGACGCTGGCGTTCGTAGCAAATCCATAGCGGTGACGTCAAGCCAATAATATTTTATTATTCGTATCATGTGATAGTTTGCAGCTGTCCAAATTATTATTAAAACTGCGAACCGAACGAACTCCAACTCCAAACTCATAAATGCCGATGGTGAATACCATCTCTAATAACGCCATAACTCCTTTATGAGAAATTCTGTATATTATTTTGTTATGTCAAAAAATGTTCAATCGAAAATAAAAATAAACTGTTCATAAATTTAAAAAAAAATTGTTTCCTTTATTTAATAACGAATTAAAGCGGGACTTTATGCGGTCACTGTATATGTACATTGTAGGGTGAGGACATTGAAAAACTGAAAATATATCGAAAATAAAAATCTTAAGAAAATATGCCAAAACCGAAGGGCAGCTAACTTCCCGAAAAGTGTACACGGAATTTAAATTAGTTTTGATTTAATCTGATTTAACACGGTTTAAATAGATATTTACACCCGTATTCACTAAAGATTTTTAAATTTAGTCCATCAAAATATTTAGATCTTTTAGTCTCCCAGTTGTGTTTCACCGTGTCATTGTTTGAATACGCCATATAATGTATCCTCGTTAATTTGATTTTTTGGAAGTAAATCATCGTGAATGATATATTTGCTACCAAAATTGTTTTAGTTCTACTAAAGGAAACAGTACCAATCAAAATCTATTTTCTCTGAGAATTTAAAGACAAACAAAAAAAAATATTTACAAAACAATACCTAGTTGACTTATTCTGACACGTGTCAGTTCAAACCGAGAACTGTCAATTTAAAACGGTTTTTAATTTAGACCCCTTTAGCGAATACGACTGTTTAGCTTTAAAGTCGTTGCGTTACGTTGTAACACGCCGTCCAACACTTTCGGTGATGCCCAATTGTTACGATGCTACATGCAACAGTCATTTTTGGGATTTATTGATCAATTAAATCGATTTAACATGCTTTTAAAGTCATTTTAAGCTATTAAAATTGATTTTAAAAAGTGACACGTCTCGTTCTAGTTTTATACAATTTAATATTATTTTTATAAAATTCGACATCTGTTAAAGTTATGGTTAAATTTCGTAATATAATGCCTAACTAATAGCCATTTTGTTTTATTATTTTACTCAATATTTTATTGTCGGTTAGCTAAACTAAATGGTGAATGTAAATATTTTCATTCACATTTTCATCGACATTTATTATGCAAGTGATCTTATTTAACGATTTAAACTGTTAAAACTTTTAAACAGCGTTATTTTTCTTTAAATATTGCTAGAATAAATGTGAGCACAACTTCATATTTTATGATACGCATTTAATTATTGGTCGTATTATTTGTTTGAATATGAATAACCTTTTATTGTCGGTTAGCTGAACTACATGGATAATGTTAATATTTTCATTCGCATTTTCATCGAATTTTATTATGCAAGCGATCTTATTTAACGATTTAAACTGTTAAAACTTTTAAACAGCGTTATTTTTCTTAAAATATTGCTACATTAAATGTGAGCACAACTTCATATTTTATGATACGCATTTAATTATTATTGGTCGTATTATTTGTTTGAATATGAATAACCTTTTATTGTCGGTTAGCTGAACTACATGTAGAATGTTAATATTTTCATTCACATTTTCATCGACTTTTATTATGCAAGCGATCTTATTTAACGATATAAACTGTTAAAACTTTTAAACAGCGTTATTTTTCTTTAAATGTTGCTAAATTAAATGTGAGCAGAACTTCATATTTTATGATACGCATTTAATTATTGGTAGTAATATTTGTTTGAATATGAATAACCTTTTATTGTCGGTTAGCTGACAATAAAATGCACAAGGTGTTCTTTAAATGAGGAAAAACGAAGTAATCCATAACCATTAAACAAGGTGATCTAGGTGGGAATTCATGGAGAATGTTAACATTTTTATTCACATTTTCATCGACTTTTATTATGCAAGTGATATTATTTAACAATTTAAACTGTCAAAACTTTTAAACAGCGTTATTTTTCTTTAAATGTTGCTATATTAAATGTGAGCACAACTTCATATTTTATGATACGCATTTAATTATTGGTAGTAATATTTGTTTGAATATGAGTAACCTTTTATAGTCGGTTAGCTGACAATAAAATGCACAAGGTGTTCTTTAAATGAGGAAAAACGAAGTAATCCATAACCATTAAACAAGGTGATCTAGGTGGGAATTCATGGAGAATGTTAATATTTTTATTCACATTTTCATCGACTTTTATTATGCAAGTGATCTTATTTAACAATTTAAACTGTTAAAACTTTTAAACAGCGTTATTTTTCTTTAAATATTGCTACAATAATTGTGAGCACAACTTCATATTTTATGATATGCATTTAATTATTGGTCGTATTATTTGTTTGAATATGATTAACCTTTTTAATGTGTAAATTGTAATTGATAAATAATAACAATGCAAATAAACATTTTTTTTGTTTTATCTATGAATAACAGATAACAGGTGATAATGAGTTCATCCAAATTAATTTTGTAAAAGTTACACATTTTTTTATTTTACTAAATTTAGTTCTAAAAATAGGTCCAATACTCCGATGATCAAATATGCCCGCTCAAATACTTACCTTTTGATGGTATTGAGTCCTTATTTGTACAAATATGTATTCATTTTCTGTACTCCAATATCAAAAAGAAACAAACATGGCGTTGTCGGTAGAAAGCCTGTTTAAAATCTAGATAAAAAAAAACATCTACAGGTTCTCCGTTGTCATCTGCCTTCCTCCAGTCGTTAATTTTTGTTAACAGGTTTGTAAAGGTTGATCTTCCTGGTAGAAAGCAATGCTGCGATTGAGAAATGATGTTGTTTTCTACAAGAAAGGAAGTAATTTCTTTGGCTATAATTTTCCCCATGCATTTACAGAGTGTGCTTGTTAAACTAATCGGTCTGTAGTTCTCCTCAGGGAGATGTTTGTTGTCTTTTTCGTATATGGGTACCACAATATGTACCACTTACCATTGTTTCGGTAGCCGACCATTTCTAATTTTTCATTTATCATGGAGGCAAGTGGTTTGGACAGACTTGTGATACATTTTTGCAGGAAGATAGCAGGATTCTCGTCCTCCCCTGGGTTGGAATCTCTTTAAGGGATCGGATTATCGTTTCTGATGCGCAGGTTAATGTTAAGGTGTTCGTTTATTGCCTCATAATCAGCGGACCAAAAGTGCATTTTGTAGATTTTCTGAGTTAATTTTTAACCCGCATAAGGTCAAGCAAGGATTATTCATCTCCTCTAAATCACAGTTGGGAAAGAAATTGCCTGAAACGCATTTACTTCTTTGCAGGCATCTACCAAATCTTGGCAGTATTGATTGTTTGGATGGATTCTAAGTCTTCCAACAGATTTGCCGACAGTTCAAATCTCCAAAGATGTAGGTAGATGAGGAGGAACTGCATGTTCCTTTTATAGTACGTATAAACTCCTGGTTGTCCACGATGTTGATTTCACGCTCAGACCGATAAATCCAAGATACCAAAATTGGTGGTCGAGTATTAATATATATATAGTATAGACCCATAGCGATTCAACATTTTGAATGAAAAAGGTGCTACTGATGTATTTTATTATTTGTTGGCCAGCTAATGTTTCCCATACAAGTATACACACGCCACCACCTTTTTGGGCTATTCTATCCTTACGGTATAGTATCTAACCTGGTACATGCAAATGGACATCAGGGATTGGTTCTCGTAACCATGTTTCTGTTAGTAGTATTGTCGTTGGTTTGTAATTCAGGATACTTGCTTTCCATTCATATATCTTAGTCATTATAGAGCAAACGTTGCTGTAACAAAAGGATATTTCAATAGTTTTGGCGGTCATTAGTTCTTAGGGGTACCGTTTATATATTTAATTCGCAAATCTGTCTCACCACTTTCTGATAACTTGCTGTAGCTACTCTCGATGACTTGGAGTTGTTTTACAGGAACGCAAAACAATAATCCGCTGATTATATTTAAAATAGCAAGGTAATTATAATGAACCTGTACTACGATTATTATCGTGAATAAAATAAATCCAGCCCCACAACGTTTAGCACATACATCCGTTTACCCTGCGAATAGACTTTAAAACTAAGTCGTCGCAACGGGGTTTTTGCACTATTTCGATTCATTGTTTAAATAGATTTTTGACTTTATCTTACGTTTGTAAATGTGTGTGTAGTGTTTTGTGTATTAAAATTTTATATTATGGCTTATTTATTGTTGTATTACATCGTTTAAAAGTGTTTACTAAGTACCAACCTATTAAAGGAAATATTCTGCTCTTAGAATTTCAAAAATACACCCCACTGGAATTGTTTTTCCTAACATCGCTCGACCCGCTGTTGTCTATATGAAAGCCATGAGTCCCTGACAGAAATATTGGACTGTGTAGGTAGATAATCTTTCTAGTTTTCCTCGTATTTGGACATTTCACAAAAATACCCACTAATATGTAAAGTCGGTATTAAATCTATTGAGCTTTTTAAAAGTACTGAAAACATGAAAGCAACGTTTTACAGATTGAACGCCATTAGTTTGGAAATCTAATCTGCATATCGTATCAAAAAAGGTACAAAAATAAAATAAACTTTTGAAGTTTATCTGCTTGACGACAGGTTGTTAATAGAATATATTATTATTTGTATAGTGAAAATATGATTCTATAGTTAGAAAATATAAAACTTATGCAATAGCTCGTCTATTAAAAAGCTGGCCAACCAAATTTCACTCGAGAGGTAATAATGTTAAACAGGACAAAAGTGTCTGTCTATACAGGGTGGTGCATGGTCTGACGCAACATAGGAAATCGCCTGCAAAATTTAAGGTAGTCTAATATGGGCTCTCTTAATTATTTTAGACGCATAATTTATTTTTATTTATTAAAGACATTTTATTTATTAAATTGACAAAATTTTAACGATTGACTTTTAATTATTATTATCAATCAATCAATTAAAATTGACGAAATTAAAAAATATTGTTCTGAAACTTGATAAAAGCAGTAAATGTCAATAATTGACATGGAAGATTTTTATGACATGACATAAGTAACAGTTTCAAAAGTTTTCGTAAAGTTGACATTGACAAAATTATTATGAAAATATTTGTTGATATCATAGCCCTCGATTTTAAAAAGTCACCGAAACAGCATAAATATTAGCCTCGTCCCAAAGGCATTTTGATGGATTCAGATGGCCACCGCCATGCTCCAAGCATAAATTCACACGTCTCTTCATATTTTCGAAAGTGTTGACCAGCATCTCTGGAGAAATGTTACCACATTCTTGCATAATCCTTTCTTGTAATTGTTCTAAATTTGCAACTGGTGTTTTAAAAATAGTGTTCTTTAAATGAGGAAAAACGAAGTAATTCGTAACCGTTAAACAAGGTGATCTAGGTGGGAATTCAATGTCTGATCGAAAGCTGATCAATCTGTCGTCAAAAAAAATTGCGTAAGTAGTTAATAGTTTCGAAGGCTGTATGGGCGGTTTCACCGTCCTGTTGAAAATATCCAAAACGTAGTTAGTCGTCAAGTAATTGCTCCACAAATGGATTCAAAATATTGTCTCTATACCGCTGTGCTGTAACTGTGTCATGGAAAAAAATAGGACCAACAATTCTTCTTCGGGAAACAGCTAACCAGACACCATTTTTTTGAGGGTGCAATGTGGACTCTACAAAAAAATGGGGATTTTCACTACTCACATGCGTGTATTCTGACAATTCACATAACCGGAGAGGTGGAACCAGGTTTCATCCAAAAAAAATGTCAGGTCTAATAAATCATTTCTTTCCAATACATTTTGGGTAAAACATTGAGAGTAATACCTGCGTCTTTCAAAATCTGCTGCTTGTATTTATGGGAATACTTGCACTTTATAAGGAAATAAATTAAGCTGCTTCTTAAGAA
Source organism: Polydrusus pterygomalis (assembly GCA_963969555.1). Taxonomy (NCBI): domain Eukaryota; kingdom Metazoa; phylum Arthropoda; class Insecta; order Coleoptera; family Curculionidae; genus Polydrusus; species Polydrusus pterygomalis. The sequence goes on from OZ018375.1 coordinate 80,880,256, forward strand.
TAGTCCTGCATGTTCCATAAGATCTTCCCACTTCTTGGGACAGGGTCTTATACAATTTGCTGGCGTATTTTGCATTATTTCACGAACGTTTGCAACAAGTTCTTCTATTCTTACAGATGGTCTTCCTGCTCCTTTTTTGTGTTGTATAAAACCTGTCTCCCTAAACACAGCCACGGTTCGTTTCAGGCAATGATAAAAATCCCCAGCAATAAAAGCAACGTTAGGAAAATGTTCGTAAAAATCGTCAATGCACAAACCCGGATTGTATTGCCACTCACCATTTACTCTAACCCCGTTTCGAAAATATACTTCAACCATGAATGTTTTGTGCCGTTCCGTAAAGCCCATTGTGTGAATTGTTCAAGAAAATTGAAAAAATTAGCGATGAATCAAATTACTTGTAACGACCGTCAAAGATGACGGAATAACTGATTGATTGTTAATTCAGGTAGTTACTGACACCCAACAGGTATTAGGCTCTACGGCTAAGAATTACGTCCTTAGATGCAAGGCCCTCTTTGATGCAAATAACTTTTGCTCGCACGGTAGTAGAAGGCAGTGACCTACGTAGTCCACGAGTTAAACGTCAAAATTTCATCTGCTTTTTTTTGATGAACATGCCTGTATTCTGTTTCACTTACTCCTACTTAAATTCCAGAAGATCTTGATTGATATCTTCATTAAAATAATTCAGACCCGCATTTTTTATTTCAGGAACATAATATTAAAATATAATGTTAAGTTAAATAACTTTAGATAGACTGCTTAAAAATGATTAAACCTTTGCAAGCGAGTTTGTAGTTTTAAATTCTTTAAAAAACTTATAGTCCCCAGTACAAGGACCCTTAATTTTAATGACACATACAAATGTCAAACTGCGTGAGTGCCTTCTTTGGGACGAGTCCGACAAACTTTCTTATGCGAAAACTTTCGGCGCTGCTGCGTTTTCGAATGCCCGATTCCCAGAAGTGTCGATATGACGTCATTATGACTCCCCGTACATACAAGCTTAATTTTTTAAAAATTGGTTAATAAAATTAATTTAAAAATTGTGATCAACTTGTCCTACAAAGATCATGCTGCGTGTGGAGTGTCCACCACCCCCAAAATGTCGATATGACGTCACTATGACTCCACGTATATACAAGTTTGATTTTTTGACAATTGTTTAATAAAATTGAGTTAAAAATTGTGGTCAACTTGTCCGAAAAAAATCATGCTGCGTATGGAGTGTCCACCACGCCGAAAATGTCAATATAACGTCATTATGTCTCCTCATACATACATGTATTATTAGTACTATATTCGTAGGACACATATTTTTTTACAATCAGTACTTTATCTTAAATCGAAAAATATTAAATGCAAAGTTGTATGTACATAATCTAAACCACTTAAAATAATAAAATTTACAAGCCTTAATTATGTATCAGTGTGTAAGTACAGTTTAAAATTATATAGGGCTCAATCGACCGTTTACTTAGATGTTTTGCTAAATTTGAAGACGCTTTATTTTATGAAAATATAAGTCAACTGGATCACCAAACGCCATGTGGGCATTTCTGAAAATGGATTTTTCTTCAGTAGGTAATTCACAATTGAAGATGGCGAGTAGGCCGATTCTTTAAATATCATCAAAACTAGACTAAATTATATTTAATACGTAACTATCATTTTAAATTGTATTTTGAAAACAGCAGGCTATATGGAAAAAAATCTGGATCCAACAATATACCAGTATGTCATAGTTATAGACGTGGGCTTACAAGCAAAAGGCACTAAGTCAAGAATTTCTCAAAATGCGTATTTATCGGTTCTAACATTAATTTTTGTACTGCTAAATCGCACTAAGTCCCTGGTACACTAATATAGGAATTACAGCAACTGGCAAGATGCACTAACAGCATTTTGTTAGGAATAATACAAGCAAAACACATTAAGTCACTTAGTGCTTTTTGCTTGTACTTTTATCCCACAATTGTGGTAAAAATATTGCACTAAGTCACTTCTGATTCAGAGGAACAAGATTAAGTGTTGTTTTTTTTGGGTAACATTATTATTCTGTTGCTTATTCTTTTTTTCTTTTTGATTAGTTAATGATAGATTTTCTTAAATAAAATAATTTAGTAATGAAACAATGATGAGTTTTAACTAAGTCCTAAAATCAATAATAGTTTACAAGAAAAACGCACTAAGTCATTCTTTTTACTTTTATTTTAAATTTTTGTTAATCATAATTTTAGTAAATCATGTAAAAAATAGTGCATTGTCTTCCTAAAGCATGCATTTTTGTTTGTAGCAGTTGGTTATTTCTTAATAATCTATAAAAAAATTAGGCATTTATTGAAACTTTAAATTGCTCGTAACTCTTAAAGCTATTTTTTGACTTAGTGCCATTTGCTTGTAAGCCCACGAGATATGGGTTAGTATACAAGTGCAAAAATATAACATATCGCAGTTTTTTAAAACTTAGTAAATCACTAAAAGAAATATATTCCGCCAAGGTTAGCTTTAAAGATAAGCTTAGCTTATTATCTTTTAAATCCTGTAAAATATAGCTGCCAACTGCCTATTCGATAATAGTGGAGCAAAATAGTTTGAAAAATATGGGTTTAAACTTCTATTGTCTTAATTTTTAAATAATATTTTACAACGATTCGAATGCTTATGTTTATCTGCAGTCGTCATGTGATGACGATTAAATTAAAAAGTTGTATTCTTTAAAAATAAAACGACCCCAAATTTTAATTTTAATTAACATAAAATAAAGCTTTAATTATCATTCGTTGCAGGGTCTTTCTGCCAGGAGATGGAGAATGATAAGTAATAGACTGCTTGTTTCTTCGTCGTATACTTCAAGTATTGGAAGACTGCCCAGAAAAAAATTCAAATGATTTTTTACAGGGACACTAGAGCTACTTGTAGTCAGTGTTACTGAAACTCAATTAATCATTGGGTCACATATAGAAAGCGACTTTAAAATTTATTCTACGTTAACCGATAGTAAATCTGAATAATTTTTAATTTGTTTAGTTGATAGCGTTTTGTAAAATTCCCAGCAAAATGTAGGTACCAATCCTTTAAAATAATTATAAACTACTTATTTTTTAACCGATGTAGCATTTTACTTATCATATAAGTATTTAGGCACCATTAAAACACACACCTCCTAAATTTTAAGGGTTGGTTTAACAAAATAAATTTTGATTTTTTTCAACTCTGCTCTATTGCATCCGCCATTTTGTTCACGCCATTTGCATAACCATATTTATATCAGCGACCCCGAAAACCCCCATACGTAAATTTTGGGATAAATTTAATCGTAATTTTGGCCCGTTTTTTCTATTTTGGGACTAGCGCGCGTCCGAACAGTAAAGTTAATTAGAATTATTAAATAGAAGCTCTACTAGGGATGTTACAAAATACCTGTAACAGGTATTTGGTAACAGGAATAAGTGTGAAACAGTCAATGACAGGTACAAAATTTGAAATTACCAATTTACCAAGTACAACTTTACGAATATTGGCTTTTATTCTAATATGTGTTACCGGTACGGACTGCTAATAAAGTAATTAAAATATCAAATCAAAAAAAAATTATAAAAAGCTAGAACAAAACACTTAGGACTTTTGCATACTTTCACGGCAACCGTCCTAACGGCGCCGTTTATACGGTTAAGGGATTAGGCAGCATATTAGACACTTTAAGCAAACCGTATTTTTTTTTCCGTATCCGTATCCGCATCCGTAACGCATTGAGTTACGTTGACCGCAAAAAAAACTGTTTAAGCATCAACAACCATACGTATACGAAACCGAACGCATCCAGCAGTAAAGTAAAACGTCACATGTCAGATTTTCTATTTCTAACCTTAAAAATTGTGATTTTTCATTTGAATAATTTTGAATTATTTAAAATTAAATATTTTAAATTATGGATGAAATACTTCATCCCATCCTTATTGATGTTAGGTTAAGTGATAACTGACAAAATCATAGAAACCAGAGATCAGTCGATTGGTTGGAATGCGTTTACGGATAGGGAAACGATGGCAGGCCCGTAACGATGCGGGCAACGTAACGTATTGAGTCCTCTATCTATTCTGCACATGCGCAGATCGATGCGGATACGGATACGGTTGAAATTTAGGACATGCTTAAAGTGTCTAATATGTGACCTTTCGCACGCACCGGCACCGTATACACGGTTCCGTCCCACCGCAATGTCACCGTGAGCCCCCAATACAATTCACGGCGACCGTTACCGTGTTGACGGAGAGACATGCCCAGTAGAGTTTAAGTTTTAATTGATGCTTGCACATGTACCGCGCTTACCATATTTTCTTGGTTCATTGGCGGGAACTTTGTTTTATTTAGTATATTTTATCATAATCATATTTTCGTAATGGCAGTAGATATAGATATGGATATGCTTATATCTTTGGTGGAAGCAAGGCCGGTTATTTGGGACAAGACAAGTTCTATATATAAGGACAGAAACTGCAACAGGCAAGAAATGCCTGGAAGGAAATATTTTTGGAGGTCAATCAATTGATTTTGATTGTAACAGCCAACATTTCCATAGGCTGTATGCACTCTCTCATAAATGTATCTTGAGGTTGTGTAGGTCATCAAAGCTGGATATGGACATCCTAAAATAGTTGAAAAAGTTTTTTTTTTCGTCTTCCCTCAACTGACCAAATAGTACAAAGAATGCACCCAATTGTTTCCTTCCCATATTGATGGGATGAACCCACAAAATTCTGTTTCGTGCCTTTTTTCGTTTTTTGATACGCATGTAAGACATTAAAATCGCCACAGCACGTCTATGATCCATATTCGAATTAAAATGGAATCAAACTGACGAAAACCGTGCATGTGTGCAAGGATAACACGAACGCGGTAGATCGCGTAAACGGTGCCGTTAGGACGGTCGCCGTGAGTGTGTGCAAAAGGCCTTACCGGATAATTAAACGTGGCATAGTAACAAAATGGACAGTCTTAAATCACAACACAAAATAAAGTATATTTGTCGATATAGCAAAGAACAAGATGGAATAATTGCGAACCGTGATTTTTGCCGATAAAGGATTAAAACAAACTGATCAACAACCCCGAATAACACACCGACCTAGCCCAACATCCAATCCACTACAATAACTAAATTATGTTAAAAATATGTTTTAAAGTTAATATTTTGACAAGGAAAACAGAAAACTAACCCGTATTGAAAACAGCTGCCATTTGGTATCTTGTAGCGGTAGTAAAGACTTGACTAGATATTATGTTTTGTTGGTTTTCCACAAGAAGTTTAATCAGCTAGAAAATTTTATTACTTGACCTAGAAAAATTTATTACTTGACCTAGAAATTCCTACAACTGAAATTAAACCAACCTGCTCGTGCCTATACGCGCCTAACCCTACCGAACGTATTTCTTGGCGTACTTGAACTATGCAGCCTGCACCAATACTCATTATAAAAATTAATTTAGTAGTGGTAATAACAGGTATTTGAAACAGGTATGCATTTGGAACAGGAACAGCACATACCTGAATTTAAAATTCAAATTCAAATAATATGCTCGTCTATTTCTGCAATCTATGAGGACGTTAAACAAAAAGGTATTTTAGAATAACGTTGGTTAAGTTAATATCGTCATAACGTTTCACCATATCATGGCTCATCAGTGAGAAACACTTGATGAGAAAAAAGAAAAGATCGATTCAATTTGAACTTACCCTGCGAAAGCCAAAGAGAGGATATAACGCGAAGCGACATCTATTTTCGTTGTTGGGCACTTGTAAAGCATATCAGCTCCTCTAAACGACTTATATGAAGAAGTAAAATGAGAGGAAGGGAAGGTGTTCTCTCTACATCTTGTTCGCTGAACATGTTAATTTTAAGTAGTGCTAGTGCAGTGGTCTAAAGATAGACGAATATAAGCAGAAAGCTCTGTCAACACACAAAATTGTTAGGCTAAACGTATGGGCGTATGGGTGAACAGATTGAAGGCCCCCGCAACGTCACATAAGAAGCCTCACAGGGCTAACTTGTAGTGTTGTGCAGAATCGGGTATGTCCAAGAACAATCGATTACGTTATTGAGTACTGAGTCCTTTTATACGAACGGATTAATAATCGAATAAATCGATGGATTATTAAGCAATATTGAAAATTGATTGTTCTAGTCGATTTGTTTGGAAAAATAAGATGACACTTGATAGTAAAATTACTAAAAATTGATATTTTAAAAACAGTTTTCTTTTTAAAGGCATAAAATAATAACTTAACACCAATTCCCGGCGCCCCAAGCGACTAATTTCTGTTGACGCATAAAATCTAATAGTAATAATATTCCTACTCCTAATATCACCATCGCAATATTAGCAATCGCCAGCTTGAGTTTAAGAGAGAGGCATTACGATTCCGATTCTGATTATCGATTCCGATTCCAGTCCCAGTCTTCTTCTAAGTTTCGTCGATCTAGTCAGTCATCACTTAATACTCGAGCAAGTTTCTCGGAAAGTAATCAATAATCGATTCTCAGACCGGTATTCGAATACTACAATTTCTTTAAGGAATCGAATACTACCCGATTCTTGTAGTCGAGTACTTCTACCACTACTAATTTGTAGGTTATTTAACTAATAACTCACCTACTACTTCAACAGTTTTATGATTATTATGGCACAGTTTCCAGTGACCTTAGTACGTGCACTAATGTATATAGACAAACACTACAGAAAAACGGCGACTAACGTGAATAAAATGGGTGAATCTAATTACTTCCACGCTACACATACATATCCGCGTCTGGGCTTTTAAAACATGTTAAATTCACTCTACTCAAATTGAATTTAAATGGTAGATAATTATGCTGAAAATGGCAATAACAAATATTTGTTGCTCTCAAAGAAAAACCCAAGGATGTCTGGAAAATTATGGATAATTTTTAAAACTTCTACAGATACAGTCCATTTTACTAATTTTAAAAACAATATACAAAAATGGAAATATTTTGCTTACCTAATAAGTGGAAAAGCGTTTACAGTGGGGGATGGCAAAATGTCCGTGGTGGGGTTTATTGCTTGTTGTTGAGTTGACCGTAATAGTAAAAAGTGCTGGAACTGAGCCTGTTGAAGAATCACCGGTAGCTCGTAATGGTGGAAGAAATATATCATCGAATGCTGAAACAAAACAAAATTGTAATGTTGTCTCTTTAAATAAATATTATATTATACTTGTGGGAATTCCCAAACATGGAAAAACGTAAAAAGAATATGTTTTCATGCAGAGGACAACCCAAGTTCGTTATGTAAAGCTTCTATTTAAAAATATATGGGGCTGTCAAGTTGACATAGAAACCCAACTGACAACTATTTGATTAATCAACTTCAAAAAAATCGTAGGTAAAAGTAGACTTTTAAGAAAGTATACTGTATTAAGGTAAGTTCCCGAGTTTATACTATCAGTAAGGTATTTTGAGTTTTAAACTTTATTGAAAGAAAAACCAGTTGTAATTCAGTTTTTCAAGACCTTCTGGGATTTAACGAGAAGTAAGTGAAACAGAATACAGCCCTGTTCCTTAAAAAAGCAGGTGACTAACTCGTGGACTACGTAGGTCACAGCCTTCTATTACTAGGCAATTAAAGAATCAAACCAATTGTATAGCCGAGAAGCAAAATAAAATGGCAGATTTTTTTTTGATATTGTAGCGAAACCCCTATAAGCCGCCCAAGATATTAAACCGCATCATGTAGGTAGCGATGTCCGTAAAGGAAAAAACGGCAACTGATAAATCCGACGTTGGAGAGAATTTCGATGCCTGAAGGGAAAAATATTTTTAGCAGTACTTTAAGGTACCTATAGTTTATAATGTTTCTTTAAATATTTTCTAATTTCCTTGTTTTTTCAACCTTGTATAAGGCTTGAAGGTTTGAGTTTTCCCATTTTTCGTGGTATACCTGCTTTTAAGGTAAGTCCACTAATATTAAGGTTAAGTACTACTGTTTTATATTATAATTTTAGTTCAAATAATAATTTTTTTTAGTTTCTTTTAAGGTAAATAATGCATTTTATTTTTTATGTAATTATAAAGACACTATTATAAAACTGAAATATTTGTTAAAAACAAATAAATAGTTTTATTAATTGAATTTTACAAAAAGCATAACCCGAATTTTTATAAAAAAAAAACTTATGGTGGAAAATATTGCACGAAATATAATTTAACAATTTTATAGGAGCAAATATATGGAAAAATTGTTTTGCACTTTTTTAGTAGTCGGATTTCTCATTTTAAATTACTTAATATTAAATTATGCAAAGCTAGCAAAGCGGTTAAGAATTTCTCGCTGTAATATAAAAGGATAGAAGAGTAATGCGTCTAACAATAATTTGTAAAAATATAGGCAAAATAATAATAATAATAATAATAAAAATAATAATAATAATAATAATAATAATAATATTAAATGCATTTATTTAACAATTGAATTAGTTTTACAACTATTTTTTCTATTTGACGTTCATAATAAGTTCATTATGAACTTGAAATGAAGTTCATAATGAAGCTATTTCGATACGCGTTTTTTCTTTATTTGATGTTGGTAACATTGAAATTGAAAAATTGAAAAATTGACGTAAAATCACGTCTTTTGAAATTCAAAAAAAATTAGCAAAATCGCCCGAATTTCCGAACGCTCTGTATATGTACCGAATGTACAAGGATCACACAACGTATTCCGTCCAATTTCAAATCTCATATCGCTAAAATAACTTTAGAATCTGGTGGTGAAAATGGGTCAATAAATCAAAAAATGACAGTTCACAAAATAATTTTTGTTGTCCAGAGGTTACTATGATAAAAAATAGTATTACCAACATAAAATTTAGACATAAAAATTTAAAGGATGTTATTTTCTTTTTAAATATGTATTTTTTATTGAAAAAAACTACAAATAGAAAAAATAGTATAAAGCGTGTCGTTCATAAGGCGTTTTAGCGCACGTGTCAATTAAAAAACTCGCCACTTCGTGGCTCGTTTTTTAAAATAGACGCGTGCGCTAAAACCGCTTCTTATGAAACGTGTACTTTAATATACTATTATATATAAATATGGTTTATTATATATAAAAATGGTGGCGGTATCCAACACGCGCTGCTCATACAATCACCCTTATTCAAAATGACTTCAAAAAAAAAAATGAAATAAGAAAAATACGGCTCATATACAGTGTCACCAGTAAAGTCCGCATCAAATGGGATTTTTTTTATTAATAGCTTTATTCAAAATTTGACTTTGGCATCAAGTTCTGCTTCGATCGAGATAAAAATTAAGCAAAAAAATAGTAGTCACGTGATTTGCATTATCTGTCAAATTTTAATTTTTTCCAAAAAATAATTTAAAAGTGGGGTTATTTCTGAAACTATCGAAAAAAGTTATTAGAAAAAGTTTTTTTAAATGCAGTTTCTAGCCCACATGCAAAATTTCAGGTGCATAAGATAATGGATTTTTTACCTATATTTTGTAAATTGCACCACTTTTGCAAAATAAGACTCAACGCAACCCTCATAAAACTTATCAGTTTTGACAAGGCTTTATTGCAGATACATTTTCTTTAAAGTAGCGCCATATGTGTTTTCCTACAAAATCAAAATGGGGCCTTTATCCAGTTTTTGAAAATAATAATAACAGCACAATAGGCTTAAATCTAACACATAAAAGAAAATTGAACCAATGCATTCTCCTTAATATGAATAATTGTTTAGATAGAGAACATATTTTGAAAAATAACATAATAATATAGTGTATATAAAAAAGTCTTGCACATGCATATTCATGTCATGGCTTCTCATGTTATATCCGTTATGTTTAAACTGCCGAAAAATTAACTTGTTGGGTTGTTGAAAATGTAGGAGTTGTTTCTATTGAAGATGCTACAGCTTGCATCTCCATTATGTAATTGTCTAAGAACTAATCGTTTGAGAAGGACAATAAGGTTTATAAAGTATGCTTACCATCTTCAGTAAAATCCATCTACCGTGCGAGCAAAAATTATTTGCATCAAAGAGGGCTTGGATTAAAAAAACGTAGGGCTTGGTTTAGATCACAACGATATGGGGACTATATATTTAACCAAATCTAGGTTAAAATTTTGTCAAATTCATATTATGACATGATAGGAATGTCAAACTAATGAGTAATAAAATAAGTAGACAAATACAAATTTATTTTTATTGTTTACAAAATTAACAAAGTAAGAATATACAGAAAGAAAAAGAAAAATAATTACATACATTGCTGAAATTGGCCACCAGCCATCATGCTCCAAGCATAAATTCACACGTGTCTTCATATTTTCGAAAGTGTTGACCAGCATCTCTGGAGAAATGTTACCACATTCTTGAATACTAGTTTCTTGTGGGTAATTGTTCTAAATTTGCAACTGGCATTTTGAAAATAGTGTTCTTTAAATAAAAAAAAAAAGAAGTAATCCATAACCGTTAAACAAGGTGATCTAGGTGGGAATTCAATGTCTGATCAAAAACTGATCAATCTGTCGTCGAAAAAATTGCGTTAGTTAATAGTTTCGGCGGCTGTATGGGCGGTTACACCGTCCTGTTGAAAATATCCAAAACATAGTACGTCGTCAAGTAATTGCTTCACAAGTGAATTCAAAATATTGTCTCTATAACGCTGTGTCACAGAAAAAAATAGGACCAACAATTCTTCTTCGGGAAACAGCTAACCAGACACAAATTTTTTGAGGGTGCAATGTGGATCCTACAAAAAAATGGGGATTTTCACTACTCCACATGCGTGTATTCTGAGAATTCACATAACCGGAGAGGTGGAACCAGGCTTCATCCGAAATGTGTCAGGTCTAATAAATCATTTCTTTCCAATAAATTTTTGGTAAACCATTGAGAGTAATTCCTGCGTCTTTCTAAATTTGCGGCTTGTATTTCTTGGAATACTTGCACTTTATAATGAAATAAATTTAGCTGCTTTTAAAGAATAGTTCTGCATGTTCCACAAGATCTTCCCACTTCTTGGGACAGGCGTCTTATACAATTTGTTGGCGTATTTTGCATTATTTCACGAACGTTTGCAACAAGTTCTTCTGTTCTTACAGATGGTCCTCCTGCTCCTTTTTTGTGTTGTATAGAACCTGTTTCCCTAAACACAGCCACGGTTCTTTTCAGGCAATGATAAAAATCCCCAGCAATAAAAGCAACGTTAGGAAAATGTTCGTGAAAATCGTCCATGCACAAACCCGGATTTTATTGCCACTCACCATTTACTCTAACCCCGTTTCGAAAATACGCTTTAACCATGAATGATTTGTGCTGTTCCGTAAAGCCCATTGTGTAAATTGTTCAAGAAATTGGAAAAATTAGCGATGAATCAAATTACTTGTAGCGACTGTCAAAGATGACGGAATAACTGATTGATTGTTAATTCAGGTAGTTACTGACACCCAACAGGTAATAAGCTCTACGGCTAAGCATTACGTCCTAAGATGCAAGGCCCTCTTTGATGCAAATATTTTTTGCTCGCACGGTAGTTGCTCTTATCAGTATTAAAGTTTCAGTAAAATGTTCCTACTAGTTTTCAAAATATTTTAATGGAACCCCAAAGTGAAATTCTCGTAACTTAATCTATTGCCATCCTTTAATTTCGCCTTGTTTTGCAACATTTGGATAGTCAATATTGGCGACACATTCTTTAGGTAATATCTGACATATTACAAAAATATTAATTTATTTCATTGCTAATTTTGGGATAATTGTATGTATGGTGAAAGAATAATGACAGAATAATGTTAAAAGAAATCCTGACCGATATTTTTCGTTATTCAAGTCTCCTAAAATATTTAATGAAATTCCTTAATTTATTGAATAATATGTCAATTGTTACCTATATAATACTGTTGATTTTATTTAAATTTTATGTAAAAGCTAGACACAATAAATAAATCTAGGCGGAATAGGTTGTAGGCTGGCAAGCATGTTGATACTCCCACCTTAATGCAAATCACCGTGTATCGAGCTTACAACATAAATATGTTAACGAAATTTTGTTTTTCCAATTTACTCGGTAAATGTTGTTGCCAAGCTGCAATACCGAAAAACAAGGCCCTGTAAAAGCAAGGGAGTTCGTCGTTCTCGTTTCGGCGACAAGGCAATTTTGACGAAAGTTCCGTCGTCCGTTCGCAGGCTATTGCCGCTACGGGTGGCCCCGCGGGCGGTGATGGCGACGAGAAAAATAACTTAGATATCCCGAAGGGGGTGGTAATTTAGCCAATCCTTCAGCCCGACCGAGGGGTTGTTGTTCCTGTCGTCGACAATTCTAAGAGGAATATAATGCTGTCACGTTGCTAACACTGGCGCTAGCTTAAAAAAACGTTTTAAGTAATCCGGGTAAACCGATATATTATATATTGTAAGTAGATGGTCAAATTGGTCAATGACAAAAAAAAGTAACTTTATATAATCCATACAGGATGGTGCGTAGGTTGGCAAAACATAGAAAACGACAAGCAAAATTGGTGGTCAAATATTGGCTCCCTTTACCTGCATTCGACCGTGGCGTCCGAGTTCGATCCTCCGCCAGAGCATACGCTTAATAAAAATTCACTTTGGTCCCAGCACGTGGACGTGTACAACTACAACTGCTTTTTCTCTAATTTTTTAAAAAAATGTACAAGTTTTTAATGAACTTTAATGGGTTTAAATTAAACTCCTTCGGGGTTACTGAGCCTTAAACCTCAGTATCCCACTAGGAAATTCTCTTGGTCTATTCATCACCTTACTTACTTCTAATTTTTTTTCCCCCACAATGTCTTATAGACACATACCTCCTTAAAAATGTATTCTTTAAACAATTTTCGACACCTCTTCAGAAGGGTTTTTCTCCCCCAGTTTATTTGGTTGGTTTGAACCCGATTTACTGACTTCTCACATACTCAGTGTGTTTTAACTATCAACAATTTCTTTATATTATGTCTATTTTACACATCAAATTTTTAATTACATAAAAGCTCCATTACGGTTCTACACCTTTTTCTCTTCTGCTAAAACCATCAGCACCATATATATTTTCTATCTCCTGATGATGAACGTTTCTACGTTCGAAACATGTAGATACTCTTACTGAAAATTTGCATTCTATTAAACTTTGTGGAGGAAGACTTTGAGTTTTTCTTTCTTTCCCAAAAAAAAGTATGCTCGTAACATCACTGGATATAGGAATGTAGTATCCTACCGGGAATTCCTAATATCGATAACGGGAGGGGCTGGTGAGCGGACCCTGGCGCCGTAAAAAGGATAGACCAGTAGCATACACGTGGTTCGGATTCCATGCTAAACTGTAGGTATCGTCTGGCTGACATTACCCAGGCGATAAGGGATACAATGGGGCTCCTAGGCCGAAGATATTGGCTCGTCCACCACCCCTTGCTTACAAATTTCCATGGTCCATCTAGCGGTGCACAAGCCGCTATACGTAGGGTAAACCCGGTAGAGATGGCGCAGCGGGTTAGATGGCGCAGTGCCAATATATCCCTAAACAAAATAATATCCGGCAACGTGGCCATCGCTACATACCTACATTTGCAAGTAAACGTCTATGCCGTTCACCTCGCGCCCATCATTTGGAGTTAAGGTATTTTAATTTTCCTTTATATATTTCAGCATGTCCTTTTTTTTTCTAGATTATAAGTAATCTAATTATTTGGGTGTCAAACTAGCCAAAGTTTTTACTAGTTGTTACATTGTCGCTTTGCAATGAGCATATAGTTTGTTTTCTAACCTTAAAATCATTCACATTGTTATTTGTTCCCGAGCACGATACCGAGCCATCTCACCAAATGCAAGTTGGGTTAGATGGCGCGCGCCATATCACCCTATGTTCTCACCCAATCTATTAGATTAAAGTGCTAAAATAATTAGCTTGAAGCTTATCAGATTAACTTTTTATTTTTTATAGATGCCCACTATGTGGCACAAGACAAAATTTGAATATTTAGTTGTTTTTTTTTATTTTGTGTGAGCGTCATCTCACCCAGAGATGGACTTTTCTCTTATTTTGAAAAAAAAGAGAACCATGTCTTATTCAGTTGAATTAAATGAATTTTTTTCGTATCCTCTACTTTAATTTTTCCTAAAAAAATTGTTTTTTTTTACATTATGTGTTTACGCCATCTCACCCATACCCATGGGGTGAGATGGGTTTTTTCTGTTTTTTTTACAATTTATGGTCATTAAAATTAAATTAAGTTTTGTTTTTTGTATCCTCTACTTTTATTTTACTCAGTATAATCATATAAAAAATAATTCCTACCTAAAAATTGTAAATCTGATTTTTTATGCGACTTTGAAAAAACGTGCGCCATCTCTACCGGGTTTACCCTATACAGGGTGTTACAAGTTCGATGCATTAGCATTGCTATCTCGGTAATTATAAGAGATAGAGAGTTGGTTAAATGGAGGCAGAATTGCGTATTTTAATGCTGAATCATTTGTTAAAAAGAAGAGATAAACTTCCGATAACTTTCGAAGATATCCAAAAAAAACAATTAATAAAGAGCACTTTGTTAAAGCACTTTTTTATGCTCTTCAAGGAAATAATTTGAACTTTAACCCGAATTTAAAAAAAAATTGAGTGGTTCTTAGCGTCTCAAAACTAATAATGCATCACACCTGTCACTAAATTGTAAGGACCCTTTCTGAAGGCAATTTTTATATTCCTTCAATGTGGAGTATTGACCTTGTTGAGACCTGACTTTAAAAAATGTTTTAAAAATATGTTAGAGTGGTATTTAAAATGTTTATGTTGACGCTAAAATCAATAATGAGTGACACTTGTCACTAAATAATTGTAAAAGCACTTTTTTAAGACAACTTTTATTCTCTTCAAGAATATATTTTTTCAAGATACAACGTTGAAGTGCTCTTACAATTTAGGGGAAAGTGTGGTGCACGCATCATTACTTTTGAAGGGTCACAGATTAGTAAAAAAATGCATGTCCATATTTAAAAAATGAAGTTTAGGTGGGTATCTAAAAAACGAAATGTCGTATCTGAAAAATAAAATTATTACCTTGAAGAGCATAAAAAAGTCTCCCAAGAAAGTGCTGTTCGTTTTTCGAACTAATCAGTATATTATCGTAAAAAAACAAAAATTAATTTTTTCGTTTTCCGGAAGTTTTTGAATTTCTTTTTAACAAATTATTCAGCAATAAAATATGCAACTTTACCTTCATTTAACCAACTCTCTATCTCTTATAGTTACTAAGATAGCGATGCTAATGCATCGAATTTGTAACACCCTGTATAGTTTTGGGTAATTTAAAATACTTACTAAATATTATACTAAATATTGAGCCGTGCATGCCAAGCAAAAGGTAAATGATTATAACTTAGTTTATAGAGCATTTTATGCTCATTAATTTTCTTCCACTATTTTTTATAGGTTAGACAATGCTTCAGAAAATTGGAAAAACCCGAAAATAACAGACATTTTTTCAATACGAATGAAAAAATGTTGTTATTCTGCTTCATTTTTCCCTTTTAATTAATGCAAAAAAAGGTTCTACAGCAATTTCATGTAGGTCGGACGGGAATTCTGCCAGCCTATAAAGTTATAAATGTAAGCAACAATAATACAGCACCGTGAAATTTTTCACTACTACTGAAAACACAAAGTATATTTTCTTTATGAGATTCAATTTATCTTGTCATGCTTTTTATTATTTTCTTTAGTCTTTAACTCAAAAAAATAATTTCGGAACGCATTTTAAAATGTTGATTAATGGTATAATTTAAATTGCGCATTCAAAACGTTTATAGTAGGAGACACAAGGGGTGGATGTTTGGAAGTAAAAACTTTATTTCCGGCTATTATACGTCAAAAAAAGATACGCTGAAAAACTGTATTATTATTAGTTAACAATAAAATAATGTGAAGAAAAATATGGTCACATTTACAATTTTAATTGTTATCGTAGTCAAATGAATATCACCATATTTTAACAATATTGTCGATTATGGATTGGTATCATTAAGGATGGATTACTCATCTAGTACTTCATTGTGGTGCTAAGACTCTTAGTGGGTGTTGAGCTTGATAAGAAGAGGTCTAGTGGAAAGATAGTGTATAGAATAAGGACAATGACATTTCTAGTTTCGTAGACGGTAGACAAATGTTGATAAAAAATAATTGTTTCTAATTGGTTGGGATAAAGGGTTTCAATTCGAAAAGTACATCCAGGGCAATCCCCTCTTTTATTAACGTGCATAAGTATTACTGATATAGCAAAACGGAACCCTTTCTTCCAGTTGGTAAGGGTTGCAAAACTGTATAAAAACTCGAAGAAACACTTACTTAGGAAGTCGTAACAATTGTTCAAGTGTAAGGGTAACCTCGGCCCGTTTGTCTACTCAGTTTAAAGTCAATACTAAATAGAACAATTTTGAAGTCAGGAAGTGTACTGCACCAGAACCAATATATATTGCTCCAATTGCGAAAGTGTTCTTCGAGTAATTTATTTAACCGTTTATTATCTAAAATTGTACAATTCTTTTTTTGGTCAGATTTGTCTATTAAGTAGAAATTGTTTCTTTAAACTTACTGGAATAACACTTTCCTAAAGTGAGTAAAAAGGGACAAACCCAAAATTTATTGGAAAGAAATGATTTATTAGACCTGACATTTTTTCGGATGAAGCCTGGTTCCACCTATCCGGTTATGTGAATTCTCAGAATACACGCATGTGGAGTAGTGAAAATCCCCATTTTTTTGTAGAGTCCACATTGCACCCTCAAAAAATTGGTGTCTGGTTAGCTGTTTCCAGAAGAAAAATTGTTGGTCCTATTTTTTCCATGACACAGTTACAGCACAGCGGTATAGAGACAATATTTTGAATCCATTTGTGCAGCAATTACTTGACGACGAATTACGTTTGGGATATTTTCATTAGAACGGTGCAACCGCCCATACAGCCGCCGAAACTATTAACTACTTACGCAATTTTTTCGACGACAGATTGATCAGTTTTCTCACCTAGATCACTTGTTTAACGGTCTGGATTACTTCGTTTTTCCTCATTTAAAGAACACAATTTTTAAAACACCAGTTGCAAATTTAGAACAATTACAAGAAAGGATTATCCAAGAATGTGGTAACATTTCTTCAGAGATGCTGGTCAACACTTTCGAAAATATGAAGAGACGTGTGAATTTATGCTTGGAGCATGGCGGTGGCCAATTTCAGCAATTTATGTAATTCTTTTTCTTTTTTTTTCTGTATATTCTTACTTTGTTAATTTTGTAAACAACAAAAATAAACTTAAACGATTGCTTCTGTAATTTTTTTTGTATTTGTCTACTTATTTTATTAACTCATTAGTTTGGCATATCATGTCATAATATGAATTTGACAAAATTTTAACCTAGATTTGGTTAGATATATCGTCCCCATATAGTGATCTAAACCAAGCCCTACGTTTTTTAATCCAAGCCCTCTTTGATGCAAATAATTTTTGCTCGCACGGTATTAATCTCCCCCTTGGATGCGCCCCCCCTCCTCACAACTAAGTTCTGGATCCGCCACTGATAGTTTATAAGTTTAGAAATTACAACAAACAATGGGCTTTAAAAGTGACTTTTTTCGTTTCTTTACCACATAACTCTTTTCACTACATTAACCAGCTTTTAAATACCTGAAAAACGGCTCGTTTCTAAAAAAAAACAAATTTCTTTTTACCTCGTCAGCGAAAACCACCAACTGCAGAAAATGTCGCAATGTTTTATATTTATTGTGCTGCATAATATTTTGCCAAGGAAAGAAACAGCGAACAAATTAAACTGACAAATAAGAAAAAAGAAGCCAGAACTGAAGCAAAATAACTTGGAAACTTTCTTAGGCTTTATTTCAATGCAATGCCGGCTCTTAGCTTTTAAAGGTTTTAATTTATATTACGGGCAAAAGTTTGGACCCGGGCAAATATCTCTCGACTAACTGTTTTGGTATGTATGGGAAAGAGATCATTTAGCAGACAGTGGTGATAGTGCAGAAGTTGCCAGATTGGAATTTTTTTTATGGGATTACCAGTAAAATATTTTTTATTTAATGTTGCTTAATTGCTTTTAAAAAATACTGGACTGGATATCTTCTAGAGCTCTAGACTAACATACGTAAAACTCAAGTTGCAGGTAGGTAGGATTTGATTTATTGTCATCAACTTATCAAATAATAATATATTATATTGTCATCAATGTTAATTGATAAATTTTTTATCTATAAAAACGATGATGTCAGCATTATCCGTATAAAACAAAAAGCTATCATTCACACCGGGTTCAGGAACAAGGTACCTGTAAAATAGATTGCGACGTAATTGAGAGTGCATGGGAAGAATACAGTGATATCATGCAAGAAAAAAATGAAGGAATACGGGGAAATTAAGAAAAAAGCACGTTCTTGTTAGAGGAAGATCTCGACAGAGGTTAAAGATACCGAGCTTGTCAACTTTCTCGGAGAACAACCTTTCAAGACAGCCTTACGCGCGAAAGAGGAATCCTTAAGATCGGATCCTTAAGAACAGCAGGACATCGACTAGAAAGTCAGCTATAAAGAACCGATCTGCTGATAAAAAGATATTTTTGACCGTTTAAAAGAAACAAGGAGAGTATAACCACAGTCCTCTCTAATCAAGCCGTGAAACAGAAACATCGACAACACTGCTTGGAGGTACGCTTGTCACGCGACTTTTTGAAGTTAGCCAAGCTTTAGTATGTAATTTTAAGCGCGAACTAGGTGTAGGTGTCGTATTAATTTGTATTTTTATCCGGTTTTCGATTGATATATAATAGAAAATTTAAGTGACATGATTGCTATAAGAACCTCTACAAAATATAAGCGAAATTTTTTGGTGCGGGCTTAATGTAATAGCATTAATAAAGTGAGAAATCGAACAACCAGCCCGGCCGGGCGGTTTGTTTACGTTGTCTTTTAAATGGCGGCAGAATTTTTGGGATAAACTTTATTGTTTTGTGGCTAGTTAATTTATTAAATATTGAAATATTTATTTAGCTTGAAGGTATATGTGAATTAGTTTAAAAATATCACTAGTAGAGATAGTTCGTAAGTAGGTAGGATACCTCCAGATACCTAGGTACTTAGTTAAGTACTTTTTTTTTTTTTTTTAGTTTGTTTATTTATCGACATGCCAAACTCCTGCTGCATTCCTGGGTGTAACTCTAACTATAAAAGTGCTTTAAAAGCAGGTGAAGAGAATGTATCAGTTTTTCACTTCCCAAAAGATGAAACTCTGAAAATTAATTCTTCTGAATTTTGGGAAGTAAAAATTTTAAGTGACTCAAAAATATCTTTTTTATAGTTTAGATTTGACCAATATTGTTAATCAGGTTTCAGTGGACATTGATATGAAGGTAAAGGTTTTTTTAAAAGGTAATAAATTGGCTTACAATGATTTGAAATGGATTTTACCCTTTGAAATGAAACTAAGCAGGTGATATCAGTTTTTTTTTGCAGATATTAAATTTGTGTACGACAAAGAAAAGAGTATGTTAATTAAAAAGGCTTTTAAACTTAGTTACAAAACAGTTTTTCCAAATAACCTTAAACGTCAAAAAGTTTATCTCGCAGACCAGTGGCGGCTCGTGGGTTTTTGAAGTGGGGGGTCATTTAGCATTGTAAGGATATATTGACAGCGCCGCAGACGAAAATTTTTTTTGAGTGCCACGCCCATAAAAATATTTTTTCGCCTATTAAAATTGTAGTTCTTTACACTAATTTCTGTCTTCGCGGGAAAAAAGTTAACACTATAATTTACCTGATAAAAAAATCAAAAAATAAAATATGGACCGACCTATACGTACATTTTAAACAGATTTGAACTTAACTTTCAAAATGCCTTTACTCCAAACTAACTTTTACAGTTTATTACATGGAAAGTGACAACATAATATACCTAGCAAATAATAATAATAATAACTTAAGGTGGATTATTCTCTCTTTAGTTCATTAAAATTTGGAATACTTACAAAATATTTTTCGACTGATAACATCGCTAATGCAGATAATCGTTCCTGGCTCATATTTTGTACAACCGACATTTTGTGACACAAGGAACAATAAACTATTTAACACAACACTCGTTAAATAATAACAAACCAACAAATTATCAAACCCGACTAGCACCCGTACGTAAATTAAAAATCCAATAAAATGTAAACAATGACAAACCGACAAGGAATATTTGAATATACATTATACAACCCTCCTTACTGCAGCCATCGGTTAAGTCAAGTCAACAAGTTTTCCTAAGAAATAAACTAAGAACTGCTCCGCAACGTAACTCCCTTTCCACACGTTTCTGCAAAATTGCAACGTTTGTCGGAACCTCTTCGAAACTTGATGGGGCTTATAGCCTTTATAGGACTCGTATCTTTGTCTTTCCTTTCAGTAGTAGCATGCGTTTGTTTCTTTCTTGCACGCTTGCGCATTAAATTTATCTGGCAAAGCAAACACAGAGCGGTGGTCAAGATTAGCCTGGACCCAATATACGAAGAACATACGATAAGTACCCTTTTAGTGCGTGGCTGTAATCGTAAACTCTGGTAAAATACGAGGGATATTTTAGAGGTAATAGTAATAGTTCACGAAATAAACGAGGTTTGGCTGATCCAATGGCTTTTAAACCTTATTTAAACTTAATAAATATTAAGTTACATGAGAAGAGAATTAGTTAGGGAGGTCATTGACCAAATGACCTTAAGGAAGAGCCGCCACTGTCGCAGACAAAAGCGAGGAAAAAAACAGTTTTTCAACGCAATATTACTATTATTTGATAATTAGGTAAGTTGTTCTTGTTATCCAAAACTATTTATTACTTTTTTGTACATTTTTCAATATCAATATAGTGGCAACAGAGCCAAAAAAACACAAAAAATATTATTAGGCAGAATAAAAAACTCGCCCATTGCCGCGCGTAATAATAGCCTGTGGATCCGCTACTCCCAGCTGATGCGGCGTGGCCTGATGTCACTTCATGGCTTGATCAAAGTAGAGAGGGCTGTGGTATAACTTTATAGGGCATATCTTAACCAGAATAATTTATGGAGAAAAGTAATATTTGCTGACGAAAACCCATTACAATCATGCAACAACGGCAAATTTTCGTGCATACAAACCTGAAGTTTGACGAGAGATATACTAATAAAAATAATAATAAAAATAAGTGGACGTTTCTCGATGTTGGAAATACTGGATTAGTTCGAGGGGTCCAGGAGTTTTGTAAATTGTTAAGGGAAGACTGACGGCTGCTGTTTATCCAGATATTCCCCTTTGAGTCATGGTTCCATCGGTTCAAGAAAGTTAAATCTTCCAGTACGACAACGAACCAATCCACGAGGCAAGTTGTTGAAGAATTTATACAAGAAAATAACGTTACCTTCTGGCCGTGGAGTTCAAAGTGTCCAGACCTGAATACTATTGAGAACGTTTGGGGAAAAATAACAAAATAAGTACACGTATGGGCATGACTTTAGACCGAGAATCCAAGAAGAACTCCGACAGAATATACTGGAGCATGAAATGAAATAAATCCAGTCTTACAAGAAGTTTGGTGTGACGCATTATATAATGTATTTGACAAGAGATAATTTTATAATAAAAAAATAGATGTGAAGTCTGTTCAATGACCGGTGACCGTTACGTTACGACTAGTGTTTATCTTTACATTCGTGAACTAGGTGAGATAGTAAATTTGCCTCAATAATGAATGTCGTATAATTTTAGCAGTCAAAAAAGTTTTATTGTCACTTTTGACAGTGACATTTTTAACTAACATTATTATAAAAAGGTCACGGTATTGTGAAAAAGAACAAGCATTAATTTTAAAATTATTCAATTATTTTCAAAGAGAAAGTGATGCCGGAAATACTCTTTTACCCTTTAATGCAATTAACGAGGTAAGTATACAGGGTGTCCGGAAATGACGATGAAAAATTTTAAGGTGTGATTCTACATAAAAAGATATGAAAAAAAGTTCATATTAACATAGGTCCGGAAATGCTTCCAGAGGGAGCTTGCCTTGAAGATGGTGTCATAAAAATGGTTTTTATTTAATTTATTAGGATCTACTTACAATACAGGAATTAACTTCTACGTATAAGTTAGAGTGATTGGAGGTCACTCTTTGAAAATATCAGGTGACCCATAATTGCAACCAGTGGCGTGGGAACAAAGGAGTGGTTAGTTATTTAGGGTTATATTTTTCGCCGAGTGTATTTTCGCTATCTTTTAAATAAATTATGGATCTTTAAACATTTTTATGTAAAAAAGGTTTCCTTGGTATAAAGTCGTATAGTCGACCGTTTTCGAGATAAATGGACATTTATGCTCAGATTTTTTTTTAATAATAATTTTATTAATAAAAATACCAACAAATTAATAACAAAATAATAAACAACGCTGTCCCTAAATTCTTAAATCCTTTTCAATGTTATTATAAATTTTATAATAAGGTTGAAAATGATTTCCGTTCATTTCAATGCATCCTCGAACTCGTTTTCTCATAGATCTTCTAACTTTTCCTAAAATACCAGGTTTAATTCTTATAACTTCACAACAAGCATATACCCGCTGCTCTAATTCTTCAACGCTGCGAACAGGTACTTCGTATACTAAGGATTTTAGGTAACCCCATAAAAAAAATCTGAGCATTAAATTCCGTTTGTCTCGAAAACGGCAGACTATACGACTTTATACCAAGGGAACCTTTTTTACGTAAAAATTTTCAAAGAATCATAATTTATTTAAAAGATAGCGAAAATACACTCGGTGAAAAAATATAACCCTAAATACCTAACCACCCCTTTGTTCCCACGCCACTGGTTGCAATTATGGGTCACCTGATATTTTCAAAGACCTCCAATCACTCTAACTTATACGTAGAAGTTAATTCCTGTATTGTAAGTAGATCATAATAAATTAAATAAAAACCACTTTTATGACACCATCTTAAAGGGCCTGTAGCTCCCTCTGGAAGCATTTCCGGACCTATGTTAATATGAACTTTTTTTCATATCTTTTTTATGTAGAACCATACCTTAAAATTTTTCATCGTCATTTCCGGACACCCTGTATATAATAAAGCAGGAATTGTGAAAACATACAGTGTCACCATTAAAGTCCGCACCATATGGAACTTTTTTTTATTAATGAGGTTAGTTAAAATTACCTATCAGCAATCGTTTTTGCTTCAAATTAGACTAAAAATTATATATTCAATTGTCACCATATGTAATTCGGTATCTGTCAAAAATGACATTTTTGTTAAAAAATGTCGAAAAATGGCATTGTATTACCGAATTTAAAAACATGTTATTAGAAAAAGTTGTTTCTAGTACAATTTTAGGCGTAAATACAAAGTTTCAGATATCTAGCCCAAAGTTGAATTTTTTGCCATTTTTTCAAATTTTTTTATATAATGTAAGTTGGCTTAATGGATTTTAAACTATTTATTTATACCATACTTAATATTTTATTTAGTTTGTAAGCTTATTTTTTCACTAGAATACCATTTTTTTTTCGAAATATAAAATTAGAGGCAAAAAAAATTTACACGGGTGCGGTGCAAAGTTTTCATAATTTAAAAATTTTATAAGATAGACGTCATTTGTTCTATTTTTTTCATAGTACATACATGTGAAGAGTATAAAAAACTTATAATTCAGATATCAGATGAGTTCACAAATTGCAAATGACAAATTATATTATTTAATATTTCATAAAAATGTTATTTTATACTAAACATAATTTGTCATTTGAAATTTGGGAACCAATCTGATATCTGGAAATTTAATTATAAGTTTTTTAAACTTTTTACGTGCATGTACTATAAAAAAAAATAGAACATAATATGACGTCTATCTTATAAAATTTTTAACTTATGATAACTTTGCACCACCCGTGTACATTTTTTTTGCCTTTAATTTTATATTTCGAAAAAAAAAATGGTATTCTAGTAAAAAAATAAGCTTACAAACTAAATAAAATATTAAGTATGGTATAAACAAATAGTTTAAAATCCATTAAGCCAACTTACATTATATATAAAAAAAAAGTTACTTTGAAAAAATTGCAAAAAATTCAACTTTGCGCTAGACATCTGAAACTTTGTATTTAGGCCTAAAATTGTACTAGAAACAACTTTTTCTTATAACCATTTTTTAAAATTCGGTAAATCAATGTAATTTTTCAGCATTTTTTGACAAAAATGTCATTTTTGACAGATACCGAATGACAGATGGTGACAATTAAATATATAATTTTTAGTCTAATTTAAAGCAAACACGATTGCTGATATTTAATTTTAACTAACCTCATTAATAAAAAAAAGTTCCATATATAATAAACATGAAAAATATATGACAATGTTTTTACAAATAATACCTATCTGTTTTAGAAAGTTTCTGAAGTTTTGGGAGTTTTGTGTTTAACAATCCACCGAATTAAGGTAGAGGATGAGAATGATGAGAAGGATGTAAATTTTAAAAATCGCAATAATGTAGCTATTTTGCCATCCCGTAGTGGACAACTTCGCAAAATTCTTGAACATACCATAAGAGAGCGTATATATGGGATGTATAGAGCAGGTGATCACGTTACCATTTGCTTAATACAACTAAACCTTAAAATCATTGATGGTGTTGAAATATCCACTGGTTCATTAGCGGACTGTTTAAAAAAATGAAAATTTAAATGGCGTAAATGTACTCTATCAAACAGGCGTGTTTTAAAAGAACAACCCCATATAGCCAAAAACGAGTAGAATTTTTAAGCGAATTTAAGAATAACGGCAACTCTCAATTTCCCTTCAAACCTGTTTTTTTAGATGGAACCTGGATATACAGTGAAAGGGCTTTTAGGCGGTGTTGACAAGATGATATCCGTCTCATATTTAAAAAAAAATCGCCAGAGGGTGTACGGTATATTATTCTACATGATGGTTAAGAAAATGGATTTATGAATAATGTAAGTTTGATATTCAAGTCTGGCGAATATCATGATTCGATAAATAGTGAAAACTTTGGGAAACGGTTTGAAGAAATTTGTTACCAAGCTTACTGAACCTATTTTTATTGTTGTATTAAGGAATCAGAAATGGTTAATTTTGAATATTTCTATTAATTATAATTAAAATATCTTAACTACGTAAGGTGAATATTTTATTTTTAAAGGCAACAGCCTGAAACTGCTGTATTTAAAGAATTTGAATTATAATTAAATCTGCATAATTTTGATATTCTCTCTAATTGTCTTTTTTATTTGTCCACTCATTTCTCTAAGAAGTCATTTCCTCGTTTAGACCTCTTATTCTTAAATAAAGTATATAAAAAAAACATAGTACAAAAACTAGGTGGCGCCCCATTAGAAACGTGACACACATCCTAACCGATGACCTAGTGCTCATCGATGAACAGGTGCCGTCGCTGGAACGTCTTTTTGGTTTTATTAATAATACTTATTAATTAAAACAATAAATAAAAGACGTGACAATCTACGTTTGCAGGAGCTGGTAATGCAATATCTACTAGCATAATCTCTACTTCTTTAGCATCCTTTTTGTCAGGACACACCATAGGTTTTGTTACCGATTCTATTTCTTTTAGAGGGGGAGACACCTCTGACGGTGGGGGCTAACTACACTCCCCTTCTTTCACACCCTCCAATGCTTTAGGAGTTTCAGTAACTGTAGGCTGAGAATTTTCTGGCTCAGCAACATCTTGAGATGTTGGTGCGTCAGATGGAGGTGTTTGTGGTTGATCCATTGATTCCTCTACAGCAGGGGTAGATGTAACAGTACCTACAGGAGTGACTGGGGTTTGAACGGGTTTAGCCTCTATAGGACAATTATTTTTGTTTTGTTTTTCTCAAAAGATGTAACTCTTTATGGTGAAGCCTCGGGTGAAGCAATGTGCCAAATTTGGAATTTATATATTATTAAATACTAAAATCAGTTTTTAATTTAAAATTTTGAATATATCGAACAAAAGAGTCAAAAATGAAAAACGGCATTATAAAAGTAATATTATTTTTGCTCAAGGAATATATGGTTAACGGATTGACCTCCTTTTTCCGGACACCCTGTATATTTAAGTACATATACCGTAATATAACAAAATTAATTTTGCATCACGGCAAAAAAAGCACATAAGTTGTAAAGAAAATTATTCCCAAAAATAATAGAAAAAAACGTATGGTAAATGACAATACCATAAACGCAATTTTCTTTCTTTACCAATGGTTTTTTTTTCCATGGTTATTGGACCCATATGCAACTTAAAACCCTTTATATGAATAGTGGAGTTAATATTTATATTTTGCTGAATGATTGACCATGTCGCAATAAAATTTAACATGCAAATAACTTACCTGTGTAAATAGCCAAGACGTAAGCAACGTTAAACCGCTGTACTGACCATTAAACCGATAATGATATGCATAGAACATAAAATGGTACATGTAAAAGAACCTGAAACAAAAGAAACAAGTTAGAAATTACACACTTATACAGTTCAGTGTTAAAAAATAAAATACATATTTTGACTCGGTACACTATAGTTTAAAATTATTTTTTGAGGAATTACGGCTTCCTACGCATGCAGATTCAAACTGAGAGACTTGTTAATAGTTTTTGTAAAAATGTCATGTATTTTAAATCTTTAAATACAGGGTGTTTCATTAAGGTCGAAGAGCGGCCATATCTCGGAAACTACTGGGCATAGAAACTCAGGAAAAGAAAAATTATAATTAAAGTGGCCATGAGAAAATTCTGGAAATAATTTTTAGGTTCCGCATTTTGTCGCAAGAGGGCGTAATTGAAAAGTAAATTTTTAAATTTTACATAACACCGAAAATTCCACATTAAGGTATATGTTTGATAACATCATTTTAAAGCTTGAACAATTATGCATCATTTTGGTCTTATGCTTATTGGCGTACCGACTTTAACAAGAGTGGGGGAAGCTGTTGAAAGTGTAATCATTTAAATCGCTGTAAGTTATAAACGACTTATCCGATTTTAGCAAACTAAAGACTGTTTGGAAGAGAAATGTATGCACTTTGACCAGTCGTATTTAGTTGTCCATAATAGTTCTCAAAAAAAAATGCTAGAGGGCGCAATTTCCAATAACAATCCATTTTTTGATTTTACACCGAAAAAATAAATCATACGGTATAATTATGATACCATAATCGAGAAGGAGATGAAATTTACTAGAAAAAATATTAAAACCGCAGCTCGATATCTCTGTTCGTTTCAGAGTTATTGCCAAAACAATAATTTTTAAGACAAATTGCGCCCTCTAGCAATTTTATTAGAAACTATCTTGTACATTGGATACGACAATTAAAGGTACTTACCTTTCTCTTCCAAACAAGCTTAAATTTGGTAAAATTGGTTAAGTCGTTTAGAAGTTACAGCGATTTTAATGTTTACAGTTTCACTTGATAAGAGTGGGAGAAGCTATTGAAAGTTTAAACATTAAAATCGCTGTAACTTCTAAACGACTTATCCAATTTTACTAAATTTAAGCTTGTTTGGAAGAACCTTCAATTGTCGTATCTAATGGTACAAGATAGTTTCTAATAAAATTGCTAGAGGGCGCAATTTGTGTTAAAAATTATTGTTTTGGCAATAACTCTGAAACGAACGGAGATATCGAGCTGCGGTTTTAATATTTTTTCTAGCAAATTTCATCTACTTTTCGATTATGGTATCATAATTATACCGTATGGTTTATTTTTTCGGAGAAAAATCAAAAAATGTTTTGTTATTGCAAATTGCGCCCTCCAGCATTTTTTTTTGAGAACTATTATGGACAACTAAATACGACTGGTCAAAGTGCATAAATTTCTCTTCCAAACAGTCTTTAGTATGCTAAAATCGGATAAGTCGTTTAGAAGTTACAACGATTTAAATGATTACACTTTCAACAGCTTCCCCCACTCTTATTAAAGTCGGTACGCCAATAAGCATAAGACCAAAATGATGCATAATTGTCCAAGCTTTAAAATGGTGTTATCAAACATATACCTTAATGTGGAATTTTCGGAGTTATGTAAAATTTAAAAATTTACTTTTTAATTATGCCCTCTTGCGGCAAAATGCGGAACTTGAAAATTATTTCGAGAAGTTTCTCATGGCCACTTTAATTATAATTTTTCTTTTCCTGAGTTTCTATGCCCAGTAGTTTCCGAGATATGGCCGCTCTTCGACCTTAATGAAACACCCTGTATGATTCTTTACACTATCGGCGAAACTGTCTATTGGTTTTAGTAATATCTATATACATCAGTTTATTTTTTTTTAAGCGACCATCACAGTAATCGCACATAAGTTTCTTCAATGTGATAACGAGTCAATGGTTGATAAAACGAGTATGTTAGATATGTAACCGTTAATTATTCGTTTCAAGAATTCCCGTTATTGTTAACGTGAAAAAGATGTAATTTTTATACTAAATATGTAATCAGAAAATTTTTCAACGTTATATTAACTGTATAAAAAAACGAAGAAGATTCAAGAGATGAAGGTGCCGTCCGCATAAATATGAAATGTTTACTTTTGTAAACCTTATTTAAATGTTATTTATATCTAATACTAAGACGACAAACAAAAAAATGAATAATGTATATTATCTAAACGTAAAAAATATGCATTTTTCAATTAAATATGTGTTTTAATGTACAGGGTGTCCAGTTTTCGACACTTTTGACGGGTATCTCAGTTATTAGTACAGATAGAATGATGCGGTTTTCGCAAACCTGTGTCACTTTTTTGTCAAACAAACGATGCCCTTAACGGATTTATTATGGCCATCTTGGTTTTTGAGATACAGGGTGAAATTGAAAACGGTGCATTTTCAGACACCCCTTGTATTTTAGTTATCTTATACCTTATCAAAAATATAAGAACGGAGTGTTATACAGTTTTTTACGTAGAATCCAGTGGCGTAGTTAGTATTTTCCCAGGTGTCCCTATTTTTGAGAAATATACCAAAGTTATGTTTTTTTAAATGGAACGCCCTGTATATTTTTTCATATTTGCATTCTGCTTACTGAGAGCTTTCCAAAAATATATAATAGTTGGCACTTTGTTTTAACAGAAAGGTTAAAATTCATATTTTTTTAAAAATTGGGAGCAGGCCTTGGATTTTGTTTCACTAGAACAATTAAATTGTGGATTAAAATGCATCCCTTTTATTTATAAATATTGTTGAAAATGGTTTCCATTTCTAAGAAAATATAAATACCATCCATACAAATTAAAAATTGTGCAAATTTATATCCTGGAGATGCAGATCGGCGATTAATCTTCTGTCGCTGGTATACCTACAGAACAAATCCGGGCCAATGCCAATTTTGGAAGATTAGTAATCTGGTCCGATGAGAACCATATTTCTAGTGCTGGAATTTTTAACCGGCATAATACAAGGCATTGGTCTGAAAAAAATCAATAAGTTATTTACGAAAGGGAGCAGCAAGGGCGCTTTGGGTTTGGCGTTTCTTGCTTCATATTAGGTAATCAAATAACTTACCGTATTTATATGAGGGAGGCGTTACGGCAAATAGATATCTGGAAATCTTGGAAGAGGGTATACCTATACCCGAGTTATTAGAAATCGTTCCCCTTGCCCAGCTAAATGCTATACATTTCCAGCAAGACGGTGCGCCGAGTCATAACTCTCACGTAGTAAGGAATTTTCAACAAAAATGGATAGGCACAAATGGAGCTGTAAGATGGCCACCGCGATCGCCCGATCTATCGGTGTTGGACTTCTTTCTTTGGAGTTTTTTGCAGAGCAAGATATACAATACCAGGCACAGAACTGTAGAGGAACTTCGACAGGCTACCCATTTAGCATTTCAATTTCTACAAAACCACCCGGCCTATAATAATTTTAAATGCCTTGATAGGAATTACCGAAATGTATCAGCGTTGTATTAGGGAGAATGGCAACCATTTTCAACAATATATAAATAAAAAGTATGCATTTTAATCCACAATTTAATTGTTCTAGTGAAACAAAATCCAAGGCCTGCTCCCAATTTTTAAAAAAATATGAATTTTAACCTTCCTGTTAAAACAAAGTGCCAACTATTATATATTTTTGGAAAGCACTCAGTAATTAGAATGCAAATATGAAAAAATATACAGGGTGTTCCATTTAAAAAAACATAACTTTGGTATATTTCTCAAAAATGGGAACACCTGGAAAAATACTAACTACGCCACTGGATTCTACGTAAAAAACTGTATAACACCCCGTTCTTATATTTTCAATAAGGTATAAGATAATTAAAATACAAGGGGTGTCTGAAAATGCACCGTTTTCAATTTCGCCCTGTATCTCAAAAACCAAGATGGCCATGATAAATCCGTTAAGGGCATCGTTTGTTTCATAAAAAAGTGACACAGGTTTGCGAAAACCGCATCATTCTATCTGTACCAAGAACTAAGATACCCATCAAAAGTGTCGAAAACTGGACACCCTGTACTCTGATTTTAAACACTTGTTCTAGCACGTTACGGAAAACGTGTAAAACTGCGACATTTTAAAGTTAAATGTAAGTAATAAAATTACGCTGTACTGATAATTATGGTGTTTCGCCTTTTTAACGTATCTACGTGTGTTTACTGGGATAGGGTGTTAATCTTGTGTCATCGGCTAAGTTTTCACATGTATCAGATTTATGCCTATTGTGCTCTTATTGTAACTATTCCGAAAAATTGGACATGGGGTAGTTATTTGGGCACATAACTTTATTAAAAAATGTATTGACAAAGCAGAATAATGAAACAGAAGAGTTAATCCAATTTTCAGAAAAAAACTACAAACTTTTTCAAAAAATGTTTTAAATAAATAGTTTTCAAATTTATTTTTTACATTGAAATAAACGCCCGATTTATGGAAAAATGAATTTTTAAAATTGCTTTGTACCCTTTAATGTAAGATAAATCTTAAAAATTATCTATTAAAAAGATGTTTTTTAGTAACTTTTTAAACCAAATAATCATTTTTCGGCTTTGTCATTAAAATTTTATTCTCTGGTGTAAAATTAAAAGTATTTAGTGTAAAATTAATTACTCTATATCCAGTTATTACAGCACAAACCTGAGACGAAAAAATGGCAACATTGTTTTGATGAATTTGAAAACGTAAAATTCAGAATATATAAAATAAAAAGCAATATAAATTGACAATTCAGGTCTAATTTCATTAGTTCCCGGAGGAATATTTTGTCAAGTGACATTTAAATATTGTAAAACTCAGGGGGGTTATAAAACAGCATGATTCAAATATTTAAAGGCTTAACAAAACATTTTTCTTTTTGTTTAAAAAATCTGATCCTATTTCATTTTAAAATACAGTCTTTGTTCCTAACGCACTCGAGTAAAGTAATTTACTACATTGGCGTAAAAAGTTAAATTTTATACACTTTCTATAGTGCGTAAAGTTATTATAGTATTTTACGCACGGTAGTGGAAAATTAGGTTTCATATATTTTTTGTTAGGTACTTTGTTCATGGGGTAAAATAAAATATACCTATGCAAAAATCAGAGCAGTCAACCTATCAAGGTTTAAATTTTATTAAAAGTAGATAGTGTAGTATAAATACTTATGATTATTCTTGTATAAACTTTACCTGTTCTATGTGTGTTACTGGTGACAATTCAGTCAATGTCATGTTTTAACTTTTCATGCCAAGTTCTGCAAAATAAAGCCTACATTCGTAAAGGTTTAGTTTATTACAATTTATTTTGCAGTATACTTATTTTATAAAACACATGGAGAAGTATCTAAGACCTGACAGATTCGAAACAGATCCAAATTCCGCAACAGCCTCTAAGGAATACAAACATTGGTATGAAACATTCAAAAATTTTTTGGATAATAATTCAAAAGAAAAGTCAATCGAAGACGCAGACAAACTGAAACTTTTAATCAATTTTATTTCCCCTTCTGTATACGAACATATTAGTGAAACTAAATCATTCAAAGACGCAATTAAAGTTTTAGAAAACGTATATATAAAACCAACCAATGAAGTGTTTGCTAGACATTTATTGGCCACAAGAAAACAGCAATTAAATGAATCAATTGATCAATATGTACAGGAATTAAGACTTTTGAGTAAAAATTGTAATTTTAAATCTGTTTCTGCTGAACAAAACAAGAACGATTTCATACGAGACGCTTTTATCAACGGACTTCTTCAACCAATTTTTCGTCAACGATTACTAGAATCCAACAATCTAACTTTAGATGACGCTGTATCAAAATCAAGAGCTTTGGAAGATTCTCAAAAACAATCTGAAACATATATGTTACCTCAAAACGTAATCAATGCTACCTATTCCAACGACACTAATTTGACTTCTCAGCATTCAACATCCGCAAGTATTGGGCATGTTCAAATATGTTACTTTTGTGGTAATCCAAGACACCCACGTTCTATATGCCCAGCAAAGGATAAAATCTGTACTTATTGCCAAAAGGTTGGACACTTCTCAAAGGTATGCTTAAAATCTAAAACAACAAAAAGCAAACCAACTTCAGCATCTGTTCATCTAATCGCCACTGCATCTCCAAGATTTCCATACTGCCTTTCAAAAGCTTTAATTAAAGTTATGATAAATGATACATCTGCAAATGCTTTAATTGACACTGGAAGTTCAGACAGCTTTTTAGACATAAATTTTGCAATTAAAGAAAAATTATCAATTTTTCCATGTCATGGTCAAGTATCCATGGCGTCTACTTCATATTCGACTCAACTTCAAGGATATTGCTTTATAGATCTAAAAATGCTTAACGAAATTTACAAAAAAATTAAAATTTTGGTTCTTTCAAATCTATGTACAGATTTAATAGTTGGCCATGATATTATGCAGCATCATGATCGAGTCGATATCAAATTTGGAGGACCCAAGCCGCCCTTATCTATTTGTTGCTTAGCTGAAGCCCAAGTAGATCCACCATCATTATTTGCCAATATTACTGACAATTGCAGACCCATAGCAACCAAATCACGCCGCTATTCAGAAGATGACATGCTGTTTATAAAGGATGAAGTGAAAAAGTTATTAGAGGAAGAAATAATAGAAGAAAGTATATCGCCATGGAGAGCTCAGGTACTTATTACTAAAACTGAAAATCACAAACGTCGAATGGTTATAGACTATTCTCAAACTATAAATAAATTTACCTTACTTGATGCTTACCCTCTACCTAATATAGAAGCCCTTGTTTCAAAAGTAGCAGAGTATGAAATTTTTAGCACTATCGACTTAAAATCAGCATATCATCAAATTCCTATAAACGAGAATGACAAGCCTTTTACAGCTTTTGAAGCAGGAGGTCGACTTTATCAATTTCGAAGAATCCCATTCGGAGTTACAAACGGAGTATCTTGTTTTCAAAGAGTTATAGATTCTATTATACTTAAAGAAAGTCTGCAAGGTGTTTTTGCTTATCTTGACGATGTTACTGTATGCGGCAAGGATCAAATGAGCCATGACTTAAATCTTAAAATGTTCTTGGCTGCTACACAAAAATATGGACTTACACTAAATGAGAACAAATGTTATTATAGTAAGGGATCAATAAATCTGTTAGGATATACAATTGAAAACAAATCATTAAAACCAGATTCTGACAGATTAAAACCTCTCTTAAATTTGCCTCATCCTCAAAATACACCTAGTCTACGAAGAGTTATAGGAATGTTCTCGCATTATTCAAGATGGATTAAAAACTTTTCAGATAAAATAAGAAGTTTAATCGACTGTAAAACGTTTCCTTTACCGCCAAATGTAATTTCAGATTTTGAAAAGCTAAAAAGTGACATAGCAAATTCACTTTTATGGACAGTAGATAAAAATGAAATTCTAACTGTTGAAACGGATGCCTCAGATGTGGCAATTGCTGCAACTTTAAGCCAATCAGGAAGACCTATTGCCTTTTTCTCTAGAACATTATCGGACTCTGAAAAAAGACATTCATCTGTAGAAAAAGAAGCATATGCCTGCGTTGAAGCAATTCGTAAGTGGAGACATTTTTTAATTGGGCGACATTTCAAAATAATCACGGATCAAAAATCAGTTTCATTTATGTTTCATGCAAACCACAATAAAATAAAAAATGAGAAGATTATGCGTTGGCGTTTAGAACTTTCATGCTACAGTTATGATATTGTTTACCGTCCTGGAACATTAAATGCAGTAGCAGATGCGTTTTCAAGAATTTGTAGTTCAACTTTAAGCAACAAACTATTTGAATTACACACATCTTTGTGCCATCCTGGTGTTACAAGAATGCATCATTTTGTAAAAATTAGAAACTTGCCATATTCCACTGAA
This sequence comes from Polydrusus pterygomalis, assembly GCA_963969555.1. NCBI lineage: Eukaryota > Metazoa > Arthropoda > Insecta > Coleoptera > Curculionidae > Polydrusus > Polydrusus pterygomalis. The sequence continues at coordinate 80,914,721 of OZ018375.1, forward strand.
GAAATAAAACGAATGACATCCGCTTGTCCTATCTGCGCTGAAATAAAACCTAAATTCCAAAGAAATTCAAGCATTCATTTAATTAAAGCTACATCGCCATTCGAAAGACTCAACATCGATTTTAAAGGACCATTACCTACTTCCAGTAAAAATGCATACATGCTGACTATAGTCGATGAATACTCCAGATTTCCATTTGCATTTCCATGTAAAGACACTTCATCGGCAACTGTTATAGAATGTTTAGATGGTTTATTTTGTTTATTTGGAATGCCAGCTTACATTCATTCAGACCGTGGAACATCCTTTACTTCCAATGAATTTAAAAACTATTTACAATCTCGAGGAATAGCTTCTAGTCGAACTACACCTTATAATCCAGAAGGAAATGGTCAAGTAGAACGATATAATGGTATAATTTGGAAAAATGTTACTCTTGCACTGAAATCACGAAACCTAAAATCCATACAATGGGAAATTGTGTTACCAGATGCATTACATTCTATTAGAAGTCTACTCTGTACAGCAATTAACTGCACTCCTCATGAGCGATTATTTAATTATCAACGACGATCAACTAGTGGAACCTCTATCCCCTCGTGGTTAAAAGAATCGGACACTGTTTTATTAAAAAAGTTTGTACGCCATAGTAAATTTGATCCTTTGGTGGAGGAAGTTGAATTACTGGAGGCCAATCCAAATTACGCACTCGTTCGTCATAATAATGGCAGAGAAAGTACAGTTTCCATTAAACATTTGGCCCCTAGAGGAGATATTGAGTTATTAAATGCAGAAACTGAACTTGATAAACAATCTCATGTTGCAGAGAACGGCAACAGAGATTTTAATAATCAGAATAAACCACCAGACAGCTTAGCTAAAAATAGCGAAGAAAATATAGCAACTCAACATACCGAGGAAAACACTACAGAGACACCACAACTGCGTAGATCCTCAAGAATCCGAAATAAACCTAAATATTTCTCATGATAAAAGAAAAGTAAACTGGGGGTGAATGTAGTATAAATACTTATGATTATTCTTGTATAAACTTTACCTGTTCTATGTGTGTTACTGGTGACAATTCAGTCAATGTCATGTTTTAACTTTTCATGCCAAGTTCTGCAAAATAAAGCCTACATTCGTAAAGGTTTAGTTTATTACAATAGACATTAACTTATATCAGGATTTTAGTGAATCAAAGTCAAAGTCAATCAAAGAATGTTAGCATCGATATATCGGAAAATTGAAACAAGCTATTAAAACACAATAATTGTAATTTAAACGATTTATGGGGCAATACTTTTTTTTAGACATTTTAAACTGGTTAATTATACATCGATACATTCAAGTTTCATTAAAACGGGATATAGACCCTTTGAAAATCTTCGTTGGTGGATAATAAAAAAGAAAAACATTGGGAAAGTAAGTCGACGTACACTGGGGCAAGCAAGCTACAAAGCTGGCATATATCAAGAAAAAATAGAAATTTATTTTTATAAACACCAATTTCCAGCTTTTCAGCAGCATTAATTTCAGTGCCATTTTCACAGTATAAAAAGGTTGCAGAACATAGCTATCAGACTACCGCCTTAAATATGAGTTTTAAAAATATCTCGGAATAGTTATTTACCTAACAAGTGCGGAAAGTGGTAGGTACTTTTCCGCACGCGACGGAGCCGTCAAGGGCGGAAAAGACACTTTCCGGCGCATGTGTTAGGTACAAAAGTTTTCCTATGATCGATATAGTTCTCAGATAAACGTCAATTAGGTTCGTAATAATATACTGCAATTACAAAAATTATTGAGCTTCTGGCAAAAAAAAATATTTATTTTGCAAGTATTTCACTTTATTGAGTGTTTTAGATAAAGTTTTCGGCACGATTTATCGTGCGGAAAGTACCACTTTTCCGCACGATTTTACTTTCCCGCACAATTTTTACTTTACCACACTATTTTTGAAATTGTGCGGAAAAGTGGTACTTTCCGCACGATAAATCGAGCCGAAAAGTAACTTTTCCCCACGATCGTAGGAAAAATAATTACCTTTAAGCTAATTTAAAGGTCAGAAAGTAGCATCTTATCTAGACCGACGTGAGTAGGTTAAAACCTTAGTAAAGTCAAATTAATCTAAGAATTCGCCACATTACCTGTCATTAATAGCACCATGTTGAAGTCTGGTATATTTTACGTTAAGCGGTTGGCTACAGAAACAGAACCGGACTAAGTACTTTTAATTTCGCCTTCGCCATGTGTTAAATGTTGTAAGGGTGTCTTAATATTTTATAATAATATACTACCTCTTCCTAGCTTATACATATTAGAATTAGCAGTGTTTGTCTTCTGTAATAAAGGTCAATTTGTACAAAACAGGGATGTGCACGGTTTTGATACAAGGCATAAAAATAGTTTTCGTGCTCCGCACTCTAGAGGATTAGTAGCCTATAATTCTCCTAAATGTCTAGGTGTTAGGGTCTACAATGTTTTGCCCGAAACAATTAAAGATTGTAATAGTATACAATGTTTTAAAAAGTCGTTAAAATCATTTTTAATATCTAAATGTTTCTACAGTTTGGATGAGTTTTTTAATTGTCTGTCTTAACGCTTGTACATGTTTTGTTTATATTGCGTATTGAACTGTTTTGTTTGTTGTTCATTTTTAGATTTACTACCTGACTATTCCCCTACAATTGTAAATTGTCTCTGGGAAAATAAACGATTTGATTTGATTTGATAAAGATATAGCGTACATACTAATTTTATTATCTATAAAATAAAATATTGACAGACCCGTACCTACCAAAATGAAAAACTAAAGGAAAAGAAGAAAACAGCATTTATTTCTTTAAGTATTTATATATAAAAAGCAAAATAGGTATTTATGTATTTATTATACAAGGATAAAGGTAATACATTTTTGCGAGGTATAAGCTTTGTGATGCACATCTAAATAAAACACCATATTGGGAACCCATTTGGTATTGTTACTTTCGTGGGAATTTTCTATATGGATTTTCTCTTTTTCTATAAAGGTTAAGTGTAAAAGCGCAAGCACAATGTGTTTACGCCCGAACTTCAGCTTGGTTGTTTTAACGATATGTGTTGGATTATTCTTATAATTTTTTGATTTTTGTAATCACTTGTTTACATTTTATATCAACCAATAAAGACAGTTTATTATTATTATTATTATATATATATATATAGGGTCCCCGTAACTAAGGGGCTATACAAAATCAGGAGACAGTGGACTTGAAAATATGTAATTTTATTTAATACGGTTAAAGAGATACAGGGTGATCCAAGTAAATATTTACTTTATAAAATTGGCGATGATTTGATGGTAAGCCGATCTGAATCAAATTTGGTGTTGTTATATTTTTGAGGTCAAGAAGGAGGATTCCATAATACCTCCTAGAGAACCCTAGCTACACAATATGAGTGTGATAAATTTTCACATATACTTTTTGTCTCACATTTCTGACCGCTTTACCTCAAACTATGAAAGAGGGATCTTTCGTACATAAAAAAGTTGTACTCCATTAATCTCGATATTTCAATTACTTTTTAATAGAGATAATTGCGTTTAAATGTTACATGGCAAGAAACATTTAAATAAACACCTTTCATAACGAAACATATTTATTGAAAATTAATCGTGCGTTCTTAAGCATAAATGACATTATTTCAAGTCTACTATCTTCTATTACTGTATTTGCCCATTAGTTCTGAGACATCCTGTATGTAACGATAAGTAAATGGTTTAACAAGCCACTTATTTGACTTCATAATAGATGAGTTAACCAAAATGGTGTTTGTACTCACTATTAAACTTAAATAATAAACACCAAGAAAATGTGTCTCTGAAATATATAAAATCCAAAAGTAGAATGTTTAAAACACACACTACACAAAAAACAGCCACAGAAAAACTTAAAAAACATTATGACGCAACCTGACGCGTGAGCTTGCTAGCCACTGCTGATGTGGGAACTTTAGCGACGAAACCAGATCAGCTGTTAATGACAAATGTCGTTGACTTCTGTCGAAACGATTTGTTTTAAGAAAAAGTTAACTCTACCTACTAACGTGCAGACATTTTTATCAGCGCGTGATTTCAAGAGATTTAATTTTGCCATGAATGTTGATATTTTTCATTACATTTACATAAATAATTTTTTTTTAAATTATATATTTTTATGACAGTAGGAAAATATTTGTACAACTAAGCACGCAAGGAATAGTAATTTACATTACAAGACCGGAAAGTAGTGTTTTTCAGGTCGAGACAAGCATTTCTAGGGCGAGCCATAGGCGAGTCCTGGAAGCTTGGAGAGACCTGGAAAACACTAATTTTCGGTTGCGTGACGTACAATATTTTTTTAAGACCGACACTTCGATATATTTTATAATCTACGCGAAACAAGTTTGACAGGTCTAATTTCATTAGTTCCCGGAGGAATATTTTGTCAAGTGACATTTAAATATTGTAAAACTCAGGGGGGTTATAAAACAGCATGATTCAAATATTTAAAGGCTTAACAAAACATTTTTCTTTTTGTTTAAAAAATCTGATCCTATTTCATTTTAAAATACAGTCTTTGTTCCTAACGCACTCGAGTAAAGTAATTTACTACATTGGCGTAAAAAGTTAAATTTTATACACTTTCTATAGTGCGTAAAGTTATTATAGTATTTTACGCACGGTAGTGGAAAATTAGGTTTCATATATTTTTTGTTAGGTACTTTGTTCATGGGGTAAAATAAAATATACCTATGCAAAAATCAGAGCAGTCAACCTATCAAGGTTTAAATTTTATTAAAAGTAGATAGTGTAGTATAAATACTTATGATTATTCTTGTATAAACTTTACCTGTTCTATGTGTGTTACTGGTGACAATTCAGTCAATGTCATGTTTTAACTTTTCATGCCAAGTTCTGCAAAATAAAGCCTACATTCGTAAAGGTTTAGTTTATTACAATTTATTTTGCAGTATACTTATTTTATAAAACACATGGAGAAGTATCTAAGACCTGACAGATTCGAAACAGATCCAAATTCCGCAACAGCCTCTAAGGAATACAAACATTGGTATGAAACATTCAAAAATTTTTTGGATAATAATTCAAAAGAAAAGTCAATCGAAGACGCAGACAAACTGAAACTTTTAATCAATTTTATTTCCCCTTCTGTATACGAACATATTAGTGAAACTAAATCATTCAAAGACGCAATTAAAGTTTTAGAAAACGTATATATAAAACCAACCAATGAAGTGTTTGCTAGACATTTATTGGCCACAAGAAAACAGCAATTAAATGAATCAATTGATCAATATGTACAGGAATTAAGACTTTTGAGTAAAAATTGTAATTTTAAATCTGTTTCTGCTGAACAAAACAAGAACGATTTCATACGAGACGCTTTTATCAACGGACTTCTTCAACCAATTTTTCGTCAACGATTACTAGAATCCAACAATCTAACTTTAGATGACGCTGTATCAAAATCAAGAGCTTTGGAAGATTCTCAAAAACAATCTGAAACATATATGTTACCTCAAAACGTAATCAATGCTACCTATTCCAACGACACTAATTTGACTTCTCAGCATTCAACATCCGCAAGTATTGGGCATGTTCAAATATGTTACTTTTGTGGTAATCCAAGACACCCACGTTCTATATGCCCAGCAAAGGATAAAATCTGTACTTATTGCCAAAAGGTTGGACACTTCTCAAAGGTATGCTTAAAATCTAAAACAACAAAAAGCAAACCAACTTCAGCATCTGTTCATCTAATCGCCACTGCATCTCCAAGATTTCCATACTGCCTTTCAAAAGCTTTAATTAAAGTTATGATAAATGATACATCTGCAAATGCTTTAATTGACACTGGAAGTTCAGACAGCTTTTTAGACATAAATTTTGCAATTAAAGAAAAATTATCAATTTTTCCATGTCATGGTCAAGTATCCATGGCGTCTACTTCATATTCGACTCAACTTCAAGGATATTGCTTTATAGATCTAAAAATGCTTAACGAAATTTACAAAAAAATTAAAATTTTGGTTCTTTCAAATCTATGTACAGATTTAATAGTTGGCCATGATATTATGCAGCATCATGATCGAGTCGATATCAAATTTGGAGGACCCAAGCCGCCCTTATCTATTTGTTGCTTAGCTGAAGCCCAAGTAGATCCACCATCATTATTTGCCAATATTACTGACAATTGCAGACCCATAGCAACCAAATCACGCCGCTATTCAGAAGATGACATGCTGTTTATAAAGGATGAAGTGAAAAAGTTATTAGAGGAAGAAATAATAGAAGAAAGTATATCGCCATGGAGAGCTCAGGTACTTATTACTAAAACTGAAAATCACAAACGTCGAATGGTTATAGACTATTCTCAAACTATAAATAAATTTACCTTACTTGATGCTTACCCTCTACCTAATATAGAAGCCCTTGTTTCAAAAGTAGCAGAGTATGAAATTTTTAGCACTATCGACTTAAAATCAGCATATCATCAAATTCCTATAAACGAGAATGACAAGCCTTTTACAGCTTTTGAAGCAGGAGGTCGACTTTATCAATTTCGAAGAATCCCATTCGGAGTTACAAACGGAGTATCTTGTTTTCAAAGAGTTATAGATTCTATTATACTTAAAGAAAGTCTGCAAGGTGTTTTTGCTTATCTTGACGATGTTACTGTATGCGGCAAGGATCAAATGAGCCATGACTTAAATCTTAAAATGTTCTTGGCTGCTACACAAAAATATGGACTTACACTAAATGAGAACAAATGTTATTATAGTAAGGGATCAATAAATCTGTTAGGATATACAATTGAAAACAAATCATTAAAACCAGATTCTGACAGATTAAAACCTCTCTTAAATTTGCCTCATCCTCAAAATACACCTAGTCTACGAAGAGTTATAGGAATGTTCTCGCATTATTCAAGATGGATTAAAAACTTTTCAGATAAAATAAGAAGTTTAATCGACTGTAAAACGTTTCCTTTACCGCCAAATGTAATTTCAGATTTTGAAAAGCTAAAAAGTGACATAGCAAATTCACTTTTATGGACAGTAGATAAAAATGAAATTCTAACTGTTGAAACGGATGCCTCAGATGTGGCAATTGCTGCAACTTTAAGCCAATCAGGAAGACCTATTGCCTTTTTCTCTAGAACATTATCGGACTCTGAAAAAAGACATTCATCTGTAGAAAAAGAAGCATATGCCTGCGTTGAAGCAATTCGTAAGTGGAGACATTTTTTAATTGGGCGACATTTCAAAATAATCACGGATCAAAAATCAGTTTCATTTATGTTTCATGCAAACCACAATAAAATAAAAAATGAGAAGATTATGCGTTGGCGTTTAGAACTTTCATGCTACAGTTATGATATTGTTTACCGACCTGGAACATTAAATGCAGTAGCAGATGCGTTTTCAAGAATTTGTAGTTCAACTTTAAGCAACAAACTATTTGAATTACACACATCTTTGTGCCATCCTGGTGTTACAAGAATGCATCATTTTGTAAAAATTAGAAACTTGCCATATTCCACTGAAGAAATAAAACGAATGACATCCGCTTGTCCTATCTGCGCTGAAATAAAACCTAAATTCCAAAGAAATTCAAGCATTCATTTAATTAAAGCTACATCGCCATTCGAAAGACTCAACATCGATTTTAAAGGACCATTACCTACTTCCAGTAAAAATGCATACATGCTGACTATAGTCGATGAATACTCCAGATTTCCATTTGCATTTCCATGTAAAGACACTTCATCGGCAACTGTTATAGAATGTTTAGATGGTTTATTTTGTTTATTTGGAATGCCAGCTTACATTCATTCAGACCGTGGAACATCCTTTACTTCCAATGAATTTAAAAACTATTTACAATCTCGAGGAATAGCTTCTAGTCGAACTACACCTTATAATCCAGAAGGAAATGGTCAAGTAGAACGATATAATGGTATAATTTGGAAAAATGTTACTCTTGCACTGAAATCACGAAACCTAAAATCCATACAATGGGAAATTGTGTTACCAGATGCATTACATTCTATTAGAAGTCTACTCTGTACAGCAATTAACTGCACTCCTCATGAGCGATTATTTAATTATCAACGACGATCAACTAGTGGAACCTCTATCCCCTCGTGGTTAAAAGAATCGGACACTGTTTTATTAAAAAAGTTTGTACGCCATAGTAAATTTGATCCTTTGGTGGAGGAAGTTGAATTACTGGAGGCCAATCCAAATTACGCACTCGTTCGTCATAATAATGGCAGAGAAAGTACAGTTTCCATTAAACATTTGGCCCCTAGAGGAGATATTGAGTTATTAAATGCAGAAACTGAACTTGATAAACAATCTCATGTTGCAGAGAACGGCAACAGAGATTTTAATAATCAGAATAAACCACCAGACAGCTTAGCTAAAAATAGCGAAGAAAATATAGCAACTCAACATACCGAGGAAAACACTACAGAGACACCACAACTGCGTAGATCCTCAAGAATCCGAAATAAACCTAAATATTTCTCATGATAAAAGAAAAGTAAACTGGGGGTGAATGTAGTATAAATACTTATGATTATTCTTGTATAAACTTTACCTGTTCTATGTGTGTTACTGGTGACAATTCAGTCAATGTCATGTTTTAACTTTTCATGCCAAGTTCTGCAAAATAAAGCCTACATTCGTAAAGGTTTAGTTTATTACAATAGACATTAACTTATATCAGGATTTTAGTGAATCAAAGTCAAAGTCAATCAAAGAATGTTAGCATCGATATATCGGAAAATTGAAACAAGCTATTAAAACACAATAATTGTAATTTAAACGATTTATGGGGCAATACTTTTTTTTAGACATTTTAAACTGGTTAATTATACATCGATACATTCAAGTTTCATTAAAACGGGATATAGACCCTTTGAAAATCTTCGTTGGTGGATAATAAAAAAGAAAAACATTGGGAAAGTAAGTCGACGTACACTGGGGCAAGCAAGCTACAAAGCTGGCATATATCAAGAAAAAATAGAAATTTATTTTTATAAACACCAATTTCCAGCTTTTCAGCAGCATTAATTTCAGTGCCATTTTCACAGTATAAAAAGGTTGCAGAACATAGCTATCAGACTACCGCCTTAAATATGAGTTTTAAAAATATCTCGGAATAGTTATTTACCTAACAAGTGCGGAAAGCGGTAGGTACTTTTCCGCACGCGACGGAGCCGTCAAGGGCGGAAAAGACACTTTCCGGCGCATGTGTTAGGTACAAAAGTTTTCCTATGATCGATATAGTTCTCAGATAAACGTCAATTAGGTTCGTAATAATATACTGCAATTACAAAAATTATTGAGCTTCTGGCAAAAAAAAATATTTATTTTGCAAGTATTTCACTTTATTGAGTGTTTTAGATAAAGTTTTCGGCACGATTTATCGTGCGGAAAGTACCACTTTTCCGCACGATTTTACTTTCCCGCACAATTTTTACTTTACCACACTATTTTTGAAATTGTGCGGAAAAGTGGTACTTTCCGCACGATAAATCGAGCCGAAAAGTAACTTTTCCCCACGATCGTAGGAAAAATAATTACCTTTAAGCTAATTTAAAGGTCAGAAAGTAGCATCTTATCTAGACCGACGTGAGTAGGTTAAAACCTTAGTAAAGTCAAATTAATCTAAGAATTCGCCACATTACCTGTCATTAATAGCACCATGTTGAAGTCTGGTATATTTTACGTTAAGCGGTTGGCTACAGAAACAGAACCGGACTAAGTACTTTTAATTTCGCCTTCGCCATGTGTTAAATGTTGTAAGGGTGTCTTAATATTTTATAATAATATACTACCTCTTCCTAGCTTATACATATTAGAATTAGCAGTGTTTGTCTTCTGTAATAAAGGTCAATTTGTACAAAACAGGGATGTGCACGGTTTTGATACAAGGCATAAAAATAGTTTTCGTGCTCCGCACTCTAGAGGATTAGTAGCCTATAATTCTCCTAAATGTCTAGGTGTTAGGGTCTACAATGTTTTGCCCGAAACAATTAAAGATTGTAATAGTATACAATGTTTTAAAAAGTCGTTAAAATCATTTTTAATATCTAAATGTTTCTACAGTTTGGATGAGTTTTTTAATTGTCTGTCTTAACGCTTGTACATGTTTTGTTTATATTGCGTATTGAACTGTTTTGTTTGTTGTTCATTTTTAGATTTACTACCTGACTATTCCCCTACAATTGTAAATTGTCTCTGGGAAAATAAACGATTTGATTTGATTTGATAAAGATATAGCGTACATACTAATTTTATTATCTATAAAATAAAATATTGACAGACCCGTACCTACCAAAATGAAAAACTAAAGGAAAAGAAGAAAACAGCATTTATTTCTTTAAGTATTTATATATAAAAAGCAAAATAGGTATTTATGTATTTATTATACAAGGATAAAGGTAATACATTTTTGCGAGGTATAAGCTTTGTGATGCACATCTAAATAAAACACCATATTGGGAACCCATTTGGTATTGTTACTTTCGTGGGAATTTTCTATATGGATTTTCTCTTTTTCTATAAAGGTTAAGTGTAAAAGCGCAAGCACAATGTGTTTACGCCCGAACTTCAGCTTGGTTGTTTTAACGATATGTGTTGGATTATTCTTATAATTTTTTGATTTTTGTAATCACTTGTTTACATTTTATATCAACCAATAAAGACAGTTTATTATTATTATTATTATATATATATATATAGGGTCCCCGTAACTAAGGGGCTATACAAAATCAGGAGACAGTGGACTTGAAAATATGTAATTTTATTTAATACGGTTAAAGAGATACAGGGTGATCCAAGTAAATATTTACTTTATAAAATTGGCGATGATTTGATGGTAAGCCGATCTGAATCAAATTTGGTGTTGTTATATTTTTGAGGTCAAGAAGGAGGATTCCATAATACCTCCTAGAGAACCCTAGCTACACAATATGAGTGTGATAAATTTTCACATATACTTTTTGTATCACATTTCTGACCGCTTTACCTCAAACTATGAAAGAGGGATCTTTCGTACATAAAAAAGTTGTACTCCATTAATCTCGATATTTCAATTACTTTTTAATAGAGATAATTGCGTTTAAATGTTACATGGCAAGAAACATTTAAATAAACACCTTTCATAACGAAACATATTTATTGAAAATTAATCGTGCGTTCTTAAGCATAAATGACATTATTTCAAGTCTACTATCTTCTATTACTGTATTTGCCCATTAGTTCTGAGACATCCTGTATGTAACGATAAGTAAATGGTTTAACAAGCCACTTATTTGACTTCATAATAGATGAGTTAACCAAAATGGTGTTTGTACTCACTATTAAACTTAAATAATAAACACCAAGAAAATGTGTCTCTGAAATATATAAAATCCAAAAGTAGAATGTTTAAAACACACACTACACAAAAAACAGCCACAGAAAAACTTAAAAAACATTATGACGCAACCTGACGCGTGAGCTTGCTAGCCACTGCTGATGTGGGAACTTTAGCGACGAAACCAGATCAGCTGTTAATGACAAATGTCGTTGACTTCTGTCGAAACGATTTGTTTTAAGAAAAAGTTAACTCTACCTACTAACGTGCAGACATTTTTATCAGCGCGTGATTTCAAGAGATTTAATTTTGCCATGAATGTTGATATTTTTCATTACATTTACATAAATAATTTTTTTTTAAATTATATATTTTTATGACAGTAGGAAAATATTTGTACAACTAAGCACGCAAGGAATAGTAATTTACATTACAAGACCGGAAAGTAGTGTTTTTCAGGTCGAGACAAGCATTTCTAGGGCGAGCCATAGGCGAGTCCTGGAAGCTTGGAGAGACCTGGAAAACACTAATTTTCGGTTGCGTGACGTACAATATTTTTTTAAGACCGACACTTCGATATATTTTATAATCTACGCGAAACAAGTTTGACATAAAGAACAAAATTAAAAATCAACGAACTGTCACTCGACAATACATCGAAATGTTGTTGTCATAATAACGAAATCAAGGTATCCTGTATTATCAAAGAGCGATTGGAGAAACAAAAAACAGGGTGACAGTGACATTAGAGACCGGAAAAGTGACATTAGAGTCCGGAAAAGATTTTTCCGGTCTCTAATGTCACTTTTCCGGTTTTGCGATCGGAAAAACGTTATTTTCTAGACGAAAAATTGTCCAAAAAGTGTAAATTTTCTGGTCGGTTTTAAAAAAAGGAGGTTTTGAATTTGACAGCAGACTCATGCAGAGAAAGAAAGGGCTCTTTTTCCCCTTTTGGGTAATAGTTATAAGTAATAGGGCTGAAGAGTATAATTTTACCAGATACGCGGCGCGCCGCTATCAAGGCTAGTTCTGTAAGCGTGCGAGTAGTGTACATACAGGGTGTTTCATTAAGGTCGAAGAGCGGCCATATCTCGGAAACTATTGGGCATAGATATTCAGGAAAAAAAAATTAATAACTAAAGTGGCTATGAGAAAATCCTGGAAATAATTTTTAAGTTCCGCATTTTGCCGCAAGGGGGCGCAATTGAAAAGTAAATTTTAACATTTTAGATATCTCCGAAAATTGCACGTTAAGGTATATTTTTAATAACACCATTAAAAAGCTTGGACAATTTTGCATAATTTTGGTCCCATGCTTGTTGGCGTACCGACTTTAGTAAGAGTGGGGGAAGCTGTTGAAAGTGGTTACCAAAGTTGTGTAATTTTTCTTTTAATAAGATGTTGAAACCCTACAGAAATAGCTTCTTTGGCAATATTATAATAATTTTAGTCGTTTTTATTGTCTTGATTATGGTATTTCTTTATTTATATAAAAGATACAACAATAATAAAAATGTTGCATTTATTGCCAATGCGGCCGTGCATGGACAAAGCCGAAATAAAAAAAAAAGAATAACCTTATTGTCGGTTGGTTTAATATAATATCTGACAGTTACTGTTACTGTCGTGACCAATAACAAGTAAGGCTATTTTGGCGTGATAAGTAATTTTTTTGATAAAAATGCCGGCTGCAAATAAGGAAGGTTTCGATATATACCTAAGCCATTTATTTTCAATTGTTTGAGGTGTATTTCCCTGGCCGGCTGGGTCCCCTGACTTAACATGTTTTGATTTTATAGTATGGGGCAGTGTTAAAGTCCGACCAACTATAGTACGGAATAAAAAATGATAGCATTGAGTCATATATTTTATATGCGTTTGATATAGAGCACAGTTCACAAAACGCATATAGCGTCAGTGCTATCAGTTTTGCTCGCGGACACTAGTAGGGAAGATATGATTGGAAATGGTTTAAATACGGGAGTAAATTTCACGGTACATTTCAAAAGATAGAAAACAATTTGAACATTTAAAATAGATTGTTTTAAAGTTACCTAAATTATTTATTTCTGTTATTAATTAATGAGCTAAAAAATAGACCGATGAATGATCTTGCATTTTAATTTTTTTTTCATCGAAGAAGTATTTTTTTAAAGCATTTTGTTTTATAAACCGTATGGAAATACAAAGTTATTTTTCTGTTCTGCTTCGCAATTGTCCACAACCGACTTGGCAATAAATGTTACAAGGGATCGGATTAATAGTTAATATTGCATTATTTAGATAAATAACTATAATACGATAATTGAGACCATCATTAATTTTTTAAGACGCTATTTCTGTATAGGAATTCTACTTTTCAATAAAACAAACTTTGGTAAAATCCGAAATATACACTCTCCCACTATTTTTGCGATAACTTTTGAAAGATAAGAGAGAACGACCTGCGGTTTTTGCAGTTCACACTATAAAATAGAGCTAACATTTTTGAATGGTTTCATTTAAATTTCCTAAGAATAGAAGCCAGAAATATATATTTTTTTAAGTGTTCCATTTTAATAAATGCACGAACAACTTTGAATAATATTTGTAGAAATCGACGTGTGCAACGAAAACTGTAGTAACTCACTTTTTCACCATTTTGAGATATGGGTGTTAAACGTTGGTTTTATATTTTATCTTCCAACGAATAAAGTCGTAAATCATAATATCTTTTAAATTATGCAACCAGCACAACATCAAAAATATGCAGTAACTCTGACCTGACCAACGCCTCCCACGAAAATGGTAGTATATCAAGTTACTATGGTTTTCGTCGGAAGAAATTGCGGAGAGGCCAGAGTAACTTGAGTTACTATAGTTTAATGTTTTTAAATGCTGTGTTCTAACCTAAGTTTTTCGAATGTTCGTTGTTAGTTTAGTCTACGATATTAAACAACAATGAGTAAAATATTTTGATGATAATAATGAAGATATGTAAAAACAAAACTTTTTTTTTTACGTTACTCATACTTATATTTTTAATAAAACAATAATTTGTCTAACCATTTTGTAGGTTGGGATTTGTAATTTAAATACTATATTACTCTAAGAAAAAAATAAAAATTACCCTTGTTTCCTAAGGTCGTACCATATGTCATTTTAATATGTTAATTTTTCCATGAAAACTGTAGTAACTCACTAAAAAACTATTTGGGCTACTTGAATAAAAAAACTTTTTTGTCCACTAATCCTTCCACTAAATACCATTTTTTTAATAAATAAATAAAAATCCTAAGTTTAAAGTCGACATTTTGCCACCAAATTCAACATTTAAACTCAGTTAGCGCAAAACTTTAAATAATGAGTTACTATAGTTTTCGTTGCACCCGTCGAAATGTTCCCTTAGGCTAAAAAGTCCTTTAAAATAACCCATAGTTTATTAAATTCGGTTAACGCAGACCGAAGTTATAGCTTTTTAAGTAATTTTAAAAGTTACCCTTCTCAACAACTAAAAGTATAGAGAATACCTATTAGCGAGATTATAAAAGCTTAATTCCTGACCTACATTGTGATTTGTAGAAAATAAGAACTTTGTATCTCTCTCTTGTATTTTCATAGTAAAATATATTTTTTAATAATTATTTTTCAATATTTAAAATAAATTAGCATATTTTAGGACAAAAAGTAATAGTAACAGCTAGGGATGCACCGAAGCTTCGGTTCTGCTTCGGTATTCGGCCGCTTCGGCTGTATTTTTGATATTCGGTATTCGGCCGAAGCGGACGCCAGTTACGCCGGAGCGGAGACCGAAGCGAACTCGTGGAAAATTCCTGTTTAGACTTTGCGTTTACTTGTTTAGCGAGTTCGCGTTTAAGCATATTAGTCAACAATCGCTTGCTGCATAGTTAACAGCGAAAATGAGTAATAAAAAAAGTGACATTTGGGAGTTTTATAACTTGTGTGAAGATAAACAATATGCCAAATGCAAAATATGTAATATATAAATATCGCGTGGAGGAGTGGGGAAAAAAGCTAGTACAACGTCCCTTATAAATCATGTAAAACGTTGTCACAATGATGATTATGAAAAATTTCAAAGGGAGAAGAGTGAGAAGACATTAAAGGACGCAATAACATCCGAAAATCCCAAAAATAACCAGCCTCTCTAACAAAAAAACACTGCAACAGTTTATGGAAAAATCTAGGAAATGGGACCGCGACGACAAACGTGCTAAAGCTTTGCATTACGCTATAGCAGAAATGCTTGTACTAGACAATATGCCAGTTTCAGCTGTACAAAATACTGGATTTACAAGGTTAATGAAGCAAATAGCTCCGAATTTTACTTTACCCGGAAGAAACTTTTTTAGTGACCAATATAATTCCAGAAATGTATGAACGTGTTGTGGAAAATATAAAGAAAAAAACTACAGTGGCAAGTGCCAAGTATATATCTTTCACTTCGGATATATGGACCTGCTCTAGTACAAACGAAAGTTTTATAAGCTTTACTGGACATTGGCTTACAGAAGATTTTGAATATATCCATATAGTTTTCAACTGCAAACATTTCCCTGGTAGTCATACCGGAGAAGCAATTAAAGATATGATTGTAGTCATGCTGGAAATGTGGTATATAGACCTTTCACGCATTCATATAGTGGTTCGAGACAACGCTGCCAATATGGTTAAATCGTGTAATGATGCTGAAATTGACAGTGTGCCCTGTTTTATTCATAGTTTACAGTTAGTAGTTCTGGAAGGTATAAAGTCACAAAGATCAGTTATTGATTTAATATCAAAAGCGAGAAATTTAGTAGGGCATTTTAATCATTCTGCCAAAGCATGCTCATCTTTAAAAAATAGACAAGCGGAATTAAGTGTCCCACAGAAAAAGTTAATACAAGATGTGCAAACCCGATGGAATTCGACATTTTATATGCTGCAGCGCATGCATGAACAGAAAAGAGTCTTAAACATATATATTGCTGACTGTACCGACAGTAACTTGGAACCATTTACCTCAAATCAGTGGGCTTTAATCGAATCTGTACTGAACCTTTTGGAACCATTTGAGCAAATCACAAAGACAATAAGTTCGGAATTAGCATTAATATCAGAAGTTATTCCAACAGTTACAACTTTTGCAGTTTATGTCATCTACAGATCAAAACCAGATTTTTTTCGGAGTAGGAACAATGAAAGATGTTTTATGTGCAGCAGTCCAAAGAAGATTTCAATCAATTTACACAAATAAAAAATATGCGATATCTACTTTATTAGATCCGAGATTTAAATTGGCTTTTTTTAACAAAGATCAAGTCGAACAGATAAAGCTATTGGTGATAAAAGAATATGTTCCGGAAGCTGAGCAAGAATCAAATAGTGATGAATCCAGTGATGATGATATGGTATTAGCGAAAATTATAAAGTTAACGCCCAAAATTGATAAAAAGAAAAATATATGGGACTGCTTCGATAAAATAGCCAGTGCTGCATCATCGCAACCTCAGAAAAAACACTTAGATGGGAAGATCAGCAAGAAACGACAGCTTAATGAAGAACTGGTAACATATTTAGACATACCCCTAATAAAAAGGAAAGACGTCCCATTTAAATCGTGGATTGAAAGAAAAAAGGTATTTCCAATGCTGGCCAATATGGCTAGAAAGTTCCTTTCTGCTCCAGCGAGCAGCGTTTACTCAAAGAGGCTATTTTCCCAAATGGGAAATATTTACGAAGAAACTAGAAATAGATTACTACCCAGAAATGCTGAGAGATTACCATTTCTACATCACAATTTGGAAAAGCTTAATTTTGAGTATTAACTTGACTCTTTTTTTTATGTTTTCTATTAATGTTGGTACATTTGTGTCAATTTTGTTTTTAAAATAAGTTTGCCGGACCGACCTTTTCTTTTTAATGTGTTTATTGTAGGTGCATATTATACTTAGTTTTATGACAAAGATTGTTTCATTTGTTAAGGATTTGTTGGCGGAATTACCCCAAGAGCTATACAGCAATATAGCTGAGCTACACAAGTATTTTAATATATGAAATTTAAATAAATGAATTTTTTTCTGCTGCTTCGGCGCTTCGGTCTAACCGGTGGCCGAATATTCGGTATTCGGCTATTCGGCCAAAACACCGCTTCGGTGTATCCCTAGTAACAAGAAACAGCGAACAAAAAAAATTCTTCAAGTTAAATTATTGTATTTATTGCCAGTTTTTGAGGTTTCTTGACCCAGTGCGCGACGTACAAAAGCCAACGGCATTTTTCATGGAACATGAAGGCAAAAGATTTCTTCCGTCGCTTAGGCAATCCCATTAGCTCATTTAATGTCGTTTTTATGTTTTTCTGCTTTGTTTTTGTGACTCGCAAAATTCGCCCACGTAAATATAATATCATCTTTCTGGTCAAAAGAAACTCGAAACTTAAGGGACAAGGGGCATATTGGACACAAAAGTAATAAAGCCACGTCTTTGGTTTAAAAAGCTGACTTTTATTTTTATTATCCATTTAGGAATATAAAAGATCGGGTCAGCGGTGCCTTTCTGTGAAAGCACAAGGTAAAATAATATTAGTTGACTTTAATACACAACCGTAGAAAAGTTTCAATGCAAACAGCATCATTATGTATCGCTAGCGGTTGAGAATATTCCCAGGGCTGGACTGATACTATAAACTAGGCCGGGCGAAGTAGGCCGTTCATATACAGGGTGTTATGTAATTTAAACCCGTCAATCCTGATGTAGGAGCACGTCGTAGAATTAGTAATTTTCAGACTAATAGTGTTCATTAAAAATAAGTCTATTGGTCATAAACTGAAGAAATCTAAAATTCTGTCAAGAGAACAAATTGAAACGTTCCTAAACAATGCTCCCAATAGCGAATATCTTCTGCTTAAGGTAAATTAAAATAAAAAACAAGTACAAACTGGTTACAATTTACAATGAATCTTAATTCTGTTTTAGGTGCTTTTAATTATGGGTTCCGCAGGTGCATGTCGCCGCGAGGAACTCGTTAATATGACACTCGATGATATCGAAGATAAGGAAACAATGTTGATAGTTAAAATTCCCATAACCAAGACAAATACCACCAGGACGTTCATTGTAAATTCCGAAAGAGACTTGCAACTTTATAGGAATTATTTGCAATTGAGACCATCGCATACTAACCATAAATTGCTATTTATTTTTTTTAAAGATGGAAAGTGCTCAACCCAAGTAGTAGGATTGCATTCTGTGGGAACAGCCCCTAGCAAAATCGCTTCTTATCTTAAATTAGATAATCCAGGCGAATTTAACGGCCACTGCTTTCGTCGAAGTTCAGCAACTCTACTAGTAGAATTTAAAAATATGAATTCAGATTTTGAATTATCCGACACGGAAATGAGATTCCAGGAGAAATTTTGGAAGCAGCAAGGAAAGCGACTTACGATATGTTGCCAGTAAAATCAAAAGCCCGTTGCAAGTCATACGACACATTTAAAAATTGGTGTCGAGGAAAAAAAGTGAAAAATGTAAAAGAAGTCCTTTTGGCAAATTTTGCTAAAAAGTCCCAAAAACTGGCTTCTTCAACATTATAGAGCTTATATTCAATGCTAAAATCTACTTTGGCCATAAAAGATAATGTGAACATTAATAATTTTTACGTTACAAGACCGGAAAGTAGTGTTTTTCAGGTCGAGACAAGCATGGCAAGCTTAGAGAGAACTGCAAAACACTAATTTTCGGTTGCGTGACGTACAATATTTTTTTTTAAGACCGACACTCCGATATACATTTAATTCTTTATTTTATTTTGTTTTATATAACAAAGTGATTAACAATACTAAATCAGATAAAAGAATAAAGATACTGGATACAACTGCATAAACTGAATAAATACGTAATTTTTGAATATTTATGTTAAATGTCGCTTTGCTATAATAAGCGAGAAATATCACCATTTGCTTTCTTGGTATGCGCGGTGCCGCTACTGGTTTAATAATTCAAATTTCAAATTAACACATGTTATGTTAATACAAAATTAAAGTTAAAACTACCTCAAAAATCCAATCGCTACAAAATGTACAACCAAAATAACGATAAACAAATCGTTATAAATCCAATCTATGATTTAACCTTTTTCCGCCGTCCCAACACACACTACACGAAAAATTTTCACATCACTCTCAACCATAACAAGGCTTTTTCACCACACAACCATTCACAATTTTTTGTTTAATGGTCTATTTCAGTGGATGTTTTGGCAAAAATAATACATTCTATTATTTATTAAATAAAATTAACAATCCCGTCTGTTAACCTTGGTTTTACTACTAATACTAAACTACCTTTTTCAGAAGTTATCTTAGGGTGGGTTAGGTAAAAATCGATATTGCTTTTCCCGTCTCTCATTCGAAAATCTATTGGGTATCCCATCGCTCTCACTAGAGAATATTATGCCTTTCATTGACGATCCAATCGTGGTTGATTCTTTGACTGGGCGCGCGGCAGATTCGGTTTTATTTTAGGGGTGCTTACCTAACTTTTAAGACGGTTAAATAAAAAAAAAGTATGGAGTGGTTCTTTAAGTCGCCCAAGGATTCACCTATTTAAATATACACTCACCGACAATTTTTTTTCGTGGTCCGATTTAAACGATTATTTTTTAATTGTTGATAAATGTTTCAGTTTTTATTAACTTTTTTCAATTGTTTAAAAAGCTCTATACTTGTTGACATATACAGGGAATTTAACGTTTTTCCCCTTAAGTTTGCAACACCCTGTAGAGTAATTTTGTACTTTTAACTATAATAAACAAACCCGCAACTTAAGGTGTTAATACCAGTGTTCAAGTATTGTTCCAAAAAGAAAAACTGTACTGGATTTACTGAATTTCTTCCAAGTTACAAACTCACCCTGTACCTATAAATAACATAGATGACAGAAATTTTATATTATTGTCACCAGATTTTCGATGAGCTAATTTTTCAATATACTAATCGGATTCAACAGCCAAACATAAAAGAATTATTTGGAAAAGTGAAAACCCTCCTTGTACGTTTAATGAGCGGCATCCCTATAATAGGGTATAATAAACTTTTTCAATATAAAAACTTTTTGTTTATTAATAAGCAATAAAATTTTATAAATTGGAATGAGCCTTGTTTAAGTACTTATAACAAGAGAAATCAGTTTGCCAGCAAAGTTTTTGAAAGAGGATTTAGTTAATGACACATTATAAAAAGAAAAATAAGCTATAAGCAATATTTTTTATATACAAAAAATATTGGGCCATGGTCAGGTAAATTTACAAATAAATCTTGGTAGGTACGTCAAAAAGAAGATAAAGATCGAAACGTCAGGTTAGGTTAGGTTAGGTTGAAAGTGAGTGGGTTATAGCTAACCCTCCACTGTGACCTATTGTGGCTCACACCTTGTTTATAGTTCCCCCAATAGGTCTAACTTTTTAATGAAGTTAATGATGGTATTGGAAGAGACATTTTTCATGTCATCCGGCAGCAGAGTCACCTCGCCGAATAGGGCGAATCTGATTCTTCCTGCTGCGGGGCAAGATTCTGCTGTTTCTGCATCTTCCATGCAAAGCCGGCGTTCATCAGTTGGGGCTATTCCAATTTTATACATAGGGTGTCGTAATCTGCAGTGGCCGGTGTACAATCCCACTAGTGCTTTAAGGCATGACCTGTTGAGCATTAGTACGTTGTCAGTTAACTTTTGGTTTATATGGCTGTTTATAAATGCTTTTGAGTGTGTTAGACCTGGTAGATTCGACCAGGTGTCTTTCTCATTTGCTTTTTGCTTCGGCTAGTATTGTTTTCCTGGCCGTAGCATGAGATATACTTATTACCGGCTCGGGTCCTGTGAATTTTAGTGCTGCACCTCTCTTATAGCGAGCTTGTCGGCAGCCTCATTACCCTCCAGATCCATGTGTCCCGGGATCCATATTAGGGATATTTTGTTGTTTAGACTTAGTTCGGATAGTGTTTCGTGACAGCTCTACACCGTTTTCCATCTCGATTCAAGAGCTTTTAATGCAGCTTGACTGTCAGGGAATATCTTGATTGACTTATGTGAATACCGTCGATCTGGTAGCTCGCAAAGACAATTCTGGTAGCTCACAACATATTTACACAAAGGTGTAAAAATCAAAGCTTTAGTTCAACATATTTATGTGAATCTTTTTTCTCCAATGAAGTTAATTAAGAACAAATTAATACCACCATCGACTTACAGATGAACATTTGCATAATTGTATTCGAATAATGGATGTACCGAACTATACTGCAAACATTTAAAAAATCATCGATGCGTCTGAGTGTCAGCCGTCTCATTAAACATGCACTTTTTATTTGCCCATGTATTTGTTTCAAATATTGCTTTACTTTTTTGTAATTTTCATTCAGTTCTGTTAAACCTAATCATACTTGTATTTAAAAGTTAAAAATGGCCGAGTTGTATATTCAAAAACCAAATTCCCCTTAAATTCAAGATGGTGGTCCACGCATAGGCAGAATATGGTCGAAAATCTGGATTTAGACTATCAATGGTCATACATTACGATTGCAAAAGGAAAATTGTTAATTTTTTCTTTCCCGTTTCAAATGTATATTCCGACTGTAGTATATCTGGTTTTCTGGTTTTCTGGTGATCATAGTTTTTTTTTAATATGATATAGTTATTTAGGTTATTCTTATTCTTTATATCGATACATATTTAATGATTAAAAAAGGATGTTATAAAAAAAAGCCTATAAACTACACAAATGCGAGTCAGCAATAAAGACTATTGATCTTCAAAATTTTGCGTATTTTTACAAAAACAAAATATTTCTTTGAATGCTTAAGCAAGCTCATTTGACATCGGCTTTTGTAATTCTGTCCTATTAGCTTATAAAAACATCTTACCGGAATATAATATCATTTTTCTGATCAAAAGAAACTCAAAACCAAGGATACGGAAAACGTCGGAAGACACTGGACACAAGGGTAATAAAGTCGTGTTATCGCATTGGTCAGAAAATCTCAGTTTTATTTTATTGTATAGGTCGATTTATATTAGAAAAAACAAGGTTTTTTTGTGTGTATAACAGAGATAGAGAAAACGGCACAAAATACTAATTCATTGGTGTGTAAAGAAAGCAAAAAATATTAATTTTTGTTTTAATCCTTTGCTTGTATATGTACAAATAATATGTCAGGCGCCAATGAAAATTTAAATTATTTTTAGTTTCTTTTTCCGTTTCACTTTTATTTTTGCAATTTTTAAAAAGTTGGTTCTGAATAATAACAAATTACCGCCATTCGATTCGTGAAAAAAACTTATTTGCCCTTTTAATGTTACATTTGTGTTGTCTATTTTAACAGTAGGTGCCCAATATACCCCAGAAATTTACAACTTTTAGCTTTTTTACCGCTCAGTTAGCCGCTCCGAGCCCCATAAATTCCCATTAATCTAATTTATAAAGGGGCTGTCGACAAAATAATCTAGGAAAGGATTGGACTCAAAATCTCCAATGATAAATATACTCGGGAGGCATTACCGGCCGCATGCGAAACTGCATATCATTGGCTTTAATCCATTAACAGGGGGCAATTGTTACCCAAATTATGTTATTGCGTGTTGGGCTCGTGCAAAATAATTTACTTTTAAATCGAGTCATTCCGGACTTATATTAACTATCCTAAATAGAGAATTTATGTTGGGGATTTACAAAGTTTTTTAAATTTAGTTTTGAGAGTAAAAAGAATGGTCTTTCGTTATAAGAGAAGTGCACGATGCAGTTTTTACTGAAGGATAACCTTTATATTAAACGCTGTCCCTAGCCTCTTGGTACCGGTAATGTAAAATAATTACCGTTTTGCCACTATATGAACCAACCATAACTTCGACTAAAAAACATTAGGCTTGATTTTCTCTGTGCGCCCTCCGGTCTATTTTATTTTTATTATATTTTATTTATTTGACAAATCCTAATATACAGGGTGATTCATTAAGGGTGGCGACCGGCCATATCTCGGAAACTACTAGGCATAGAAACTTGGGAAAAAAAAAATATGATTAAAGCGGTCATGAGAAAATTCTGGAAATTACTTTTAAGTTCCTCATTTCGCCGCAAGGGGGCACAATTAATTTTTTTTTTTAATTCTAAATTTCTCCGAAATTTCCCATATTAAGGTATAACTCTGATTACATCATCGAAAAGCTTAGACAATTCTGCATCATTTTGGTTCAAGGCTCATTGGCGTACCGGCCTTGATAAGAGTGGGGGAAGCTATTGAATGTGCAAACATTAAAATCGCTGTAACTTGTAAACGACTTATCCGATTTTACTAAATTTAAGCTTGTTTGGAAGGGAAAGGTAAGTATCTTCAATCGCCGTATCCAATAGTACACGATAGTGTTTAATAAAATTGCTAGAGGGCGCAGTTTGTAATAATAACAGTTTTTTCGATTTTATCCCGGAAATTTAAATCATACGGTATAACTATGACATCATAATCGAAAAGTAGATAAAATTTGCAAGAAAAGATGTGAAGACCGCAGTTCGATATCTTTGTTCGTTTCAGAGTTATTGCAAAAACAATAATTTTTAATACAAATTGCGCCCTCTAGCAATTTTATTAGAAATTATCTTGTACCATTGGATACGACAATTGAAGGTACTTACCATTCTCTTCCAAACAAGCTTAAATTTAGTAAAATCGGTTAAGTCGTTTAGAAGTTACAGCGATTTTAATGTTTACAGTTTCACTTGATAAGAGTGGGATAAGCTATTGAAAGTGTAAACATTAAAATCGCTGTAACTTCTAAACGACTTATCCGATTTTACTTAATTTTAGCTTGTTTGGAAGAACCTTCAATTGTCGTATCTAATGGTACAAGATAGTTTCTAATAAAATTGCTAGAGGGCGCAATTTGTATTAAAAATTATTGTTTTTGCAATAACTCTGAAACGAACAAAGATATCGAACTGCGGTCTTCACATCTTTTCTTGCAAATTTCATCTACTTTTTGATTATGATGTCATAGTTATACCGTATGATTTGAATTTCCGGGATAAAATCGAAAAAACCGTTATTATTACAAATTGCGCCCTCTAGCAATTTTATTAAACACTATCGTGTACTGCTGGATACGGCGATTGAAGATACTTACCTTTCCCTTCCAAACAAGCTGAAATTTAATAAAATCGGATAAGTCGTTTAGAAGTTACAGCGATTTTAATGTTTACTCATTCAATAGCTTCCCCCACTCTTATCAAGGTCGGTACGCCAATGAGTCTTAAACCAAAATGATGCAGAATTGTCTAAGCTTTTCGATGATGTAATGAGAGTTATACCTTAATATGGAAAATTTCGGAGAAATTTAGAATTAAAAAAAAAAATTTAATTGTGCCCCCTTGCGGAGAAATGAGGAACTTAAAAATAATTTCCAGAATTTTCTCATGACCGCTTTAATGATAATTTTTTTTTCTCCAAGTTTCTATGCCTAGTAGTTTCCGAGATATGGCCGGTCGCCACCCTTAATGAATCACCCTGTATAACAGTATACCGGGTCGCTTTTATGTAAGGAAACGGTCGATTATTTGCTAAAGTAAGATAGCTAGCGAAGAATGTTAAATACAAAACTTTTAGGGTTTTTAGAAATCTATTACATTGCACATAAACTAAGTAAACAGGATCGGTTAAAAAGCCATGGAAGAACAAAGTTACTTTATTTTAAATGGAACCCCCTGTTTAATATTCAATATTTAAATTATTTACAAGATTCTAAAAAAAATGTTAAGCACACCACATACCCAATCTTAACCGTTTTCGAGATATCGAGTTTCGAAAATCGTTTTTAAATAAATCATTACATTCATTAATTTTCTAGTCCATCAAGTTACCTTAGAAAATATTTATCTCCATAACAATGTTGTTTTGTCATCTTGACAACAGATATGCCAAAAATTCTTACATTTACAATTTGTGAACAATTTTCGCGTAAAAATGGCACGTTTAAGTGATACCGAGCGCATTGAAATTTTAATGATGATAGGGTACGGCGATAGAACACGGAGTTTTACCCAAGTGGTGAATATTTTTAATGAATTGCATCCAGATCGGGAACCTATAACTAAATCAACTTTTTCCAAAACATTGCAGCGTTTTCATGAAACTGGAGGTGTGAAACATCGACCAAAAAGTGGAAGACCGGTATGCGTTACTAATGAAGAAAATTCTCTAAATGTCATGTTAGATGTGGTAGAAAATCCAATAAATTCGACGCAACAGCGGGCTTTAAATCATAATATGAGTCGATATTCCATTCAAAAAATTACCAAAAGAGAAAAATTCAAACCATATAAAATTCATTTGTTACAAGAATTGAGTGAAGACGATTTTGATCGCAGAATTCAGTTTTGCGAAATCATTATGGATAAATTGAATCAAAATGTCAACTTTGTCAACCACATTTTATTTTCTGATGAATCAACGTTTTGTTTAAACGGGCACGTAAATCGACACAACTGTAGATATTGGTCAGACCAAAATCCACATTGGATGGAACAAGTTCATACCCAACGACCACAAAAAAACAATGTTTGGTGTGGCATTATTGGTGGAAACGTCATAGGACCCTATTTTATACATAGAAATTTGAACTCTGAACGATATTTATTACTTTTACAAGAGAATATTGTTCCACAGCTCAGACGATTATTCCCGAACCATAATAATCCCAATTTACCGGCTGAACAAATATGGTTTCAACAAGATGGGGCTCCACCACATTTTGGACGGATGGTGAGGGAATATCTAGACAATCTAGAGGAAACTTTTCCTGGTAAATGGATTGGGCGCAGAGGTGCAATTGAATGGCCTGCTAGGTCTCCTGATATGACCCCTCTTGACTTTTTCCTGTGGGGCCATATCAAAAATTTTGTGTAAAAAAATAGGCCACAAAATATCGAAAGTTTGCAACAAAGAATAATGCATGAAATTTCCAGTATTGCTCCCAATATCCTTTTAGATTCGCTACAATATTTTGTTCACCGAATCCATTACTGCCAGGAGGTAAACGGTGGACACTTTGAGCACCTTATAAAATAGGATTTCAAATTGTTGTTTACTAAAACTTAGTTTGTCTTTTTTATTATTGTTATTAGATTTATTTGAAAATGATATTCGAAACTCGATATCTCGAAAACGGTTAAGATTGGGTATGTGATGTGCTTAACATTTTTTTTTAGAATCTTGTAAATAATTGAAATATTGAATAATATATAGGGGGTTCTATTTAAAATAAAGTATGTTCTTCCATGGCTTTTTAACTGATCCTGTATACTTAGTTTATGTGCAGTGTAATAGATTTCTAAAAACCCTAAAAGTTTTGTATTAAACATTCTTTGCTAGCTATCTTACTTTAGCAAATAATCGACCGTTTCCATACATAAAAGCGACCCTGTATAAAGGTCCTTTTTTGAAATTCCTATAATTTTTTAAGAACTAGTAAAAAATATTTTCGAAAATTTGAAAAAAAATCTCAACCACTAGTAGCCAGAGAGATTAATGGAGGCCACATTTTAAATTGAATTTTAGAACATAAAATCGTCAAAATGACCTCGGGGGTCACGACGATATTATAACACCCTTAATGGTTATTGCTTAATTTTAAATCAATATATATGTATTGTAGAATATAAAATATTTTTTTACCACAAATATAGGACTGTTTAAAATGACACGTTTTCGAGCCATGTGACTTCTTGGCTCACGTGCCTTTATCGTCTCTATGTTACTAAGCATAGACGTTTCATTGGGTATAACAATAACGTTAAAGCAATGTCATATACACGCTAGTGTATCATTTAGAAATAATTTATAATATGAATGGTAAAAAGCGAGCATCCAAGTGAACACTTTTTTATTTTAGCTTCCTAAAGTCTAGTTTACAAAATTAAGTTTAGAGTTTACTTCGATATTTTAACAGTATTTTTTTTTACTATCGGGGCAAGCGTGCATTTTTTATGTTAAAATATGGAATCTGCAAAACCAAGACTTTTTGGATAACAATGATAACAGCCATAAATATGTTCTTATTTAATTACGTAATTTAAGCTAAAATTGACGAAATCGATGATAAAAAGCTATAGTTGAAAAAATATAACCGTCCAAAAGACATATCCAGGCCTATAGCCTTTATTAAAGCTAATAGCTATATCGTCGCCTGAAAACCAGGTTATACTATGTCCATTTTTCAAAATTTTACAGTAGAGCATTTTTAAAATTCACCATCTCTTATTGTGTATATCTTAATTTTTTTTTCTTTTAAAAGTGTAATTTAGTTAGGTTTAAGGGTGTACAAAAAGGAGTCACGCAAGAATATATCAAAAATTTTGCCTGTCTAAAAAAATTATCATAAAAAAAAATCTGTTGCGGACATAGAATAAGTTTATGTTTACATAAAAATGTAACTAGCAAAACAAATTATTCTATGTCTACATATTTTTTTTTAAATAATGAAAAACATTAATATTTAAGTAAAATGATATTTAGGCATTCTTCCGATTCACTCATTATTTTTCAGCTTATTTTACTACCAAAAACACTGTAAACATGGACACTACACGATATAATAATATGCACACGTGCACATTGTTCAAACAGAAATATTTATGCCAAATTATTATATGTCCTCACGTGGTGCAGATGGCCAAATTCTATTGGCTGGCGAGGACATAGACTAAAATGGTTCGGATATTAAAAACTTTATATGGACATAGTATAGGTTCGACTCTTTGTAAGTAGTGAACCGAATGGCGCAGAGTGACATGGAATAGCTTGGTCGATAGAGCTTCGGACATAGAATACTTTGATGATAAAATGGTCAATTTTGAAAAAAAATGGACATAGAATAACCTGGTTTTCAGGCGACGATATGTCAACTAAAACAAATTTTGCAAATGCGGATCGAACATTTAAGTGCGCGAGAAGAAGTCGCCTAATTTATTAGTGTACGAAATTTAACAAACGTAAAAGAACGACATCTATTTGATGTACAGAGTGAACCTTTTAACTGGAATACATTTGATAACAAAGAATTCATCCATTGTTTGAAAAATCCAAAAACGGGGGGTTTTTGGACGTAACCCCTTTTTTCACATTACTGTGAATTCTACCTTTTATCCAGGAATGGGAACTATCCAACTTTGTATTAAATACAAATGCACGTCAAAAAAATAATTATCTTGTCGGACTTCCATTGTCTTTATTTTGTTACTTAACACAACGTTTCGGTTAGTTAGTGTCCCTAACCGTTTTCAAGTGTAAACTAAATTATAATTCTAAGGCTACTGTCTTAAATACTATCCATGTGCAATGAAGCTTAATGACTCCGCCTAAGTGCTTATTGAAGTGTGTAGTTTGAGCTATTGCATTTGGACAAGAAGAGGCTTCCAGCCTATTGGGGATATCTATTCTTGGTTTACTAAATGTATGGGTATTTTGATTCTTCAAATCTGCTTCTTTGAATTTTCGTTTTCTCCAGTGCTGTTCCGTGTCCAAAACCTTGGCTTCTGACCACTGTATATTATGCTGGTTGGTCCATACATGTTCCGCTATACCTGATCTCGAAGTTTCACCTCTTTGAGTATGTTTCAGATGTTCTTCAACTCGTACGGGAAGAGGTCTTGTTGTTTCTCCAATATACGATTCGCCACACTCGCAAGGGATTTGATAGATACAATTTTTTGTGTTTTCATTACGGGGGGGGGGTTTACTTTTGTAAGAAAGCTTCTAAGCGTATTTTCGGATTTGAAGGCTGTTTTGATATTATAGTTTTTGGTTATCCTTCTTATCTTTTCAGAAATCCCCTTGACATAAGGTATTGTGAGAAATGCTTGCTCCTCTTTCGTTTCTGCATTAGTTTTTACTTCGCGATTTTTAAGTTTTGAGATGGTATTAGTTATAAAGGTTTCAGGGTAACTGAAACAGAAAACATTCCACTCTACCTTTTCTCGATGTTCTCGTAAAACGAATTGCTGAAAACATAAAAACTTCAGTGGACAGGAAACCCACTCACAGGGCAATACCTTAATCAGGGATCGAATCATTCAAACTCCATAAAACAGGGCATAATTCAAACTCTGTATCACAGAGCATCTAACGTTTGCAACAATCAGGAAGACCTTAATATTGAAATTTCAAACATCAAAAAAGATTTAAAACAGAATGGTTACCCTGAAACCTTTGTAACAAATACCATCTCAAAACTTAAAAATCGCGAAGTAAAAACTAATGCAGAAACGAAAGAGGAGCAAGCATATATATCACAATATCTTACAAAACTAAAACCCCCCAGTAATGAAAACACAAAAAATTCTATCTATCAAATCCCTTGCGAGTGTGGCAAATCGTACATTGGAGAAACAAAAAGACCTCTTTCCGTACGAGTTAAAGAACATCTGAAACATAGGTACTCAAAGAGGTGAAACTTTGAGATCAGGTATAGCGGGACATGTATGGACCAACCAGCATAATATACAGTGGTCAGAAGCCAAGGTTTTGGACAAGGAACAGCACTGGAGAAAACGAATTCAAAGAAGCAGCTTTCATGAATCAAAATACCCATATATTTAGTAAACCAAGTATAGATATCCCCAATATCTGGAAGTAACTTCTTGTCCAAAACCAACAGCTCACACTTCACACTCCAATAAGCATGCAGGCGCAGTCATCAAGCTTCACTGCACATGCACTGAGAAAATCTCCAGCAGAAACATCTTTACTGATGTATTTTTGGCTATCCCAGCTAAAATATTTGCTAAAGTTGCAAATTGACTTTCTTGTAGCAGTAAAATAAGGTTTACTGATGTCTTTCTATTGATTTTAATAAGTACTTTGCTGTTGGTAATAAATATTTTCTTAAATATTTCGCAATAGCAAAATACGTAATAATTGTAAGAGCAAAAAACTTTTTCAAAAGAATTTTTATTTATCCTGAGAAAAAATGTTGCTGCCCCAGCAAAGAAAATTTATTAGATCCGGTATTCGGGTGTTTCCGTGTCGCCATTCGGTGTCCGAGCCTGTTGTCGCGCCGTTCGCGCATCATTTCGCTAAGTTTAGTCTTGAGGGAGAGGGTGGGGCTCATTTATAGCCTTACAAAATTATTTGTTCTTTTTTTCTGTGTTTGTGACCCGCGGCTAGCTGTATTCACAGAACTCCAATAAGCTGTATTTTGATGGAGTACAAGAAAAGTTGAAAGTTGGGAGGCCACCTTTAAATTAAGAAGACTATACTTTAATGCAAATTTGGGAAAATTTTTTGATGATTTTCCATTTCCATGTCCATAACACAGGCATTAAATTGGTAAGTTTTGTTTGTATAATCTTACACATAATAGGTATACTTATTTTTGTTTGTTTTTATGCATATTTCGGTAAATCATTTATTTGTGTATTTTTAGAGAGAGGCAGTTTTTAACAAAAGGTTTCCTGATTGTATTGACGTCATACAATATACTAGTAGAACGTTTCTGCAGGAATAATAGCAAAGTTGAAAGAACGAAAAATCAGCGGATACGGCCTTGAAGAAAATATTGGTAAGTTAAAATGTTTCATTTTGTATATAAAATGTTTGCATATTAAACAGGTCATATAATAATAATTGTGATTGAAAACTAATGAAATAATTATTTTTAGAGATTACTACTAAGGGACTACTGATGTTACCATATTTATTGAGCCCCATAACCATTAAAAGTGCCAGAAAAGCTTGCCTATGAAGACCAAGCAGGAGTGAGGTGCAAGAAAGCTTGTTCTTTAACGCAGAGGTAAATATTAACTACTATTGGCTATGCTTGAACTAAGAATCATACATACATAACCTTATACCGTGCGAGCAAAAATTATTTGCATCAAAGAGGGCCTTGCATCTAAGGAAGTAATGCTTAGCGGTATCAATTAATCAGTTATTCCATCATCTTTGACAGCCGTTACGGGTAATTTTATCTAAACCAAGCCCTACGCCCTCTTTGATGCAAATAATTTTTGCTCGCACGGTAGTAACCTGAATCAATAATCTGGGTAGCAGATCATTGACCTGAATGCTCAATGGGAGGCTTAACTGGTAGTAGTGTCAATTTTTTTTTTTGACATTTTGAAGTCTAAACTTTTTAGTAAAATTTAATAATAATAATTGCAGTCGTGCATACATTGGTGTTACAATGACAAACACCGATAAGTTGTCTTATTCTTAACTTCGCTTGGTTTCTCCCTGGTCCTTCGTTTCCAGAATTTTTGATTACCCCTACTGAAAATATTTAATCAACATTTTCCGTTCCAGAATGATCATCTCACAGAAAAAATAAAGGCAAAATGTGAGAAGCTACAACAGTTTAACCTAACTGTTCAGCCGTTCGGAGTCATAGTGGAAAACCTTGCCTCTCCAACATGTTATAGTTGTAACAGTGCTGTATCGTTAATATTATTATAAGGTGCATATAGTCCTGTTTTTGTTATTTCATGTTATAAATAAGTTTCTATAAATTATTTTTCTTTTATAGCCTGGTAGAGTATTATAATTATTTTAATGTACTCTATTTTATTTATTAGCCTCTAAATTATCTTTTTTATTGCAGCAAATTTTATTTTGTTTTTACCCTGGATGAAAGTGCGCCTGTGTCACCAATTCGAGTGCATGTACGGGAACCTTGAACATTATAAGAAATACATCAAAGTCGAAATCAAAAAGTGCAACTGCTTTAAATTTTACATTATGTATTTCTTACAGTTTTTCAGATTCCGATACTAGCACTTGAATTTGTGACACAGGCGCACTTTAACCCATGGTAAAAACAAAAAAAAATTTGCTGCAATAAAAAAAACCTTTTTAAGGGTAAGAAAGCACCCTCTTGTGCTAGCTATATAATTTTATTGTAGAAGGAGAGACATTTTTTGTTATTAGAAAAAGTATTTTTACCAACAGCAAAAGATTTTTAAGGTACAAGAAAGATCCTTTATTCTCTAAATAATCTTATTTACTACTGCAAGAGAGACGTTTTTACTATATAAAAAAATATCACCACTGTAGCAGAAATTTGTTGTTTCAGTAGCAAAGAATTCTATAGTTACATTATATAGTTTTATAAGTACAGCAACGTTACTTTTTAGATATAGCAGAATTACTTTATAGCTATAACAGAATTATTCTTGCAAAGAAGCTTTATTACCACAGCAAAGTATGTCCAGCAGAGTGCATTCTCCTGGTACATTAATGTGCTTGGCTGTCCCCCATTTAGCAAAATATTTTAGCTATGGATGCTAAAATTTTCGCTAGGAATCAAAAGAGATTTTCTCAGTGTGGATAGTATTTAAGACAGTAGCCTTAGAATTGTAATTTAGTTTACACTTGAAAACGGTTAGAGATACTAACTAACCGAAACGTTGTGTTAAGTAACAAAATAAAGACAATGGAAGTCCGACAAGGTAATTATTTTTTTGATATTACTTCATTGTCTACCACCTTCAAACAAACAAAATCACGTATTACGATAGCTCGCGGAAAACGCATAAAAAATCAAATATAAACCTGATAAGCGATATTTTTTTTGAAAAACGTGTATAAAATTAAGTAATTTCATATCATATTACAATAATATTGATCGTTTAAGATAGGCAAATACTAAGACTGGTTGGCACAAGGATTGACAGTTGCACTATTATACTGGTACAAGTTAAAGTTTTAGCTTAGATGACGAACCAAGGTCGAGTCGTCCTGCTGATGTGGTAACTCCAGTTAAAATTAACAAAGTAGAAAAACTGAAATACGAAGATAGGCATGTATCATAATACAAAGATACACACAATACGTGTGTTAAAATGAAAAACAGCTGATGGCTGACGAACATGGCAGAAAAAAAATATTAAAAAAAGAAAAACTTACGGGACCCGTGAAGCGAGTTGGGTTGCTGGTTGGGGTGAAGCACACAGCACAAATAAAAAAGGGGCAGCTAGAGCAGAAATAGAATACCCGAGGGAACACCGATTTATAATTTAAGTTCGATTTTTACAATTATTTAGGATAAGAATATTCATACAATGTTTAAGGATACGGGACAAGTAAATGTGCTTTATGTAAGTAAATTTCTTTTAGTAATAATGTAAGCAATAGGTATTCAAAACAATTCGAATGTTTACAATTAACAAACTATCGATATTTAACTCCATCTCTATCTTTCTATAATGTTGGGGTTATGAGATAACTGATTTAGTCGTTGTTTTTGTAGGTATATTTAGGTATAGTCAACTTTGTCTAAGAACACGCCGCACCATGGCTAAACAGCCAGAAACAGCCACAGAAGCATTTAAAAAACAAAATTGCTGTATTAAAAGTAGTTCATTATTCAACAAGACTGTTAATGGAACTGATTACTACCAATAAAAACACTGTTCTAGCAAATCTGGAATTGATATAACACTAAAGCAGGTTTGATACACCAGCAATTTATTTAATATGGGTTAATAAAAAATAAGCTATCAATACAAACTATGTTTTAGCAAACCTGTAGATATTAAATACTTTTTTTTCTCAGTGTAGGTATATTGTAGTTTCTCGTTTCCATAGTAACGGTCATGCGGCGCGACGTGAATGACTTTAGATAGTCCGGGAGTCAGCGAGTGATTTTAGTTGAATATTTCGCCGTAGCTTATTTTTAGTTATAATGAGATTAATTTTATGGTATTATGAAGAGTTTTGTTATAATGAAGCTGGAACACCAGCGGTAGGTTGGACTACGGCTGTGTGATATAATATCTTCATATTAATTATATAATTTACAATCCGCTATGGCGTGTGTTGTCTCTCGGAGTATTACGAATTCATAAAAGCCCTAAATGTTTTATTAGCAGTTATACCGTGCAGGCAAAAATTATTAGCATCAAAGAGGGCCTTGCATCTAAGGACGTAATGCTTAGCCGTAGAGCTTAATCCCTGTTGGGTGTCAGTAACTACCTGAATTTACAATTATTAAATTGTTTAAAAATTAATCAGTTATTCCGTCATCTTTGACAGTCGTTACAAGTAATTTGATTCATCGCTAATTTTTCCAATTTCTTTAACAATTTACACAATGGGCTTTACGGAACATCACACAACATTCATGGTTGAAGCGAAACGGGGTTAAAGTAAATGGTGAGTGGCAATACAATCCGGGTTTGTGCATGGACGATTTTCACGTACATTTTCCTAACGTTGCTTTTATTGTTGGGGATTTTTATCATTGAAATACAAACCGCAGATTTTGAAAGACGCAGGAATTACTCTCAATGGTTTACCCAAAATTTATTGGAAAGAAATGATTTATTAGACTTAGCATTTTTTTCGAATGAAGCCTGGTTCCACCTCTTCGGTTATGTGAATTCTCAGAATACACGCATGTGTGCATGGAGTAGTGAAAATCCCCATTTTTTGTAGAGTCCACATTGCACCCTCAAAAAATTGGTGTCTGGTTAGCTGTTTCCCGAAGAAGAATAGGGAACTTGACAAAAATTTTAAATGGTGAAAAAATTCTATAAATCATAAGTATATATTGTCATAAAACATATGGCAGCAAAAAAAAACAACATATTTCGTACCAAAAGACCGCTAGAAAGATTTAAAACTGCTCCAAAATTCAAATTATCCCAAGCGGTTAAAAACGGGTTGTAACGTCACGTAGTATTATTTGTCATGATGACATCCACAAAATAGGTTATAGGTTGACAATAAATTGAACGACGTTGAGAATTCCACCTTAAAACAACAATACAATAACACACGGCAATCCAAATGCAAAGTCGGTAGCTCGGCCACCGGTCAGGATGACGGATGACGGAAAAGTCATACTTCGTGACGTCATCGGGCTTGGCGCGCTTAAAAGGTCGTTTGAAATGCTTTTGACACGCGCAAAACTTTAAAGAATTTTTACAAAGTTATTACTGATTTTTAAGGAGTAATAATTGAGGAATATTTTTTTTAGGCCTAACTAAATCATATTATTGAAAAAAAAAATTGGAAAGTTCCCTATTGTTGGTCCTATTTTTTTCCAAGACACAGTTACAGCACAGCGGTATAGAGACAATATTTGTGAAGCAATTACTTCACGACAAACTACGTTTTGGATATTTTCAACAGAACGGTGCAACTGCGCATACTGCCGCCGAAACTATTAACTACTTACGCAATTTTTTCGACGACAGATTGATCAGTTTTCGATCAGACATTGAATTCCCACCTAGATCACCTTGTTTAACGGTTATAGATTACTTCGTTTTTCCTCATTTAAAGAACACTATTTTTAAAACACCAGTTGCAAATTTAGAACAATTACAAGAAAGGATTATCCAAGAATGTGGTAACATTTCTCCAGAGATGCTGGTCAACACTTTCGAAAATATAAAGAGACGTGTGAATTTATGCTTGGAGCATGGCGGTGGCCAATTTCAGCAATTTATGTAATTATTTTTCTTTTTCTTTCTGTTTATTCTTACTTTGTCAATTTTGTAAACAACAAAAATAAATTTGTATTTGTCTACTTATTTTATTACTTATTAGTTCGGCATATCATGTCATAATATAAATTTGACAAAATTTTAACCTAGATTTGGTTAGATATATCGTCCCCATATCATTGAGATCTAAACCAAGCCCCACGTTTTTTAATCCAAGCCCTCTTTGATGCAAGTAATTTTTGCTCGCACGGTACTTGTCCTAGGTGTATATCCATAGCACAATGCTCTTACTACCACAAGTATTATGCGCCTATTATTATTTGGTTGTAGATAAACACATTGTATTAGGATTACCTATGTTATTCTTACTCCTTATGACCATATAAAGTTTTGCCAAATACACCGTTATTGGTTTGGCAATGTTTGTAGATTACATCGTAAAAAAACAAACAAAAATTGCCCGAATAAAATATCTTTTATTTTCCACATTTGCACATTAGTTGTAAAAATTAAAAACTGTAAGTTGTAAGCTGGAACAACATATTCATATGTGTAAAAATCGTTGGAAGGTCAACACACAGCTCAACTGGAACCAGTAAAAATGTAGGTTGGGTTGGTCCACCATATTAATTAGTTGAACAATTAAAAATAAGAGTTTTTTTAGTTGTATTGATTAACTTCTGGGTTGGAGTACGGTTTCACGAAAAGCAACGGTTGACAGAACCAAATTTTAATTCTGTAATTATTATACCGTGTAAAAGTGAAATTTATTAAAAAACCACAACAAAATTATTTTCCAAAAACTGTGTGTTTCAATTTGAATATTTTGTTAACATTTTTTTCCTTATTACTCAAAGTAAATTTGTGTTCGTTATAAAATGATAATAAAAGGTCTTTTATAAGAACGACTGTTTGTCAAAGAAAAATCAAGGATGCTTTTACATTTTATTTTTATATACCTAAAAAAAGAAACGATACGTTTTTGTAAATCAGTTGCTGACATTATAGAAGGATAAAAATAAGTTAAAGTAAGGGGTAGCTATAGCCAGTGGCGTATACTAGGAAATTAGAAAAAAAAAGTTAAAACAGTATATTCTAAATTTTAGGTCGTCGTCATTACGTTATGCATGAAGTACTAGAGCAACGGTACCGATGAGAATCTTCCTCAAAATTAGTATTTAAGTACATAATGTGCTTAAGCTGGAAAGCTCACGGTTTGGGCGGAAATTTGGACATCGGATTATGGGACCTTTTTTTTGAGACGAGAACATTTTTTGTTATTAATTTTATAATAACCAACGATGATTACCACTTGGAATGTCAAAGAGAGGGTATATAAAATTTAAACCTCATCGCTCCTTTTACGTCGCATCAATAACAAAAAAAAATTATTGGGGCATCGCTTTAAAAAAAAGTAAATGTTAAAAAAGCACTTTTAGGCCGGTTTTTAAAGATCAAAGCGTTCCGTTTTGAAAGCAACTCGTTAATTGTGGTTTTTAAGGATTTTATAATTTAAGAGGCTAAAAGAGGAGCAGGTACAGTACAAAAGAGTAATATAAAGAGCTTATGTGAAAATGACGATCGCTTGCTTGCATTTGGTTATTCTTTTGCATACGCAATTGATTTTGTTGATATTGAACCGACTTGAAAAGTAAAACGGTTATTAATTCGATCTGTATTAGACTTTTTCCTTTCCGATACCTTATGGGTCATTATTTGACGACGGGATAAAATGAGACATTGCAAAATAGTATATTAACGTACACGTTTTATAAAGCATCATCGCAGTTTTATAACGGGACAAGTGCTTAAAACTGCTTTATATAACACGTACGTTATACTATTTTTTCTAATTTGTAGTTTTTTTAATAAAAAACACATTTAAAAAAAAAATAAATCTTTCAAATTTTGTAAATTTTTATGTCTAAATTTTATGTTGGTAATACTATTTATCATAGTAGCCTCTGGACAACAACAATTATTTTGCGAACTGTCATTTTTTGATTTATTGACCCATTTTCACCAAGAGATTCTAAATTTATTTTAGCGATATGAGATTTGAAATTGGACGGAATACGTTGTGTGATCCTTGTACATTCCGTACATATACAGAGCGTTCGGAAATTCGGGCGATTTTGCTACTTTTTTTCGAATTTCAAAAGACGTGATTTTACGTCACGGCATTGCAATTTAGTATAGGAAAGATGGAAAATTCAAATAAAGTTGAAGTTAAAATCGACATTGGAAGGTTAGTAGAATGAATTTTGGATAGGACTTGGCAGAAAATGATAGCTTGAAGCATCTACAAAAGATTGATTTATAGATTTATGCAACCAACATACATGACTGTTATCCACACAGAATAAAAAAGTAGGTTATCAAGCTATTTTTCCTCTGTGAAAAATGGGTTTTCTCGTAAATCACAAAGGCCGCGCAAGTCAATGAAATAAAACATTTAAATGTTACCAACATCAAATAAAGAAAAAACGCGTATCGAAATAGCTTCATTACGTTATTATGAACATGAAATAGAAAAAAACCCTTTATGTGAATAGGGGAGTATATAATATATAATATAATAAAGAAAAAAAAATACAAAAATATACCAAATATACACATAGAAACTATTCAAAAAAAATTACTTATTCTTTATGCTTCTTTTTTCTTTTTTCAGAAAAGCTGCTTTTGGTTGTTTTTCTGTCATATTCAGCTAAAGAAAGACCTCTTCTTAATATCCAACACTAATCGGCCCTCATTTTTGTGTCCCAGCGCCCCTGGTATTTTTTTTACATCTCTTTTAATAATTTCATGAAATCTTTTACCTTGTTCTTCACTCACGTCTCCAAGATTTTACGGGAAATAGTCCAAATGAGAATGTAAAAAGTGAATTTTTATGCTCCTTTTGAAAATAGTTGAGGTTGGTTTTGACCTGACGTTGATGATTCAAAATCACTATCCATAGCCTGTAGGGAGCCAGAAGTTAAGGAGTTTTCAGTATGTTCTTTTAGTACTTTGGGGGGTATAAGTACATAATCACTGTAAGGAACTGGTCTGAACGCTGAGTTAATATAACGCAAATGCGTATCGTAATAGACTTGTTATGATACCAAATTAGAAAAAGTTAATTAAAATATGTCTTAATAATAATGTTTTATGTCAGAATTTATATGATTAAATACTTATGTCTTACTGCAATTAGTGACCACGAATTAAAAATAATAATTCCGATTTAATGTAAAAATATGTAATTATTTGGTCCACGGAGTGGAATGTGAGTCCATGGAGTTGACAAATAATAATTAAGGGAAGGCAAAGAAGAATCTTTTTGATATTATATAGAAAGTAAATGATATCTAATAACAGTTACTAATTATAAGTACACTGTATTTCTTCGGTCCTACGCTTGGATATAAAGCCCTTGGGGTGAAACGATAAGTGGCTCGTAATAACTTTAAACAATAAATAAACAAAAGTTTTATATATTCTACGGACAAATGCAAACACAGAATTATCATATCTACGAAACTTAACAATTCATCCTTATCGCTGATATTGTAACAGTAACCTTTTTAGTCAGTATAATTTCTTTTCCAAGCCAAGTCCATGGAGTGGATGCCCATGGAGTGGAAATATTTAAGCCATAACGTCCATTTTTTATAAAGAAAAATACATATATTAAAAAAAATTCCCAACTTATAAGTCAGATAAACTTTTCTTTCCTATGCATTACAAAAAAAGTTAAAATTCAATTTTTTTCTACCGTTTTCCTGCTGACATGGAGTGGACGATAATAAAAATTCTAACTTTATTTTACTAATGTTTTGGTCATTCAACTTAAATTTATAAAAAAACAACACATCACCTCTTCTTAAGAGCTTGGAGCATACTGGAAGGAATGCGTTAATACACGTGGTAGGCTGACGATGTTGCCAGATATAGATTTAAAATTTCAATTTCTATTTGTCTATGGAGTGGACATGGATTGTGGTTACAGCCATAAATAATGACATAAAAGCAGAGTTTTGATGAAATAGGTAGAACCCTTTTATACAGTGTGTTCTTGTATATTTGTGAAATAATGTCCTGTAGATATTTTTAAATGTAAAGATAAAATATAATTAAAATCAAGCACGATGATACCTAACTCAAGAGGGTTACCGTCCAGAGCGGACTTTTTGGTCATAATATACCAGTTAAAAAAAAAGTTGAAGAAAAAATTCCTTAAATAGACATTAATGATAAAGGAATTTGTTTAAAATTATGATTTGCCAAGTTTTTATAAAAATATGTTTAAATTGTTTTTAAACTTTATAGTTACATCTTTGTATCCCAAATATAGAGAACGTATATAACCAGACAGATAGACTGAAATGGGAAACATGTTTTTCGTTATCTACGGATGCTAAAACATCGACATTTGATAATATCTAAAAACTTTTTTTTTCGCCATTACAACACTTTCTCTTGCGACGAAAGTTAAAAGTTTGTTTGACTTTTTCGTCAAAAATTTTCATTTTGAAATTTTAGATTTTTCCCTAGATATTCGTAGCATTTTCTAGATATGTGAAAAATTTGAACTTCTCACCTCATCTGGAAGTAGGTTTACTTTTCCGGACAAGCATAAATAGTTACATTCCACACTAAGGAAAATGATCTAAGAAAACAGGTTTGCCAAGACATAGTTTGTATTGATAGCTTATTTTGTATTAGCTAATATTAAATAAATTGCTACTATATCAAATCCGCTTTAGTTTTATATATATATTCCAGTATTGCTAGAACAGTGTTTTTATTGGTAGTAATCAGTTTTATTAGCAGCACAGTCTTGTTAAATAATGAACTACTTTTAATACAGCAATTTTGTTAAGAAATAAATTGTATCTTCCCAATTAGGCGCATTTTGTTCCCAGTAAAGCGCTTTCTCTACAATTTAGAAAGCAGAACAGCGTCCCCGAAAACGAATTGATCCTGTTAGAACCTATAATTCACGTTGACCACATTAGTGGGGGTTCGTAGCGATCGGCAATCGCCGAGCGCCGTTGTATTAGTTTTAACGTATTTGTTGCGCGGGTCACATCGTTGTTTGCAGTCTTCTTGCTGTCCTGTCTGAATTTGAATTTTATTGATCGTATCAATTCCTCTATCAATTAATTTATTTTTACTTTGAATTAAAGTTTTTTTAGTATTGGACTTTACAATCTATTGACGAATCTTACCATCTTAATAAACCCTGTTGCATAATAGATAATCATATATAATGTTAAACGACAAGAACAATATCACACTAGAAGCTATTTAAATTTTTGAGAACTACAGTACTGATTTTTAGTGGTAAGTATGACAGACGAAATGCTTGCCAGAGGTCCACTATCTCCTGTTGCTGTAGAGCCCCTTAGTTACGGCACCCTATATATCCATATATAAAATTCCCACAAAAATAACAATACCAAATCATTGTTTTATAAATACAGAAATACCTATTTTTGCTTTAAATAAATAGCTAAATGTTGTTTTATTCTTTTCCTTTAGTTTTATGTTTTCACATACTTATTTGGGTAGTGTGTCGATATTTTATTTTATAAATAATAAAATTAGTATCTACGCTATATCTTTACAAAATATTAAGACTTATTTACAAAATTTAACAGATGGCGAAGGTAAAAGAACTTAGTCCGGTTCTGTTTCTGTGGCCAACCGCTTAACGTAAAATATACTAGACTTCAACAGAATGCCATTAATGACAGGTGATGTGGCGAGTTCTTACATTAACTTGACTATGCCAGACATGCGTCTCTTTGATGGGTCACTCTCCGCACTGAATCCTTCCTTCACTTGGTTCAGTAGCTCACTTCTCGACAACATGCCGAAGAAACACCCGAATGATGCCGGAGAAGTCCCAAAGCTCCACAGCTATATCGTATCGAGGTCGCCTTTTAACTGCACTGTTTTTTGCCATTGACAATGTTAGGGTGTGTTGCATAATATATATGTCGTAGGCTGATAGTGAAATCCGTCATTTCATGACAAGCCTAGTCATATCATGCTGCACGCTAAAAGGTATATTTGCAACTGGTTTGTTCGTTGTTCCCCAGAGCATTTTTTTCAATTTTTTCAACTAATATTATTTTATAAAACTAAAATTTAAATTAAATTAAAAAAAAATTGAAAAAAATGATCTGGGGAACAACGAACAAACCAGTTGCAATATACCTTTTAGCCACGCTTCATGATATGACTAGGCGTTTCATGAAATGACGGATTTCACTATTAGCCTACGACATATACAACACTACGTAGCATGGTGCCAGACGTGGAGCTGAGACCCCATTCCTAGGACCAGAGCCGGCTATAGAAATAACTAAAAAGCAGGTACGATCTGCACTAAACGAGTGGGCTGAACGCTGCTCTAAGGAGCAATGGCGGACTGTTCAAGGGTGCAGACAAGCTAAGGACTTTATAGCTTGGCCGGGCAATGCTAAGCTAGAATGGATTTTAA
This sequence comes from Polydrusus pterygomalis, assembly GCA_963969555.1. Taxonomy (NCBI): domain Eukaryota; kingdom Metazoa; phylum Arthropoda; class Insecta; order Coleoptera; family Curculionidae; genus Polydrusus; species Polydrusus pterygomalis. The sequence continues at coordinate 80,957,096 of OZ018375.1, forward strand.
ACAGAAGACGATGTGTCCTAAATCCCTTGATTGGGATACTGACAGGACACTGCAAGATGAGGAAGCACCTAGCACTGATTGGTGTCGAAGACGACCCAATCTGTGCCGGATGCCTGGAGGAGGAAGAGACCCCGCTGCATTTTCTGGGTACCTGCGAGGCCCTGGGAAGACTCAGGCACCAGGTCCTGGGATCAGCGGCTCTCCAGAAGGAAGAAATCACGGCCCTAGCCTGGAGCGACATACTTAACTTTATAAAGAGGTCGGGACGCTTTTGCGGGGGCCAAGGTGGTTAGTGTGACTGGGGGAAGACTCTGGGGTAGGCAAAAAGGATCGCTGTTGGTCTACTTGCCAGGTCTTCGGAACCTCCCCTCAATTACTACTATTATATACTACTACGTAGCATGGTGGCCCGGTAAAGCAAACTAAATATGTCCGCGAAACAAGATACCTTCCGCTCGAGATGCGTGAAGGCCGCAGACTGCTTCGCCAGGCTGTTACCAACTAGTGTTGGGCATATTTCACTTGAGCGAGGATTTGAAATTTCAAGTTGAAATTTTCATGAAATTTCTGCGAAACGTTCGAAATTTATAAAATTTTTGTGAAATTTATGAAATTTTTGTGAAATTTATGAAACTTTTAAAAAAATCTTAAATGTCGTTAAAAATTCATTGAAATTTTTGAATTTTTTTTTGGAATTTTCATTAAATTTTATTTTCTGTTGTATCCCACAAACTACATTGATAATCGGTGAAGCTAGCTAAATAAATAACAGACGTAGCCAAGTCGAGCCTGTCGTCGCGCCGATGAACCAGGGGAATCCCAAGTATTGCCGAGATTTGGGATGCGTCTATTATATAAACGAGGGGGTGGTTGGTTACATGGAAAGGTTTGTGAAAGTTTCACTGAAATCTATGAAATTTTTCTGAAAGTTTCGAATATAATAAGGACATTTATCAGTTGAAAGTTTCGGGTGAAAATTTCAAAAATGTCACTGAAATTTCACTTTTTGGGTTAAGTGAAATTTTTCTGTTTTGAAAAGTTCAAAACAGAAAATTTCATTCGAAACTTTCAAATGGCCCAACCCTACTACCAACTGACCCATTAAATTAAAATATTCATGGAAACCCTGGGTCGCCTTATACTTTTTTTCATTAATTTACTGAGCAAATTATTTCTTTTCTGTAAAACAAGGAATTTTAAGAAAATTCTTGTCGTTGCTTATAAGAATGTTTCTTCGGAAACAATTTGATATTTTTCCTTTATTAAAAAAATAAAATACAGCAGCATTAGCGGATTATTTACTGCCGCCTTGAAAAATGAAAGCTTCTTTCTGCTCAGAAACGCTAATAACAACGGTAAGGTTGGTCCCTTCCTTTCGAATTCAACTTGCAAGGAGGAAAATCAATTCGAGATGGCATTTTAAAATTTCAATAAGAAATTATATTTTTAACTTTGTACCGGGTGACAAGTGACACCTTAGGAACAAGACTCTCAAGTAGTCTCAATGGATTTTCATGCAAAAAATTGGATACGAGATTAGCATTAGCTAACATTCTTTGAAGTCATAACAAATTACTTAAAATGCACGTTTCTAAGCAATCGACAACTTTAAGCCAATCAATATCAAATGATATTAGGGAATTATTATAGACACAACACTACTTTAAAGTTTTTGTAATATTAAAGTATATTTAATTCAATTTAATGTAAATTTATTGTGTTGTAGGGGAAGAATTTCAGATGCAATTAATCCTATTGTTTTTACGAAAATGCATGGAGACAATGGTTCTCGAAATTCATCATTTTAAATCTCTACAATTACTACATCACTGAACATCTCTAAACAAGCGTTTTGGTGACAAATCTACATAATAAACTAGGTATGAGAACGAATCAGCAAGGTGGGTTTCAAGACTATTAACTACAAAAAAAAACTGCTTAGGCACTAAACTCCTCAAAATTATTTAAAATCCATGGATGCAGACTGACTTTTTCATTAAGATAACACAGGCCTGCATGAAATTTGTGATGACGTGATTTTTGTTTGTTGAGCTTAGTTTTTATATAGAAATAACTAATTAAAATACAATTGGTCTCTATCACCCACAGATTTTTTTTTTAAAAGAAAAAATATAAAAAAAACTTATAATAGGCGTTTTAATACATTTTAAAATGAATGTAGTACTTCGAATTCTAAATGATTGATGATTAAAAAATTATTTTCTGTGGTGCTACACACCTTCCGACTGGATACTTTTTATCGACTTCAAAAAGGAGCTTTAAAGCTGTTCTTTTATATAATGACAATGTTTTTGCTTCTGTTTCGGTCGGCCATACAGTTAAGTTAAAGGAAAACTATGAACATTTAGAGGAATTACTTTTAAGAATACAATATGAAAATCACAACTGGGAAGTGTGTGAAGATCTAAACATTTTAAGTCTTCTCTTAGGTCAGCTGTCTGGATTTACTGAATTTCCATGTTTCCTGTGCGAGTGGTCTAGCTAGCGAGAACAGCATTGGATAAAAAGAGACTGGTCACAAAGAGAGCCTTTAACACCTGGAAACAAAAATGTAATTCGCGAAAGTCTTATTGACCCTCAAAAAGTTTTACTTCCACCACTTCAGATAAAACTTGGACGCATGAAACAATTTGTTAAGGCATTAAACAAAAAAGGAAATTGTTTTAAATATTTGTGTAAAACATTTCCGGCTCTGTCAGAGGCAAAATTAAAGGAGGGAATCTTTGTAGGGCCACAGATTAGCAGCTTGATGAAAGATACAGAATTTGAAAAGGTAATGGAAGATAAGGAAAAACATGCATGGAATGCTTTTAAAGAAGTTGAACATAAATTACTAATATGTTGAGATCGTTGAAAATATGCTGGAAAATTTCAGGAATTTCAGAATATGAGCATAAAAATTCACTTTTTACATTCCCATTTGGACTAATTCCCGGAAAATCTTGGGGACGTGTGTGAAGAGCAAGGTGAGAGATTTCGTCAATATATTAAAGAGATGGAAAAAAGATACCAGGAGCGCTGGGACACAAAAATGATGGCCGATTTCTGTTGGAACAGAAAAACAACCAAAAGAAGCTTTTCTGAAAAAAGAAAACATTTTTTGAAGAAGCGTAACGAATAAATAACCATTTATAATAGTTTATTTGTGTATATTTTGTATATTTTTGTATTTTTTTCCTTAATATATTAAAAAACTAGCTTATAAATAAAATAAACCGTGTTTTTTCTATATTTTTAGATTTTACCGGTTTGAAAAATAACCTTACGTGATATAAAAAAACTGAAAGCAGATTTGAAATCAGCGCTACCCAATTACTAGAAAACAGTTAAAAATTTTAAATCAACTTTCAAAGTGTTAAAAATGCAGGCCTGTGTAATTAGAGGCTGAGATTTAGGTACCTACATCCCTGGGAACTAAAAACAAAGGAAAGTGCATGCACAACATGTCTAGGATGGAGCGAAAACCCTTTTTTTTCGAATATACTAACACATGGGTGTGGCATAGTTGTGTTGTTATATTTAACTAAAAATAAATTAAGTTTAAAGAAACGATATATTTAAGTTGCAGTTTGATTGTAAAATTTTGCAATTTTTATTAAAAAAACCCTCGAGAAAACCTTAATTATTTTCTTCAGTTAAAAAACTTATTTTGAAATGTTTACATGCCTGGGCGTTAAAAAGGTTCCTTTTTAGGTTAAATTTGACAAAAACGACTTCACGACTTCTTATTTAAATTTTTTAATTCCTATTTTCAATTTTATAAAACGCAAAAAAAACTTATAAAAACTTGTCTGGTAATTTGCGGAATTAAATAAAAAAAATTTTTATTGCATCCATGTTAGCAAAAAAAATTCAGATGTGACTTGTGAGAATACGGGGATAGTGCGAACTTGTTATTATAATTCGATCTAGGCATTTAGCTGTAAAGCTGCAAGTAATACAAATTTCTTATTGACATAAAATTTTTCTTCCCTTTCAATTACCTATTTCGGATCAGAAAATAAATTATAAGCTAGAAGTTTTTACTGAAAGTAAAATATAAGGTTTTAAAGAAAAATAAATTTACCCCAAAAGAAAAAAAAACGACTAATGAACAGCTTTGAACAGCTAATAAACAGTTTTGAACGACTAATGAACAGCTTTGAACGACTAATGGACAGCTTTGCACAGCTAATGAACAGCTTTGAACGACTAATGAACAGCTTTGAACGACTAATGAACAGCTTTGAACGACTAATGAACAGCTTTGCACAGCTAATGAACAGCTTTGAACGACTAATGAACAGCTTTGCACAGCTAATAAACAGCTTTGAACGACTAATGAACAGCTTTGAACGACTAATGAACAGCTTTGAACGACTAATGAACAGCTTTGCACAGCTAATGAACAGCTTTGAACGACTAATGAACAGCTTTGCACAGCTAATGAACAGCTTTGAACGACTAATGAACAGCTTTGCACAGCTAATGAACAGCTTTGAACGACTAATGAACAGCTTTGAACGACTAATGAACAGCTTTGAACGACTAATGAACAACTTTGCACAGCTAATAAACAGCTTTGAATGACTAATGAACAGCTTTGAACGACTAATGAACAGCTTTGAACAGCTAATGAATAGCTTTGAACGACTAGTGAACAGCTTTGAACGACTAATGAACAGCTTTGAACCCGTACACTGCTGGCGCATGCGCAGAAGGGACCAGCGCAAATTGATGCAGGACTCTTCATCTATCTCTACTTTCGATATTTATTCTTGTCAAGATCTTCTGAGATTTAAGGAGGAGTGAGTGAAAGAGAATACAGGCCTGTTTATTAAAAAAAAAAACGTGAATATGTGACTCTTAACTCCGGACAGTTCTCGGCATAAATTTAATGACAGGTGACTTAGCCACGATGTGGCGTGTTCTTAGATAAATTTGGCAATACGGGCAATGTGCATCGTTTTTCTAAAGAACGTTAAATCCTTAATATGATACAACCGAAAAACTGCAATTACTTCACTGATTTACAAAGCCATTGGACCATGCTTCAGAACTTCCAATTATAAATAACGATAAGTATATGATACTCGTGGCAATCTAGAGCGATCACAACTCCCTTATCATTACATAATTATATTAAATATGACTCTAATTTAGTCTTTCCCTATTTACGCGGCAGTAAAAGAAACCCAGTCATTATAATTTGTTTGATTTTGTCCTGCGCGCGATTGAAAGGCCCCGTACACGTTCAAATAAAACAGCGTAAATGATGATTACTGAACACTCAACGTGACCATTATGGCAATGCAAACACACGAGGGCATGGCCGCTGCTTTATGAGGACAGGAAAATTGGCAAGCAAGTTTTCTCATTATGTAACGCCTTTTCTGCAGGAAATAATATATTGTATACTGTATGACGCTCATAGGAGTATCATAATACTATCTATATAGTTATGGTAAGCCAATAATTTTAAAAGCAGGGACATTGTTTTAACAGTACGTACCTAGATATTGTCAGTATTTTCGTGCTGACTTATCTGTAGATTTCCGACAGTAAAGTTTAAAATAATATATTTCCATTTTTTACAATACTCGGGGGCATTGAGAGAAATCCTTTTCTTAAATGGCCCGTTTTTAAATCAAGTTATGTAGGTACTTAACTTTCTAACCTGAAATCGGATTGTTAGTTAGTAGTAAGTTTTGAAAAAGGGAATAACCAGAATTAAAAAAAAAACGAAGAACCTAAACATATTTATTCAAGGAGTCCATTATTTTGGTTTTACTTTGAGGTAGGGATGCAGAGTGTTTCACTCACGTCTCGCTCTCGCGTGACGAGACGAGAACGAGACGAGACGAGAGATTTTTCTGCGAGAATCTCGTGAGACGAGACAACAATATGCGAGAGTGAGATCTTCAGATTTTGATTAGGATTTGCGATAAACTTTAAAAAGAATCCCGTTAGTAATACCCGCTATCTTTATTATCTACCAATATTGCAAAAAAAGGTCTAAAAGAAATGTTACCTTTTTTTTTATAACTTCTATAGTTTTTATTAAAACTTTTAATACAGAGAACCATTTGATAAACGATAATCGTCGCCGCAAATTAAGTATAATATTATCATGGTTTCCAGTTGTCTCTGGGAATCGCTTTTAACCATTTTTTTTCTATAAATCATAAATGGCCGGAAATTTAAAGGTAGATAAAGTTTGATTTGCACCCTGGAACACTGGCACAAGTTCTGCTTCAATCGAAATTAAAATTAAGCAAAAAAATAGTAGTCACGTGATTCGAATGATCTGTCAAATTTTAATTTTTTCGAAAAAATAATTAAAAAGTGGGGTTATTTCTGAAAATATCGAAAAAAGTTATTAGAAGAAGGTTTTTTTAAATGCAATTTCTAACCCTCATGCAAAATTTCAGATGCATAAAATAATTTTGATTTTTTACCCATATTTTATAAATTGCACCATTTTTGCAAGATAAGACTTAACCAACCGACATACAACTTCTTAGTTTTGACAATGCTCTATTTCAGATACATTTTCTTTAAAGTAGCGCGTTATTAAATATGTTTTTCTACAAAATCTAAATTGGGCTATTAAAATTTGGTCGCATGTGATGTAAAGTTTATTTGTTTTTAACCCTGTATAAGGTAACTTCATAAAAGAAGTATTTTTGAAAACGTAGTTTGTGTCTGAAAGTAAAAAAATAAAAAATAAAATAAAGGGGTTTTAAATTGAATCGTTGAAAGCATTGTCAAAACTAAGAAGATTTATGTAGGTTGCGTTGAGTCTTATTTTGCAAAAGTGGTGCAATTTACAAAACATGGGTAAAAAATCAAAATTATCTTATGCAGCTGAAATTTTGCATGTGTGCATTTAAAAAAACTTTTTCCAATAACTTTTTTCGATATTTTCAGAAATAACCGCACTTTTGAATTATTTTTTGGAAAAAATTAAAATTTGACAGATAATGCGAATCACGTGACTACTATTTTTTGCTTAATTTTTATCTCGATTGCAGCAGAACTTAATGCTAAAGTCAAATTTCGAATAAAACTGTTAATAAAAAAATCCCATGTGATGCGGACTTTACCTGTCACACTGTATAGACAATGATATTATTACAAACGATAATATTATAACAACGACCACTAAAAACGTCCCGGTTTATTAATTATTCAGTTAAAACATCATTAAACTACAATTTACACTGCATTTAAAACATATTACACACATTTTTTAACCAAAAAGGGAGATAAACAAAACAGACGTGTTTTTAGAAGTCTGACGCCGGTAACTAGTAGTAGTAGTAGTAACAAGATTTATTTAGCAATGTGCTACAATTTAACAAGTTATATAAAATATTTGAACTAATTTAACAATATCATCTTTAAAAAAATTTTATCAGTCACTATTTTGTTTTTTAAATAAATAATTTTTCAATGATTTTTTAAAATTTTTCAAAGAGGTCTGTGATTTAATTAAAATATTCAAGTTATTATATTCACTTAATCCTTTATAGAAAACCGATTTATATGTCAAATGTTTTGATACCCTACCTAGACAAAAATCTTTATTATACCTGGTTGAATAGTTATGATTTTCAAAATTTTGAGTTATAAAATCTTTCAAATGAGAAGGCAGTAAGTTATGTTGTATTTTAAAAATAAAAGTACAAATCAAAAGAAATACTAAATTTTTAACATTTAACCACTGAAGTTTCGTTAACATTAAATTTATTTTCGTATATTTATCCACATTTAAAATTATACGCATAGCTTTATTTTGCAAAACTTGGAGTCTATTAAAGACCTCATCATTTGCTGTGTATAAAATAGTTGAACAATATAAACAATGAGGTAAAATTATAGTGTTATAAATTGTTTTTCGTGAAAATAAACTCAAATTTTGACTAATTCTTTTTAAATAATTAATTTTTTTTCCAATTTTAGATACCAGGTTTTCAAAATGTAATTCAAATTTTAACTTAGAATCTAAAATTACTCCCAAATATTTAAAAGAGTCTATAATTTCTAATTTTTCTTCATCAACAAAAATATTTATGTCTGTATTAATCACGCTATTTCCAATAACCATAAATTTTGTTTTAGAAACATTTAATTTTAATTTATTTACCTTTAACCAGTTTGATAAAGTTTTTAATTCAAAATTTAAAATGTCTATACAATCAAGAATATTTTTACCCTTTATATATAATAAGGCATCGTCAGCAAACATTTGAATAAAACTTTGTTTTAAAACATTTGGCATATCATTTATATAAAGAATAAATAATAATGGACCCAAAATGCTACCTTGTGGTACCCCAATATTATTATATTCCTTTTTAGAAAAAATATTATCAATTTTTGTTTTTTGCTGCCTATTACTTAAATAATTTTGAAACCATTTATAAACAACTCCCCTTAATCCATACTGATATAATTTTTTTAATAATTTATCCCTATCAATTGTTTCGAATGCACGTTTAAAATCCAAAAATACTGCCAATACAACTTCATTTTTGTCAACGCTTCGCTTCCAATTTTCAATTACAGACTGGATTGCCGTTTCTGTTGAATATCCTTTTCTAAAACCTCCTTGCATATTTACTAAAATTTTGTTTTCTTCAATAAATTCGAGTATCTGTTCATAAACTGTCATTTCTAATAATTTTTCAATATCCCATAATATATTTATTGGCCTCATTTCACAGCTTTTTTTTGTATTTTTAATTTTTGGAACTGGTGTTATAATAGAACATTTTAGATCTTCAGGTATTTCTCCATATTTTAGGCAGGTATTGATTAATCTTAATATAATTTCACCTGTGCTTGTAAAAGTTTCTTTTATTACTTTTTTTGATAAAATTTCACTATAATTATTGTTTGATTTGAGTTTGTTAATTTTAAATTTTAATTCTTTTAATGAAACTTCTCGGAATTCTTCAATGATATTGGAACATGTAGCAATTTTAGGACATAATATTTCATTTCCAACCTCGATATCATCAACTATTTCTTTAATACTATTAACGTAATAATTATTCATATTTTCAGCAATACAATACGGATTTGTTTCTTTTCTGCCGTTAAATATCATTTCCTTTATTTCACTTTTTGTAGTTGGCTTGACAAAATTCTTTAAAGTTTTCCACATTCTTTTTGGATCATATTTATTTCTATCTATTTGTTCATCATAATATTTTTCTTTTTCTTTTCGTAAGACACTGACACAACAGTTTCTTAATTTTTTGTACTCCTCCCAATCATTAGAACTTTTGGTAATAATAAATTTTTTATACATATTGTCACGTTTTTTCTTCGCTTCCATAATCATTTTGTTAAACCATGGTGTCGGATGATTTCTATTGGTGACTATCTTTGTTATTACAATTATGTTAATAGACTTTTCAACATTACATATTATATTGTCAAACAAAACATTTACATTTAAACTATTATAATTCCAGACACTTGATAATAGTTCATTTGACAATTTTTTGTAGTCAACATACTTCATAATTTTCCTTTTATCTCTGTCTTCTAAAAACTTTTCAATATTTACATAAATCCAATCGTGATCACTAATTTTCGGCTCCTGTACAACACTGGTATTTAAATAATGGTCGTTTGATATTATTAAGTCAATAATTGTTTTAGATTTATTAGTTACTCTGGTGTAATCTGTTATCATTTGCTTCATACCATTTATATTGATTATTTGTTTAAATTTTTTAACATAAAAATCATTATTTATGAAATTTATATTAAAGTCTCCAATATGTATCACTGTGCCATTTTTTTCCCATGTCAAATTACATTGCATTTCAAAAAATGTAAGAAAATCCGTTATATTTCCACTAGGCGATCTGTAGTAAACACAAAGTTCGTAAAACTGTCTGTTAATTTTTAAATTTATATAAATATACCAATATTGATAGTCCACAGAAATGTCTTTAAAAGTATTGACTATAATTTTATAATATACATAAACTAAGAGTCCTCCCGTATGGTTTGAATTTGAGTTGCAACGATACAAATTGTAATTGTCTATTTCTAATTCGTGACTATTTATTTCGTTTGTTACGTGAGTCTCTGATAAACACAATACCAACGGTTTTTTATTCACTACAAACTGCTTAATTTCGTCTCTAATTTTCAAAAATCCTTGTGTATTTAAATGGTAAATTTTGTTATGTTCTTCATCACGTTTTACTAACTTTTCTTCAATTACTATATTTTGTAATTGCTATTCTTCAATACTATAATCAATTTTTCTTTTAGCTTTGTCGATGTTTTGTTTAAATATTTCACAATTAAAATCAAATGGTGAATGGTTTATAAAATAACCAGTATTATATTTTTCATTGAATTCATTGCAGTTTGGGCAAATAATGTTTTCTTTGGAAATGGTGCATTCATTGGCATTGTGTCCAGTGTTACCACATTTCATGCATACTTTTATTTTTGTGCAAGTTTTAGCTGAATGGTAATATCCTGAACAGTTATAACAACAAGCAATGTCAACATGTTCATAAACTGCACATACAGAAAAATCTATAAAAATAAATCCTTTTTCCATAATATTTTTAAAATTTAGGCCATCTATTTCCAAAATTGCTAAATATTTTTTTTGCATTTTTTTAATTGTAATTAGTTTTATTTTTGCATTTTTTATAAAACTATTCTTTTCTAATATACTTGTAATTAATTCGTCTTCACCCATTTCATCTTCAATTCCAACAATTTTTATTCTAGGTTTTTTTTCTTCTGGAACTACCAGTATATAATTTTTCCCTAAGTGATTTTCCGCTTCTTTTTGAATTTTTTGAACTTCTTCCTTGCTGTTGCAAACTATCTTAATACCACCGTCTTTTAAATTATCGATTTTCGATATTTCGACATTTAATTTGGCTGGATTGATGTGTTTTCCTACTTCCTGTCTAGTTTTCTTATTATCTTGTTTGATTGTCGGTTTAATATTTAAAACATTTTTAAATACTTTATTGATTTTCTCTTTTTCCTGGTGTTCATCGGTCACTTTAGATTTTGTTGTTACGTGTGAATTGCTTCACTATAAGAAATACAATTAATTCTATTTTCGTTCTGACATTTTCCAGAAAGAAAAGCTATTTTTTCTTTTAGTAACAAATCCTCCAATTCTTTAATAATTGTGTCTTTAGCAGTCAGAAGTTCATCTTTAGTTTTGATTATTTCTTTATAAAGTTTTTCATATACGTCATGTAGGTTAGAAACGTCATTAATTTTGACATCGTCTGTCACTGTTAATAGGGAAATTGAACTTTTTTCTTCTACGGACTCGGTTTCATTATTTTTTATATTTTTCTTATTTTTCTTTCTCGGTTGTTGACTCATTCAATGTATTACTTGTAATTTTTCTTATTCTAAATACTTCTTTTGTAAAGTTTATTTTCTTCTGACAAATTGACTATTTACTGTCAATGGTAATAATTAACTGATCTAGTTTTGCACTTGCGTGCATTCTGTTCCGCCTCGTGATTCTGCAGGTAACCACCGTTACCGTTTTGTGCCTTAAATAGTCAAAAAAGGTGTAACTAACTTTAAATACTCTAAAATTTGAACCCTGTGGTAATACTAAAGGGTGTGGCGGCTGCTATTTAAGGGCTTATGAATATTTGCTCCCTAGGGGAACCACGCATCATCAAAAATACAGTATAATCACATAAATTTACAAACTCTCTATTAATACCGTTTTAAAACACCCTATATAATAATACTCCCGCACTTTTTTAACCAGTCAAACCCTTTGCCATTTGAGCTACGGAAACTATGAAGTTCTCTCACCAACGTCGGCCGTATAACTTATTCAATTTTTATCTTAATACAGTTTAAAATATCCAGCAAGTCTTATATACTTATCAAGAACCCAATGGTCCTCTGTATTAGGTAAAAATCGATTTTTCCTTCTCCATGCATTAGTTAGAGTTCACATTAAATTTGACCCAGGTAAAGAATACATTTCTGTAGACCATAATATCTAAATAAAAATTTAAATAATCCAAAAACAGGCCATTGTACTTTGCAAAAGGAAGTTTATACCAAGAACTGTTCTATTCAACACAAATTCTATCTTTAAATATGTTTTCCATGTTTTGAAGTATAAATCTCTAGTCTCTATACGATTTCTAAAACTAATGCTGAAAACAGAAACCAAAAATTCTTTTGTATGTGAATAGAAGAGACACTGAAAGGCCCAGATAAAGAAACCAAACGTGACGAAAATTCGCGCCTATTGAATCCGTGGTATTTGTATGTAAAAGTATGGAAATTCTGTCGCACTAGCAATGTTTTCTGTTGGCAGGCCGGATGAATTATGTAGCAGGAATATTAACAGAAATAGTTTTATTGTTTTTTTTTTCCCAAAAGGGTTTTTAATAATTTAAATACAATAAACTTATTTTTTACAACCGATCGGAAAATAGACACTTTTTAGAGAAGTGTTGTCACGTATTTTATTTATTGTTTTAATTAATCAGAATAATTAATCGAAACAATAAGACGTTCCAGCGACGGCAGCTGTTCATCGGTGAGCACTAGGTCTTAGGTTAGGAATGTGTGTCACTTTTCTTAAAAGGGCGCCACCTATTTTTCGAAACTATGTGATTTTGTTATATTTTATTTAAGAATAAGAGGTTCAAACTAGGAAACGACCTATTAGAGAAATGAGTGGAAAATAACAAAAGACAAATGGAAAAATAAATTTAAAATAATATGCAGATTTAATTAAAAACCAAAATTTTACATACAGCAGTGTTAGGCTGTTGCCTTTAAAAGTAAAAATAAATACCTTGATTAAATAAGATCCTTAAATTATAATTAATAAAAAGAACAAAATCAACAATTTCTGATTTCAAGAAAAATTCACTCATAGGCGTTTTTCTATAAGTATACCCCACGATTCCGTGTCTTGATTGATCAATCAAACGCTAAAAAAATACATATTTTTTTTAGAAGACGCAACGCACGAATAATATGATAAAAGGAAGATCAGAAACGTTTTACATACACATTAATACGTAAATGATATTATTTTCTATAAAAATAATTCTAAATTGCGAGAATAGGTTGATAATCATCTCTTTTTTTAGGCAAGTTAATTAGCAATATTAATGATAAAAATGGAAAGAACTGGCATGTTATCCTAGCTTCTGGTAGAAAGTTCAAACTTCAACATCCAGAGGTTGACTATGGCTTAGCAGCACCATAATTCCATTCCAGATGAACAAACATCTATATCTTTAGGCAGAGAAGAAAATATCTTCCAAGGCAATGACTAATCAGTTCTGACGTAATGATGACTTGAAGGTAACATCAAAGAAGGTACGATTTGTAAGGTAACAAAGAGATTACCTTTGAGGTAATAGAAAACTTTCTGGGGTAGCCTTAAGACTCTAAAAGGAAAAGAAAAAGCAATGAATTTAAGAAATACTACATTCGGGGCTAAATATAACTCACCTCAAAGTGATATTTGAGAGTTTCTGGTAAAAGTTGGCATTTCTGGATAAAAATCTTTAATTCGAGAAGTAATAAGGGCGGCTCCGATCTAGTGGGCCGAAATAAGAGATTTATTTACCAAAGATGGTCAGGAAATAAACGGATTGAAAAAGACATACCTGAAAACCTCATGTAATCCATTTCACAAATTGGTGAATTGACGATACATATAGGTAGCTTAACTATGTTTCACAGCAATAAAGCACAAGAAGAAACAACATGGGCATTACTATTTCCCGAACGTTATTACTAATAAAATTCCAAAATGTCCATTTAGGAGGAAATTTAAATACTTTGCCCGTAGGAGTGACTTGCTTCATGCTAGCAGCAGAGAAAAAGTGCCACTCGTCTCTCAGCCCTTAGCAACAGTCCGAATCAAGACATCACACAACCTAGAGACACATGGGACCTCAATTTACCTAAATTAGAAGGAGATGAAAGAATCGAGTCACGTGCGTCAAAATAACGTGGTCAACACGAGTGTTTGTTGGGATTTCTATCATCAATCATGCGTAAAAACATAAAGGTGGTACTGGGTAGTTTATATTATGGTGAATGCACTAGATTACGTCAAATTGAAATATTTAAATAAATTATAAAACGGGAACGCTACAGTGTTTACCCCGAAAATATCAGTTTTAGCAATATTCTTTATTGTAGTTTAAAAACAATATGCATCTAAATAAATTTTAAGGTTAAACTTAGCAGAAGATCGTTTGGGTTTGCTTTATGTAAATATCAACGTCAAATAGGGACCGGTGCCGGCAAACATTACCGCTTCCTATTTAAGGAAAATAGTCGAAGTCGATGTACACTATACACGGAGAAAATTGTATCGTATATAATATATATTTAAAAAATTATATTTAAGTTACGTATAATTTATACCTGAATATATGATCCTGTATGCTTAGAAGTAAAAAAAAATATATATTAGGCCGATTTCCTATTGATATAGTTAACACTAAGATCCAATCTGTGTTTATTAAGTATACAATATTTTTAACAACGCTAATTAAATATATATCAAACAGAATATCACACCTATATGTTAATATCTAAAATACTGTATTATCATAAAACCGTTTATTTTTATATTAAAAATACAGAATACAAAAAACAGGCTTTATAAAATACTGTATATTAAAATTTTAATATACTGTATGTTAAAAAAATTTCAAACGAGCTGGAAACCTACAACAACCCTCATTTAACTAGCAGCAGTCGACCGGGTCGGACGACGGACGAGAGGTGCCGGCCGTGCATAATTTTTTCAATATGAGTGCGAATTTTGTGAAAGAACTTCTAACCTCTTGGGGAATGGGTAATTTATCCCAAAAGTTTGAAGATACATCCTGTTTTGCATGCGGCATATAGGGAAGATTATGTAACATTAAGGTATTCATTATTTTAGATCAAATATTTACAATTACATTATTTAGTTAGTATGGGATAAATGTTTTTATTTTGTTCACAAAATATTTAAATTGTATATTTACAATTACGTTATTGGGTTAGTATAGGATAAATCGTTTTATTTTGTTCACAAAATATTTAAATTGTATATTTACAATTACATTATTAAGTTAGTATAGGTTAGATGTTTTCTTTTCTTCATATAATAAAGTGCTTAAACAGAACTACATATTGAAATTGCTTTTATTAGAAACCCAAGTTCAAAGAGATCAATATAAAGTTCAATTTTAATTAATTTCTTCCCTTAGGAAAGTTTCTGGCTACGCTCGTGTCTGTATACAGGATAAGTACATACATTTGGAACGAATTATTTGCTTCACTATCACCAAATTACTTAAATTTGATAGATGCTGTTAACTTACAAAACTAAAATTGACAATTACAACTTTGTTAAGTTAATTGTTTTCATAATATTATGTCATACAGTAAAACAACATTGAAATTGTAAATGTTCACTATATTAAAATAAAAACGACATATTTCGCTAACACTGTAGCTTCATCAGATTACAATGATATAATAAATAATAGGTGCAAAAGAGTATATTGAAGACATATATGAAAAACAGTGGGAGACTGAGAATATCGGGAATTCCAACTGAGGGTTTAACATAATTAATAAGATTAGATACAAATGGTACAAATTTTCTTTAACTTGAAATCGTCGTGATAATAATCAATTTTAAGTTAACTTTTTTAAGTTACCCACCTCAACCAAATTTTAATAATTCAGCGGTTTTGGAGCAAATTATCAGTTCCCTGTTTTTTTTCTAGTATAACAATATTTCAATTTTAAAAATATTATATTTTTATATTTTATAACATGGTATTCTAAAATTAAAAATATAGTTAACACGTCTTTCAGATAATGCATTTTAATAATAAATATTCGGATATTAAATTTAAAAATAATTTGATTGTTACTTTAAGAAAATGTGTGTTATTAGTTTTAATATTTATGTGTTAATTTTACTAATAAGAAATATTTTAACATTTTAACATATAATATCTTAAATTTGAAAATACTTGACCTAAAAAATGTATATTGTTATTTTAGATATATCGAATCGCTGTCCCAGATGGACACATAAAATATATCTAAAATAAATATAATTATTATTAAATTTACGATCCATTTTTCTCAGTGTAATACACTCCCGTGTAAAAAAAGGGGGCATCATAAAATTTGAATTAAGTTTAGGGCTTTAGAACTTTTTATTTTTACTTCGATTTAAGCGATTTTTTTTAGAGAGCTATAGATACATTTATAAGTTTTAACATGCTTATACAAATTTTTAGAGAAATTGATTGTTTAACATATTATACAAGGATAGTTGAAAAGTTGTTTTTTTTTGCCTAGTGTCAAAACACCCTGTGGAATGATTAAGAAGCAAAATACCTTCAAAATATCAGTTTTTATTAAGCCGAAAATATTATTTGTATTTTGGTTTTTGGTTCATGTCAATATGTGCTTTTGCTCTCACCCAAATGCAAAATGATCTCGATGCTGTCAATAATTTAGGAATCGCAAAAATAAAGCTATTAATAGTTATGTATGGTACTAGTGCGTTATGTTAAAAATAAGTCACGAGAGAAAGATTTATACTACGAGGCCGTCAGGCCGATCGGTATAAATTCTCAAGTGACTTAGGAAACATAACACACGAGTGGCATACAATGTTTTATCCAACAAGTGGAAGAAATAGTTTTTTATGAGTTAATAATTAATAATCAAAATAAAAATAATCAAAGTTACTTGCGTCTCAGTAGCCTATAAATGTCAGAATGACTTGACAGTGACTTTTTACATTTTGGTCAAAGTTGGTTGATTGTTTGGTTGCCACGGGCATGATACATTGTTAGCAAATGTTTAAATAAATTTTGACACTTGTCAGTTTTCCCTGCAGAAAAAGGAAGCTTTTTTGAAGAAAAAAAACCTATAGAAAATGGAGACAACCGATGAAAATTACGTTCCTGAGGATATCCTTACGGAAGCTGAAGAAGCAGCGATGCAGATTTTGCCAGAAAAGTCCCGAGATGCTTACGATAAGGAGTTCAAAATGTTGGAGTCTTGGATGAATTCACGGAAGATAAAAGGTATTGATGAAAATATTCTATTGGCTTATTTTTACATTTGCGAAAAAAATTTGCCCCATCGTCGCTATGGACCAAATACTCGATGCTTCGCTCGACTATTCACCTTTATAAAAAAATCGACATTTCAAAATATGGCAAACTAACGAGCTTTTTGAATTTGAAAAGCAAATCACAGGGATACAAACCAGAGAAGTCCAAGACATTAGAACGACCTGAAATAGAGAAGTTTTTGAACGAAGCTTCCGACGACGAGTACTTGTTGATTAAAGTGGCTTTCATAATGGGGATTAGCGGTGCTTGTAGATGCGACGAATTGATCAAATTGAAAAGAGAAAATATTCAAGACAAAGGCCAATATTTTTACGTAGTTTTGCCAGACATTAAAACCAAGAAATCAAGAAGTTTCACCATACTTGAAGAAGGATTTCCAGTCAACCCGATTAATTTGTGTAAAATATACATGTCTTTGAGACCAAAGAACACTAGTTCTAGCAGCTTTTTTGTTTTTTACAAAAATGGGAGGTGTACCAGCCAGTGTGTGGGAATAAATACGTTGTCGAAGATACCTTCAAGAATTGCAATGTTTTTGAAATTAGAGGAACCAGCGCTCTACACCGGTCACTGTCTGAGAAGGTCTTCGGCGACTCTTTGGCCAATGCAGGGGCTAACATGACTACATTAAAGCCTCACGGAGGATGGAAGTCCTCGACGGTAGCAGAAGGATACCTAGAAGAATTGGTGCATACCAAAATACAAATTGCAGAAAAAATACAAGGTTCTAATGTGTCGGCGTCTTCGAGCACTATCAGCAGCTGTACCGATATGGGAGCGTCGGGTTCCAATGAATTTTACAATGACTTTAAATTCGAATAAACCGTTAGCGTTTTCCTTTAATTTCAATATCAATGTGAATTTTGCTTGTAATTGTAATATAAATAAATAGAATACTACTTTAAATATGAACGTGAGGTATTAAATAGTTAACTTGTCTAAAACGATATTGATAATGATAGTCATATAGTTGAATTCACATAAACTTTTAACGCCGTGACATTTCAGTTCTGTCATACTTGTCAAATACTGCAGCAACTCATAAAATATAAATTTCGAAGCTAAATTTAATTAGTATAATTGTACTGCACACAAAGTATGTCTATCTTGTATTATTTCATACGATTAAAAAGAGATAGAAATAAAAAGAGATGGCCGAACAATTCTAGAAAAAAAAAAGAAAAAACACTGACCAATCTCAGCTGTATAAGAAATTTAGTAAGTTGGCGAAATCTTAAGTAACTAGACAATGACAAGTCTTGACATTTGGCCTTAAAACTTTATGTGAATTTAACTATAACTGTCATGTGTTGGATAAAATAAATAATCTGTTTTTTAATATCGACGCCAATAATTATATAACAATAAAAGTAAGTTGTATGACCACTATTGACTACCAAACCTAATTAAGTTAATATTGAAATAAAAACGTAAGACAATATAATTAAGTTCAAACGAAGAGTTTCTATCAACAACGGAAAACTACGAGAACATGCAGATTCATTTTAGTTAGGGTGAAAAATGATGGGGAGTATAAAAGCTTTCGCCGCGGGATATCCGCCCTGATTGAATTTTGACAAAACGTCAGGTAGTTTATCGAATATGTCAACAAACGGAAGAAAACAATATTCCATAAATTAATAAGATCCTTATAATTTAACCGAAAATATAAAGTTGTTATCTGGTTTGCCTTACTTACACACGACTGAAAATAAATTGTAGCCAATTCCGCAGGGGCTTGTTTCTAAAAAACATAAATAAATAAATATATAAGATCACAATCCGGAGGTTAAAGAATTAAGTAGATTTTTCCACAAACATCGACTAAGAAAAAATAATAGTCCGGGAGGCAGCGTTGCATTTTTTATGATGATTTAAGGTCGCTTGATTTTGTGGGTATTCGATAGTTTAGATATAGCTAGCAATTGAAACAAACGTCAGAGTCGTGGTGGACCTAGTCGTAAGAAAATGTCAAATATGTCAAAAAAAATATCTAAAAATTATTTATGGTTGTTTGAAAAGTTGTACAGCAAATGTTTATATGATGACAATAAATTTTAAAAAAGTCAGCTGCAAAGATAATGGGGGATTATTCGTCAGCTGCTTATACAGGGTCCTGCACCTCACCCCCGTCTTCTATAGCTCATTTATTAATTAAGTTAAAATTTGGATATTTTGCAGACCTTGCCTGTATCTTCAAATAGAAACATCTGTATATTTATATGTCATTTGATGCAGAATTAAAAATCAAACATTTGTCCTAATTATAACCCTATTTGAAATAAGAAAAATAAATTGCTTTAAAGTTTGCAAAGTTTGACACTAAACGGACAATAACGGGTATTTCGTATTTTCAGTAAGTATGGAGTATTTTATTAATTTAAACACATCAAACTAGGTCTAGGCTACACAAACAAGGTATGAAAATAAGGAAAAACACAAACCAAGATAGATTATCCAGAAGCATGTTTTGATAATTTTATTTGCAGCCCTACACTAGAATCTAATTAGGTACGCTAACTTTTCGGGCCATATATTGCTTCAAAAAGTTTAAAAATCCACTTGTCCCTATACTTATATGATATAAAAGAAAAAAGTAAATACCTAGGTATGTTTATATTAATCCAACGGTGAAAGTATTCCACGGATCACGTTCTCAGGCAAAAACTCTTTCAAATTCTTGAACAAGAAATTGTACTTGAAAATGTTTTACACATATCCAAGTTTTTCCCAAATTGTACAAATCAATACAAGTTAAATACCAACTAATATTTGACTTGAGGTTAGGTACGCGATTACATCGAACATTGGTTATTTTGCTGGTTTTGTTTGCTTTTTATATTCGATTTTATACCTTTTATAGTTTAATTGACTTGTTTTCTCTTTCTTTTTAAACTAAAAACATGACGACGAATCATTTTTAAACAAATTTTAGAAACAAACCCTCAAAAACAATTTTCTATTCTCAAAATCTGATAGGTTTGCAACTACTAAAAATACCAGTAATAAGTACCTTATTTCCCAAATTGATCAAAAATTGAGAAGAAAATTTAATTTTTTGGCAAGAATTTGGGACAAAGTTTAGCTGTTTACACGTAAAAATAAATTGATAGTCAACTTTTCCAATTTCTTGAGCACGAACTTAAATTTTAAAGCCCAGACCTGTCTATTTTCCCCTTTGTCAAAGGATAACATATAATCACTTTCGTGATTATTGTTTGCTTATCTAAAGGTAAATATCTATGCTGAAACCTTAGTATCGCCGCATCATCCTGTATGCATGGGCCATTTAAGAATGTAAGCTCTAAATGTTTTTAAAATACATCAGTTGTTTGATAAAATATGCACTATTATGGTGGAAGTGCCACGCATGTCGTTTCTAATACCAGACTTTAAATCTTCAATATTAATCTGTCTATTTTTGTAAAGCTTATTTTTAAATCACCCCAGCAGTTTAATGCGGTGAGGACTGAGGATCTGGCCATGCCACTCGCGAGTTCACCTTTCCTGCATATCGAGGCATTTGGAAACTTGATGTTCAAAAATTGACTTGAATTACAGAAACGGGTTTGTGCTTTCTAGGTGTGCCGTTTTTAACTACCGTGCGAGCAAAAATTATGTGCATCAAAGAGGGCTTGGATTAAAAAAAGTAGGGCTTAATTTAGATCACAATGATATGAGGACGATATATCTAACCAAATCTAGGTTAAAATTTTGTCAAATTCATATTATGACATGTTATGCCAAACTAATGAGTAATAGAATAAGTAGACAAATACAAATTTATTTTTGTTGTTTACAAAATTAACAAAGTAAGAATATACCTACAGAAAGAAAAAGAAAAATAATTACATAAATTGCAAAATGGAGATTTTCACTACTCCACATGCGTGTATTCTGAGAATTCATATAACCGGAGAGGTGGAACCAGGCTTCATCCGAAAAAATGTCAGGTCTAATAAATCATTTATTTCCAATACATTTTGGGTAAACCATTGAGAGTAATTTCTGCGTCTTTCAAAATCTGCGGCTTGTATTTCTTGGAATACTTGCACTTTATAAGGAAATAAATTTAGCTGCTTCTTAAGAATACTCCTGCATGTTCCATAAGATCTTCCCACTTCGCGTCTTATACAATTTGTTGGCGTATTTTGCATTATTTCACGAACTTTTCCAAGAAGTTCTTCTGTTCTTACAGAAGGTCTTCCTGCTCCTTTTTTGTGTTGCATAGAACCTGTTTCCCTAAACACAGCCACGGTTCTTTTAGGCAATGATAAAAATCCCCAGCAATACAAGCAATGTTCGTGAAAATCGTCCATGCACAAACCCGGATTGTATTGCCACTCACCATTTACCCCCCCCCCCCGTGTCGAAAATACGCTTCAATCATGAATGTTTTGTGCTGTTCAGTAAAGCCCATTGTGCGAATTGTTCAAGAAATTGGAAAAATTAGCGACGAATCAAATTACTTGTAACGACTGTCAAAGATGACGGAATCACTGATTGATTGTTAATCCAGGTAGTTACTGACACCCAACAGGTATTAAGGTCTACGGCTAAGCATTACGTTTTTAGATGCAAGGACCTCTTTGATGCAAATAATTTTTGGTATATGGATGTGTCGCCAATTTACAAAAAAATATTCTCAGTAGTTTTGACTTTTTGATACCCTGTATAATCAGTAAACGTGATGGTAGATACAACATGTAAACTATTGCGATATAAATAGTAAAAAATAAAATGGGAGCGTCAATTCGTAATCAATAACTCCGTACATAAAGAGAAATCAAAAATGCACCGCACCCTTAACTTGCTTCCATCATTTAAACACCATTTGTTACCCATGCAAACAAAGGGCCATTATTTATAGCGTTAACCCTACAATTACCGTATTGGATTGTCCTAATAAAATAGTACTCTACTTCAAATAACGAATGTTAATTAGCCTTATTTATGCGACTAGTTCTATAATAAAATGTAATAATAGTTTGCATCAAGAAAGGTTTTTCAGGCACGTACACGGACACGTGTGAGACGGACTTCTTTATTGTAATGAAAAATAAAGTGTGCACTTTATTTAATGCTAAATATCCTGTTAATAAAATTTCACAGGGCACTGTTAAATTAATAATAATAGTAATAACAATAGAATATAATATAGTGTCCGCGAAAATAATTAAAAAGTGAATATTGTGGCATATCGGACAAGTGTGTAACTGTTTTTTATATTGGAATACACAAGGATCCAAGCTAATGGATACCCTGGGGCGGGTAGACCACGAAAACAAGGACGAAACGGCCGTCGAGATCTTACCCCCCTCCCTCCTAGGGGCATGAAGTAACAAGATTGACAATATACGCAAAAGATGTCCCCCTCGAAATAAAAATCGACGGGTCCGAGCGATTTTCCACATTTTTATTTTAAAGCAGGAAAATCGAGGTGGGAAGTTTTCAAATGAACACCCTGTATATTCACAATAACCTTTTTAAACTAGTATATATAGGCTAAAATAATGTTAAATACTTTATTTCAATACTCAATTCTTTTAATTCCAAGGCGCACATATATAGTGTTTCTTAGGTCAATTTAATGACATAAAACAGTATGAAACTCCTAACCATAGGCGTCCCAAACAAATAATTAAAATGCGTATACACACTTATAAGTTTGTTTTACATTGGGTGTTTGTACATACTACACTTTATAAACCCACTGTATATATAATAATATTATATTAAAATAATAAATATAAGGTAACTCAAAGATTCTATACACAAAACTAAAACCAGAAAAATAAACCTGACACGGCACGACACTGCTCAGAAAATGCTTTAATTTTTTTACCAGAACTCCATTCTGGGACCATTCCCCGGCCCGTCCATAAGTTCCAAATCACGTATATTTTATCTTCGTCTCTTCCACGCCATCGGCGGTCACTGGCCTATCTCTGTCTGACAGAATCGATCGTTGAACGGGCTGGAAACCGCTTCAGCTTATACCAGCCGCTTTAACTGGCGCTTATCACCCCTGACAACGTGCATAAATTGTGAACGGTTGCCAGTTCTACCAAATTTTCTGGTTTGTTCATATATTATGTATAAGTATACGAGAAACAAGGGTTTGCTAATTAGTTGTTTTTAAACACTGAAAACACTTTTTGTCTTGATTTCAGTTATATTGTTTCTTAAGGACGAAAGAATGTATTATTATAACAATGAATTGCTTGTTATTTTTTTCTGTCACACTCAAAACTCCTCGGTTTAAAGTATATTTGCAAACTAGCTTTCAAAGAACGTTACTGACTAACAATTGAATACTGATATAAATGAAACATCTTTAATAAAAAAACTTAAAGAGTTGAAGAAGAAAGATCTGACAACCCTGGTTGTGAAGTCGGTCTCTTTGAGACTGTTTACCGCCGTATGGAATGATTGGAATGTCCTCAAACTGAGTTTGGATAAATTATACCAATATGGCAACTATTTTACAGTCTTGTCATACTGAAATAACAAAAACTGCATCGCTGAGTTAAAGGAGTAAGTATGTTTGACAACTCAACTGAAGCTGGCTGTGAAAGAGTTGGTTTCAATCGGAATAAGCGGTACATTATGAAATTAACACAATTCCAAAAAGGTTTCAATTTCAACTAATTGAAAACTATTTTTCACTGCCGAAATAAAAAAAAAATGATCAATTTAATGAGAAAACCTTTTTCGATTAAGTGAAAAGTCACAGAGAGGGTATATATAAATACCTTCGGCGCCGCTCCCCGCGGTTTCGTAAACTGCAGCGCCATTTATCTTTATACAGAGTATTACACGGTATTTCGATTACCCGCAGCGTTGCTAGAGGCCAAAGCCTTTAAGGGCGAATATGTAGTAGTCCTTGATCATATGGTTTAGTTTAGGGATACATTTTGTATTGTGTTTACTCTCTTTACGTTATTATAAAAACGACAATTACAAACGTTAACACAGGTGTTCCGCAGGGGATCACACTGGGCCCTCTTCTCTTCAGCAGACCTCAAACTTTATCAAATATTAAAAATACTCGCATACATTTATATGCGGATGATACGCAAATTTACTTATCATTTAGGCTCAAAAGGGTCCACACTGCCATCACTAAACTAAATAAGGATTTAAATGGGCTCTTGGACGTAACGTCCAATCATCTACATAAAATTAATCGCACTATATCCATAGCTCTACTATTTTGTAACGAAAACCATAGAAATGCCTTGTTAAACGTAATAAACTTAAAAATCGGTTCCGAAGTTATTCCCTTTAAAGAACATACAAGAAACTTGGGTCTTATTGTCGACACCAAGTTAAAGTTTAGAGAGCATGTAACACAATGTTTAAAAAGGGGATTTTCCATGTTAAAAATGATTTACTGTCACAGACATTATCTTTCTCAAAAAACGAAAACGAAACTATGCGATTCATTAGTCCTGTCCCATTGCAACTTTTCGAACAACGTTTATGGCCCCTTTTTAAACTCAGTTGACAACAGGTGGTTGCAGAAACTTCAAAATTCTTGAATAAGACTGGTGTGTGGAATAAGACGTAGGCAAAGGGTATCACATAAACTCTCTCCCTCTCTCTCTCTCTCTACTTATTTATACTACAAGGGATGTAAGTAACATTTACTAGTCGAGAACGATTTATATAGCACCATAAGCATTGTTATTTTAACAACAACGTTAACCTAACAATTTATTATCAAAATTTGAGACAAATTTTAATTATTGATTTGTATAAGAGCCAAATGGATATAGAAGAATTAAGCAAATATCGCTTGTCTGTTGCTGCTGCCACAAAAATCAAGAAAGAGGTATGAAGCAACGTATCAATACTTCAAGAAATAGTGCCAAATAAATACTGTTACTGCAGTTTCAGAAAACGTGCTTTTGGCGTACTTACTTTCACGAAAAATCTGCTGTTTTACAGTGTCCATCAAGCTTATGGTGTGAATATTCCATGCTGAAGTCCACTCTTTTCATAGAGGAAACCATAGATATTTCCAAGTATCATAAACTTCGAGCATTTTTAAAAAGAAAAAATGACGCATACGTGCACAAACCCGAACAAACCCAAAAAATCTAATGTGTTTTGACAGGGAAGATGTAAATAAATTCCTGTTTGAAGCCAGATGATATTTATTTAATGATGAAGGTTGTAATGATAATGGGAATTGCTGGAGCGGGCCGTTCTAGTAAACTCTGTGGCTGTGCAATGAAAATGGACAATCTTGAATTAAGGCATGAAGTCATATTTGTTACTATTCCTTATTCCAAAAATGGAATGGCACGTAAATTTATAGTGACTAAAAGTGACGATGAGAAGGTTTGTAATTTCAAAATAGTTCGAAATAACATTGATATAAGATCACACATGATGACTTTCATCCTTGCTTCTTCATCTGATATCAGCTTCTTCATCTGATATCAAAATGGAAAGTGCTTAAACCAGCCTGTCGGGAAAAACTCGATTTCTTCAATTCCAAGTAAAATTGCTAAATTTCTGAACTTTCAGAACTTTAAGGAGTATACTGGACCTCCCTTAGAAGAACGTCGGCCACTTTATTAGCGAATACTGGAATCGATGTCTTAGCCCTCAAGCGACATGGCGGATGGAAATCTGCAACTATTGCGGAAAGTTATGTAGCGGAGAGAGTCAACAATAAAAAGGAAGTTGCAAATAAAATTTTATACAATATAACGAAGCCAGAAGTCTCCTGCAGTACCTACTTCAGGAGTAACAGAAAACTTGGTTAGAGATGGAGAAATTATGGAGTCAGAACATTTCATACAAATTACAAAGAAAAAACGAGAAAATATTTATCCAAATTTTGTAAATAATGTTCATAATTGTAATAATTGTACTATTAATATTCATGTCACTTAATATTACTTAATTTTTATAAATCATTGTTTTTATATGGCATAAATTATTACCACCCAAGGGTGGTAAGTTGACTTACAACCCGTCGTCAAGGGCAATCGATACCTTTTTGTTTTTACGTCCTTCAAATCAGTGTCAAAATGCCTTGTTTACAATATAGGGAGGAGAAAAATAATATTTGAAATGGTAATACCAATCAAATACATTTTAAAGAGCTATAGAGAGTCTGTGCGTTGGGGCTCAATTGCGATCTTTTAAAGTGTTCGTTTCGAGACATAGGTTTCCATTTGTGAATTTACCTCGGCCTTCGTGTTGTTTTTGGATTGCAATTTGAAATTGTTCAGTCTATGGCATTTGCGATATCATGACGTACATATTATATACAAACAGACCGTCCATCTGCGCGCGGCAAGGTTCCACAAATACAACGCCTGCACTGACAAAAAGCCTTCTATTCCTTATAAATATTCACATACTCTTTATACAACTGTGACAGCAACTGTAAGCCAACGAAAGACTATACCGTTGTGTGGTGATAACATCACGGTCATCAAGCCAATAGGAAATAAGAGTTAATGCTACCATAGAAAGGGTTATAGCCATTATTGAACTACTGAATACTCACAGTAATTATCGAGTTCTATTATTGGGGATGTAATCTGGTTTTATATACTGTATTAGCTGCCGACTGGCAGTTGTAATGAAACTTGTAATTAATCATAATAATATTTGCTTGCTACGGTTAATAATGCATACTTACCACTAAAAACCAGTACTGTAGTTCTCAAAAATTTAAATAGCTTCTAGTGTGATATTGTTCTTGTCATTTATCATTGCATATGTTTATATATTATGCAACATGGACTAAGATGGTAAAATTCGTCCATAGCCTATAAAGTCCAATACTAATGTGTGTTGTGTGTGTTGTGCAAAATAAGAATTTTCTATTGCTTTAGATGACACGCAAAGTTTAAAAAAACTTAAATAAAAAGTAAAAATAAATTAATTGAAACAAGTATTGGTACAATCAATAAAGTTCAAATTCAGACCGGACAGCTATGTGACCTGCGCAACAAATACGTATAGAAACTAATAATAGGCGCGCGGTGATTGCCGGTCGCTACGAACCCCCACCAATGTCTTGTTGATTATAGGTTCTAACGGATACAATTCGTTTTTGGGGACGCTGTTTTGCTTTCTTAATTGTAGAGAAAGCGCTTAAGTGGGAACAAAATGCGTCGCATTGAGAAGATACAATTTATTTCTTAACAAATTTGCTGTATTAAAAGTAGTTCATTATGTAACAAGACTGTACTAAATATATGGACGAATTTTACAACAACACCCAAGTAGCAATTATAGACACAAATTGGACACAAATTCTTTGTTAAGAAACGTTTCGAAACATTTTCGATTAAAATTATTTAGATTGTGTGGAGACACGTGTGTTTCGAAACTTTTGCGACATATTTTCGAAATTAGTTACTAGAAACGATTAAGAACTATTAGTTTCGAAATACTTTCCAAACTACAGTGTCGATACATTTAAGAAACGCACAAAAGAAAATTTTTCGAAACATTTTTATATAACATTATGAAATTGTGTTTAGACACATGTGCTCCCAAATTGTAGCCATACATTTTCGAATTAAGTGATTCAAAACAAATTGGTATTCTTCTGCTTTGAAATATTTACCAAACAGTGATATCCATTTAATTACGAAACTTGCGCAGAAAATAATTTTCGAAACTGCCAGAAACCTTTACACTACCGCACCCGGACAATTATTATAATCTCGATTATAACGATTATAACCTATAAATTGTGCATTTTTGTTTTGTTAATATGGGAAGAAAACAATAGTTTAAACATTCTTCGAGGTTTTACAAGGCACTAAAAAGGAAAAAGAAAGAAATTGAAATTCAAAAGGAAAAAATTCTTGGCTTGATCGGGCCAAAGTAGGTGGTCTCCGACTATCCAGCTGGTCGGCACAGCCGTTAGGACCAACCTACTTTTTCCTTTGTCTCGACAATTGATTTTTACTTAGGAATAAGTTATAAGTAAGTTTAATTAAACGTTCAACAAAGTACAAACCAATTTTGTAGGTTATATGTCACAGAAAGTGTAAAGTGGTAGTGTATACCGCGACGGTATACAGAAGTTTTATGCTTCTAAGCTTAACCTTTCTCTTGACGGGACTGTGCATTTTTTACTTTAGCGACGTTTGTTTCGCATAGTTTCGGTACAATATCGAAACATTCTTCATGTTTCGACACATTTTCTATGAATTATAGCTACATGATTATCGAAACATTATAGAAACCAAATACTGGAAATTGTGTGTCGACTCCATTTTAGACCAGAATAATTCTTGCTTTCTGGCGGCCATTTTGACAAATTCATTTTTATATTATTAAAATGGACTTTAATTAACTTCCTGCGTCATTTGAAATGTAAAAAAGTGGTCACATTAGTGCCATTTTTCTAGCTTAATCAATGAAAGAAGAATTAAGTAAAATTTTAAAAATATTTAAGATTTTATTTTTTGACAAAGTATTTATTTTGTGTGTAAATGTCAATATACCGGGAGCGTCTTAAGAATATAAAGCTAAATTACTAAATTGCACGATAAAATTTATTTCGTCAACGATTTTTTGATCTCCTCTGCAATAAACCATACGAAAAAAATGTATCACTTATAGAAAATACTCTGGTGAGAAATTCATTATGGCGAAATTATGCTGTCATCATATTGTTTACTTTCTTTTATTTTACAACCTGCAGAGAGATAGATATTATATATCTAATTATTTGTTTCAATAATGTTTCCATTTTGACAATTTACAATTCCAACACTCAGCGCCCTCTTTGTAAAATGAACTCTCACTCGACACATTTATGGAAACATGTTCCAAACATTTCTGAAAAATTTTCGAAACATTTTCGATAAAAGTTTCGATTTTGCGTCGAAACAGCGAAAGTCACAGCCCGTACCAACCACTTGGAAACACGTGCTAATGCGCCATTTAAAATGTATACGTTTCCAAAATATTTCCATACATGTTGCCAACAATTTCCAATTTGTGTCGGAAACAGAAACAATAGTTTCGACACATTTACCGTAATGTGTCTAAAAATGCTACTTGGGCAATATCACACTAGAATTTATTTAAATTTTTGAGAACTACAGTACTGATTTTTAATGGTAAGTATATGCTTTATTAACCATAGCAAGCAAATATTATTATGATTAATGTCAAGTTTCATTACAACTACCCGTCGTCGTATAAAACCACATAACACCCCCAATAGAACTTGATAATTACTGTAAGTATTGAGAGCAATAAGGGCTATAAACCATTCTACGGAAACAATAACTCCTATTTCCTATTGGCTAAATTACCGTGATATTATCACTACACAACGGTCTAGCAATTTCGTTGTCTTACAGTAGGCAAGCGCATTGCTGTCACATATAGTATTAAACAGTTGTATAAAGAGTATGCGAATTCTTATAAGAAATAGAAGGCTTTTTTCTCAGTGCATCCACCACATCGGAACAGTCGACGTCTCTCGGCAAGTTCCTAATATTTCAGGGGAGGCGAAACTGCCGAACGGTTCCAGAAATTGCGATCATTATTAGTATTTGTATTGATGCCTAAGGTGGGTGTGTAGTGATATTCCGCTAGACAGTACTTTAATCACTGTAATATCCCAAATCGTTTTGAACATATTCTGGGTCTTCCGTTATGTGAGCAGGTGTTACCGACTATTCACACGAAATGGGCTGAGCGGACCGTTCCGAGTCGATTCTGTGGATGCCCTGCTTAAGTCCAAGGGTGCTTCTTGCCATACGTTTAAATGTGCGCGATTTATTCATTTGTGATGATTCTTAATTATAGCGTTCCTCTACTCCACGACACAATGATCTCTGTCCGTCTATAATTTGTGTCACAAGCCTACAGACTAAAAATGCGGCTGTGGATCGGCCAATACGAAACCAATATTATGCAGCCGATCATAAAAAGAAACCATTCAAGGCGTAAATTTCATTAATTAAAACAATAACCAGAATTGATGTCAATTGTTTTCGTAAAGCGGCCGGGGCCAAATAAAGTCGTACGGATTCCTGTTTATTAAATTGAATTGACTGGAAACGTTTTAATTCGCTAAATAAATACGGTTTTACCGCCAGATAGTTTTGGTATAGTTTAAATTAGTTTACCGTCTGAAATTGTTCACCATTTTGATTAATAATAGCAATCCTACCAGTCGTAGAAAATCATGTACTTAATGGCTAAGTTTCTTAAGACTAGTTTAAGTTTATAGAAATTGGAATGTCTATGTATGTATGCAATAAGTGTGGTTTGTCAATATATCGAATCACCTTAATTGAAAGAAGAAAGAAAAAAGGTTGTTCAAATCCAAGAAAAATTGCGAACATCTAGCTTAGGGGCGGCTTACACGCAACGTTTATAGTACGATTTGTCTGCGTCGACAAATCGTCGCAAACAAAATGTTGCAAACAAAGCGTGTCTATATAATATACAGGGTGCATGGGGACTTTAACTGGAATAAATTCGATATTATGAAAACCGCTGAAGTTGCGCCTAGAAAATTTGGTTTGTGTATGTTTTGGACCATGCGGAATTAAAAAATGATATCGGCGCTGTTGCCAGATTTCCCAGTTTTGCGCTACTCGTAGTAATTTTGTTATATTAAATGGAATGCCCAATTTATTTTTATTGCAGTAAATTGGGCGTGTCAAATTTAGTACAATCCCAAATTTACAAAATTCTATCTTCACTAGTTGCTGAGCTATGACAACACTGTATTTCCATTAAAAAGTATCGGGACGCTTATTTACCTTAAAGTAGCGTTACCTTGGTAACATCTCCATAGTTACTAAGTTATTGACAAGCTTCAAGAAAAGTTCTTGTCGTGTCAAAATGGCTTATTTAACTAAAACCTTAAAAATAGAAATTCTCATGATGCTGGGTTTCGGGGACCACCAACGTAACAGGTGAAAGATATTTGGAATTTTTGCAAGACATTTTTGTGCTAGAACTGATCGAGTCATACCCCACCGGAAATAATAACTTGGAAGAAAGATTTTTTTTTTCAGGAGGATGGGGCGGGGCGCCTCCGCCCTATGCGGCTAACGCGCGAAATTACGTGAATACCGCCTTTCCTGGCAGGTGGATTGGACGACGGGGAGCTATTGAATGGCCAGCAAGGTCGCCTGATTTAACACCCTTAGATTTTTATTTATGGGGTGATGTAAAACATAAAGTGTATGTTATAAAACCTACAAATATTGAAGATTTAAAATATCGGATTAGACTAGAAATCAGATCTATACCACCTCAGGTTTTACGCAGCCTACAAAATGAGTTTTATAACCGATTGGCTTTTAGCCAAGAAGTCAATGAAGCGCATTTTAAACAACTTTTGAAATAATAAATCGATAGAACTTTTGTCAAATTTGTTCGAGTTAAATTACCGCCTGTAGCACACAGCTGAGAAATCTGACAACATTGCCGATATCATTGTTAATTTCTGCATGCCCAGAAACCCCCAGATAGTAAATTTTGTAAGAGCAACTTTAACGGTTCTAAAGGTAGATAAGCATTCCTGTACTTTTTAATGGAACTACAGTGTTGCCATAGCTCAGCAACTAATGAAGATAGAATTTTGTAAATTTGGGATCTTACTAAATTTGACAGGCCCAATTTACTGCAATAAAAATAAATTGGGCACTCCATTTAAAATAACAAAATTACTACGTGTAGCGCAAAGCTGGGAAATCTGGCAACAGCGCCGATATCATTTTTTAATTCCGAATAGTCCAAAACCCCCACATACCTAATTTTGTAGGCGCAACTTCAGCGGTTTTAATAATATCGAATTTATTCCAGTTAAAGTCCCCACCCTGTATACACTGCAACGATAGAGCATATGTCAAATGGTGTTCTATTAGAGCTGTTTGATTGGTTCTGTGATAATTCTATGTACTTAAACGTGGACAAGACACAGTTCATTAGATTTCATGCCAGATAAAGAATGGTTGACAATGTTAATCTGCATATTAATGACAGATCACTACGCCAGGTTCAAAGTGCTAAGTTTCTTGGTATTTACCTGGATGAATGTTTAAATTGGAAAGTTCATTGTCAACACGTATTGCGGATAAACTTAATTCGTCATATTATTTGTTAATAAATGTAAGATCTATCTTAAGACACCAAACAGTTACTAATGTTGTACTATGCATATGTAGAGTCATGTTTGAGATATGGTCTGGTCTTTTGGGGTACGTCTACCTTATGTAACAATATATTAGTTAAACAAAAGAAAATTTGAAGGTGTATTGCTGGTGTACCTAAATATTATAGCTGTAGGGGTCTATTTAAAAGGCATAATATCTTACCTCTTCCTTGTTTATATATAATGGAATTAGCTTTATTTGTTTTTGTAATAAAAGTGATTTTGTTAAGAATGGGGACCTACACAGTTTGAATACTAGGAATAGGGACCAATTCAGTATTCAGCATTCTCGTGGTAACATAGCGCATAATTGTCCTAGAATTCTGGGTGCAAAAATTTTTAACGTACTGCCGGATGAAATAAAAAAGTGTGAGAAAATACCAAATTTAAAAAAAAAAGTTAAAAGCATTCTTAATCTTAAAATGTTCCTACAGCTTGGATGAGTTTTTTGACTCTGTAAAATGACCAAGTAATTATGTCTGTATCTGTTACTATATTATTATGTTTTTTGTTGATTATTTACTTATTTACTTGTACTTGATTGTTAGCTTTAGGACTACTTTGACTATTCCCCTACAATAATTTTATATTGTCTTATGGGAAAATAAACGTTTGAATTTGAATTTGAATATCTAGCTTAAGGGCGGTTTACACGCAACGTTTATAGTATGATTTGTCTGCGTCGACAAATCGTCACGAACAAAATGTTGCAAACAAAGCGTGTCTATATACCGGGTGTTTCTCGAAAGACGTTTACCCCTATAACTTTTTTATTTTTAAAGATATTAAAATTACATTTTAAGATTATGCATAAGAGATGAGTCTGCATTTATTGGCATAATTTTTAATTTGTTAGCACTTCCGGTTTGACCGGAAGTGACCTTGACTCTGGTATTTTAAATGGGGGATCTTGTATATTTTTACGTATTGGGATACAGTATAACATGCTGAGTGAAATGACACCTCACTTGTCATTTTTTGACGTGTTATAACCTTTTTTTTTTTAAATTTTTAATTTCAATCTAGAGTGCTACAAATTAATTAAATCTGTTAATAAATAGTCAAGTTGTATATGAAAATTAAAATTATGTCATAATAATGACTTTTCCTACAGACGTGTGGAAAAATCAGTTTTCCGCACTGATATCCGCGCGGAAAATTGGTTTTTCCACACTAGTGCGGAAAAGTTTTTCGGCACGATTATGTCAAAAATCCGTGCGGAAAATTGGTTTTTCCACACTAGTGCGAAAAAAATTTTCGGCACGATTATGTCAAAATCAATAATATATCAATTATAACTTGTAGTTATTACTTTTTTTCTCAGAATTAGTTACTGTTACATATTATGTATGTGATTGTTATAGTTAATTAAATATTATTAAATTTCTTTGAAATATGTGTTACTTATTTCCACACGTCTGTAGAAAAACTATTGTACCTGACACGTGCGGAAAATGTTTTCCCTGCACTCGGCTGCTTCACCGAACTCCGCTACGCGTCGTTCGATGAACGGCAGACTCGTGCGGAAAAATTAATTTTCCGCACTTAGGTAAATAGCTATTCTAAGTTTCACAAGCGTTTAAAAAATTAAATTTTGTTTTCTTGACGTTAACTCCATTTTTTCAAATGGAACGATGGTGGTTCACTAGGATATTTAAAAAGAGCATTTTTTTCCCAACAATTTAATACCATACACTCTATGCTATTTTAAAATTGACACTGAAAAATTTGCCTTAAATCCCAATCGCAAATTTAAAAGCGTTATGCATTATTGCCGCCCTCTCTTTTCTAAAGAAATATAAAGGCGGCTTCGAAAAACAATGGGATGGTTTTAAAAACCTATATGGCTTTAATTTAAAGTTGTAATGTCATTAGTTTATAAAACATACAATCTTGCGGCTTCAGAAGAATTTTTATGGTCACTCCAAAAATTAGGACCATATCAATTTGTTAATTTCTAGTAAAACCATTTTATCTGATTTACAATGTAAGTTTAATAAACGAATGACATTGTAATTTTAATTAATAAATAAGCCATATTGGTTTTCAAAACCATTCCATTGTTTTTCAAAGCCGCCTTTATATTTCTTTAGAAAAGCAAAGCGAAGCGATAATGCATAACGCTTTTAAATTTTCGATTGGGACTTAAGGCAAATTATTTCGTGTCAATTTTAAAATAGCATAGGAGTGTATGGTATCAAATTGTTGGGAAAAAAATGCTCGTTTTAAATATCCTAGTGAACTACCATCGTTCCATTTGGAAAAATAGAGTAAACGTCAAGAAAACAAAATTTCATTTTTTAAACGCTTGTGAAACTTAGAAAGTCAATTATTATGACATAATTTTAGTTTTCATATACTACTTGACTATAAATTAAAAGATTTAATTAATGTGTAGCACTCTAGATTAAAAATAAAAATAAACATAAAAATGTTATAACACGTCAAAAAATGACAAGTGAGGTGTCACTTTACTCAGAATGTTATGCTGAATCCCATTACGTAAAAATATACAAGATGTCCCATTTAAAATACCAAAATCAAGGTATCTTCCGGTTAAACCGGAAGTGCTAACAAATTGGAAATTATGCCAATAAATGCAGACTCATCTCTTATGCATAATATCAAAATTTTATTTTAATATCTCTAAATACAGAAACGTTATAGGGGTGAACGCCTTTTGAGAAACACCCGGTATACACTGCAACGATTTCTTGTAAGTTTTCATTATTCTAGTCGTTGTAATTTATCATGGTGGAAATAGTGTTTTGGTCACTTTTCGCTCTTTGTTTAATAAGAAAACGGCAAATTAAACGTTTGAACATAAAGTATAATCAACGCTCTAGATTGTCCAGAGTTACTAAAAGACATAGATAATATTCTCATGTGCATTTGCTAAAGGAACTACAAGGTGAACCTGAAGATTGGAGAAATTATTTAAGGATGGATATTAAAGCATATAATTATTTAGTGGAATTAGTTAGTCCATACATTACAAAAGAAGACACTTGTATGAGAAAAGCAATTTCGGCACACGAGAGGCTAACTGCAACATTACGATTCCTAGCTACTGGCCGAAGTTACAAGGATTTGGAGTTCACAACCTTAAGAGCAGTAACCCCTTTTACCACAATGAAAATTGCCGAACGTTTTGCTGGTCAAACGAAAAGAAAAAATAAAAATTGGTATTTAGAAAATAAATCCTACTTTAAATACCCCATCCAGAAAAGCAAATGACGATCGAAAATATTCCCAAATTTTTTTTTAGAATTTTTTTTTATTTTTAGTAGTTTTGTAATATCTTAAACAATTCTTTATTGGTCAAAAGCAAAATGACTTTCCCGGGTGTAGAATGTTGTACCAAACAATTTTTCTTAAAGCCATTTTTCCATATCGGCCTTACTTTTTTCTCAAAAACGTTGGGCGCGTAAATCCACTTTACACGCTTAAATTCACTTTACGCGCCCAACGTTTTTGAGAAAAAAGTAAGGTCGATATTGAAAAATGGCTTTAAGAAAAATTGTTTGGTACAACAGTTGCTTATTATTTGACCACTTGTCTTGGCTGAGCTGACCTAAACTGACTATATACCTTGCCGTTTTATTTGAACAAGTAAGTCAGATTATCTCAGTCAAATTTCCTCCCCCTTACCTACGCTAAGGTTACCGGATTTGTGACTGAGATCGTTCCTTTTGGCTGATTTATGTGTCAACACTGTCAACTTGTCAATGGTTGTTTTATTTGCAATTTAGTCAAGAAATTTCTTTTAGTTAGCTCAGCCAAGACAACTGGTCAAATAATAAGCAACTAACATTCTACACCCGGGAAAGTCATTTTGCTTTTGACCAATAAAGAATTGTTTAAGATATTACAAAAATACTAAAAATAAAAAAAATTTTGGGAATATTTTCGATCGTCATTTACTTTTCTGGATGGGGTATTTAAAGTAGAATTTATTTTCTAAATACCAATTTTTATTTTTTCTTTTCGTTTGACCAGCAAAACGTTCGGCAATTTTCATTGTGGTAAAGGGGTTACTTCCTCTTAATATCTAAGCCAGCATATTAGGCTAGTAACTGAAACGTTTAACATCATATACAAGGTTTTGAGAAAGAAATACTTAAAGGCAAGTCTATGGTGTTTCTAAAGTCTCCTGGTCATCCAATAAGTTCAGCAAGTCAAAATAACAAAGTGTTGGTTTATAAATAGTTTCATCCCCAGCACCCGAACGAAATAATTTATGTACCGGTGTTCCACCTAAGGAGGTAATCGGCTATATCTCAGAAAGTAATAACACTAGGACTTTGGGAAACAATATATATCCATAAAAGCGGCCAAGAGAAATTGCTGGAAATTATTTTTAAGTTCGAAAAATTACCGCTAGGGGGCGTAAGAGAACTTTCAAGATAGAAATGCCGATTTTCTCTGGATTTTTCTTAATAAAAATATGTAAAAAATATAAGCATTGTATTCTTCATAAAATTATGCAACTTTATGTTAGAAATCGTTTTTTTGTATTTTCAATAATAAGGTCAAACCTTTTTTCTTTCAAACGCTGATATCTCTGCTTTAGATAAACCGATTTTATTCAACTTAGTCTTGAAAAAAGCCCTTTTTTTCCTCTACACGTCGATCTATTAACTATACCATATTGATTCTGATGGTGGCCACTAGATGGTGTTTTTCCGTAATTACCTAATGAATAAGGATTTTCTCAAAAAAATCAAATGTTATGATATGACTTTTTCATCATATTTTATTTTAGGCTTATAAAGGTTATCAAATAGTGGAATAAAAAATCCAGGTCCGTATTTAAAATAAAAAAGTTGATGATGGTCGCTCGAATCCGAAACGTCGGATTAAAAAATTAACCCCATCAGCTTGTAGAGGAGGAAAAGTTACTATAAGGAACTGAAAACCGCAACGTGATATCTTTTGTTAAACTAGAGAAAAAACCAGTGATTTAATTGATTAATGAATGTTTTAATAAATGAAATAATTTTTCCATATTAATTATTATTATCCCTAATTTCTCTAGTTTAACAAAAGATATCACGTTGCGGTTTTCAGTTCCTTATAGTCACTTTTTCTCCTCTATAAGCTGATGGGGTTAGTTTTTTAATCCGACGTTTCGGATTCGAGCGACCATCATCAACTTTTTTATTTTAAATACGGACCTGGATTTTTTATTCCACTTTTTGATAGCCTTTATAAGCCTAAAATAAAATATGATGAAAAAGTCATATTATAACATTTGATTTTTTTGAGAAAATCCTTATTCATTGAGGAATTACGGAAAAACGCCATCTAGTGGCCACCATCAGAATCAATATGGTATAGTTAATAGATCTGCTTGTAGAGGAAAAGAAGGAAAAGTCCAAGTTGAATAAAATCGGTTTATCCAAAGCAGAGATATCAGCGTTTGAAAGAAAAAAGGTTTGACCTTCTCCCACCACTTTATTATTGAAAATAGAAAAAAACGATTCCTGAGGTAAAGTTGCATAATTTTATGAAGAATACAATGCTTATATTTTTTATATATTTTTATTAAGAAAAATCAAGAGAAAATCGGCATTTCTATTTTAAAAGTTCTCTTACGCCCTAGCGGTCATTTTTCGAACTTATGAATAATTTCCAGCAATTTCTCTTGATGGCCGCTTTTATAGATATATATTTTTTCCCAAAGTCCTAGTGTTATTACTTTCTGAGATATAGCCGACTACCTCCTTAGGTGGAACACCCAGTACTTTAGCCAATTCTTTTCTGTAGACAGTTCTTAGCGAATTAATCTTTTTAATTATCATGTCTCTTATCACTTCAGAGTCTACTTCTTTGAATTTGTCAATTAAAATTTCGTAAGCCTGATTCTTTTATCACGGTCGCTTTATTCTTTTGACTTTACTCGCCACAAGCACGAAAACATCTTATATATTTCAATAAACTCCGAGAGAAACTCATGTGAACACTGCGGAAGGGCTGACATTGCTTTAAAAGTATTGTATTTTTAATAAATAAACTTCCGCACTTTCAAAACAAGCAGTAGATTTCAACTACTCTACAACTTAAAGTCTGTAGAAGTAGAGCAGTACCTAGTGTTTGCGCGAATTTGCCATCTACACACATCGTTTTGCTTGCAACATTTTGTCGACGCAGACAAATCGTAGTATAAAATTTTGCGTGTAAACCGCCCAAAGTCAATTACAGTCGTTACAAACTTGTGGCTTAAAAAGACGCTCTACACAAAAAGGTTTAATATGATAGGAAAATACGTGTTTTAAGTAGCCCCCACCCAAGGTCTCTAAAGGGTAGGTTGCCTGGTAACTCTATGGCCGAAGCGACGTGAGCGGGGTGTCTACGTCATCGAGACGACAAAGTTGATTTGTTTACATGGTGTACATAGCGGTTTTCACTGAATTATTGCTTTTGTAGTGTTATTTTGTTATTTAGGTGGTTAAATTTTAAACAATTGTGAAGTGTGGACATATTTTTGCGAACTCACAATATTATTTTGTGAGAAAACTATCACAAATTGTAAATTTTCAGCGATTTTCATTGTGCGAATTTCAAGGTTAGTTTATTAAACTTGATTCTTCTCTATGTTCTAATTTTAAAACAAATTATTGTTTGAATATTTATTTAGATATGAGTGGTGGCAATATTTGTAGCATAGCTAGATGTAACAGTAATTCAAAGAAGAAGCCAGATCCAGGCGAAAAAAGATCATGTTTTTTACATTCCCAAAAAACCCCATCGTTTTAAAAGAATGGGAACGAAAATGTTGCTGAAAGGATAATTGGACGCCCAAAAATAAGAGGATATATGCAGCAAGCATTTTCTATTTACTGACTACAAAGATGAACTGCAAGCTCGCTTAATGAATTTCCAACCAATGGTTTTAAACAAAGATGGTAAGTGAAAAAGAGTAAATAAATAGGCAGTTCTCTATTAATAAAGTGACAACCAAGCCCAAAGTAAATAAACTTATATTATTCAGGGGTGAAAGATTAAAAAGTAAGGGTTGAGTTAATGTATTTATAACAATAATAATATTAATATTTGTGAGGGCTCTTGAAGTACTTATCATCTAATGATAATCATAATTATTATTATTATTAAGACAGAAGTTTGTAGGTTTAGTGAACCCTTATTTTATTTATTTCTTATAGCTGTCCCGACATTATTTTTACCTTTGATAGAAAATAAAGATACCTACTGTGTTATCGAAAAGAGCTTGTCGGATAAATCGAAAAGAAAACAAAGCAACTGTGGAAGGTTTATTACAGTTGGAAACAGAAAAGCTAAAAGCCATTGATAACATTTCCATGGATATTTCGGAGGTTACATCAACAAGCAAAAAAACAGATTATGATATTATTTGGGAAAGAAAATTTTCATTATTGAGACAAGAAAATGAGAAGCTCAAAAAAAAATTGCAGATCATGAAAATAAAGAAACGATTTTAAAACAAAGTGGCTCCAACTTAGATGAACAAGATGTTTTGTCTCCAAACCAAGTGGACATTGCCTTAAAAATTAAATCTAAAGCTCGCTGGACACAGGATGAACTCTTAAAAGCTTACGTTAAAATATTTTGGTAAACGGTCATATACCTATATTTAAGACAAACTTTGCATTATCCGCTGCCTGGAATATCCACTTTACAACAGTGGGCTGCAAATTAATATCAATTTAAGAAATGGAATTATAGATGATATTTTGCACATTATGGGAATAGCAAAAACATTAAAAAAAGTGTTAATAGACATTAACCCTAATCGTTATTGAACTTCTTAGGTAATGAATGGTAAACCTATATTATTTTGTGACATCATTTCATTTTATTCCCCATTGTAAAGTATAATTTGAAATAAAGAAATTATTATTGTTATTATTTCCCACAATTCCCAATATTTTTTAATAATAGATAAAACATGGTTTTCCAAAATATAATATTTAACATTATATGCAAAATGTTAAATGCTTTTAGCACTTACCTACCTATTAGTAATACAATACTGTCTATTTTCTGATAGGCCTAATTAATAATCAGAATATTGAGAATAGAGTAAAAGTGCCTGTTCTTCCACCCAAGCCATAATTAGGAAAATATATAAGAAA
This sequence comes from Polydrusus pterygomalis, assembly GCA_963969555.1. Classification (NCBI taxonomy): domain Eukaryota; kingdom Metazoa; phylum Arthropoda; class Insecta; order Coleoptera; family Curculionidae; genus Polydrusus; species Polydrusus pterygomalis. The sequence goes on from OZ018375.1 coordinate 80,997,562, forward strand.
TATTCCTTTCTTAAGGGCTAAAATCATTTAAAGTTTGTTAAAAAATGATATTTAAACAAAAGCAATTGAATTTACATATCAAAACCACAGGAATTCTGTGTGAAAACTATTTAATTGCCATTCTTTATATGCTGACCATGAAAATATTTTAAATGTGTCGTCTGGATGACGTATTCCCGCGCATGAAATGCGAACATCTGATTGGCCCAAAGTTACCAGGCAACCTATAGTATAGAGACCTTGGCCCCCACCTAGACTACGGCTTTGTTGGCAGATTTGCTCAGCGAATCGCTGGATGAGACTGCAGTTTTGTTCAGCAGTTCCACAAAAACTACGGTATTATGATGACAATATATTTATGTGCAGCGGCGAAGGCATTAGCCATAATAACAAAAAAAGGTCACAATGGGCGAAGGAATGGCATTTGACGAGAAACCAGTTTTACCATATTAACCTGTTCAACGAGCTGAAACTGGATCCGGAAGATTGGTTTATTTGCACATGGATTACGAAAAATATTATGCTCTTTTAAAATTAGTAATCACTCTAATCATCTAACAAGACAAGCAGTTAAGAAGTTAAGAAGCTTCCTGGCTGCAGGCAGAAGTTATGAAGATTTAAAATTTTCGTCATCTCAACTCAAGGTTTGGGTAAGATTATACCAGATACCTGTAACCCCATTTATTCCGTTTTAAAGAAGGAGCATTTAAAGGTAAGGACAAATATGGCCATGGCTTGAATCATTGTTATGGCGTATAATTGGCAATATCGGAGGGGAAGTAGCTTATCGGACATTTTTTCGCAGGCATTTGGGAAGCCAGACGCAGAACTGAAAAACAAAACACAATGTCGCCAACCATTAAAAAAAATAGTTTTGTTTGTTAAATTTCGTCTCGATTGCAATTAAATGAGTTGTCAAAATAAGGCAAAATTGGTGTACATATTTATTATTCTTGCCTTTTCAATAATACTGAAATGAGGCATTTTTAAATCAAATAAGATAATGATAATACTTTGACAGATATCATGATAACAATTAACACGTTACAAAGGTAAAAAAGTTGCATTTACAGTATCACAGTTTAGTGTACGAAATTATCTGTCGTCAACTGTACTTTAATTATTTAAAACTAATCATCGGGTATTATATTACCAGGTAATGAATTTATGAAAACTTTACACGATTTGTTTTTACTGTGTGTGCCCTTTTCGACGAAACTGCAACTTTTTGAATGCGCAACTTTCAAATAACCCCGCGCTCGTAAATTATAACTTCATTTGCACGTATTTAAAGTTCACTTGAAACCCGGAGACATTTTACCATGTCGCAATTGAATAAAATTTTGTAAATTGAGTCTTGTTTCCGCGTAATTTTCCAACCTTTTAGGAAACAAAGCTTGTTGTACATTTAATGTGAAAATATGGATTCGTTAATATAGGAATTATATTTCGGAGATGCGCTAAAGAGATGTGATTTACAGAGATGTCATGCAGTGTTGTAGTAGTTTTTATGTCTTTTAAAGCGTAGTCTGTGTGTGTGTTAGCAAAAACAAAGAATACAAATTTTGAAGAATTTAAATGACAGGGACAGGGATAAAGAAAAGAAATGTTAAGGAATTGCTAAAGATTTATAGCACCTTACTTAATAAAAAAATACCTTAAATTATTATAATATAAAAAAGGTCGCGGGAACATCAAAAACACACCACAAAATAGGCCAAGAATAAAAACTTAACGGCTGGCTGAATGGCAGACCTGCCAAAGCCAAAAAAAAAATAGGCCAAGAAATAAATATAAAATACAGGCATGTCTCCTTGTGACTCGGTCGTTTTAACCCAATAACGCCCGAATTATTTTTTTTTGGAGAATTAAAGTTTTCTTTGTATTTTTAAAGTGATATGAGGCCTAGGTGCACGGTTTTTGTAAAACTTTTAACGAAGTTTCAATACTTTTTCTAAAAATTGATCTTCGGAACTCTAACTGCGACATACTTCCATCTGATTTTCGGTGAATTTGCCAAGCACTATGAACGCATACATCAATAATAGTCCACGTAAAAAGAGACCACCACCATTTCTTACCACGTATTCCAATACGATATTGGGCATATTTTGATCCATGCGATCTGTTCCCCCCATATAATTATTGTATTTAGAGATGAGATCTGGTCGTTGTACTTGTATGTTTCTTTTCAGCTTGAGAAAAGCGACGTACATTTGCAACGGGTTCTATGCCAAAACAAGTCGAGGCTACAGTTACTATACTATTGTCCACCCACCTAACAATTATAATACCGTGCGAGCAAAAATTATTTGCATCAAAGAGGGCTTGGATTCAAAAAACGTAGGGCTTGGTTTAGATCACAATGATATGGGGACGATACATCTAACCAAATCTAGGTTAAAATGTTGTCAAATTCATATTATGACATAATATGCCAAACTAATGAGTAATAAAATAAGTAGACAAATACAAATTTATTTTTGTTGTTAACAAAATTAACAAAGTATACTTGCACTTTATAAGAAAATACATTTAGCTGCTTCTTAAGAATAGTCCTGCATGTTCCATAAGATCTTCCCACTACTTGGGACAGGCGTTTTATACAATTTGTTGGCATATGTTGCATCATTTCACGAACGTTTGCAACAAGTTCTTCTGTTCTTAAATATGGTCTTCCTGCTCCTTTTTTGTGTTGTATATAGAACCTGTTTCCCTAAACACAGCCACGGTTCTTTTCAGGCAATGATAAAAATCACCAGCAATAAATAAGAAAATCACAAGCAAAAAATAGGAAAATGTTCGTGAAAATCGTCCATGCACAAACCCGGATTATATTGCCACTCACCATTTACTCTAACACCGTTTCAAAAATACGCTTCAACAATTAATGTTTTGTGCTGTTCCGTAAAGCCCATTGTGTAAATTGATCAAGAAATTGGAAAAATTACTGATGAATCAAATTACTTGTAACGACTGTCAAAGATGACGGAATAACTGATTGATTGTTAATTCAGGTAGTTACTGACACCCAACAGGTATTAAGCTCTACGGCTAAGCATTAGGTACGTCCTTAGATGCAAGGCCCTCTTTGATGCAAATAATTTTTGCTCGCACGGTACCATCACTTTTATCTATAATTGATTCATGAGAACCTCGTGTTCTTATTGCCATTGTTTTTTACACTTTTATGTACGGTTCTATAGCACCTGAAGGAATGCGGCTTTGAAACACACATTATACGCGGTATTAATGCTTTTTATTTAATTGAACACTTCTAATGAACATATTAATCATTAATAGGCATGCCTATAATGTCACAAACTATTTTACTTATTGATTATAACATATTAAAACTAGTTTTAGACATTTAAAAAAAAGTAGAAAGTTAAACTTTAACATTGTCCTGTGTCCTGTCCCGCACCGACTACAGAATTTATAATGAAACTGCTAATAAACCGGGCACACACCTTAATGCACTTAAATCCGTTTAAATGCATACGGCATCCAATCCGTTTCCGGATTTAAATTAGCACGAGAGTTAAGTAAATTTTATCGGCGATTCGAACCCTCCCGACGACCCCGACCGATGCGACGTGGTCATTGTTTGCCGCCAAGCTGAGCTGCAATCTAAGGGTTGAATCCCATGGGGTACACCGAAGATATATTTCGCAATCTTGCCCGTTTCGTCGTACAGGATCTCGAATCTTCAAGTATTATTATAGCCGCGTCATATTCTTGCAGATCACTATGGATGTAATTTATCATACTAGAGGAGAATAAATTTATAAATTGCGCAAATGTGACAGTTGAACATTTATAACGAAAATGCTCACAAGCACCAATAAAAGATATATAACATTTCTTTAATATTACATATTTTAACGCAAAGCAAAACACTTTTTTAATAAACGCCGCAATATGAAATGATGAAGGGTATCATACACTGTTAGATATATGTATGTAAAATATCTATGTCCTATACTATAGCGATGTCGCGGTGCCTTCAATTTTCAAATGATCGAAATTATTTTAAAATATATGATGAAAAATTGTAAAGTAATATTCATACATTATTATGCTACCGTGCGAGCAAAAATTATTTGCATCAAAGAGGGCCTTGCATCTAAGGACGTAATGCTTAGCCGTAGAGCTCAATACCTGTTGGGTGTCAGTAACTACCTGAATTAATACTCAATCAGTTATTCCGTCATCTTTGACAGTCGTTACAAGTAATTTGATTCATCGCTAATTTTTCCAATTTCTTGAACAATTCACACAATGGGCTTTACGGAACAGCACAAAACATTCATGGTTGAAGCGTATTTTTGAAACGGGGTTAGAGTAAATGGTGAGTGGCAATACAATCCGGGTTTGTGCATGGACGATTTTCACGAACATTTTCCTAACGTTGCTTTTATTGCTGGGGATTTGTATTATTGCCTGAAAAGAACCGTGGCTGTGTTTAGCGAAACAGGTTCTATACAACACAAAAAAGGAGCAGGAAGACCATCTGTAAGAACAGAAGAACTTGTTGCAAACATTCGTGAAATAATCCAAAATACGTCAACAAATTGTATAAGACGCCTGTCCCAAGAAGTGGGAAGATCTTATGGAACATGCAGGACTATTCTTAAGAAGCAGCTAAATGTATTTTCTTATAAAGTGCGAGTTTTTGGAGAAATACAAGTCGCAGATTTTAAAAGATGCAGGAATTACTCTCAATGGTTTACCCAATGCACGCATGTGGAGTAGTGAATACACGCATGTGGAGTAGTGAAAATCCCCATTTTTTTGTAGAGTCCACATTGCACCCTCAATTGGTGTCTGGTTAGCTGTTTCCCGAAGAATTGTTGGTCCTATTTTTTTCCATGACACAGTTACAGCACAGCGGTATAGATACAATATCCATTTGTGGAGCGATTACTTGACGACGAACTACGTTTTGAATATTTTCAACAGGACGGTGCAACCGCCCAAACAGCCAACGAAACTATTAACTACTTACGCAATTTTTCGACGACAGATTGATCAGTTTTCGATCAGACATTGAATTCCACAAATATCAAACAAAAATAAATTTGTATTTGTCTACTTATTTTATTACTCATTAGTATGGCATATCATGTCATAATATGAATTTGACAAAATTTTAACATAGATTTAGTTAGATATATCGTCCCCATATCATTGTGATATAAACCAAGCCCTACGTTTTTTAATCCAAGCCCTTTTTGATGAAAATAATTTTTGCATTTTTTTTTGTGATAAGGCGGTTCCAGCTTCGCCCGGTCAAGGCGACAGTCGGCGATAGTACCAGTTTAGGGACTGATTTATTTGCATTTTTGATTATGACCAAGATACCTGTAAAAAGCCTTCCAGATTTAAGAAGTCGACATCCAAGGCAGTGGCGAAAATTACTGAATTCCAGAATTCTAAATCTTTGTTAACATGCTCCCAAGCAAACTGTAACCTTTTACGCCCGCTTGTTTGGCTAATAAAGTGTTTATTTCTTGCAGTCCGGTCATTTCAATTATTCTTCCGCAATACACGTCGAATTGTTTCAGGGTTACATCTTTGCCCAAACTGTCTTTCCACCTATAATCTCGTAGTTTTGGAGCATTTATATCAGAATACCAGTCCTTGGCTGAGCTCTGCAATCTGGGACAACCGACAATGGGTGCGAAGACGACACTTTCTGTTTTAGACTTGCAAATTAGAAGAATTCAACAGAATATCAAGCTAGCTAAAATAATGTAAATCGCAAGCGTTGATGTATTAAAGAGCTATAAAAAAATATGTGCAGTCGGATCTGGTCTTATCGTGCGGGTCATACGATTCAAGAAAGACATACTCTCAGTTTTTGTTTTCTTTACTTGCGTTTAATTTTACCCTCTAAATAAAATACGTAAGATAAATGAGACAGACTTATTCCATTTTGACATAAAAAAAAAGGATATGTATTTACTTTCCAGCGATTCTAAAAAAGCTTATAATAGCACCAGCTACGTTTTATTTTAAATATGCCAGTTTTGTGACTTTGACAGTTTGTGACAAAATGAAACAATTTTCTGGGTTTTTGCATCCCCAATCAAAAAAAATGGTACTTAATCTGATAAACTATTTCGAAAATGAAAGAAAAAGTGGAAATTCGCCAACCAATATTCAGGAAACAGTAGCCAAAGCACTGGGAATTAGTTTAAGGACTGTGCAGAAAATTGTGCATGAAACAAAACATAACATAATACCCAAGAATACTAAAAAGTGTAAACGAAGAAAGCCAAAGACTGAGGATTTAAGAGAAAATATTAAAATGGGAGCTCGAAATGTGATTTACGATTTATACAAATCAAAAACCAATGTAACTCTTCCAGTTTTACAAAAAACATTACAAATTCGGGGTGTTTTGGAAATTGGACTTGAAGCGTTATCAGAATTAATAAAAAATTTAGGTTTTCGCTATAAAAAAGTACTGTAACCGAAGATTTTTATGTGAGGAGCCACAGATAGTGAGTCAGCGTGTTCAGTTTTTAAAAAAATATACGGACAATTACAAGTCGAAATTAAGAAAAGTGGTATTTTTAGACGAAACGTGGATATTTTCGAATGGAAGTGGTTCAAAATATTGGCAAGATGAGTCTGTAAAAAGTGTTAAAAGGAAAAAGGGGTGCGGTACGGGAAAGCGTTTTATTATTTTGCATGCCGGTTCTGCAACAGGATATGTTGCAGGTGCGAGTTTAATTTTTTCTTCAACATCAAAAAGTGCTGACTATCATGATAATATGAATTGCGAAATGTTTGAAAAATGGTTAAAAGTTTAATTGATACCAAATTTGGATGATCCGTCTTTAATTGTATTAGATAATGCATTATATCATTCAAGAATTTTAAATAAACAGCCTACTTCATCTTGGAGGAAAAGTGATATTTATGAGTGGCTGGAAAAACACAACCAAAATCCTTTACCAAATATGCTTAAATCGGAACTCCTATCAATAGCAAAGTCTCTTAAAAAACCCAAAATATACGCGGTAGATGAAATACTGCGTGAATATGGTCATGAGGTTCTACGACTGCCGCCATATCATTGCCAGTTTAACGCAATAGAATTAATATGGGCTGGTGCAAAGTCTTATTATGAAAAACATGTCGGTGATGGTCTTAAATTCGACCAAGTACCAATAGTTTGGCAAGGTCCGTTAGATCATATTACACAAGAGTACTGGAAGAAATCGGTGGAACATACAGAAATATTAATAAGGGATTGGTGGGATCGAGAGCAAGTACTAGATGTCGAAGTAGCGCCAATGATAATTGCTCCATTAGAAGACGACTCAGACGACGAGGACTTTTCAGATTTTATAAGTGACGATGAGAGTTTTTAGGCTATAATTATAAACGGTGTTTTTCGTTTACATTTTTTAGTATTCTTGGGTATTATATTATGCTTTTTTTCATGCACATTATTCTGCATAGCCCTTAAACTAATTCCCAGTGTTTTCATTACGGTTTCCTGCATATTGGTTTGCGAATTTCCACTTTTTCTTTCATTATCGAAATAGTTTATCAGACTAAATGCCATTGTATTTTTAGGTTTTAGTAGTAAAATTGTTAAAATAAATTGCACTGTTTATTATTGTCGTTTTTTATTAAAGGGTACAGTAGGTATATAATTAACTATTATATAATTTTTTTGTAACTTTTTCAACTCCCCTGTACATAAGTTTTACAAAACTAATAATATTAGGTATATGGTGCTATCTTCGCGATAGCTAAAATAATTAAACTATTTTTCCTTCCTTTGGTATATTTGTAAATAATCTCACAACATTTTGATAGCCTCTGTGTTGTCTGATTTGACGCATATGATCAGTGACCTTTGGACCCGCACGTTAAGACCAGATCTGACTATAGTACGACTTACAATTTTACGATATCTTGCTATATATTCAAAATGTCTACCATTTTTCTCTTAAATAAGGACTACTGACTTATCAAGTTTATTTGCTACAAATTCCAAAATCAAGGAAGATATAGAATAGTTAGAAATCCCTTTCGTGGCGCCGTGTTTAACCCCATCCCGAAGGCAAACAACACACTTCATTAGTTCGGGGATGATATCCAGGTTATACTGTTTATGGGCAAATAGACCCGGCTGGTGTCACGTCCGTTGCTAGGGCCGTGATTGCCTCATGGCGGACGAAGAGACGCCAGCGACGACACAGCGTCGCGGCGTTTGGCAGGAATTTGTACCGGGTGGTTGGGTTTCACGAATGTAAGGTGTAAACCGGGAGGAATAATAAAGGACAGTGAATATAAATTGGTATGGAAATTCATTAATATTTATTAGCAAGGCAAACTAACTTTAAACGAGTATTAGGAACAAATGTTGAATTACATTTTGAATGTTAAAAATTACCGTTTTGGTAAACAATATAAAAAAGTATACTTATTTCATGAAAATTAGTTTAATAGGCGTTATGACATTATACAGTCTCCATGGAAAACTGTTTTATGTGTTTTTTTGTCAATCTGTTTTTGGCGTTAGGTTCTGCATGACCCAAAACAAAATCTTAAAACTTTTGACTTGTGACGTGCGTTACACCTTTCAAATGTCATTTAAAGTTTCAAAATAAAAGCATTAAAAAATATTACTTCTCATCATATTTTGAGTATACCTATGCCCAAATTTTTGTGAGTGATGTTCCGCACACCCGCAGTGATGTTTCTCAGGTCCTTCCGACTGTCTTGTAATAGCACGGCGGTATTTCTGCCGTCAAGCAGGGGCCACAATTGCCTGAAGATGCTACAAGTTGTAAGCCCCGTCCATCTGCCTTGCGCAAGTTGTTTAGCTGTTCGATCTGTCTCTTCTTTGACTGATCCCAGTGGTCTAGCCACAAACATATTGTAGGTATGTATATTTTTATATTATACACACAATTCTAGACATTTGGACAAACGACAAAGTATGAAAAAACTATTTTATAAGATGTTGAAAATATCCTCCACCAACTGTTCTGCAGTAGATTAACTGATCTAAAAATTCGTTGTACATTTTGTACTACTTGTGAAGAAATTTCTCGTATTACTCGTCAGATGAACTCGTGAAGCGTGTCCATCGAGATGGGTTTATATTTATAAACTTAATGCTTGACGTAACCCCACAAAAAAAGCCCAGTTGGTTAAAATCGGTCGATCTGGGTGGCCACTCTATCGACATGTCTACCTATCCACCGTCCCGAAAAAATTGTTATTAGGTAAGTATTTCCTTACATGACCAGCATAATGCGGGGAAGCATCCTGTTGAAACCATAAGGTTAAACTTGGTAAGTCAGAATCATTATTATAAAAAAAAAGAGTGCTAAGAGCTGGAACCAGACCATTTCGAAGGAAATTTAGATATATATCTCCAGTGAGGCTCTCATAAAAAATGGCCCAATTACCCTATTTCCAAAAATGGCCGCAAAGACTTTTTATTATACTGGAATACTGGATGTGATTTTCTATGATCCAGTGAAGATTTTCGTGTGCCCAGTATCTGTAGTTTTGTCTCTTAACGTGGTCTTTAAAGAAAATCTGGCTGCTCCGTTTTTTTATCATAACGCTGTATATTGCTTAATTAAAGGCCATATAAATGTTAAAACGCCTATTATCGATTTTGTCAATTTTGGCTTAAATTAAGTAATTAAATAAAATCATGTAATGGTGGTTGTCATTGTCATCCAACAAGCCTTCGTTTTGCAAAAACTCGACTTTTTAGCCAAAACCTACTGAGAAAGTTAAAGTATACGAATGTGACGTCCAAAAGTGCACTTTCCCAATTAGCAGGTTTCAGTATCGACCCCAGGCACAATAGAGAATGCCTACTAGAGTCAAAATTTCCAAAACATACACTGCGTTAAATTTAAATACCATTTCTTCGATTCGCATTATTCTGCACTGAGAAGTTTATAACTAATTAGCGTTAAAGGTAGATACTAATTTTAAAAGCGTCAGCTACAAAGCTTAATAACTAATTAGGTTATTCGAGTCCGTAAAATTGTAACATTTAAGAGAATACCAAAAAGCTTACGGCCACGCTTCACTTCTATCTTATAGCCGTACACTTTGATCCGGGCGCAATCTTAAATTTAAAATGGCCCAAGTAATTATCGCCTAAATCCCCTGCTGATACCGGATAAAGCTAACATTAAAGATGATGCCATCCTAAAGGATAAGGGTTCAAAAACAGAACAGCTAAATTTGATTGTAAGGATTTCGAGTGTGTTAATTTAATGAACTTTTCTAAGACATTTTAGTGTTTAGGCCTACTTTACTATATTTATGTATGTATGTAATTAAATAAAATCATGCAATAGTCGTTGTCATTGTCATCCAAAAAGTCTTCGTTTTGCTAATAAATTGTGCTCAAGAAGTTTCCCGCGGGATGTTTTCGGTTTTGTTTATAATAATACGACCAATTCTTCTTTTCCTATGATTCTCTTTTAAAGTTTAAAATATTTACGTCTGGTTACACAAACATTTTAAATATTAATTAATTAACTTTTATTGTGACCTAAATGGCATTGCCAGAAATGATTTTCTCACAATTAACGTGGACCAATTAGCTTAATTTTCGTTTTTCTAATCACGCAACTTTGACTGTAAATACGTAATGTCAGCCAATGTCAACTATCAGTGTGCGGATACGCTGGGAGAATCATTGGGGAAATCCCTGATGGCGCAAGAGAGGGCCTTGTCTTGGTTTTGCTGCTATTGAATTGGTGTAAGACTGTTCTGCTGAAGTAGTGTTCCTCATAAGAGATCTTGCGCAGGTGGGTGGGATAGACCAGGCCTTAGGGAATGAAGTTCCTGAAAGTGCACGTTGACCAGCGACTTTTGTGGGCCATGGATGATGCTGCGGTAACTTCCAGGCTTCCGAGCGGCCATCAGTACCTTCTGTGTGGCCTTGCAGAAAATGTGTCCCCGCAGATGCTAAAAACATTCCATTTGTTGTTTGTTTGAAGGTTGTAGACAATGATGTATCTTGAGTAATAGATGTGTTTTGGACTTCCATTGCCTTTAGTTTTTCATATCACACCGTTTCAACTGGTAAGTATCTCCAGTCGTCTTCAGGTGAATTCCATTTGTTGTTGTGAGGGGACATTCTGCTGGTGCAGACCGTCTCCTTGGCCTCCAAAGGAAGGCAATCAGGATATTTAGGGAGGAATGCCTTTGCAGATCTTGGTATACTTAATACTTACCCTTCCATCTGTTTTTGTTCTCGAAAATATTGTATTCTTTAAAGAAAATCAGTGTCTACTCAGAATTCATGAAAGCATTCACCATAAACCAAACGCGACATGGAGGCGACTTTGTGCCGGATTTCTGGCGCTTGAGAAGCCCACCTTTGAGCGGTAATATTTTTTAATAAACTGTCAGAGGAATTGAAAGATTTCGGTATCAACTTGCTTAGAAAGAAAATCCGTCAGACATATTTTAACTTTAATGGGTACGTTTAAGCTGGATATGGTTTTACTATTTTATGAAAAGGGAAGAAAAACACAAAGTCTTCCTCCACAAAATTTAATAGAATAAAATTCTTAGTTTAAGGGTCTTTACATGTTTCGAACGTAGAAACGTTCATCCTCAGGAGACAGAATTCTTTTTTATTTTATGCTGATGGTGTTAGCAAAAGAGAAAATTGAAAATTAGAACCTTAAGGTTGAATTCTCAACGTCATTCAATCTATTGCCAACCTATAACCTATTTCGCGTTGATTTTTTGAGTTTATTATTTTCATAACTAACATTTAAAGAAAATCAATATAGTCGGTACATTATTTAGGTAGTATCTGATATATTACAAAAATATCAATTTATTTCATTGCTAATTTTGGGAGAATTGTATAGTAAAAGAACAATTAGTGACAATGACATAATAATGTTAAAAAAAATCTTAGCCGATATTTTTCGCTATACAATTCTCCTAAAATAAGTTATGAAATTCCTTGATATTTATTAAATATGTCAATTATTACCTAAAGAATATCAAGTCGATATTGATTTTCTTTAAATTTTGTATAAAAGCTAGAAAACATAAATAAATCTACGCGAAATAGGTTATAGGTTGGCAAGCATGTTGATACTCCCACCTTAATGGAGCTTTTATGGACTTAAGCTTGAAGTGTAGAAGAAACATGATATAGCATATAATTTTAAGTCCATAAAAGCTCAGTTAAGGTTAAAATTTTCAATTTTCTCTTTTGCTAACCACCATCAGCATAAAATAAAAATTTTCTGTCTCCTGAGGATGAACGTTTCTACGTTCGAAACGTGTAGAGACCCTTAAACTAAGAACTTTATTCTATTAAATTTTGTGGAGCAAGACTTTGTGTTTTTCTTTCCTTTTCATACTTTCAACTCCACTTTAAGTATGGACTATTTCTTCAAATTTAATAGTTTACCTTACACAGATTTTATCTAAGAACAGTATAAATCATACAACTGATTTACAAATTGATTAAAATTTCAATCAAAAAATATAATCAAATAAATTAAATCTGACATCCCTTCCTGTTAATGACTTGAATTTTTTATTGTGTACAGAAAGTAAACATCATTTTTATCAATTTCAAGAAACATACATAATATTGAATACATTTTTAAGCGAAACGTTGAAGCATTGGAAATTTTTTGCCACCAACGTGCGCGGATAATACCCTATTTCTCTTAAAACTTAAAAAACTTGAAACAAAGGAATTTAATTTTAAAAAACAAGGTCGTCTTTTTAAATTAAAATTTAACTTTCAGCTGTATAAAATATTGTCAGACGTTTAAAACTGTCACGGGCATAAAAGAAAAAAAAACTCGCTTAATTTGCCCTTATTAGAACATCAAACTGAAACCGGTAGGGGAGGAAGTAAAGTGGGCACACTGGCTTATAATCGCTGTTAGATTCCAATAATCGAGAATTCAGAAAATTTCTTAAGCTTTCGCGGGTTTTCCCGTCTCCCCGACTTGTTTTTCACTAAAAAGCACCCCTGGACTCCTGGCACGGAGCTTTAGCTTCAATTAATTAACTGTCAGTTTGTACGACAAAATCATGGACAGTGCGGTTCTTAGCCGGCAGGAGTTTCGTAAAGGCTGCTACAAGGAGATGCTATCGAAATTCATATCTATGCGTCAATTGAATTAGAATTATTGACTGCTAGACCAGGGTCGATAATTTTTGAAACCAAAAAAAAATAATGGTATAGGATGAAACCATCGAATTGAGAATACAAAGGAAGTAGGATTTTGCATAAACCGCCTTACAACGCAGCCGACGGAAGTCGGCCATTTTGAACCCCCATCTAATGTCTAAATATGACTCCATGTTTGTTTTGGTGGTTGACCGTGGTTGACACTAGTTGACAGGTCGAGCTGTGATTTCTGCTTTCTTTGCTGTTTTTGAGTTATTTTGCATTTTAATTAGTTAAGAACCATATTTAACGAATTCTAGTAAACTTATAATTACTTTAGTGTGACAGTGGAGTATACTTTTAGCGCTGGACAGCGATTAAAACAGTTTAATTGGTTGGTATTATGGGTTAATTAATAAGCTATAAATATGGTTAATTGTGCTGCTTGTGGGTGCTCCCAAACGCTAGGAAGTAAAAAACTGGGCATTACATTTTATCGGTAAGTTTATTATGTTTAGATATATAAACTTTTTTAATCTGTAGAGAAAAAAAATGTAAATATTTTAATTTAATATCAAAATACACATAACCTCCGAACCTCGCATGTCATTCGTCATTCATGGGCGTTCGTCTTATAAAACCAGAAAAATATTATTTATTTATAATCGACTGGGTTTGTTTATTTCTACAGAAAAACAAATTAAAAATACTTATTGGTTTTTAGTTTTCCACATAATTACCTAAGAAAAAAGGCATGGTTGAAAATTGTAAACCGAAGTGATTGGGATCCTACACGAAATAGAGTTCTTTGCTCGGAGCATTTTTCTGAAGATTGCTTTGACAGAACTTCAAGATTGAAAGTTGGATTGGTCCCAACTGCAGTAGTGCCTACTTTTGAAGTAGCCAGGTTAAAAAAGGGAGTTTTGAAACTATTGTATCGGGTCATTACATAATATATTGGAAAATATGTAGGTAGGTACTTAAGAATATGAATACAAATAATTCTGCATTATTTATGCTTCTGAGAAAGCTGCTTTGTTACTTTTTCATAAATTATGTATCGATAAAAGTTTTTAGATGTTTTATTGGTTTAATCTACTTTTAAAATTTTTAACCCATGGATAAAGAATGTAATAAAATATGGGAGTGTAGATACGATAAACAAAGAAATTCCTATTTTAAGATTAAAGACAATGATGTTTCTAGAATGATAGAAACATTTTCCCAATATTCACCTGAGGACGACTGGAGATACCATTGATTAAAAAAATAAATTCAAAGCTAGTCCCAAACCTTCTATCATTCAAAGAAATTCATATCCAAATATAAAAAAAAATTTACAAAGAGAGGTAGTATCACGTTATAGGTACTTTTGTGTCATTTGGTAAAGGTGCCAAACAGATAATTAAAAAAGTTATATTTTTTTGGCAGGTACGTTCCTATGCAATATCTTATAAGACACCATGTCAAAACCTGCCTGAAGATAATTATCCTACTGTGAATCTAACTGGAACACCATCTGGTTACAACATATATTGGAATTGGACATAACTCTTCCAGGACATGGCTCTTCCAGGACATGGCTCTTCCAGGACATGGCTCTTCCAGGACATGGCTCTTCCAGAACATTTTACTATCCAACAACACACCTAAGATTTTAGTATCTTCCTTTAATCTTATATGACAATCATTAATGGTTACTGTTTCCGGATTCTCCAAAGTGTATCGGTTAGTCTTAAACAAGGTGATAACGGTCTTTGATTTATTTAATATCAGTTTATCTTTGGAAAACCAATAATTATTTACTTCAATCATAATTGTTAAATATGTTGCTCGAGAAGCCCATGGTCTTTATATGCTAGGATTTATTATAAGAACTTGTAAATACTTTAAAAATGTTAACGCCATAATAACTTTATATTAATCCCTGGTAGTTACAAAACTTTAGTATGCATGCACTATTTGGGATCCTCAGTATGCCAATAAGATTACTCTTTTAAAATATATTCAGCGTAAATTTTTAAAATTTTCGTACTACAAGTCATTTTCAGTTTATCCGCCAAGAGGTACAGATCAAGGGCTTTTGTGTAATTTGTTTAATTTCCCTTCTTTAAGACTATTGCGTATAGAAGCAAGAATTATTTTCTTATATAAAATAATTAGAGACAAAATAGATAATAAAGAGTTCTTAGGACTGCTTCCGTTTAGAATAGGCTTAGTCAATACTAGATCCGCACATGTATTTTATATTCCTACACCGAGGACAAATCTATACAAAAACTCACCACTTATAAGACTGTGCTCTATTTTAATAAATATTGTGGAGACATTGACATAATATATAATTTAAACTATGAAAAATTAAAATTAAGGAATGAACTGCTTAGGCAAATGCTAATTGAATATTTATTATAGCTTAGGATAGCTTTTAGAAATGGGGTTTATGTATCTATAATTAACTTGTTAAGTTGTTGATACTAGAAATAAATAAAATGTTTGTATTATCTGCATAGTTTGTCATTTGACAATTTTCTTGTATACTAGAAATTTTATGAATATTATTTAGGTACATATAATAAACATCAGGACTATATTATATTATATTATATTTTATTATTTTCTTGTGATTTGGTTCATGAAGAAATAGTAAGGTTTTTTAAAATTTTATTTTTTAACGTAGACGTTTTGGCAATAATTTTGCCTTCATTAGTATTTATTATCTGAAACGATTTGTTTCCTGCAATTTTTTTGAATGTATAATAGGTGTTTTTTAGTTATTTAACCAGATATTTACATTAAGGACCCTTTCACCTCCGTTACCTTATTTAAATAAATAATTAAAAGAAATAGTTGTATTGTTTTATTACACCAACCTTAACGTATCTTATAGGTATATATGAATCTAAATATTTTTTCTATTTTCTTCGTCAAATAAAATTTCATTAATCATTTTATTATTACCATTTTAATGATACGCCACAGGTGGACCGGAAACGCGCATGCGTCAAATGTTGCCGCCATCGGCCCCCATCCTGGACAACTGTCAATCTACAATACCCTACTTCCTTTGTATTCTTTATTCGTAGGATGAAACCCATTGGAAAAGGAAGAGAATATAACAAAAATGAAAGGAAAAATAATTTACGGGCGATCCGAGGTCGGGAAGTGGAAAGGGGTGAGTTTTTAAGGGTAGAAAACTATTTTATTTACAACCATACATGTAATGTTGACATTACTGACTTTATTGAAGGTTGGGAAGTGTCACATTACCTACCTCTACTTCCCGCCCTGACTTCCCACCCTGATTCAAAAGATCAGACTTGAACTGATGTTTATTGTTTTAATTTCAAACAAACGTTTCCTTGACAACCGTCGCCTAATTTGAAAATATACCTACTTGTAAATTTATTTGATTTTTTTAATATATATTTTTTATAATACTACGTCAAAATGACATTTTTCTTTTAATAATATTTTTAGTTAAAAATTATAAGAAGTGGATGTAAATAAAATAGTATACAAACCTCGGTGAAAAGTTTCATTACTGTCTCCGAGATATAGTTTACCTCGACGCTTCGCGTCTCGGTAAAATATCTAATCTCTCGACAGTAATGAAACACTTTCCACCTCGGTACGTAATATACTATATTTTGATTTCCGGCAAAACTACAAGTTCTATGGAAAAACGTTAAATAGCAAAGTTGTAAGTAATAAAAAGATCTACAACTTTTAAATTTACACTTTTTTCACATAACCTTAAAATTTATGTAAAAAATTCAAATAATCAAGTTTTTGGTGTTTTATTTTTCTTTTACAAAAAAATTTTTTTTTTCACGAAATTTGGTGATTATGTCCCAAACACACTGTAATTTTTTTCAATTAAAATATTTATTTTTTCACCTTATTTTGACGTAATATCGAAAAAGCACCCTAATTTTCAATCGAAAATTCTCACGTCAAAATATCTGCTTTTTTAAAAAAGCGGTGGGCTTTTTGTTCGTTGATATCTCTACTTTCTAATGGGGTAAAAAAATATACATTACTATGGTAAATGTTCTCAAAAATATATATTAACTTTATTAAATATTAAATATTAACTTTATTAAATTATTTGGTCGTTAATTAGTATATTTCGACTTGCAATTTTTTGTTTATCAATGTAACATGGAATCTTACGTTTTTCGAGTAATTAAAGTATAAATTTTAATAAATAGCTCAAAATTGTACATAATGATTTAAAAAAAAAATTCGGATTCGAGTTTTTTTCGTTTCTTTGCATTTTTTGAGGACATTTACAATAGTAATGTATATTTTTTTTACACCATCAGAAAGTAGAGACTTCAACAAACAAAAAACCCACCGACTTTTTTAAAAAAGTAGATATTTTGACGTGAGAAATGTCGATTGAAAATTAGGGTGCTTTTTCGATATTAAGTCAAAATAAGGTGAAAAAATAAATATTTTAAATCAAAAAAATTACGTGTGTTTGGGACGTAAAAAGGTAAGTTTTCACCAAATTTCGTGAAAAATTTTTTTTTGTAAAAGACAAATAAAAAACCAAAAACTTGGTTATTTGAATTTTTCACATAAATTTTGAGGTTATGTGAAAAAAGTGTAAATACAAAAGTTGTAGATCTTTTTATTACCTACAACTTTGCTATTTAACGTTTTTCCATAGGACTTGTAGTTTTGCCGGGAATCGAGATAAATCGTTTTCAACCCTTCAAAACTCACCACTTCCCGACCTCGAATCGCCCGTAAATTATTTTTCCTTTTATTTTTATTATATTCTCTTACTTTTCCAATAGGTTTCATCCTACTATTATTTTTTTTTCACTTTTTACCATTTTCCAAGGCTTCAGCCCTGGTCTATTGTGGAAAAAATCGGTTAATTGATATTTCGGATTTGTTCGGGCTTGTTCATAGGAGACTGAGGATCCCAGAACAATAAATAGTTAATGGTCCCTGCTAGCTAATAATGATTGGTTATTTTAATTTTACACCAAGACAAGGCTTTCTTTGATGGTGAAGTAGACAAGAAACGTTTCTCCGGTCAAGCCGAAAAAATTAATTAGGCTAACCTGTGCCGGGGCAGGAAAGGGGGTTATTTTTTTAATCCACCTGAGAACGATTTCAATATGTTAAAGGTTAAACATAATATTATGTATACCTTTTTCCTTTGAACAGGCCTGTTGCGTATCTTACTTTATTCGCTCCAATCATATTACCCTTTGTGTTTATAGATAAATAACTCTTCGGTAATTCAGGTATATAGTGTAAATGTATACCGAACTTTGAGGGTCCATCATTGCTGTTGGGTATTTTCCACGATAATAAGAAGCAAACAAACATTACTTTAAAACAACGAAGATTTTATACAGTGAATCCCAGAAGTAATGTCTAAATTCATTTAAAATTCAGCGGTAAGTTTTTTGAAAAAACGTTCGTACCCGTCGATTTTTATTTCGAGGGGGACATATTTTACGTATATTGTCAATCTTGTTACTTCAAGCCCCTAGGAGGGAGGGGGGGTAAGATCTAAATCTTAAATGGATACCTACCCCTATTTTATATAATTTTTTTGGATTCTGCATAAAATTCTGAACATTTTTTAATAAAAGCATTTTTAGTCTATACTAAACAGTTTCCGAGATATTGACTCTTGAAAAATGATACTTTTGAACTTTGACAGCGTCTAGCTTTCTAACTGTACATCTTAGAGTAAAACGGCTTACATGTCCCTATCTTCGATTTTTATTATCTTTCCAATAGTGTCAACTTCCGGTTAAACCGGTTGTAAGAAATATAATACTTCCGGTTTAACCGGAAGTTGACACTATTGGAAAGATAATAAAAATCGAAGATAGGGACATGTAAGCCGTTTTACTCTAAGACGTACAGTTAGAAAGCTAGACGCTGTCAAATTTCAAAAATCTCATTTTTCAAGAGTTAATATCTCGGGAACGGTTTAGTATAGACTAATAATGCTTTTACTAAAAAATGTTCAGAATTTTATGCAGAATCCAAAAAAATTATATAAAATAGGGGTATCCGTTTAAGATTTAAATCTTGCCCCCCCTCCCTCCTAGGGGCTTGAAGTAACAAGATTGACAATATACGTAAAATATGTCCCCCTCGAAATAAAAATCGACGGGTACGAGCGTTTTTTCAAAAAACTTACCGCTGAATTTTAAATGAATTTAGACATTACTTCTGGGACTCACTGTATGTTTATTGCAAAACATTAATAGTAGGTATATTAAAGTACACGTTTTATAATAAGCGGTTTTAGCGCACGCGTCTATTTGAAAAAACGAGCCACAAAGTGGCGAGTTTTTTTATTGACACGTGCGCTAAAACGCCTTATGAAACATGTACTTTATACATTTTTTTCTATTTCACCTTTTATAATCAAGAAAAATACATTTTAAAAAGAAAATAAATCCTTCAAATTTAGTAAATTTCTATGTCTAAATTTTATGTTGGTAATACTATTTTTTATCATAGTAACCTCTGGACAACAAAAATTATTTTGCAAACTGTCATTTTTTGATTTATTGACCCATTTTCACCACGAGATTCTAAAGTTATTTTAGCGACATGAGATTTGAAATTGTACGAAATACGTTGTGTGATCCTTGTACATTCGGTACATATATACAGAGCGTTCGGAAATTCGGAAGATTTTGCTACTTTTTTTCGAATTTCAAAAGACGTGATTTTACGTCACGGCATTGCAATTTAGTATAGGGAAGATGGAAAATTCAAATAAAGTTGAAGTTAAAATCGACATTGGAAGGTTAGTAGATTGAATTTTGGATAGGATTTGGCAGAAACTGATAGCTTGAAGCATCTACAAAAGATTGATTTATATATTTATGTAACCAACATACATGACTGTTATCCACACAGAATAAAAAAGTAAGTTATCAAGCTATTTTTCCTCTGCGAAAATTGGGTTTTCTCGTAAATCACCAAGGCCGCGCAAGTCAATGAAATAAAACATTTAAATGTTACCAACATCAAATAAAGAAAATACCCGTATCGAAATAGCTTCATTACGATACGCAAATGCGTATCGTACTGAGCTTATTATGAACGTGAAATAGAAAAAGTAATTTTTACTTTTATGTTAAGCAAAGATAAATATTTCGGGCGTTCGACTGTCCCAACATTAATTAAGAAAGTATAAATTTGTTTTTACTGTATAGCTACAGGTTACATGTTGTTTATTATGTAGTAGGATCTAATTGGGTTTCAGAAAATAATTTCTAAAAATGAAGTATTTTGCTGCTTATAAAATTATACAGTCGTTTATATAGAATACCGCTCACTTAATCAAGAATTTTAAAGAAAATTCGCTGCTAGAATAAAGAAGAAAACTAGAAGTAATAATATACCGTTTTAACTTCTAGCCAAAGCCAAGGAGTCGTTAAACTAGACGCCGCCATACCTAGTTTAGTAGTTAGTAAACGAAAAGCCTACAAAAAAATTTACCTACCACACAAGAACTTAATACACACAACCCTGCACCCTTACACACACCTAAAATAACACCAGTAAGTTCTGAGAAATGCTGTTGATTTATCTTATGATGTTTACATTTTATGTTTGAAATTAATGCCATTCCTCAGACGTTTTATTACAAAAGTTACTACCTATCCGATCCGAGAGCATAGTATAAAGTGGCCAGATCTTGAATATCAAAAAGCGGGACAATATATCTAAAAACGCGCCACAAGGAACTGCCGGTTGCCACGCCTAAAAAACCCCTTTCGGTCAGGCTATCAAAACAAAGAAATTCTTTTTCTTTTATAAATAGCCCAAGAAACGTAGAAACAAAAAAATGTATTAATTTAAATGTTTATATTTTTATTTGGATATTAGTTGTTTCTGTTGCTAACTAATCACGTCCTTGCATGGTTATTAACCTGTTGAATGAAAGAGGGTTGCTTAATCGGGTCCCGTGGCTCAAAATCGGGACCGTTCTGCCTATAGTGGGACCGATGGTTACTTTAGCATAATATGAAGGTAAGTTTCGTCCAAAACCCTATACAGCTTGTTTAGTTTTTGTATTTGCATAGTTGTAGTTGGAAAAGTGTTTGCTTTATTGGTTTTTTTTAGGTGTACAAGATGTAAATATATAGCTAGGTGCCTATTTTTGAGACAAAAACTTCTACAAGCGACAGTGTATATTCAAACACTATAATATTGATATTCTAGCCCGGGAGGTAACGTTGCATTTTTGATAGTGATTTCAGGTCGCTTGATTTTGTGTGTGTTCGATAGTCTAGATAGAGCTAGCAATCAAAATAAGCGTCAGCTCTCAGAGTCGTGGTGGACCTAGTCGTAAGAGAATGTCAATTATGCAAAAAAAATATCTAAAAGTGATTTCAGGTCGTTTAAAAATTTGTACAGTAAACGTTTATATGATGACAATAAATAAAAAAAAAGTCAGCTGCAAAGATAATGGGGGATTATGCGTCAGCTGCTTATACAGGGTCCTGCACCTCACCCCTGTCTTCTATAGCTCACTTATTAATTAAGTTAAAATGTTGATATTTTGCAGACCTTACCTGTATTTTGGAGTGCATTTTAGGAAAAAAAAAAAAATTATACAGGGTGTTCCAAAAAAGTGTGACGTCATAAGGATGTATTTTTTTTAAACTACATGCCATATATTTTCTTACTTATTTGGGTGCCTCCTATAGTTACCTACATACCCCTAAAATTGTATTAAAATCGATTCAGTATTATAGGCGAAAAAAAAAAACTAAAAAATATCAGTTTTGCACAACTGGTTTTAACAATTAATAAAAAATAAATAGCATGCCTCGTCAATAAAATTATACCAAGGTACTACTGTATAATTTTATTAACGAAGCATTATTTTTATTTTTTATTAATTTTTAAAACCAGTGGTGCAAAACTGATATTTTTTAGTTTTTATTTTTTTTCGCCTATAATACTGAATCGACTTTAATAAAATTTTATGGGTATGTAGGTTACTAAAGGAGGCACCCAAATAAGTAAAAAAATATATGGCATGTGATCTAAAAAAATACATCCTTGTGAGGTCACACTTTTTTGGAACACCCTGTATAAAAAAATATTTTCCTAAAATGCACTCCAAGATACAGTTAGGTTCTGCAAAATATCAACATTTTAACTTAATTAATAAGTGAGCTATAGAAGACGGGGGATGAGGTGCAGGACCTTGTATAAGCAGCTGACGCATACTCCCCCATTATCTTTGCAGCTGACTTTTTTTTATTGTCATCATATAAACATTTGCTGACAAATTTTCAAACGACCTGAAATCACTTTTAGATTTTTTTTTTTACATAATTGATATTCTCTTACGACTAGGTTCACCACGACTCTGACAGCTGACGCTTATTTTGATTGCTAGCTCTATCTAGACTATTGAACACACACAAAATCAAGCGACCTGAAATCACTATCAAAAATGCAACGCTACCTCCCGGGCTATTCAAAGGACACAATCGAAGTTAAAAAATTGGTGATATTAAATTGAGAATATAAACAAGATTATCTCGACCAAGGTGTATCGTGGCGAAAAATTCCTTTTACTTGTAAAATAGCCCCTAAAACCCCTTGACTGGTGTGAGACATGAATTTGAAGCAATGATTCACAGAAAAATGATTGTAAATGGCTGCTTCGAACTTGTATCCACATACCTAACCCTTTTAACATGACTGTTCAGCTGATGTCTAAGATACCCCCTCGGAAACATAAATACTATTCATATATTATTGCTTTACATCAAAAAATGTCTTATGTGGACATTTCCCCATTTTCTGTACCAATGCCCAAATACTTTTTGCAAAACTTTTCCTTTAATAAAAGCATTTTTCTTTTCACAAAAACATTTTGATCGGATAAGTGTGGATTATTTTTGTTTAAACTGATTAATTTGTTTTTGAAATTATGTGATTTTTAATAGTAAATAAAAATATAAGTATAATATATTATATACAGTGTCACCAGTAAATTTCATATGGGATTTTTTTTTATTAATAGCTTTATTTAAAATTTGTCTTTGGCATCAAGTTCTGCTTCGATCGAGATGAAAATTAAGCAAAAAAATAGTAGTCACGTGATTCGCATTATCTGTCAAATTTTAATTTTTTCCAAAAAATAATTCAAAAGTGGGATTATTTCTGAAAATATCGAAAAAAGTTATTGGAAAAAGTTTTTTTAAATGCAGTTTCTAGCACATATGCAAAATTTCTGCTGGATAAGATAATTTTGATTTTTTACCTATATTTTGTAAATTGCAACACTTTTGCAAAATAACACTCAACGCAACTTACCTAAAACTTCTTAGTTTTGACAATGCTTTATTTCAGATACATTTTCTTTAAAGTAGCGCTATATTAAATGTGTGTTTTTCTACAAAATCAAAATTGAGCTATTAAAATTTGGTCTCATGTGATGCAAAGTTTATTTGTTTTTGACCCTGTATAAGGTAACTTCATAAAATAAGTATTTTTAAAAACGTAGTTTGTGTCTGAAAGTAAAAAAATAAAAAATAAAATAAAAAGGGGTTTTAAATTAAATCGTTGAAATAGATAAACTTTACGTTAAGTTAAATTAAAATTTATTTTCCAGTTAATGAACACTTTACTGATGACACTGTGTTCTTTTTTGTCTTAATACTAAGATGTATTACTTTAAGACACAAACTACGTTTTCAAAAATACTTATTTTATGAAGTTACCTTATACAGGGTCAAAAACAAATAAACTTTGCATCACATGCGACCAAATTTTAATAGCCGAATTTTGATTTTGTAGAAAAACACACATTTAATATGGCGCTACTTTAAAGAAAATGTATCTGAAATTAAGCATTGTCAAAACTAAGAAGTTTTATGTTGAGTCTTATTTTGCAAAAGTGGTGCAATTTAGAAAATATAGGTAAAAAATCAAAATTATCTTATATAGCTGAAATTTTGCATGTGGGCTAGAAACTGTATTTAAAAAAAATTTTTTTCGATATTTTTAGAAATAATCTCACTTTTGAATTATTTTTTGGAAAAAATTAAAATTTGACAGATAATGCGAATCACGTGACTACTATTTTTTTACTGAATTTTCATCTCGATTGAAGCAGAACTTGATGCCAAAGTCAAATTTTGAATAAAGCTATTAATAAAAAAAAGTCCCATATGATGCGGACTTTACTGGTGACACTGTATATTAGGTACCTATCATTCTAACATTGTTTTATTTCATCTGAAGAAAACAACAAATTTCCTAATTAATCCAAATCCAGATAATTCCATCGCAAAATGGTTAGTTTAAAAAAAAATATAGGTTCTAGAATGGCAAATATGGGATACTTTAGGTAATAATAAAATTATATAAGTACTATATTGTGCCTACTAACACATAAAAGATGCAGGGCAAATAAGTTTGTTTATATATTATTCTCTAAATTTCTTTCTGATTACCTACTTAAAGACTATTATCCTGAATAAATATCAACGAGTAGGTATGCTACTGTTTTAAAATGATTTAAACACAAAATTTACATAACAGGTTTAATATCTCGGTTCTTTATTACTACACGCACTGAGTTACATAGTTCATGATAACATGTATCAGAATCTGCAATCGTAGACAAAACCACAACAATTTTGACTGGACAGTGGACACAAATACAACACTATTTATCTGGGGCATCATATACAATATACTGGTTAACCTACTGCATTCCTACCTACTGCAGAAAATGTGTAGATATTATTTAAAACTAATTTTTTTTTAAAACCGACCAGAAAATTTACACTTTCTGGACAATTTTTCGTCTAGAAAATAACGTTTTTCCGATCGCAAGACCGGAAAAGTGACATTAGAGTCAGGAAAAGATTTTTCCGGACTCTAATGTCACTTTTCCGGTCTCTAATGTCACTGTCACCCTGTTTTTTGTTTTTCCAATAGCTCTTTGATAATACAAGATACCTTGATTTCGTTATTATGACAACAACATTTCGATGTATTGTCGAGTGACAGTTCGTTGATTTTTAATTTTGTTCTTTATGTCAAACTTGTTTCGCGTAGATTATAAAATATATCGAAGTATCGGTCTTAAAAAAAATATTGTACGTCACGCAACCGAAAATTAGTATTTTCCAGGTCTCTCCATGCTTGTCTCGACCTGAAAAACACTACTTTCCGGTCTTGTAACGTAATTTACTATTACATCTTTCTGTATTATTTCGAGAGGGCATATTATCAAGTCTTGGCATCATCGATGTATTTAAAGGTACAAAAAATTAAAATATTGGGTTGCCTTTCTGTAAAATTGAAGGTATTTTATATTTTTTCTGTCCTCTACTAACTCTTCGTGGAATTGCGGGATGAAACACTAAAACAACCTCACTTTTTAACAACCGGTCATGATTAGGGATATGTTCTTTTGAAAGTTATAGTACACGACATTAATTTGATTATGAAACCGATAATATGTAAGTAATTTTTACTAGCTATGTTATTGTTAGTAGTTGTTTGTTGTTATTATCGTTATCGATACTATTAGGTACATTATGTCTACCAACCTTCCTTTTCACATTATTTGAAACGTTTTTAAATGGAAATAGATTGGATTTTTTACAACTCTAGTTGTAACTAATTAACTTATTTTCCCATAGAACTATTTGAGATAAAAATCTGATACTATCAGGAAATGGTAATGTTGATGGGAGGAATCGAATTCAATAGAAAAAAAAGTAGTGTTACATTTGAAAAAAAACATTCCTTGAGTTACAGAAAAAAAAACTAGAAATCTGGCAACGTCGCAATTGTCAATTTTTTAAGTTATCCACCTGTACCAAGATTCATTGCTTTAGCCTTGGTTGTTTTGAAGAAAGTTAGCCGTTCCGGTTATTTCAACTAACCCTGTATAATACCTATAAGTAAATTTTGTAAACTGTTTTTTAAAAGTAAAAGTATTTTTTAAATTTTGAGTAGTTAAACAAAAACTACAGCAAATAAAAACAAAAAAAATGATTAAAAACGGAATTGTAAACGTTTTTGTACCCGTCTCTGATTTCTTCCCAGTCTATTCGGTTACAAAGGGGAGCCTAACGCGGGAAGGTGGAGCCAATTTGTCGTCATAGATCTTTTCGGTGAACTGAACTGAAGATAAATTAAGGATGCTTTTTCCGAAGTGGACAACAGCTGGATCAGTTTGCAGTGGCGGTCTATTATTAGATTCACTGAAAATTTAATTATTGGCGGCTCTACTTTCGCGACAGCTTGCAATTAAAATATCCTGATTTTTTCATAGGCTAAATTTTGTTGGTTAAAAACTTTTAAAAGAATTATATTATATTTGCAAAAAGTCTTTCATATGTGCAATAACTGACACGTAGTAGTTACAGAAATTGATATTACATTTTTATTGTAAAACAGAGATACAAATAAGGGATCAAAAAAGTCTAATGCAATTTTGATGTAAAATTATTTGGAGAGCCAATACTTGAGGACAGCAAAATTTAGAAGGGATTTCCCATGGCCGGTCTGGAAGTGCACCACCCGGTACCATATGTACACTGTGACCAGTAAAGTCCGCATTATATGGGTTTTTTTTTTATTAATAGCTTTATTTGAAATTTGACTTTGGCATTAAATTCTGCTTCAATCGAGATGAAAATTAAGCAAAAAAATAGTAGTCACGAGATTCGCATTATCTGTCAAATTTTAATTTTTTTTCAAAAAATAATTCATAAGTGGGGTTATTTCTGAAAATATCGTAAAAAGTTATTAAGAAAGGGTTTTTTAAATGCAGTTTCTAACCCACAGGCAAAATTTCAGCTGCATAAGATAATTTTGATTTTTACCCATATTTTATAAATTGCACCACTTTTGCAAAATAAGACTCAACTAACCTACATAAAACTTCTCAGTTTTGACAATGCTTTATTTCAAATACATTTTCTTTAAATTAGCGCCTTATTAAATGTGTGTTTTTCTACAAAATCAAAATTGGGCTATTAAAATTTGGTCGCATGTGATGCAAAGTTTATTTGTTTTTGACCCTGTATAATGTAACTTCATAAAATAAGTATTTTTGAAAACGTAGTTTGTGTCTAAAAGTAAAAAAATAAAAAATAAAATAAAGGGGTTTTAAATTTAATCGTTGAAAATAGATAAACTTTACGTTAAGTTAAACTAAAATTTATTTTCCAGTTAATGAACACTTTACTGATGACACTGTATTCTTTTTTGTCCTAATATTAAGGTGTATTACTTTCAGACACAAACTACGTTTTCAAAAATACTTATTTTATGAAGTTACCTTATACAGGGTCAAAAACAAATAAACTTTGCATCACATGCGACCAAATTTTAATAGCCGAATTTTGATTTTGTAGAAAAACTCGCATTTAATATGGCGCTACTTAAAAAAAAATTTATCTGAAATAAAGCCTTGTCAAAATTAAGAAGTTTTATGTAGGTTGCGTTGAGTCTTATTTTGCAAACGTGGTGCCATTTACAAAAATAAATATGGGTAAAAAATCAATATTATCTTATGCAGTTAAAATTTTTCATGTGGGCTAGAAACTGCATTGAATTATTTTTTGGAAAAAAAATAAAATTTGACAGATAATGCGAATCACGTGACTACTATTTTTTGCTTAAATTTCATCTTTTTTTTTCAAATAAAGCTGTTAATAAAAAAATCCCATATGATGCGAACTTAACTGATCACACTGTATATGAAATAAAAATAAAATTTTTAATTTTTGCTACTTTTTAAAGTTACAGATTAAAATTAATAACTTTTTAATATTGGTGGTTTCATATTCAGCATAAATTTTTATGACTATGACGGAATCGACTTTAGTATTTACACCAAAATTTAGGACTAGCAGACAAAAAGAGCCAAACTAAAACTCTAAATTTAGCGATTAGATCAACAACATGTAAAAAACCTAATAAGATCAAGTACGGTATGTCATTTTCAGCGGTACTTCTGAGGAAATGTCAAAATCCCGTGACCTGAAAAGTAGATCTTTTCTCAATTTATCATCTATTTAAAACTAAATTGAAACGAATTACTTTATGATTTTTCAAATTCATCGAAAGTATTAAAAGGAGTTCATGAAGGATATGTACTGGGTCCTTTATAATTTATAATTTATACATATGTTTTTATTTATCCATGAAATATGGTAATCTATTAGCTTTTGCTGATGATAAACAAATATATCACAAAATAAAAAAATGATAATCTGCATTCGATTACACTGATAAATGAGAATATTTCTAATATGTTCATAGTAATAAAGAACTTAAGGGAAACAAAACAAGTTTAAGTACTTTTAATCGGTCCAAAATCAATTTAATTAAAAATAAAAATCTACACTGATGATGATCAATAAGTATGCGAAACCGTTAGTAACATCCGCTAGAAATTTGATCTTTGAAGCTCATATAAAAATCATACTAAAAAATGCTTATTATAAACTTAAAATATATAATTTTAAATTGTACTTAAACTTATACAAAATTAAGGCTTGTAAATTTTAATACTTTGGGTGGTTTAGACTATGATGATGTTATATATCACAAATGTTATATGCAAATAATTGTATAAGAGTTTCGACTAGCCTTCAAAAATACGACCATGCTACTCCAAGCATTAAATAGACAACGTAATATTATAAAACTTGAGTTGAGACGCGAAATTCACTTAAATTGTTTTATTCATAAAACAATTTCTACTAAAAAACCAGATTATTTATATTAAAAAACTTAATTTAGAATTAATCACAACATGAACACTAGAAATAATTTGGAAATACCAATATATCATAAAGAAAAATATAAAACGTATTTTGAATATAATAGTTCAATAATATGTAACAATATACATCAGAGCCGGATCTAGGGGGGGGGCAATGGAACCCGGGCCCCCCCTAAAGGTTGAAACATTGAAAATTCTTTTTTAGTATACCTGTTACAAAA
The DNA here is from genome assembly GCA_963969555.1 of Polydrusus pterygomalis. Taxonomy (NCBI): domain Eukaryota; kingdom Metazoa; phylum Arthropoda; class Insecta; order Coleoptera; family Curculionidae; genus Polydrusus; species Polydrusus pterygomalis. The sequence goes on from OZ018375.1 coordinate 81,026,726, forward strand.
ATTTGTGTTATGGTTTTCACAATATAAAATATAAAAATACTGATTTATTTTGATTTTTTGCATACGCATATGCTTAAGAGTATTTTTGGATCCGCCAGTGTATACAATCTGATATAAAAAAAAAATTAAATTATTTGGCTTTTAATTCATTTTAAAAAACATTATCTCAGGGTCAGATTTGAACACCGATTAATTGTTAATCAAAATCCTACCGTTTTGTGCCAACCGGTATGTTATTATCACCGATAGATATTTTCAATTATTATATTTTATAATTTTTTTTTTCATTTCTTTTATATTTTGGCACTGACTCAAATTATTGTTATTATTAATTAAAAACTTATAAAAATTGAATTCTTAATAACAATTTTTAAAGGACACTGTATATTGTAGTATGTTTCGGTGTTATTAAAAAAGATAGGCCTACACTCAAAATTATATCAAATGGAGATGTATGAAAAAATCTAAGTAGACAATAGAATAAAAGGAAATGAGAGTCATATAGAAAATATTGTGAACAAAAATAAAATAAGAGTCATGTACAAAATATTGTGACCGAAACAAAGAAATAAGAGTCATGTATGAACAAAAAAATAAAATAAGAAATCTATAAAAAAAAAACATTAATCAATAAAAAATAAATGAGTGAAAATGAAATAACAAAAAATATTTTGACCGGAATCGAATATAACGGATTCTAGATGGCGTTGCAGGAGTTTTTAAATACGTATATTTTAATAAAAAAATTGTTTGAATATAATTATAAATCTAGAAAACAATTGGTATATTATTATTTGTAGTATACGAATTTAAATTCAGTTAAAAAATTATAAATCTCCAAAACCGTTAGAGATACGTAAAGATTCTTATAAACAAAAATTACTAATTAGTTTATTTGTAATTAATAAGGTAGCCCAAAAAGGTCAAATATACAGTGTATTATATTTGAAATACCAAAGTAAGCCATACTTCAGGTATAACTGGAAGTGATTTAAACGTGAAAAAATAATATTTTAAAAGCTGAAAGTCAATTATTATGTCTGCTATCAAATTTTAAAAATAATCCTCACTCGTTTCTGATATCTTCCAATAGGCCACACAACGTGAATCCCCATGTATTTTAACTCAAAAATCCCGATATGAAAGCAGGTCGTAGAAAATAGTATATTAAAGTACACGTTTCATAAGAAGCGGTTTTAGCGCACGCGTCTATTTTAAAAAACGAGCCACAAAGTGGCGAGTTTTTTTAATGACACGTGCGCTAAAACGCCTTATGAAACATGTGCTTTATACATTTTTTTCTATTTCACCTTTTATAATCAAGAAAAATACATTTAAAACAAAATAAATCTAAAAGTAAATTTTTATGTCTAAATTTTATGTTGGTAATACTATTTTTTTATCATAGTAGCCTCTGGACAACAAAAATTATTTTGCAAACTGTAATTTTTTGATTTATTGACCCATTTTTACCACGAGATTTTAAAGTTATTTTAGCGATATGAGATTTGAAATTGGACGGAATACGTTATGTGATCCTTGTACATTCGGTACATATTCGGAAATTCGGGAGATTTTGTTACTTTTTTTCGAATTTCAAAAGACGTGATTTTACGTCACGGCATTGCAATTTAGTATAGGGAAGATGGAAAATTCAAATAAAGTTGAAGTTAAAATCGACATTAAAAGGTTAGTAGATTGAATTTTGGATAGGATTTGGCAGAAAATGATAGCTTGAAGCATCCAGAAAAAATTGATTTATAGATTTATGCAACCAACATACATGACTGTTATCCACACAGAATAAAAAAGTAGGTTATCAAGCTATTTTTCCTCTGCGAAAAATGGGTTTTCTCGTAAATCACAAAGGCCGCGCAAATGCGTATCGTACTGAGCTTATTATGAACGTGAAATAGCAAAATATTTTTAAATGTCTCTTTGTTATAATAAGCGATTTCTTCACCATTTGCTTTCTTGGTATGCGGTACCGTTACTGGCTTAAAATTTGAAATTTCAAATAAAGAAGAGGTATGTTCCCAGTTGATATTATAACAAATTGAACAAAAGATACAGAGGGAGGCAATGGCGGTCTACATGAGAATGAGAAGCACTGACTGTGTGACTAGCGGAAGCGGACAACAATTCCTACTAAGGACCAATGGGAGAGAAACGAGCTATTTCCAGAGGATGCCCTGGTATGCCACACTGACTGGTCGCGCATGGCCGGAACGGAATCCTCAGGGGCCGGAGTATACATTGAAAAGACTGACACCCGAGAGACCTATTCATTGGGACGGATCACAACAGTCTTTCAAGCAGAGGTGTTCGCCATCTTAATAACGGCCAGTATGGCAGAGGTTAGGTCGATGCATTGGAGATACTATCGAGGAGGAAAGAGGTAAACATGGTCTGGGTCCCCGGACTCCAAGGGGTTCAGAGCAACGAGACGGCGGATGATATTGCCCGACGTGGAGCTGATACCCCATTTCTGGGACCAGAGCCGGTTATATGAATAACTAAACAGCAGGTAGGATCTGCACTAAACGAATGGGCTGAACGTCGCTCCAAGAAGCAATGGCGGACGGTTCAAGGAGCAATGGCGGAACGTTCAAGGGTGCAGACAAGCTAAGGATTTTATAGTTTGGCTGAGCTAGAGTGGATTTTAAACAAAAGACGAAGTGTCCTAAATCCCCTGATTGGGATACTGACAGGACACTGCAAACTGAGGAAGCACCTGACACTGATTGGCGTCGAAGACGACCCAATCTGTGCCGGATGCCTGGAGGAAGAAGAGACCCCGCTGCATTTCCTGGGCACCTGTGAGGCCCTGGAAAGACTCAGGCATCGGGTGCTGGGATCGGCGGCTCTACAAAAGGAAAAAATCACGGTCCTGGCCTGAAGCGACATACTGGACTTCCTAAAGAGGTCGGAACGCTTTGGCGGGGGCCAAGGTGGTTAGAGTGACTGGGGGAAGACTCTGGTGTAGGCAAAAAGTATTGCCGTTGGTCTACTTGCCAGGTTTCGGAACCTCCCCTCAATTACAACTACTACCTATCTAAAAATCCAAGACCGCTACAAAACGTGCAACCATAATAAAAATAAACAGATTCTCATAAACTTATTCTACGACTTAATTTTTATTTGCATTCACAAACAAGCCATTTACAATACGCTACAAATCACGCATCACTTTCCAATAATAAATATTCATTCTCACTAGCCAACCCCCGACATTGGATTCTTTGTTAAATCGTTCATCGCCGTGAATGTTTTCGTTTAAATAATACATTTTATTTTTCATACTTCATATTTTGTATTCAAGCGAATTAATAATAATAGCTTTTTACTACAGATTCCTAATACTAAAGTACCTTTCCGAAAACGAACATATTATGTTAGGGTAGGTTAGGATACAAATCGATATTGCTTCCTGTCTCTGTCACTCGAAAGGCTATTGGTCTTTTTCATTCGAGAATATTATGCTTATCGATGGGGATCCAATCATCGTTGATGCTTTCCCCATGGGAGCGCGGCAATCTCGCTTTTATTTTTAGGGATGCTTACCCCTATGAACTGTTTCTCTAGGATACCCATTTAAATAAATTAAGTCATTTCCATCACACCCTGTATGTTTCTGTAAATTTTTTAGACACTCTATTCACATAAACGTTTTGATTAGTTCTTGTTTTATAATTATGATGGTCATTATTAAAAGAACAAAAAATTTTTAAACAATCAGGCAATAAATTATTTTTAATTTTATGTACACATAGGTAAATAAAAAAATTAATTAAATCTAATTTTTTTAACAAAACATTTATCTGTATATTTGTCACAATTTTAAAATATTCGCATTGCCTTATTTTGTAAAATTTATAATTTATCAAATATTTCCTCACTATAGAACAATATAAAATAGAAAAACAATAAAGAAAATGTGCTGATATAATAGTATTGAATATAGTTTTTTTAGAAAACAAACTGATTCTTTTTAAATATCCAACTTTTCCTGTAATCTTCGATATGATACTTTCAAATTAATTAAAGAACTTTAATTTTGAATCAATAAATATTCCTAAATATTTAAAACTGTTAACTAATTTGATTCCAATTTTTCACCCTTAATCATAACATTTATATTTTGACAATTTAAATTATTACCCATAATCATACATTTAGTTTTTGAAATATTTAACTTTAATTCATTCACTTTCAGTCAATTTAATAATATGTTTATCACATAATTTAGAACATTTAGACCATCAAACATATTTGAAGCATTAATATAAATTAAGGTGACATCAGCAAATATTTGCAATTTATAACTAGATTTTTAAAACTGAAGGCATATCTTTAATTTATATAAAATAAATAATATTGGACCTAGTCTACTCCTATATTATTTATTTTTTAATTTTTTAATTTAAATACGTTTTTGATATTTTTGGTTTTTGTGACCTGTTGCTTAAATAACTTTTAAACCATTTATAAACTTTTCCGCGAATACAATACTGATACAATTTACTCAATAGTCTAGCCCTGTCAATTGTTTTGAACGCCTGCTTAAAATCCAAAAATACAGCTATAACATTTTCTCGTTGATCAATGTTTCTCTTCCATGTCTCAATAACACATTGAATGGCTCTCTCTGTAGAATACCCTTTTCGAAAACGAGCTTAAATGGAAACAAAAATTTTGTGAATGGAAACAAAAAATTTGTTGACATCAATGAATTCTAATAACTGTTCACATACGACTTCTTATAATTATCTCTTAACATTTCATAAAATATTTACTGGCCTCATCTCATCTCATCTTTTAGTGTTTTTTGCTTTTTGCACTGGTGTAATGTACGAACATTTTAATTTATCCGGCATATTTGTATATTTTAAACAAGGATTTATAAAACTTAATAATGGGTAACCAATGATGCGATAGAATAAAAATCAAAATTTGGTGACAAAGCCCAAAGATTAGGAGCTTTACCGCCAATTTAAATGTGCATGTGCATTTGTGCAAATATCATTTATGTAACAGTCAAAGTTGTCGCGTTAATTGTTAATAAAAATATTCGTACAACGCAGTATTAGTTTTAAGTAATAATACAACATGTAATTATTGTAAATAATTTTAACTTATTTAATGTAATTAAAATATAATCACTTTCGTTTATCCATTGCATTGGTATGGTAGTGGCTGAAACCCTAACAGTGATCACAATGGACCTGAACTTTATACAATAATCAATTCATTTGTTGCAAGTTTTAAATTTGAAATAGGACATAATATGTTGTGTGCAGAATTCGCAAAAATAATAAAACATTATTCCCCATTTATAGACACCGTTAACCATGAACGAGAACACACAGAGTAAGTGCATACCTTTTTCATTTTATTGCATGTTAACTAGATTCTCTCGTATACAAACAAACGAAACATTGTCCGACAAGTTTCGGTTTAAAATCAGTGGGGCAATTTATTTTTTAAGCTTACCCAAACAAAACGTTTGTTTTGCTTTACCAGAAAATATTTCTACTCTAAACACTTCTACCGAATAATTAAGTTAAAATTTAAATAATAGTGAATTATGAAAATAATAAACCGACAAAAAGTTTAATTTTGATGTAAGTGTTAAAATAAATATGGCAATGTATATATAATGTAAATGAGTATAAATATTAGAGTATACCTACCGATTACTCTTATGGCCACCATTCAAAAGTTTGAGAACGCTATTTCATGGTGTAGCGCCGCATCATAGTTTACAGCGTAAATAAAAATGTTAATTAGCACTATATTGATAAGGAAAGAAATGAGACTAAGTATTTTTAAACCGGTATACCAGTGGAGGAAGAGTTACAATGTATCATTTCTGTCCTTTTAAATTCACACTTCGCTTGTATTATAGTATTATATTTCTTCAAGTTAAAAAAATATTAGATTATACCGTGCGAGCAAAAATTATTTGCATCAGAGGGCTTGGTTTAGATCACAATGATATGGGGACGATATATCTAACCAAATCTAGGTTAAAATTTTGTCAAATTCATATTATGACATGATATGCCAAACTAATAAGTAATAAAATAAGTAGACAAATACAAATTTATTTTTGTTGTTTACAAAATTAACAAAGTAAGAACATACAGAAAGAAAAAGAAAAATAATTACATAAATACAATAATAATAAATAATAATTACAAAAATAGTCCTGCATGTTCCATAAGATCTTCCCACTTCTTGGGACAGGCGTCTTATACAATTTGTTGGCGTATTTTGCCTTATTTCACGAACGTTTGCAACAAGTTCTTCTGTTCTAACAGATAGTCTTCCTGCTTCTTTTTTGTGTTGTATAGAACCTGTTTCCAAAAACAAAGCGACGGTTCTTTTCAGGTAATGATAAAAATCCCCAGCAATAAAAGCAAACTAATAAGTAGACAAATACAAATTTACTTTTGTTGTTTACAAAATTAACAAAGTGAGAATATACAGAAAGAAAAAGAAAAATAATTACATAAACTGCTGAAATTTGCCACCGCCATGCTCCAAGCACAAATTCACACGTCTCTTCATATTTTCGAAAGTGTTTACCATGCAGCATCTCTGGAGAAATTTTACCACATTCTTGGATAATCCTTTCTTGTAATTGTTCGAAATTTGCAACTGGTGTTTTAAAAATAGTGTTCTTTAAATGAGGAAAAACATATCTACACTCTATAAAAAAAATGGGGATTTTCACTACTCCACATGCGTGTATTCTGAGAATTCACATAACCGGAGAGGTGGAACCAGGTTTCATCCGAAAAAAATGTCAGGTCTAATAAATCATTTCTTTCCAATAAATTTTGGGTACACCATTGAGAGTAATTCCTGCGTCTTTCAAAATCTGCGGCTTGTATTTCTTGGAATACTTGCACTTTATAAGGAAATGAATTTAGCTGCTTCTTAATAATAGTCCTGCCTGTTCCATAAGATCTTTCTGTAATTTCAAGAGAAAATTTGCTCTTCGTACTTCATCACATTCCTGATAGTAGAAAATCATACGGTGTGGGGGTCCGTGGGAACTTAATCATTAAAGATGGCGACATAAGGCAAACCTATTGCATTTTGCACCTCCTGAAGGTAAAAATAAAGTTCTTTACATATCTCGAAAACAACTAACGATAGAAATCTGATTTTAGTTTCATATAAAGCGTCTTTTTATGAGTAAAATATTAAGTTATTACGACAACAGCTTTATCTTATGCCATTATTCTGTTATTTAAAAAAAAATATTTAATCAATATGCTTTTATAATAAAGCATGTCCTTTTATGTTAATGACCAAATTTTCAGATCGTTTCGTTAGCTGGTTCGTTACATAAGTCTCACGTACCATCTGTATGTTCACCCGGTATGTTACAATTTTATTGCGAGGTCTCAGGACGAACATTTAAAGACATAAATACCCATTCATTGCAATACCTCGAGTCAATTATAGAGCAGCGTTCCTCCCTTTGATTTCGGTAAGCCGAACTGCTACTTCGCCAGGGCCCTTTATTAATTCCATGGTCCGAAACCGATGACAATCATGTAAATGTGAATCGTTCCCAAATCATTAAACTCGGTGTAATCGGTTTCGCAATAGCGTTTTGGCCCTTTCTAGTCGCTCAAACACGATTCATGGCAGCGTTTAAAATAAATCGGGGTTTTAAAGAAATTCGGTGGAATAAATTAAGCTTAATTAATTTATTCGCGTGTAAAGACTTAATTAGTTTATTACGGGCAATTAAAACGAGAACAAAGAAATGGTAAAAACCAGCTAGATTTTAAATATAGAAAAGCCATTACGTCGAGACTGATGAATAACAATTTAAACTGTTTGCATCCTTGAAACCCTTTGACACGAAAAAAGAACAATTTAATAAGTGATGTAATTATTGCATTTGATATAACCAATCTTCCATGTTATCGCGTACCTAACATCTAGTCAAATATTAATTGGTATGTAACTTGTATTGCTTTTTACAATTTGGCAAAAACTTGGGTATAGTGGATTTCACCTTAGTTTTTAATGCTTTGACGTCTCTCTTGTCAAACATATTAGCCAACACGTGATTTAAAAATCCCTAATTCTATAAACGGCTTTCAGGCACGGACATTGGCTAGATTAACAAGTGATGGAAATATAACTGACCGTATAGTTACATGTACATGACGAAGATGCACACTACACCGTTCAATACGTTGCCCTTCAATGAGCTCAAACTCGTCAAAAGCACAGCATTGCTCGTATATGCCGTTAGTATGTGCATCTTTGTCTTACGCATTTGCTCTCGCATATCTCTTTTCGTACTTCATTAATTCGATTGTCTCGTCGCGTCCTTTAAATATCACAGAGCCGCATTGGGACACACCGCGTGCATTCTTCTGTTAATTCTTGATCGTTCGTGTTATTGTTTTTGGTATTTTTCAGACAGCATTTTGCTTATATTTTGTGCGTATTAGACTTTTTGGTTTTAAACTGCCGGACTGTGTGTATCTGTGACGTGTTTCTTTTTATGCAAAAGTAAGTATAAATAATTATTAATGTCTCGGACGGTGACGACGACATCGACAGCTTGTCACATGAAGACCAAAAATAATAGGGAACTTGCAACAAAATTAAATTTGAAAACCACAGTGAACCATTATGCTAAAATAAGTTTTACATGCAGTTGTATTGAAGAGTGCTTGAGGTATCTGTTCTGCAAACGCATGGACAAAAATCTTTTTTTGTAGTATCTACTTACATTATTTTTTCTTTATTCATTAAAAAAAATACCTAATTCGATAACATTACAAACTTTTGTTGTTTTATTATAAACCAACGAAAAGTTAGACCTATTGTAAACTTCAAACTCTTTAGAACCTAGTCTAAAGAAAAAAATATCTACCCGTGAATAAGAAAATAAAAAAGTAAACAATAAGCTATTAAATATAATATATAGATTTTTCAACTTAACACTGCATGGTCTAAAATCAAATTAAAAAACAAAATAATTCTTTAATAAAAAACGTAGTTAATTATTGATGATACTAGATTCACGACTGCCCCTTCTATATTTTTTATTGTACTAAATTAAGAGTGTGTTTTTACCAAAATAACAGCGCTTTATTATATTATGAATAAAAATTAAATGAAATTGTTTTTCTGATATTCTATCCTATTTCCATTCCCCTTCAGTGTTTTTTTTTGGAAATATCTTAAAAATTGCTTAGGTAATTCTCGTTTCCATCCATAATTACAACTACAAATAAATTGACCCATGTTCACACATAATTTTTAAGTCCGGCCCTGGCCAATCCTTAAGTTCTGTAAAAAGAAATGTTATAAATGACATGTGTCAGCGGCGGCCATTAAAAACTAAGGTGAAATCCACTATACGTGTAGAACACTTTCGAGCATAATTTCTTGTTCAATAATTTGAAAATTTTTTTGCCCGAGAACTTGACCCGTGGAACACTTTCACCCTTGGATTAATATAAACATACCTAGGTATTTACTTTTTCTTTTATGCTTATACTATAAATATAGAGCAAAGTGTACATTAAACCTTTTGAAGCAATATATTGCCCGAAAAATAGGCGTGCCTATTTAGATTGCAGGGCTGCAAATAAAATATACCACAGCATGCAGCGGGATAGGGTGTCTTGGTGTGTGTTTCTCTTTATTTCCATACCTTGTTTGTGTAGCCTAGGCTTAGTTAGATGTGTTTAATTTGATCATAATAAAATAAAGTTATATTATATAAGGTACATCACTGCTCCATACTTACGGAAAATACGAAATACCCGGTATTTTACCCCTATTTGGGCATAATAAAATCATACAACCGTTTTTACTAGACATTGTTTATACAGCGTGTAACAAACCCGAACAAACCCGAACAAACCCGAACAAACCCGAACAAACCCGAACGCTTTAAATATCTTTAATACCGTTTGTCCGATTTAGCTAAAATTCGGTATCCGTATATAAGAGGTTATCGCGGAGCTGCTAGTGATATTTGCCATGTTGCCAAATTTAAAGTTTTTTAGCAATTTAAAATATATATATTTTTTAAATGGAACACCCTATATATTATTCATAAAAATGATTCCGCAATAAATTCTAAACAACTTTTGTATAAGTTACTTAATCTCTAAATCTAGTCATTCTTTTAATATTCGAGCTCAAAAATTAAGAATTTATTGAAACATTATTGTAAGGTAATTATTGTCCATATTATAATCCTTAAACAATGGACCAATTATCCTTTGTCCTATAATACCTGCCCAAACATTAATTTTTTGCCGAAATTGGGTGTGCTGTTCTCGAATCCAATGAGAATTTTCTTTGGAACAATAACGAATATTCTGCCGGTTAACATTTCCATTAAGACAGAACGTCGACTTATCGGAAAACATTATTTTATTAATAAAATTTGGATTAGCATTACACAAATCCATCATTTGCTCCTGAATTCTAAACGTCTTGAAATTTAACTTTGGTTCGCACATAAGATAAGCTGTACGTATCTAAAGGTAAATGTCTATGAGCTTTTATGGAAGATAAAATGGTGTGTTGGTATAACATAGAACAACAAAGAACATAGAATAACAAAGAAAAAATTATCAGCGTAGGTAATGAGTTTGTGGAAAAATAATTATAGAAAAATAATTTAAAACATTTGTTTAGTAAGAACAATCCAAACTAATTGAATGGAAGAGAAAGTAAAATAAGTCTTTAAAAACATTTTGAAAAAGCGAAAGTCTATAATATGACTTTTTAAAACATTATAAAAAAATTACTTTCTCAAGACGAAAATTCATATAAACTCATTTCAAATTAAAATTTAAAAAAATAGCAAAACTCAGTGTATCCCAAGCGCCTTTTTAAATATTTTTTAAAATCTTAACTTGAAATAAGTTTTTCTTCCCCACTAAAGATTATACAGGGTGTTAATTAATGTCATGCAGATATTTCAGGGGATGATAGTACTCGTCAAAATAGGAAAAAAATGCAAATATATGCATGGTCCAAAACGCCTTATTTTCGTTATACAGGGTGGCAAAGTTTCAATTTTTTTTCTCGTATTTTGCGTTTTCTCTCTTATATTCTGCGATAATTGTTTCAAATTTGGAACATTAACCCTTTTTTAAAATATCTACAATAAAGTATCAAAATTGCCGGTCGCAGTATACAGGGTGTTACATTTTCTTGAATCGGCTACAATTTTATCTTTCAGAACTTTTTTTTTTGGCTCCCTGTATGAATTCCGGTATGAAATTTGAACTCTCTGTTCCTTTGTTTAGCGTTCTGGTCTCTTGCACTATTCTCGTATCTGTGACCGTTTTCAATTTATTTGCAAAAATATCCATCGATGAAAATTAAGTGTAGGCGAAATACCGCAATAATGAATATAAGAAAAAAATAGAGTGTCTGTCAGTCCATGAGGCGAATACTTGATTCGTGCATTTTAGCAAGAAGCGGCCATTTTCAACAGTTTCTATACTTTTGTTTTATTTTTATTTGATTAACTAATAAATTGTTTTGATACACAGCTTTTTACTCTGCGTTATTTCGCCGACACTTAATTTCCATCGATGGCTATTTTTGCAAATAAATCGAAAACGGTCATAGATACGAGAATAGTGCAAAAGACCAGAATGCCAAACAAAGGAACAGAGAGTTCAAATTTCATACCGGAATTCATACAGAGAGCAAAAAAAAAAGTTCTGAAAGATAAAATTGTAGCCGATTGAAGAAAATGTAACACCCTGTACACTGCGACCGACAATTTTGATACTTTATTGTAGAGATTTAAAAAAAGGGTTGATGTTCCAAATTTAAAACAATTATCGCAGAATATAAGAGAGAAAACGCAAAATACGAGAAAAAAAATTGAAACTTTGCCACCCTGTGTAACGATAATAACGCGGTTTAGACCATGCATTTTTTTCTTATTTTGACGAGTACTATCACCCCCTGAAATATCTGCATGACATTAATTAACACCCTGTATAAATTTAAAATTTTTGTCTTTAGAAAATACTTTTTATATTGTTTTACAAATAGACTTTTTTTTTGTACGAGATTTATTTTACTTCCCCCCCATTCCATTCGGTTAATTTTGATTTTTCTTACTAAATAAAACATTTTGAATTATTTTTCTACGAACTCAATACGCTGATAATTTTTTGTTCATATGTTATACCAACACACCATTTTCTCTTCTGCTAACACCATCAGTAAAGCTTTCTTGTCTCCTGATGATGCACGTTTCAACTTTGATAGAGTTAACTTTTTCTTAAAACAAAGCGCTTCGACAGAAGACAACGACATTTGACATTAACAGCTGATCTGGTTTCGTCGTTAAAGTTCCCAGATCAGCAGGGGGCCGTAGCAAGCTCACGCGTCAGATTGCGTCATATTATTTTCTTCCGATTTTGGTGTTTTTACTTGTATAATAAATACAGAAATATCTACCTACTTTTGCTTTTTATAAATAAATACTAAAAGAAATAAATGTTGTTTTCTTCTTTTCCATTAGTTTTATAATGTTTTCACATATTTATTTTGGTAGGTACGGGTCTGTCAATAAATTATTTTATAAATAAAAAATAATAAAATTAGTATCTACGCTATAACTTTACAAAATATTAAGACTCCCTTACAAAATTTAACAGATGGCGAAGGTAAAAGAACTTAGTCCGGTTCTGTTTCTGTAGCCAACCGCTTAACGTAAAATATACCAGACTTCAACAGAGTGCCATTAATGACAGTTGATGCGGCGAGTTCTTACATTAATTTGACATTAGAATACATTTTTATTCCAATAAAATTGTGGACGAAAACTTTCTTGATTTTCTTTCGTTCCCACCTAAAGAAAATTCAAATATTGCGAAACATCTTTGACGGGATATTTAAAATCGACAATTAATTCCACAAAACCTTCGACATTTAACTATCTTCCTTACCACCTAAATCCCAAAGGTGAGTATTGGATTTGGATCTCACTGTAGACTTACAGTTTTACATACACATATAGCATTAAAAATACGTATTCACTACACTAGCACGCGATCACTAATCCACTTTCAGCAATGAATGCCTAATCAGTTACACAAATACATTCATTGTGAACATCGATATTGCAACGGGCTCGGCTGTATAGATATCCCGTCCGCAATTAATCAATCAAAAGGCATTCAATATGATCCCGTTCCCGTAGTTCCCATGCCTCCAAATTGTAGGATGGATTTGAAAAAAGATAAGGCGGAAATAATGAGGGCTTTATTTATAAAATTAAGTCCCATATTAGTAATAGGAATAATTTAAACAATCGTAATACCAGATAATTTGCAATTGAATTAAAATAAAATTATTAAAATATACAGCAGACCGATTCAACTGATCCAATATTGCCTTGATATCTTGCTTAATATGCAGTGTGTATTTGTTATTTTTCTATTTCAATATTTAACTGAAAGTCAACTTTTATTTTTTAATAATTATTTATTGTCTAATCTGAATGAGCGTTACACACATTTCAGGTCTGATGAAGCGCGAATCGGCAGAACGTATGTAACTATATAAAAAATATACATGCTAATTAAAAACGAATAATTGTGGCATATCGGACAAGTGTGTAACTGTTTTTTTTTCATATTGGAATACACGGGGATCCAAGCACAATGGATACCCTGGGGCGGGTAGACAACGACGGCCGTTTCATCCTTGTTAGGACCACAGAATATTAACAGCAAGCAGAAGCGATAATACCTGTCGGTACCTTTGATATCGACTGGTCGTTTTTCAGTGACCTTCACACAACGATAACGGTCGATCCACAACTTAATACTCCGAGAAAAATTGCTTATTTTCTACACTGAACGACATTACTTTTTAGTACAGGTGCAAATGCTATAACTTGATTTATTTTTCAAACATAAAAAGTTGTAAATTTGTTAGTCTTGGGAATTAACAATATTATTGAAGTAGAAAATGAAAAAAATTATTATATTATAAAACTTTTAAATTTCTAACGCTTTTACAGATTTGTTTGAGTTTCCTTCGATTTGTGACGGGCAAAAATATGTACTTATATTTTATAAACATGTTATAACATAAATTATAGAACACTATTAGGTACGTCAAAATATATCGTGACTAGGTATACGTAGATATGGGGTGGCGTGAGATAAATATCATTTGATTAAAACGTCAGTAATTTGTTACACAGTTTTTTGCGCTTTAAAAACTACAGTGACGTTTTTGACAATTGCTTTAGTGTCATACTTACTTGCCCATGGATAAAAAAAAATGTGGTCCTTCGGGGATTAAAAAAAAGTTAATTCACCCTGAATAAGTAAAAAGCTGTTGTAAAAAAACAAAAATTTTATTCAGAAATACATGTTAATTCTGAAATTACTAGAGGAATAATAATTACATATTGTTTTACATTTGCCTATTTAAAAAAACTTATATATGTGATAAAATTCGTAGCTTTCGTATAACTTTTTAAGTTCTGCATGTCCCTAAACAAAAAAGAGCATAGGCAAAACTAGTAAATATTGCGCTGTACACGAGGGAGAGGTGAAAACGTTAAATTCACTAAAGAATAAAGTGCCCTTATTTTTCACTGTAGAAAATTTTGTTATAAGGAAATGTTGTTTGCACTTAAAAGTTATCCATAAATACCAAATTTCAGCTCGGTACCACAAAAAAAGTGTTTTTACTTTTTTTTACGCCCCCTCGTATAACGAATCGATAGAAGCTATGCAACCTATAAATTCAATTTTTTAACACCTATTGGGCAATTAGACACATAACTTACTTAAATTTGTTTAAATACGCGAGAACTGGACGTTTAATAAAATAACGTCAAAAATAATTCACCTTTTCTGGTGTTTAAACCCTTACAATAAAATTCGTTTTCATTTAAATCTAGTAGCCATGAAAAATATTTATATTTGTGCTACCGAGCTAAAATTTGGTGTATTTGGATAAGTTTTAAGTGCAAACAACATTTCCTAATAAAAAAAAATTTCCACAGTGAAAAATAAGGGCAATTTATTCTTGAGTGAATTTAACGTTTTCACCTCTTCCTCGTATACGGCGCAATATTTACTAGTTTTGTCTATGCTCTTTTTTGCTTAAGGACTTGCAGAACTTTTCAACCACCAAAAAAATTTGGTAAGTTTTTAAATAAAAAAAACCCTTTGGTGCGAACTTTCTGCCGGTCACTGTATAAAGCATACAAACCTGACAATATAATAATTTTTTTGGGAGGCTCTCCTAATAAAGGAATAATTTCTTCAGGCATTTCTTCACATGTTGGCGAAAGGTTAGAAAACTTTGTATGTACTGCTTGCGGAAATAAGGTTTTTTTAATAGTTGCACTTCTTGAAAAATATTTTTCTTCGAAATGGTTTTCACAAAGCCGATAGTTTTTGTGTGCATTTATAATCTTTGGCAATAAATCTGGCCTACTGCAGGCGCCTATCCACAATTTTGCACTATAACAAAATATTGTATTCAAAGCAACATAATATGCATTATTTCTACCCCTTTTAAAATAAATCTACCCAAAAACTATTTTAACCAGACCTTTACAACTTATATCTTATTATTTTATTTTATCATATCAACAATTATTCGCGATTAAACATAAAAACATAAGGAAACTAATAAGCTCCATCTTTATTTATCAAGTATGTTAAAAATATGTACCTACATCCCAAAAAACTTTAAGATTAAAAATTTTAAATCTATTATCCATATTATAATTAATTGATTATCATAATAATTACCGTTCATACTCCTTTGGAAAACTAAATAAACTTAATCCTTGGCCGGTTTTGACTGAACAATACGGGAAGGCACAATAATATCCAGACCTTTTACAACACAGAACGAAAACAAAATAATATCACAATTAGCTAGGCGCAACGTCAGCTCGCGGACTAAACACAATTTAGACGAGCACATGTTTTTTAGCGATACACAACATCTTTGCGACATGCGCGTACCAAAACAGGACCCGCAAAACGCCGAGCTGTCGCTTCTCGTTGGCTGTGTGTTCTCTGGTTAGGACTGTACGGGCAGCCATAACCCAAGGAATCCCAACAACAGCGGTAAGATGTAATAAAATTACAATATATAGGGTTATACCAAAGTTATCATAGAAAAAAATGTCTTAAAACTTTAGCACCATGTAGTTGCACAGTTAAGACTTTTAGGGCATGTGTTCATATGAATTATTTTCTTAAAATTGACCCAAGAATAGCGTCCTTAAATATTAGCATCTTATCAGGAAATACTCGATATTTGATTTACTGGAGACCGATACTTTAAGTGTCCGTTTTTCTTAAAATTTTCTCTTCAAAAACTATGATTTTTTTAAATTAAAATATACAGAAGTTTAAAATGAAAAAATTAGCTTAGCACCTTCAGTAACAAATGCCATTATGATTAATTTTAATCAATATTGCCCGTTTAATACAGTAGGACAATTAACTGCAGTCTTGCTTTATTATACAGGGTGTTTGGGGAGGAAAGGGCAATATTTTGGGAATGTCTTCAGAGGGTGAAAATAAGAGAAATAAACTCATATGTTTTAACTCAATGAAAGACAATTTATTTTGTCAAATTTCCACTTTTATTGAAAAAACTTTTTCTTTATTACACGACGCGTTTCGCTACATTGTAGCTTCTTGGGGTGTATGGTGCTATAGTCAGATCTGGTCTTAACGTGCGGGTCCAAAGGTCACTGATCATACGCGTCAAATCAGACAACACAGAGGCTATCAAAATGTTGTGAGATTAATTCCAAATATACAGAAAGGAAGGGAAAATAGTTTCATTATTTTAGCTATCGCGAAGATAGCCACATATACCTAATATTATTAGTTTTGTAAAAATTATGTACAGGGGAGTTGAAAAAGTTACAAAAAAATTATATAATCGTTAATTATATACCTACTGTACCCTTTAATTAAAAACGACAATAATAAACAGTGCAATTTATTTTAACAGTTTTACTACTAAAACCTAAAAATACAATGGCATTTAGTCTGATAAACTATTTCGATAATGAAAGAAAAAGTGGAAATTCGCAAACCAATATGCAGGAAACCGTAATGAAAACACTGGGAATTAGTTTAAGGACTGTGCAGAATAATGTGCATGAAAAAAAAGCATAATATAATACCCAAGAATACTAAAAAATGTAAACGAAAAACACCGTTTATAATTATAGCCTAAAAACTTTCATCGTCACTTATAAAATCTGAAAAGTCCTCGTCGTCTGCGTCGTCTTCGAATGGAGCAATTATCATTGGCGCTACTTCGACATCTAGTACTTGTTCTCGATCCCACCAATCCCTTATTAATATTTCTGTATGTTCCACCGATTTCTTCCAGTACTCTTGTGAAATATGATCTAACGAATCTTGAAAAACTATTTGTACTTGGTCGGATTTAAGACCATCACCTACTGGCAATGATATGGCGGCAGTCGTAGAACCTCATGACCACATTCACGCAGTATTTCATCTACCGCCTATATTTTGGGTTTTTTAAGAGACTTTGCTATTGATAGGAGTTCCGATTTAAGCATATTTGGTAAAGCATTTTGGTTGTGTTTTTCCAGCCACTCATAAGTATCACTTTTTCTCCAAGATGAAGTAGGCTGTTTATTTAAAATTCTTGAATGATATAATGCATTATCTAATACAATTAAAGACGGAGCATCCAAATTTGGTATCAATTGAACTTTTAACCATTTTTCAAACATTTCGCAATTCATATTATCATGATAGTCAGCACTTTTTGATGTTCAAGAAAAAATTAAACTCGCACCTGCAACATATCCTGTTGCAGAACCGGCATGCAAAATAATAAAACCCTTTCCCGTACCGCACCCCTTTTTCCTTTTAACACTTTTTACAGACTCATCTTGCCAATATTTTGAACCACTTCCATTCGAAAATATCCACGTTTCGTCTAAAAATACCACTTTTCTAAATTTCGATTTGTAATTGTCCGTATACTTTTTTAAAAACTGAACACGCTGACTTACTATCTGTGGCTGCTCACATAAAAATCTTTGGTTACAGTCTTTTTTATAGCGAAAACCTAAATTTTTTATTAATTTTGATAACGCTTCAAGTCCAATTTCCAAAACACCCCGAATTTTTAATGTTTTTTGTAAAACTGGAAGAGTTACATTGGTTTTTGATTTGTATAAATCGTAAATCACATTTCGAACTCCCATTTTAATATTTTCGCTTAAATCCTCAGTCTTTGGCTTTCTTCGTTTACACTTTTTAGTATTCTTGGGTATTAGGTATGTTATGTTTTGTTTCATGCACAATTTTCTGCACAGTCCTTAAACTAATTTCCAGTGCTTTGGCTACTGTTTCCTGAATATTGGTTGGCGAATTTCCACTTTTTCTTTCATTTTCGAAATAGTTTATCAGATTAAGTACCATTTTTTTTTATTGGGGATGCAAAAACCCAGAAAATTGTTTAATTTTCTCACAAACTGTCAAAGTCACAAAACTGACATCTTAAAATCAACTAAGGTGGCAGGTACAAGCTTTTGTGAATCGCTGAAAATAAAATACATATCCTTGTCTTTCATGTCAAAATGGAATAAGTCTGTCTCATTTATCTTACGTATTTTATTTAGAGGGTAAAATTAAACGCAAGTAAATAAAACAAAAACTGAGAGTATGTCTTTCTTGAATCGTATGACCCGCACGATAAGACCAGATCCGACTATAACTAATTTTATTTCAGTATAATAACAATATGGTCTAGATACCTATAATTACTAAATTCAGGTGTATATACATTACAAGCTTAATTATTTAATTATATGTTCTTAAAACTGTTTAGGTATTGTAAACTTAATATTATGGAAAATCCAAAAAACCGTATTTAGATTATTGACACAGATTTAGCAAAGGGGAACTATTTAGTTCTAATACACGCATGTAGATTTATTACTATACTAGCACGATCACTGCTCCACTTTAGCGCTGAATGCCTAATCAGTTACAAGTTTGTCTATTTTGAACACAAACCGACATTGACACCGCTGGATGAATCTCCCGGCCGCAATTAATCAATTAAAAGGCCTATTGTGCAATATGATCCCGCAGTTCCCAGTCGGGGACTCCAAATTATAGGATGGATGAAGATACGGCGGCAATAATTAGGGTTTTATTATTTGCCAAACTAACTCCTACACTAGTAATGGGTGACATCCCAATAACTGTAATTATAGAGGTTCTTGTCAATGAACTGCCGCATAATTTTTGAAAGACGGGCATAATTATTAAGATATTCAACTAATCGGTAGCCCTTGTTAAAGGATTTAATCATCTAATCAGCAGCGGTTCTCAAACTTTTTTGGTGACGGAACCCTTTTGGGAAGCAAAATACTTGATGGAACCCTACAATAAAACAATAGTTTTTAAAAGTGTATTCTTTATTAATAAGCATAATAAAAGTACAATGTAACAGTTACTAATTATTACTTACTTTACCACATGGCAAGTACAATAATAGAAGATATTAAAAAAGAAAAAATCTAACTAATGGGAGGTATGAAACTGTTTTTTATTTTTCATCAATTGGTTGATATCAGGTTTGATAGAAGACAGTTGAAGTCTCATATCAGGTTCGGCGTCCAGTCTATTGCGATATTTTGTTTTCGTGGCTGCATAGGTTGAGAATCCTGTTTCGCACAAATATGTTGTTGGGAACGGGAGAAGAATATTCAGAGCCATTTTGCCAAGCATTGGATATTCATCACGGATTCTGCACCAAAAATCGTTGAGAGGCGTCGTTTTGAACAGTGACTCCATACTTGTGTCTGATGACATTTCTAAAAGAGATTTATTTATATATCTCGTTTGACATACTTTCGGGCTTTTCCAAGTTGGGTAAAAAAGGATTATGAATCCATGAATTCAGTTTCATTTTTGTATTCTGTTCTTCGGGAAAATACTTTTCAAAAGATGCGCGCATCGAACTGAGATATTGGACCAATTCTTCAAACACATCATCTTGAAACATTTCTGAGTCGTTATTGCTAACAAACTCACTGAGTGACGTAAAGCTTTCTATTTCTTTCTTACCAACGCAAATAATCCAAAAATCTAATTTTCTTTTGAAGGCAGTTATTTTGTTATAGGCCTGAAACACTGTTGTCTGTTTACCTTGCAATGATAAATTCAATTCGTTCAGTTTTTGAAAGATATCCGCCATAAAAGACAATCGGAACAACCAAGTTTTATCATACAAACGGTCCTTCAAATTAAAAGAAGTATCCGCTGAAAGAAACATTTGTAACTCGGCTCTAAGTTCAAATAGCCTTGTTAAAGTTTTACCCCGAGACAGCAATCGCACTTCTGTATGGAGCAGCAGTGTTTTATGTTTGCTGCCATAATCTTCACACAATAATAAGAACAATCGGGATTGTAGTGCTCGTGATTTGATAAAATTAATTATTTTTACCGCTTCATCTATAACTAATTTTAGATTTGACGGCATTTGCTTCATCGCAAGTGCTTGTCTATGCAGAATACAATGGCTGGAACTACAATTAGGCGCTTTATTTTTTATTCGTGACACTGCTCCTGCTGTTTTACCTGTCATCGCCTTGGCCCCATCTGTACAAATGTCAATGCAATTGTCCCAACTGAGATTATTTTCTTCAAAAAATATATTTATTTTATTAAAAATTTCTTCCCCGGTAGTGTTTGTGAGCAGCGGTGAACACATAAGCATGTCTTCTTCAAAAGAACTTTCATATGGATATCTCACGATAACCAGCAAGATAGCCAAACCAGCGACATCAGTTGACTCGTCCATTTGCAAGGCGAATCGTGTTTTTTGTAGACGTGTAACTAGTTCTTGTTTGACGTAGCTTGCCAGATCATGGATTCGCCGTGAAACAGTATCGTTTGATAGCGGCACAGTAGAAAGATGCTTTGCAGATTTTTCATCGAGCGTACATTTTGTTATGTCTAATACACATGGCTTTATTAAATTTTCACCGATAGTGTGCGCTTCACCTGCTTGTGCAATGCGATAGCTAACTAAATATGATGCCTCCGTGGCCTTTTCGTTGATAGTTTTTGTTACATGCATCATATTTTTTTGACTTTCCAATAACTGATCTTTTTTACGAACAAAAAATTCTTTATTCTTGTCTTTAGACTCGGGGTGTACAGTTTGTAAATGTCGGCGCAATTTGGCAGGTGCCATGGAACTATTAGGAAGCAGTTTACTACATAGCATGCAGAGAGGTGAGCCGTTGGAATCAACAAATCCGAAACTGATATATGATTCATCATACTTCCTTTTTTTCGTCTTTGAAACCGTCGAGCTTGACGTCGTGGCATCATCGTCTGGATCGGTGATTGCTATATTCTCCGCGCGTACTGCTTTTGAACATTCAGCGTCATTAGAAGATGTTGTTGCAACACGTTTAACACCTTTAAGCCAACGTTCCATTCTTCTTTAATTTATAATGTTACACGTCAGGATGGTGGGGTCTAAATAATGCACAATCGTTACTGCGTATAAGAGACTAAGTTTAGTACAATGAAGAAATGTATAAAACTGAGACAACAGAATACAGCAGGCAGTAGAACAATGAACACTAGTTTCTCACTAGCGAGCTTGTAAGTAGGTAGGTAGGAACTTATCGCTCCGAACGCTAATCGTCAACTGACTGATGAGGCGCGACGCGCGATCTCCGCTTTTATACTTAGTCCTAGACTCGATCTCGAATATTCTCGAAAATACCCGAGTCGGCGCCTTCGATAAACAAAAAGTAAAAATAAAAAGAGAAATATAAAAATTGCGTTGTAAACAATTCAGAGGCGGCTTTTATCAAAGGGACTGCGCGCTCACAAGTATACAAGTATACATGTTGATACCAAACTTATGAGATATTGTACCAGCTATTGTAACACATGTTTATACAAATACAAATAAATAAATAAATATACCTACGCGCGGCCGCGGAGTCAAAACGTTCGACCAGAGAGAGGCGTTTTGATTTTTTTTCTAAATTCTTGAGGAACCCCTACAGAGGTATCGCGGAACCCTAGGGTTCCGCGGAACACACTTAGAGTATAGCTGACCTAATGAATTATGGCACCAACAACTTAACGCCACAAAAATGGGTAATTATTGCTTTTTTTGTGAAAAGCTACAAGTGATTTTTGTGGGAATAGGTTTAACTAATATTTTAGATAAGTAAATTTTATAATAATAAGTCTTTATTAAGAATATAAATTATAAATTATAATTCTTAAAGGGCGAAGTCTAGCTGATAAGCATCAGCTACTCAACATTAACCCTTTTTAAACAAAATTAACAATTATTATTGTGTAATCCGACAATATACAGGGTGTCTCACGGTCGATGGTACCTTAGACGTTTCTGACGAACCAATAAAGGAATTGTTCTGAAAATTTGGTTGCGTACATAAACGGACATGTTCTACCAACTTAAAATATTTTTAACAATACAGTGTTGCCGCTTCCATACGAAAATAATAGTAACTTCCATTTTTTAAATGCAACACCATATATTTTATTTTATTTTCGAAACCCCCATTATTTTCCTTACAATTTTTATTAACTCCACTCTATACTTATCTCTTACCGTTTCTAAGATATAAATTAATTTCCGTTTTTTTTTTCTCCGAAAACGTCACTTTTAAAAATGCTGATAATTTTGAACTCTAAAACACTGAAACCCTGAAATTTGGTAAATAGTTAACTAATACCATAGGGCTCTTTGCCCTAGTCCCAAATCTTAGTTGCAATATACAGGGTGGTTGAAAAATACACTACTTATTCTGGTACCTTGAAAAAGTGACCATAAGTCCTTTTTTTCAAATGTAACACCCTGTATATTATTACGGATTTGAAAAGCTGCTAAAATTTTACTTAATTCTTGTATATCATACCTGTACCTAACTAACTAGTTTAACCATTTTTTTGACGTATTAAGCATAATTTGTAAAATTTTCACTTATAATATCACAAGAGCTTAAATTATTTCCAGGAATAATTTAAGCTCGCGTGGGATTTGGTAAGAAAGTTTCACACCACTTCATACCATAATTTGGAAAAAAAATTATTAATCAAACTTGACATTTTAAACTAATTTCACTGCTTGTCAAGTTGGCCAGGGTATTTTGACATAATATATTGAATTGTCATTTTTCTTTAACCGGTTCTGTCACAAAGCTTAATAATTATTACTAGGTATATAGTTTAAAACGTATGTACGTTGAGTGTTGAGGTTAAGAATAAAATATACATTTCTACCACCTTATTAGTAACCTGAAAGGGCGATAGACTGAACTAATACCCATCTGTGTTATAGCATTTGGTGTAACTAAAGTTGGCATTTTTTTTTATTTAACGAAATATGGTGCATATACCTATATGATTTTTTAGAATTTATTTTATGGTGAACTAATATACTTTAACAAAAAATACATTTCTACCACCTTTATTAACCTAAATTTATTAAAAATTATGAAAGGGCGATAGACTGAACTAATGCCCATCTGAGTTTTAGCATTTGGTGTAACTAAAGTTGTTAATTTTTTTTTATTTAACGAAATATAGTGGATATACCTATTATGTATATATATTTTAGAATTTATTTCATGTTGAACTAATATCTTCATTGGCAAATCTTTAATGATATCCATAGGTTATATAGACATCTAATTAATTCGTCTCCTTCCTATTGACCATTAAGAAGAGAGGATGGGTTAGAATTCAAGCAACATTTAAATCTTATGTTTGTACATCCGACGTTTGTTGAAATATAAATTGTTAATGCATAATAATTAAACAAATTTGTGTTTTCTGTTTAATGAAACGTTATAGTGAATAATAAATAATGTTACATAATTCAGATATTTTGCATTATTCACAGGTATATGTACATTATTTAATGGTTGTAGATCATATGTTTACCTTTTCAACTGTCAAAAAATTTCCACTTAAATATCGTGGCGCCTCGAAAAAATTTTCGGAAATTCTTTTAGTTGCCATGGTAACTAGTCATAATTAAGGTATCTTATTGGTTAAAAAGTACAGGTGTGAAATTTTCTATACAATTCAATTTTTATTCGGTTATTAGTAAGTTAGCCATGACAAAAACTGATGTTTACATATGTTACTATGGTTATCGTTTTGACATTTCATTAAGTTTAGATACAAGATAGAAATACACTTTAAAGTCATGGAAGAAAACTATACAAATGCAGTTCTTATGAATTTATTTATTTTATTTGGACAATGTGATCGCCAGGACATGTATAGAGTTTAACGAAATGTACTCTAATTTACCGCCAATGAATCTTAGACAATTTATAAGGATCCAGGACAATTTTATTAAATGTTAACTTGGTAGTCAAATAATAAAAGACTAATTTTAGGTTGGTAGAGCATGTCCGTTTATGTACGCGACAAAATTTTTAGAACGATTCCTTTACTGGTTCGTAAGAAACGTCTAAGGTACCATCGACCGTGAGACACCCTGTATAATATATAGTAAATATAGTAAGTCACAAATTATATAATAAAATAAAATGAGCCATAATAGTAATAAATATGCACCGTTGGCACACATAATGTGCACTACAGTAGGTACGTTCTAGTAAAGAAGAACAGCAATTCTAGATCTAGTATTGAAACTGTCAATGTTAAATTAATGCAAAATTAAAATCACAGAAACTAGCCCTCAGCGTTAGGATTCGCCTGCTTTTCCAGAAGTGACTTTCTTATTCTATTACGAAACAACATTAAAGAGGGGCAAGTGAAGTAATTATTAAAGATATTAAAATATTTTACCGCGTGTAGGTAAATCCTCGCTGAGAAATATTTTTTTTTTATGTTGGGGCATCGTGAGTGTATTTGATCGAACTGAAACATTGTGAATGTCTTTTCGAAAAACTTAATTAGATCTTAAGTATCTACATAGGTGTTGATGTTTTTAATAATTTGTATACAAATGTCAATAATAAGAGTTGAAATATATTCGCCATATTCAACCAATTGAGTTCACATATTTTTAGCGAAATATGGTCATATTTTTTTAAATTAAATATAAATCTGCAGCAATTATTCTGCATTTTTTGCAGATGTTGCTTGTCTTCTTGAGTTAAACATGGATAATATAAGATAATACAATATGTAATTATAGACAATAATATAGGCTTCACATAACTTTTTACGCACTGTAAAGTTAAGAATATGCTTATTTGCATATAATATTTTTAACACCGTGTAAGTAAGTCCTTTTACGTAAGTTTGATATATATGCTTACTAAACCTTAATTTGTCATCAAACACCACCCCTCAACTTTTCGCAGTATCCGTGAAGTTAAGCCCCTCCCCATTACATTGTATATTGATATACTGTTTCAAAAAGTCATAACACCCTTCAGGTGCAAAAAGTAAAACCTGTGTCTTTTGAGCATTTAATCTAAGGTTATGTTTACTGCTATATTCAGAAATTCGCTGCAAATCTGTGTTTATGATTGCTTCAATATCGTTATAATTTTACGGATGAAAAGTGCAGACAAGCCGTGTATCGTCGGCATAAGTGTGTACTTTGGAAAATGATGGTATTTTACCCATATCAAAAGTATACAATATAAAGGGAAGGAAAGAAAGGAAAACTGAATGGCCGTGTTTTCTGGTAAAAGGAAGTGAGATCCTAGTGCCAGTAATGGCGCTCACACATTTACAGAATATGTGCACATCATAAAGGCATCCGATGTGAAGTGGTCAATCCGTTTACGGCTTTTTTCGATAGTGATACCTCGTATAAAGTAAAGGATTGTATTACAAATACCTACTACCCCATTGGTTTTACTACTGTGTGATATTGATTCGTATTAGACACACGCCCTCTGAACCAACAAATTCAGATATCATCGCCTAGCACTAGCTACTAATGCGATGTATGGATTAAGCGACTATTTGTGTATTTTTTTAAGTAGTTGATCATTGAGGTATGTGGTGGACAAGTCCAACAATAAGACGTTAGACTGCGCCTAGACCTAGAATAATATCTACTGGAAATTAACTGTGGTTCGAAATCCATGTGAAAAAGGTTCCGCGTATTGCTGATATTACTCGTATAATGGGGTTCACAATAAACTTTACTTCAGGTCAGGATTCGTTGAGTTGAAGGCCTTCCAATACTTGGGTCATCTTTAATTTACTCACAGTCCTACCGAAACTCGTCAACATATACTGCAATTATTCGTTTGTATAATAAAAACAAAATAGTCCTAGTAGAATAGTTCTTGAAATACCATTTCCATACCATATACTGTGCGAGCAAAAATTATTTGCATCAAAGAGGGCCTTGCATCTAAGGACGTAATGCTTAGCCGTGGAGCTTAATACCTGTTGGGTGTCAGTAACTACATGAATTAACAATTAATCAGTTATTCCGTCATCTTTGACAGTCGTTAACAGTACATCGCTAATTTTTCCAATTTCTTGAACAATTCACACAGTGGGCTTTACGGAACAGCACAAAATATTCATGGTTGAAGCGTATTTTCGAAACGGGGTTAGAGTAAATGGTGAGTGGCAATACAATACGGGTTTGATGCAAATAATTTTTGCTCGCGCGGCAGGTATATGCTATTTTGTTAAAATTTTGATGAAACTGCAAAACCTCTCAAAGTGGCTATATTAATAAAAAAAAACACATCAGTTGTTTATATCATGCATACTAAGGTGAATATTTCTTTCTACTCCTAAATTTTTTATTTTCTTTACGCAATCTACTGAAAGGATAAAAAGGCTACTCTAGGCTTATTAACTTATCTTCATGCTAAAAGGCCTTATAAATAGCAAAGAGTTTTTTCATATCTTGGTTTGTTTTCGAGAAAAAAAAAATCACTTTATTGCATGTTCCCGGGACAATGAGTAAAAAATTTAAACTAAGTACCAAACTATTAAGCAATTAAAATTACACGAAAGTCCTGTTTTGAATTTTAATATTTTAAAATTTATGCGAAAAAATTCAAAAGAGGACTTTCGTGTAATTTTAATTGCTTAATAGTTTGGTACTTAGTTTAAATTTTTTACTCTTATTGTCCAGGGGACATGCAATAAAGTGGTTTTTATTTTTTTTCTCGAAAACAAAGCAAGATATGAAAAAAACTCTTAAGATGAAATAGGTGTATTCGTAGTTGTCTAATTAGAAAAAAATACATAATTTAAAAAAAAGTCAGTGGCGCGCTATTTTTTTTCAAAAATATTAATTGGACTGTCTTCCGGGACGCCACTGGACTTAATAATTTTAATCTAATTGGGGTTAAATTATCCTCTTGCTATTACAAACAGAATTGCCAAATTTCAACAAAATCGAAAAAAAGAGTATTGATATATTTACGAACATCCGATTTTTTTTGTTTGACACCCTGTATCGTAAAAACTATCGCTAAACTATGAGTTTGGTCACATACCTAAATAACACCCTGTATGTCTCTGGTACAAACTGTTATTCGAGTTTCTTCTTAATATGTTGCCATCAAAAGTAACCTTCTCGATAGTGTTAGGCGAGAGAGAACGAACACGAAAACTCTCCTTTCAAAATATAAAACTTTTAGTTTAAATTGTGTAGTGTGCATTAGTGATTAAGTTTTTATTAAGAAGTAAAACCACCGGCAATATGCCTTTAATCCGGCATAATCTGTTTAACGTTCAGATGGGCGTTGGACAAGTTGTTCGCATCGAAACTTTTTATGAAGTTTAATAATTTAATTTCCTCAAAGTTAAATTCGCTCAAAATTTAAGCGGTTCTTGTTGTGGCGTCAGTTAGAACAAATGCAATTATGCTCGTCTGTGTCTCCCAGAGGTCTTTGATTTCCGCCCTTGATATTCTCAGTAACGAACAATATAAAGGCCTTTTTTACGGCTTTTATTTAACAAACGGTAAAGTTTTTAAAGTGCAAAAGTCATAATAATCATAAAAGTTGGTATTTTTGGTTTGGAATATTTTAAGAGCCCGTAAAAACTTCTTAAGAGATCGGTTAAGGATTTCTCAATAAAAAAAATTCAAACTCCGCCTACTTGTTCATTGTTAAAGTTTCTGACTCTGTATAAACAGGTCGTATTGCAAAAGAAGGGTAAAAACTTCGTAAAATTTAGGGCAGAAATTAAAGAACATTTCAGCAGGGGAGGCAGGTGATACTTACCAGTCGAGGACATAGTTTGCGCCCGAGCGATAGCGAGGGCTTGCAAAATAGTCCGAGACTGGTCAAGAATACCGCCTCCCGAGTTTTGTATTATATTTTTTTTACTCCAGTTCCCTCAAATTAAAAAAAAATGTTTTTTGTGAAAGCGTTTCGAAATAGACATATTTCGATATCGATTAGAATTTCGAAATGACACTCTTTTAGGCACTAGTGTCTAAATGTGACAGTTTTAGGCACTAGTGCCTAAAAGTAAAAATAAAACATTAAAATCAATGAAAATATCTATTTATTATACAGGGTGATTCACGTGGATGGAACGTTAGACGTTTCTGACGAACCAGTAAAGGAATCGTTCTGAAAATTTGGTCGCGTACATAAACGGACATGCTCTACCAACGTAAAATATTTTTAATACAGTGTTGCCGCTTCCACACAAAAATAATAGTAACGTCGATTTTTTAAATGCAACACCATACATTTTATTTTATTTTCGAAACCCCCATTACTTTCCTTACAATTTTTATTAACTCTACTCTATACCTATCTCTTACCGTTTCTAAGATATAAATTAATTTCCTAGTCTAAAACACTGAAACCCTGAAATTTGGTAAATAGTTAACTAATACCATAGGGCTTTTTGCCCTAGTCCCAAATCTTAGTTGCAATATACAGGGTGGTTGAAAACTACACCTATTCTGGCAACTTATATACCCTGTATATTATTACGGATTTAAAAAGCTGCTAAAATTTCACTTAATTCTTGTATATCATACCTGTACCTAACTAACTAGTTTAACCATTTTTTTGACGTATTAAGCATAATTTGTAAAATTTTCACTTATAATCTCCCTAGTGCTCGAATTTTTTCCGGAAATTTTTCCGAAGGAACGCAGTTTTTGAAAATTTTCCCGAGTCGTAGACGAGGGACAATTTTCTAGAAAAATGCGTGACTGAGGAAGAAAATTGCATCCAAATATTACATCTATTATATTAAACATAGACATCTGATAGAAGTGGAAAGGGAAGATAACCATTATCCTTGTTATTCTCCATTACGAAGAGAAAATGCTATTTTAACAGATGTTCAAAACGCTGGCCGTTTACATCCAAACACTTTAATATGCGGTTGTTGACTGCTTGGATGTCAAGAAAAATGTAGTCTTAATGTTTTTTGTAAGTTAATGCAAACACACATTGTCCAAATAAAATAAATAAATTCATAAGAACTGCATTTGTACCTATAGTTCTCTTCCATGACTTTAAAATGTATTCCTATCTTGTATCTAAACTTAATGAAATGTCAAAACGATAACAATATTAACATACGTAAACATCAGTTTTTGTCATGGCTAACTTACTAATAACCGAATAAAAATTGAATTGTATAGAAAATTTTACAAATTAAGCTTAATACGTCAAAAAAATGGTTAAACTAGTTAGTTAGGTACAGGTATCATATACAAGAATTAAGTGAAATTTTAGCAGCCTTTTAAATCCGTAATAATATACAGGGTATTACATTTGAAAAAAAGGACTTATGGTTACTTTTTCAAGTTGCCAGAATAGGTGTAGTTTTCAACCACCCTGTATATTGCAATTAAGATTTGGGACTAGGGCAAAGAGCCCTATGGTATTAGTTAACTATTTACCAAATTTCAGGGTTTTAGCATTTTTAAAAGTGACGTTTTCGGACAAAAAAAACGGAAATTAATTTATATCTTAGAAACGGTAAGAAATAAGTATAGAGTGGAGTTAATAAAAATTGTTAGGAAAGTAATGGGGGTTTCGAAAATAAAATAAAATTTATGGTGTTGCATTTAAAAAGTCGAAGTTACTAATATTTTTGTGTAGAAGCGGCAACACTGTATTGTTAAAAATATTTTAGGTTGGTAGAGCATATCCGTTTATGTACGCGACCAAATTTTCAGAACGATTCCTTTACTGGTTCGTCAGAAACGTCTAACGTTCCATCCATCGTGAATCACCCTGTATGTTAAATGTACAATTATGTAAACGGTTGAACTGAATTCTAGAGGCATCTAGCTTCTCTTCTTTAAGAGCAATGTAATTATTAGTAGTCGGAATGGATAAACAGCTAGTACTGACAATGCTAACTTCCGCTTCTGAGTGAACTTCTTTTATTTTTGTATTTTGCGTATCTTTCTGCTCTATGATTCTTTTTGCTATTTCGTTTTTCTGTTCAATGGAATTTTCTATATAACTCTCGGCAACTGAGCTTGATCGCCAACCTCCATGACGCTTTAAAAGTGTCATGTCCGCTCCAGAATCTGCCAACATAGTTGCAGAGCTGCGCCGGAACCAATGGCCAGTGTATTCATTGGTGTTGGGGAGTCCAAGGAATTCTGCTATTTTTTTTTGGCATACCTCCAATTGTATTAATTCCAACTGGCAGGGTACAGCATTTACCACTTCGATATGTCAAAAAAAAATCGCTGATGTGTCGTATTCAGTGGACGAAGTTTTGCGTACTTACGAAACAGATCTAAAAAATTGATGCCATCTATTGATCCCTCAGTAATCGTAAACATTCTTGGAACATGAGTTTTTGTGTTCGGAATTTTGACACTGATAATCTAATTTCAAAAATGTGATTTCTTCCCTCCTACATGCTCCAAATACTCCAACGATTAAAACAACTTTGGCTGACAGGAATTCTTTATCATCAGCTTGTTTTATAAAACGTTCTATTTCCAGCTTTGTAAATATTTTTGATTTCTTTGGCTGATATCCGGTAGCTTTCCTTTTTAAAAATGCAATAAGGTTTGTAAATTTGCAAATATCTATGTTTTTGTTCAGATAAATCATGATGCGGAGCATCGAATATTTGCTCCACAAAGTTGACGGTCTTAAGGTGGTGGATAGCTTGAGGAAATAGGCTAGTAACACCTTTTCTGTAAAGTTCTCAATATATTTTTCTTTGGACCAGGTTTCAAAGTTGTCGTAGGTTTTTTCGTATAAATGTTTCAATTTTTCGGGTACTAACGTGGATAGCGCAGCTTCAGCAGCTTGTTCAATATAACTTGACAACACACTTAACATTAAATAATGCATAAACAATGCCTTAGAAACAGATGCCTGCCTACTTTTCAAAATGTTTAAAAATACTAATAAAAGCTTAAATTATCAAATTCTCCGCTTTCACAAAAAATCTTGTATATAATTCGTTACGAAACGATGCCTTTTAGCCACTAGACGTGTTGTCCAACTCGGCTTTGCCTCGTTGGACAATTTTTACGTCGCGTGCCTAAAAGACACTCATTTCGCAACTTATTGTATAAATAGCTATTTAAATTTTATAATTTGAGCTATCCAACTGAAATACCCTTTATGTATGCCAGGTTTCCTAGTGTTGACACGTTGATTGCTATGGAATTCATAATGTTCTTAATCAAACAAATGTTCTGTCAGTGTGTTTTTTAAGAAATCGAAAAAATGGATATCGATGCAGTTGCGAATGCAGCTTGCGCTGCTCTATTACCTCAGAAATCAAAGGAACGGTACAATCGGTGTTACAAGGACTTCAAGGATTGGTGCAGTATTAATGAAAGTGATGAAAGAGTCACCGAGAATTCTATGCTGGCGTACTTTGTACTTCCCTAGGGAGGTAAAACGTACTTACCTCCCTCAAATCAGTATCAAAATGAAGTACTTACCGAGTAAGGAGTAGAAAAAGTGTTTTTTAAGTGGAAAATAAATTTTAGTTTAACAACGTAAAGTTTATCTATTTTCAACGATTTAATTTAAAACCCCATTACTTTATTTTTTATTTTTTTACTTTCAGGCACAAACTACGTTTTTAAAAATACTTATTTTATGAAGTTACCTTATACAGGGTGGAAAACAAATAAACTTTGCATCACATGCGACCAAATTTTAATAGCCCAATTTTGATTTTGTAGAAAAACACACATTTAATATGGCTCTACTTTAAAGAAAAGGTATCTGAAATAAAGCATTGTCAAAACTAAGAAGTTTTATGTAGGTTGCGTTGAGTCTTATTTTGCGTAAGTGGTGCAATTTACAAAATATTGGTAAAAATCAAAATTATCTTATGCAGCTGAAATTTTGCATGCGGGCTAGAAACAGCAACTAAAAAAACTTTTTCTAATAACTTTTTTCGATATTTTCAGAAATAACTCCACTTTTGAATTATTTTTTGGAAAAGATTAAGATTTGACAGATAATGCGAATCACGTGACTACTATTCTTTTGCTTAATTTTCATCTCGATCAAAGCAGAACTTGATGCCAAAGTCAAATTTTGAATAAAGCTATTAATAAAAAAAAATCAAATATGATGCGGACTTTACTGATGACACTGTACGTATTGGCTCCAGCGAATTTGTTGGTTCAAACACCTCTTTGGAACGAATATACATTATCGTATTTTTTAGTTAGTAATAATTGAATAATGATATAGAGATATCTGATGGATTTCGAAATATTTAACTAATTCTAAGTTTTTTATTAATGATAAGGAATAATCCGAAATACATTTCGAAAACACTTGGATCGTTAAGGGCACAGTTCTCAAGTACAATCATGTACAAAAGAGACTATAAATGGCTTGAATGCAGGGGTAACTTCCGGAACCTTGCAATTATTAAAAAAAAAATAATTAGCATCTAATTTTGGAAGGGCTCTTCAGGGTGGCATTGACGGATAGTATACCGGTGTTTTTTTTTTAAATAAATGCACAGAAACTTTAAAAAAAGCATTTTGAAACCACTAAAATTGTCACAATTTACCTTAAAATCCTGAAAGTAAACACGTCGATTTTCAGAACTGCAGTAAAAACAACAATTTTTACTGACACCAAGATATTTTCTAGTCTATCTAGATGTCACCTCTCCTAAGAATTCTAGAGAATATGTGTTTGTTTTAACAGGAAAGGGGTCGTAATTGACAAAAACACGAAAGTAAACAAAACTATGACCGGCTGACTAACATCTGCCTTGCTCTACCAGTTCCAGAAATATGTCTGTCTTTCTTCTTCATATGCCAAAAGCATAAAAAGAACTACTCTGATCAACACAGCACTGCAGTGCGCATGCGAATCGTCAATAGTTAGGTAAATCGAATTTAACAGTTAAATGCTAGAAAATGGTGTCGTTAATCCCGCCTTAACTATTAACGGATTTTTCGCAATATGACCAATGTTGCGTTGCACAATAGTATATTAAAATACAAGTTTCATATGGCATTATTTTAGAACACGCGTTGATTTAGGAAACGAGTCGCGAGGTGGCGAGTTTTATAATTAGGCAAGTGTTGTACATGTGTTAAATGACTTAAACACTTTAAAAATTGGTGCAGTTTTTCCATTTAAAACTATTATATTTTATATACAGGGTGTCCCATAACTTATGGGCCGTAGAGTAACTGGAGATACTAGATATCAAACTAAGCCGATTAAGTCATATAAGTTTTTTCGGATTGTTACTCGTTCTAGAGATACAGGGTGTTGAAAGTAAAAGTTTATTCTCGAAAATAAGCCATAATTTTAAAACCGTTTAATGAATTGAATTGAAAGTGGGCAGTATTATGTTTCTATGAGCAAGAAATAAGAATTTGTAGAAATTTTTAGGTTTCACACTAGAGGGCGCTAGTTGCATACACTGGGCTTCATAAATCTATGATTTTTTTTCCTACCTGTGATATTAGGTGTTTTTCAATTAAAGTTTCTTAAAGAAGGGCATTTTCTGAGTCAAAAAGGTGTACTTGATTGATCTTAATATCTTTAACGGTTTTCGAGATATTTTCCTTTAAACATCCCAAAGCATAAAAAAACATAGTACATAATTAAATTAATATTTTAATTATCACAACGCAATAAATTCGAAACAGTGGAACAAAAACAAGAAGCTCACTTTAGTAAATGTTGAAAGTGACCACCGTTGACCTCAATACACTTTATTAAACTTTTAACTAAATAAATAATAATAATAATAATAAACTTTTACTTTCAACCCCTGTATCTCTAGAACGAGTAACAATTCGAAAAAACTTATATGACTTAATCGGCTTAGTTTGATGTCTAGTATCTCCAGTTACTCTACGGCCCATAAGTTATGGGACACCCTGTATACAGGGTGTCCATTTAGTGTGCCGGTGGACGATATATCGTAAACGGTCGACTTAAGGAATACAAATTTTATACAAAAGTTGTACATGTTAATGTCGCGCACCTTTTAAAAATAATTTTAAATATACAGGTTGGACCAAAAATCCAGGGTGGGTCAGACTTATCTTTTTTTAAATGGAACACCCTGTATATTTTTACATTTTTAAATTCCACATAAAATTATAATTATTTTTTATTAAATTCATTATTAGTCTATACTTCATAGTTTCCGAGATATTGACTCCCGAAAAGTGACATTTTTGAACTTTGACAGCTTCTAACTTTCTAACAGTACGTCTTAGAGCAAAACGGCTTACATGTCCCTATCTTCAATTTTTATTATCTTCCCAAAAAAATCAACTTCCGGTTAAACCGGATGTAACTTGAAAGCAGGCAATATAGTTGTTCCGGTTTAATTGGAAGTTGATTTTTTTGGGAAGATAATAAAAATTGAAGATGGGGACATGTAAACCGTTTTTCTCTAAGACGTGCTGTTAGAACGTTATGAGCTGTCAAAGTTCAAAAATGTCACTTTTCGAGAGTCAATATCTCGGAAACTATGAAGTATAGACTAATAATGCATTTAATAAAAAATAATTATAATCTTATGTGGAATTTAAAAATGTAAAAATATGCATTCCATTTAAAAAAATATATGTCTGGCCCACCCTGGATTTTTTGTCCAACCTGTATATTTAAAATTATTTTTAAAAGGTGCGCGACATTAACATGTACAACTTTTGTATAAAAGTTTTATTTCTTAAGTCGACCGTTTACGATATATCGTCCACCGGCACACTAAATGGATACCCTGTATATTGTATATTATACCTGTATTGGGCAAGTTTTAACAAGCCATGGAAAAACAAATGAATAGTCACTATCGCAAGATAGTCGAGTCGCCATAAGCAAGAAAAAAATTATCAATAGATTGTCACATGACAGCAGCAAAAAAATGGATCAGGAAGAAAGTTTTACCCCACCGCAAAGAACAAGTAGATGGTAGATTTTAACAAATATATAAACAACAATTTTAAATATAGTTATTAAATTAATAAAACTTTATTTGTGGTGCATTTTTTGGTCTAAAGTCTAAAGTATTAAAATAACTGCATCGATTTCAAATATGTATAGAACTATAAAGCAAATGAATATCTGTCTCAATGGTATTGACCAGTATGAACAGCTCACGGATAAGAATATCTGTCTCAGTGGTATTGACCAGTATTGACCAAGGTTACACATAAATGCATCATATATAATTTTATTTAACTTTTCTACGACCGCCTATGAAAGTAAGAAAAAAGAAGGGTTAACTTCCATCAAAAGTGCCTTATATCACAAAGATGTTAAACAGTATACTTATCAATATAACATTTATTTTGAACAGGCGGGTGCCAATTCCTTAGAAAATCTATTTATTCAAACTATAACAAACTGTTGGTTTATTTGATGAGGGACGTCCCTTTTTGGAACATATTTGTCGCTAAGCGTCAATAATGTTATATTTAGTTGCATCTGTAGATATTCCGTTTGAAACAGTGGATACTGTCAAATGTTATTGGCCACCGAATCTAGTAGTATATAATAGACGCAAGCCACCAGTTATCTATTATTTAAATTTTCCATTTTTGACAACAAATAAAATAATTTAAAACTACTTACTTTAACCAATGTCGCTTCGTAACTGAAGTGTGGCAGCAAATGGCATCATACTGGTCGGCAAGCCATACAATAAGAATGACGTAAAAGGCGGTGGTGGTGTCATTAAAGAACTCCGACATAATAGCTTCAATTCCTGTAAAAAAGAATTACTTGACATTTATTTTGTTGATTGTTAGTAAAATATATGAACTGGGGTATTTTAAATGGTGTGTTTAAATAATGTTTTCGAATTAAAGGAACAGTATATGAATGCAAAACGGATAGTGTTCTACTTAGTCCATACTGCATCCTGGCAGATGGCTCCAAGACTAAGGAATGCATTGGAGCCGGAATATAAGGTAAAAACCCGAAAAAGAACTGGGATCTCTGGCAAGTATATTCCAGGCAGGGGCCTATGCAATTGCAAGACTGCTGATAAATCGACAATATACAAACAAAATCATGATATTCTCTGACAGTCAAGCCGCCCTAAAACCTCTGGAATTGAGATGATGCACTTCAAAAATGATATGGAGCTGCCGCGAACCACTATCCGAACTAAGCCTAAATAACAAAATAACCTGGATTCTGGACACATGGGTATTAGGGTGGAGTAAAGTTATATGTATGTGTCGAAAAAATAATCGTTTTTCAAATCCGAATAGCTGCAAAAACATGCTCCACTACTTAACTAAGAGCTATGCGAAAGATGGTTTCTCTAAAATTATATTTTGGGGTGCCCCAAGAATTTTTTAAATAAAAAAAAAATCGATGATCATGAAAAAAAAAATATTAGTTTTTCAAAACGGAATAACTGCAAAAACCTGCTTCACTACTTAACTATAAGTGCTATGCGAAAGATAATTTTTCTAACATTATATTTCGAGGTGCCTCAAGGGTCTTATATTAAAAAAAAAAAAAAAACATGATTTTTATTTAGTACCTATACAGGGTGATTCAAAAGTAAGCGGCATCCTTTCGGGGGCGTAATCCGTGCATAAAAATAAGGCAAAAAGTTTCTATTAACATGGGCCCGAAAATGCTTCCTAAGGGAGCTACGCCCCTTTGAATAGGACACCTTAAAGACGATTTTTCTCTAGTACTTTATAACCCTTTACAATTACATTTTAAAAATTGGTGTACTGTTTGGTATGAACAGTTGATGGTGAATAAGATTCTAAATTCAAAATTTTAAAATTTTATTCAGTGGCGTCACATACGTGGGAGGGTAAGGGTTAAAACATCCCTATTTATTTTTCTCTTTAAGTTATTGCGATTTTGTTTAGAAATTATAAAATTCTAGAGTTTTTTACGTGAAAAAGGTACTTTGAGTTCAATTCGATAGAGTACCGTTTACTAGCAAATCGACTTTGAAAATTTTCTGATTTGCGTATGTTTAATCTGCATTACCACCAGTGTGTGTCCTATTCAAAGGGGCGTAGCTCCCTTAGGAAGCATTTTCGGACCCATGTTAATAGAAACTTTTTGCCTTATTTTTATGCACGGATTACGCCCCCGAAAGGATGCCGCTTACTTTTGAATCACCCTGTATATTCCTTTAATAAAATAATCAAGTTAAAAAGAAAACAAACTCTTTGCCAAAAAGAAAGTATACAGACTAAAACAGAAATGATAATTTAAAATAAGCATTAGTTGCATAAAAAAATTAGTGTTCAATTTTCGCCAAAATTTTCTAACTTAAAAAAGCTTGGGGCCCCTCGAAATATAATGTTAGAAAAATTATCTTGCGCATAGCACTTAGTTAAGTAGTGAAGCAGGTTTTTGCAACTATTCCGTTTTGTGTGTGTGTATTTGTTTTATGGCTCTGGTGAAATCAACTGGCCAGCATCTCTCTTTATGTAAGGCCTGTGGAAACTTTTATCCAATATAAAATTTACTGATTTTTATTATATAGACTACTGTTGATACCACATTTTAAGCGTATACTAATTAACTACTAAAATAATGCTGATTTTGTTTATCTAAAAAAAAATTTTTTTAGAGAAACCATCTTTCGCATAGCTCTAAGTTAAGTTAGTGGAGGATGTTTTTGCAGCTATTCCGGTTTGAAAAACTATTTTTTTTTTCAACACGTATAACTTCACTTCACCCTAATATAGAAGATAACGAGGCAGCTAACACGATCGCTAAGAGAGAAGCACCATTGAAATTTATATCTCTCATGCTACTGCCAAAAGGTCAATTTATTCTGACAGAAGCAACAAACTAGGGGAAAAGGCACTGGTTGAACTTACCTGGCCTAACCCACTCATGCAAAGCCATATAAATCAACAGCTACTAGAGCTTAACAGATCACACCTTGAAGCCCTAGTGGACTTGTATACCGTCCACTGTAGATTGCGACGCCATGCACAAAATTGTACTAGCACAAAATGATAAATATCGGCTCTGTATGGAAGATGCAAAAACAGCGGAACATGTATTGTGTACCTGCCCTGCAGCAGAAGGTATCAGATTCACACTATGGAGGATATATCAGCCATTGGTTTATATGTCAGTAGTCCATTTCTTCTTTTTAACTTATTTATGTTTAAATCTAGAGCGGTATAAGGTACAATGAATAATCCAAATGATAAAATAATTCTAGGTAACAGGTACAGTAGCCAGGCCATCGAATGATTGCGGTTGATATTAACAAAATAACCCCGGTACAGTATGGTATTATTTAGTTGGTACTGATAAAATAAATAATAAGAGACAATTTCCTAGTGTTCTATCAAGGTTGTTCAAAGTTGTTGTCGTGTGGCTGTGTGAGGATAGAGGCTTAGTTGTAGCTTCCAGACTTCAAGAACGTATTCTGAATAAAAACACTATCACACGCCTCTTCACTTGTTGCTTAAAACAAACTTCCGAAACCACCCCTTTTTCGTGCGTTCTTGGGATTAGTCGCATTGAGATGTGGAAAAATAAATAACCACCAAGAAATTAGGCCAACAACCCCCTCCTATCCCATCGCCTATAGCCGAAAATTACCCCCATATTATATTTTTCCGGGTCGCGTAGTATCTTATATAGAAAATAGGAAATTCAATTGTTTACATGGCCAAGTGCGGTTCTGTTATTGTAAAATAAAGTTAAAAAATATTAATTAAAATATATAAATAAGTTAATCATATTATGTATTATACCAATTTGAAGAAATTCGGTGTAGGGGAGTGCGAAAATAAAGTCCATTCCACATGCAATTAAGGACTCTTTAGTTAAGAATAAGGTCTTACATTCATAAAATTTTGGTACGGTAATAAAATAGGGAAATACTTTAGAGTTATTTAATAAAGATCAGTAATAAAATAGAGCTTTAAGTGATTTAGTAGTAATTTAAAACCGACATTATACTTAAACAAGCTGCATACATGGACATTAAATTCGTAACGCTGTCCGCACAACGTATGAAATAATTATCCTGATGTAGTCATATGAAAAACGACGTGTCCAAATAAATATGAACGATTATGGAACATCAATCAGAAAAACATGACAAAATGTTGACACAGGATATCAAGTGCCTAACCCTGCTGCAATATCAGTCAGTGTCCACGTAAACATATTAAAAGTACGGGTAAATATCATAATTTAATGGTAGCGATAAATATAGGGCGTTAATGCCTGACGGAAATTTGTTCAAAGACAATTTGAAAGTGAAAAACATTTGTCCAAATTTGTTATTTGTTACAATTTTTTAAACTAAGTATGTCTAAATCCTATTTATTTTCAAGATAGACCGAGGAAAACATTAACCCTATACACTGCATTTTTTTTAACGCGGGCCATAGGGATTTACATGGTAAATCTTTAAGCCTATGTTAGGCACATTTATATGAAGCAAATAATATTAAAACTTGAGAATAGATAAAATATGAGATGGGAGGAAGAAGTTAACATACAATCTGTGCAAAAAATCTTCAAGAGATACCCAAAAAAGCTCTTTTTATTTTTTTAAAATTATACTTTTTTACCCCCTTGTAATTTATGTAATTAACTACCCATAGACAAGCGAGTTGCGCGCTCTCAAGGATAGATAGGCAACTTAACATACTAAATTGGTTCCCTGATAGCGCCACATGCGACCGAGGGCGAAACTAAATATAGTCGTGGTGGGGGTAGGCGCCAAGCATAAAAATTTAACTTTTATTATTACTTTGAATTCAAATTTTCGCGCTTCTAATTTAACGGAAAAGTTTGAAGCGCGAAACATCTGATTCAAGTTAAAATAATTTGGGAGAACGAAAGGAAATTATAACAATGATATGGCGACAAGATTTATTAATATTAGATATTTACATAAATATGGTTTACATAAAAAAACAGCTTACATTATTATATTATTATTTTCTGTAGATGTTTCTAACAATTCCGTGTTATTTTCAAAGTTTTTATTTAATAAACTAGTTATTGTACCTTGTAATTCATTAAGTTGTGAAGTAAAGTTTCTTTCTATATCTTTAATAGCTTTCTCTGTACTTTCCAATCGTTGGGCGACATTAATGAAGTCTTCAGGAGGTTCCACGCTTTTGTTAATTGCCTTGGTTTTTCTTCCCGATTTCTTTGGTCGCGACATATTAAATATATATGATTCTCAAACTACCGACTGCGCGATGTTAAGTTTATAAATTATATATGAATAATTATTTAATAATAACTTTATTTTTTATATATTTTACAAATTAATTATAAAATGACAATGACAATCTTTCACCAGTCCAGGTAAGACTTCAGGATCTGTCACAATAAGCCATATTTTTATCTTTCTCGCACATATGCTGGTACAGTTTAATACAGAGAGAGAGAGAGAGGTACAGAATGTTGGCCATGCTCATTCTAAAATGAATATTCTGTTCCTACCAACGTTTAGGAGATGAACAACCTTATAAAACAAAATTCCTACAATAGCGCCACTAGCGACCGGGGGCTAAATTAAACGAACAGGGGACGACCTTCACCATTTAAGTTATCCTAGCCTGCCTTAGATAAAGAAAAATATTGACACGGCTGTCAGTATTTTCCTGACTTTCATGAAATTAGTTTAAATTATTAAACTTTATTGAAATAAAAGTTCTGCTTTAGAATTATTAAGAAAATTAATACATTTTAAACCACTTAAAATAAAACATATTTAATACAAACTAAATAATCATCAACATTGTATAATTTCGGTACAACTTGCCAAATATTATAAAAAGTCACATACCAGTTTATGTCAAATATACCTGGGTAAACTTAATATACAGGGCTGGGCAAAACAGCGTGATATTATAACTGAAAATGGTATTTTTCAATATTTTGCGTTAGTAGAGTAATACAAACATGGTCCTAAATTGGATATGAGACCACAAGAAATATTTATCTAAAATTTCAACTCGTAGTTCTCAATAGAAATGTGTCTAACATAGACTTAAAGATTTACGATGTAAATCCCTATGGCCCGCGTTAGGAAAAACGCACTGTATACGCGTTGTAGTTGAGCGATCAGGTCAAGTCTACGCCAGCTTATATTTTTATTGGCCTATCGGACATTAATTGGAAATAGGCGTGTCATATCGGCGGTATTACGCTTTGCAAGCAGCGTGGATCTATTTCTATTAAGAGCAGTAACCCCCTTTACCACAATGAAAATTGCCGAACGTTTTGCTGGTCAAACGAAAAGAAAAAATAAAAATTGATATTTAGAAAATAAATTCTACTTTAAATACCCTATCTAGAAAAGTAAATGACGATCGAAAATATTCCCAAAATTTTTTTTGGAACAAACCCACTTTACATGCTTAAATTCACTTTACGCGCCCAAAGTTTTTGAGAAAAAAGTAAGGCCGATAT
Source organism: Polydrusus pterygomalis (assembly GCA_963969555.1). Lineage (NCBI taxonomy): Eukaryota > Metazoa > Arthropoda > Insecta > Coleoptera > Curculionidae > Polydrusus > Polydrusus pterygomalis. Next base: position 81,068,628 of record OZ018375.1, read on the forward strand.
TGAAAAATGGCTTTAAGAAAAATTGTTTGGTACAACATTCTACACCCGGGAAAGTCATTTTGCTTTTGACCAATAAAGGATTGTTTAAAATATTACAAAATTACTAAAAATAAAAAAAATTTCTAAAAAAAATGGGGAAAATTGGGAATATTTTCGATCGTCATTTACTTTTCTGGATGGGGTATTTAAAGTAGAATTTATTTTCTAAATACCATGCAATTTTTATTTTTTATTTTCGTTTGACCAGCAAAACGTTCGGCAATTTTCCTTGTAGTAAAGGGGTTATTTCCTCTTAAGCCTATCTTGGAAATGAATTGACTATACAGTGTGACCAGAAAAGTCCGCATCATATGGGATTTTTTTTATTAATAGCTTTATTCGAAATTTGACTTTGGCATCAAGTTCTGCTTCGATCGAGATGAAAATTAAGCAAAAAAATAGTAGTCACGTGACTCGCATTATCTGTCAAATTTTAATTTTTTCCAAAAAATAATTCAAAGCGCTGTTATCAAACCCTCTGTTAAGTAACATATAGATTAATAAAATTAATAAAATACACGTTTTACAAGTATAATTCAGATAAATTACAAACGTTATTAAGATACTATAGGTACACTCTAAAAATTATTATGTAAAATTACACAGTTGTAAGTGGGTTATTTATTGCCACAGTTGAACACAACACATTCACAACCATCTTGTAATTTTGCTTAATACTGCAAAATGGTCTTGTAAAGAAGAATTGCGATTTTACATGAAATTTGCTAAATTACAAGCTAGGACTAAGCCACATTTGTGATATTACTTTGTAAATTTTAAAATGAAATTAACAAAGAATTGTAATTTATTTTAAGGATTTTACAAAAAAATGGAATATCGTGTTTTATTGCTCGCATTTCGTTGACGACAATATGAACTATCTCTGTATATTATTATATGGACTTATCTAGTTTCCCATTTCTGCACTGGTCAACCATATATATCGGAAATTTTTCCAAAGGTATTTGAAAATTATTCCATGTCTGTGTTTTCACTAATAGGTGACCTTCATATTTCATTTTGTTTGTTTTTGTCAATCATATTTTCACCTGATGGTACAACAATAAGCAAGGGAGTATCAGAATATTCGTTTAAACCGTCATTGCCTTCAATATCTACTGTTGATTCGAAGGTACTATTCAGACTTGAATTTATACTTTGGTCATCAGATACCACGGTAATCGTGGATGGTAGAAAAGATGGACTTGATGGAATTTCAGGCGACCACATTTCACCAGGTTGTAATAAAATTAAAGGCTCCTTACATACAAAATCCAACCTCATCTTCTTGTATTAAAGTTCCATCATTTTCCAATACTATATTTGCCCCATTAATGTCCAGCTTCTCTGATGCTGTAAATAAGGAATGATGTATTAGTTTATTGTTGTAAAAAAAACGTAATTTTAATTTAAATTTTATTAACATAAAATTACAAAAAGAGTAAAGAAAATAACAAAGAATTCGGTTTCATGTATAATAATAGATGTTTTATTTTTATGCAATCTATTTATATGCGAGAAAAACCCTGCATAAGTCTTAAACTGCATAAAGCAATTGTCATGCTTGCATATAAAAAATTTCGAACAGTTTCGATGAAAATATTGATGCATATTTATTTCTTTTTATCCACAAATAGGGCAGTCAAACATTTTGGAAAATGTGTTTACGTATGTACTCACCTATTTAACTCGTACTCACAACAATATTTTGATCACAATAACACGAAGAAAACACGGCCGTGTCGTTTTGCGTCTGATGCTACATCGTGTGTATATGAGCAGTGGGAGGGAAATGATGGACCCGTATTCGCATTACATCGGCTAATGGTGCGAATTTACATTAGTTTTGTGAAAATCACAAGAATATTGTAGATTTATCATTTAAAAAGAAGACTTCGGTAATTTCACATTGTAAAATCACATTTTATATGAAAAAAGCATGTTTTGCCTGTAAATTACACGGGATTTTACCAAACTTTCTTTCAAATTCACATATTTTGGTAAAACGACAAAAATATTTGTTTTTTAACAAACATTTTATTAATTTTGTCACGATATTAATTGTAATTTATTTGTAATTTTTTTGTGAAATTCTATACAATTTTTTCAGTGTAGAACAAGTTTTTGTTTTGTTGGTTTAAACAAAATAAAAATGAGGTATTTCAGGTCTTTGTATTTTGTACTTAATTATTTTAGTTCCGTGGTTACAAAATCCAGAATTATAGTAGCAACCTAGCTTTCCTTTTTTACGCGCCTGCCAATCATACGTGGTAACAGCTGTAGTAATCGAATAAATTCTTCTCCTTTTCTCTGAGTACCTAATCGTGGTATTTGTTTTTGCGATGTCGTGGTTAGTCGTCGGAATACTCGTATTTGTACGCGTTTTGTGTTTTTCTTTGAGTTTCTGTAAAGGATTTTTCATTTTATTGTACTTGTATTGTACTTAACAAAATGGCGCTTTAGTGTCAGACTCGGTGTCAGATTATTTGTGGAAAATTAGATTCTTTATATCCGGAATTATCTTTTCACAAGTAAGGTTATAATCTGTAGTATATGCCCATTAAGTGGTGTAGTAATCAGCAAAAGAGTAAATAAAAATAATTGAAAGTTATTAATAGGTTTTTGTTAACATTTTTAACTGTAACAAGTGGAACAATTACTACTGTTGTCATGGTAGTTAGGTATAGTTATGTTTGTTCAAGCGGGTCGTTAATAATTTTGACTGCATTTATTTTCTTGTTCAAATTCAAACTGACTTAAAATTATTCCAATTTTGTGTTTTAATTACATTTATGGCATTCTTGTCGGTGCCGTATCGCCAAGTATGAAAACGCCCGTAGGCTTTAGCGAGGCTAGACCACACCAGCACATGTGCCCCGTTGATGAAATAGTTTTATTAGGGAAAAATTAAAACTTGAGACACACTTCACAATGCTTAACATAAATATTATATTACCATACGAGTTGAACAAGATACAGGGTGTTCATTTGAAAACTTCCCACCACGGATTTTCCTGCTTTAAAATGAAAATGTGGAAAATCGCTCGGACCCGTCGATTTTTATTTCGAGGGGGACATCTTTTGCGTATATTGTCAATCTTGTTACCTCAAGCCTCTAGGAGGGAGGGGAGGGGGGGGGGTAAGATCTAAATATTAAATGGATACCCCTATTTTATATAATTTTTTTGGATTCTGCATAACAGTTTCCGAGATATTGACTCTTGAAAAATAAGATTTTTAAACTTTGACAGCGTCTAGCTTTCTAACAATACGTCTTAGAGCAAAACGGCTTACATGTCCCTATCTTCGATTTTTATTATCTTTCCAATAGTGTCAACTTCCGGTTAAACCGGTTGTAAGAAATATAATACTTCCGGTTTAACCGGAAGTTGACACTATTGGAAAGATAATAAAAATCGAAGATAGGGACATGTAAGCCGTTTTACTCTAAGACGTACAGTTAGAAAGCTAGACGCTGTCAAAGTTCAAAAATCTCATTTTTCAAGAGTCAATATCTCGGAAACTGATTAGTAGTATAGACTAATAATGCTTTTATTACAAAATGTTCCGAATTTTATGCAGAATCCAAAAAAATTATATAAAATAGGGGTATCCATTTAAGATTTAGATCTTACCCCCCCTCCCTCCTAGGGCTTGAAGTAACAAGCAAAATATACGCAAAAGATGTCCCCCTCGAAATAAAAATCGACGGGTCCGAGCGATTTTCCACATTTTCATTTTAAAACAGGAAAATCCGTGGTGGGAAGTTTTCAAATGAACACCCTGTATATGTGCCAAGAAAACTTTTTACTTCAAATATATTTAATAAGTAGGTAATTGAAACCTATTTTATACTACTATTTCTTCCTTGATCAAAAAAATAAGGAAACGACAAGCCCAAAATAGTAAGCGTTCGGCACCAGCCGTTAAAGAAGCTTCATCGATTCAAATAACGTACAAACTTTTCTATAAAAATGTTAATGCCGCCCTAAAAAAACCTTTGACATACGGGTCGAAAATAAGACGAATATTTTAAAATTTTAAAAGAAACTTTAAGCGACTGAGTGAAAAAGTTTGAAATGACAAGGGGGGAAGGGGACAACTGCCTGGAATTTTAATACATAACACCGAAAAGAAAATTTAATATTTTTTACAAAAAGTATAATTGGATTTTAGACAGCATTTTGATTTTATTGATTGCTTATATTTGCCCGAAGAAGGAAGAAAACCGACAAAACTGCTATACGATAAGGTAAAAAACTGTTTCATCCCATCATAATATTTAAAAATTCTTAAGTAATGGCGGTAGTATGACGAAGTAATATTATATAGTAAAAAGACACAAAGTCACGGCATGGGGTAAACATTTTTTGTATGTTTGTATATTTTTATTCGATTACATGTGTCGCCTTAAATCGGCATCATCAGACCTAATAAAAGGATTTTGACAAAAAAAAATATATTCTATATTGTAAAGTTTTCCTTTTTTACAACCCATCAGCAACATACACTTATCTTACAACAAAATAAAAACATTTTTATTTTTTATAATGTTATCTTTCTAGCGTTCATCAAAACTGACATTCTAATCAGACATTTTAGAGAGAAGCTATATTTGGTGCGCTAGTTTATGCTAGTTCAGCCTATACAAAAGTATTGGTTAAGAACCCTTTTGGGGTCTTAAAATATCTCTGAGTATTGTCCATAAGCGTCCTAAATTTAATCAAAAATGATGTAAGATTAAATAAAAAATTATTAAATTATTAGACATTGAAGTCAATTTTATCATTATTGATTAAAATATAATCAGTAATGATTTTTACATGAAAACATGAAAATAAGACTGGCAAATCACTGACTCTTTGATATAATCAGTTGGCAGAGTAAATTTTTTTAATCAATCTGGTTTGGACCTGGATTAAGTCAGTACTGAGTTAATTTTTATTTAAAATTTAATCATTTTAAGTCGACGTTGTGGTCTAGTGGTTAGCGCAGCAGCCTTACAGATCGTAGGCCCGAGTTCCATTCCCGGTGCCGGCAACGTCGATGTTAAATTTGGAATTTGGTTTAAGAGGTGGCGCCGTCTTTCGGAAGAGACGTTAAACTGTGGGCCCCGTGTCATGGATGTTGGCACGTTAAAGAACCCTACCCTCGACAAAGAGGGATTCGGCAAAATTACCAGATAGTGTGTGACAAATTCCCTGGCGTCGGTGATTGGCCTCGTTGCGGAAAAAGGCCGACGTAAAATAAATAAATAAAAAAAAAAAAATAATCATTTTAAGTGTGTATTTTCACAGCGTTTGTTCTTTGCTGATGACTTAAAAATATTTGCTATAGTTAAGTCAGTATCTGATGCTTTGAGAATCCCAGAGGACTTAAACAGTCTATGAGTGGTGTGTTAGAAATAAAATTGACTTAACACTAAAATCATCGCACTATGACGATAAAATGAATGATTGTATTTTGGAACGAGTTACTACTGTGTTCACTTAGATTTTAAATTAGATTTCCATATTTACATGAATACATTGTCAACAAATCCTTAAAGTTATTAGGATTTATGTGTAAAAATAAGAGAGATTTCGAAAATATTGACAGCTTGAATACCATTTACAAAACTCTTGTTAAATCATGTTTGGAATAACTTTCTTGGGTGTGGTCACCGTTATCTTTAACACATATTCAAAATACCGAACAGGTACAAAAAGTTTATTAGATTTATTTCATACAAATTTAGGTTGCATATGAGTCCTTGGACTTGCTTTCTGAACGTAGAATCAAATCTGATATATATTTACTTCATTTAAATTACTAAATGGAATAATTGAATGCCCTGATCTTTTACATTCGGTTAACTTTCCAGTTCATCATTTATCAGTATGATATTCTTTTACCGTTCTATTCAGGATGATGCGTATGTATTTTTGTAAAAAAATGTTATATCATTCTTTTAAAAATATTTAGTAGTACCTAAATTATGGTTTTTTGAGATAATCATTTATTTTCTTTCCAATAAATTTTGGGTAAACCATTGAGAGTAATTCCTGAGTCTTTTAAAATCTGCGGCTTGTATTTCTTCGAATACTTGCACTTTATAAGGAAATAAATTTAGCTGCTTCTTAAGAATAGTCCTGCATGTTCCATAAGATCTTCCCACTTCTTGAGACAGGCGTCTTATACAATTTGTTGGTGTATTTTGTATTATTTCACGAACGTTTGCAACAAGTTCTTCCGTTCTTACAGATGGTATTCCTGCTCCTTTTTTGTGTGTTTATAGAACCTGTTTCCCTAAACACAGTTACGGTTCTTTTCAGGCAATGATAAAAATCCCCAGCAATTAAAGCAACGTTAGGAATATGTTCGTGAAAATCGTCCATGCACAAACCCGGATTGTATTGCCACTCACCATTTACTCTAACCCCGTTCCGAAAATACGCTTCAACCATGAATGTTTTGTGCTGTTCCGTAAAGCCCATTGTGTGAATTGTTCAAGAAATTGGAAGAATTAGCGATGAATCAAATTACTTGTAACGACTGTCAAAGATGACGGAATAACTGATTAATTTTATTAATTCAGGTAGTTACTGACACCCAACAGGTATTAAGCTCTACGGCTAAGCATTACGTCCTTAGATGCAAGGCCCTATTTGATGCAAATAATTTTTGCTCGCACAGTATTACTAAATGTAGATAGGAACCTTACATTTTTTAATTTACGCCCTTGCCACACAAGCGAATAATTTGTTTGTTTAAAAATATATTTTGGGTATCAACGCAATTCATCACCATACGTTAAAACCGCTGGTAAATTTTTGCATCAAAAGCGGGTAACCTTTGACAGCTTTTTATTAAACTCATTATGTTCAAGATTTAAGATAGGGTTTGGGGTGAAAACTTCGCGCCACTTACCCGATGTGAGCGAATTTGTAATTTTATTCAACCAGAAGCTGGGGCTCTATCTTACTAGCGTTTGCACGATGACAGTCATAATTCTGCGCGTTGTCAGGTTATATTCAAAATATACCAAGTTCGGAGATTTTATTATAGTCCGTGTACAACTACCAGGGGCACTTAAAAGTTTCTTCTCGCTAAAAAAAGCACGCCCCCCAGTAATTATAGTAATAAAAACCTAGTACCTACTTAATTGTAGCCTAATACTATACAGTGAGGACCTAAAGTCCGTCCCCCCCCCTCTAACTTCTAAACCGTTCGGTATATTTTAATAAAATTTTGAACGATAATATTTGAGCAAGTCTTGCACTTTTTGACATACCAATGACAGCTTTAAATGTCAAGATGACAGCTGGGTCCGCTTTTGGAATATTTTTTTAAATGGAACACCCTGTATATTTTTACATTTTTAAATTCCACATAAAATTATAATTATTTTTTATTAAATGCATTATTAGTCTATACTTCATAGTTTCCGAGATATTGACTCTCAAAAAGTGACATTTTTGAACTTTGACAGCTTATAACCTTCTAACAGTACGTCTTAGAGCAAAACGGCTTACATGTCCCTATCTTTAATTTTTATTATCTTCCCAAAAAAATCAACTTCCGGTTAAACACATTAGGCAAGGCTAAGGAAGGGTTTTACCTAAACCTTTCCATATTTGATAAACACCAGATTGCTATCATGGTCTGTTTATCCAATAACATTTCCGGATGGCCAGCACCTACAGCTAGCAATCTTCCCTCTGAAACTGCATTTAATTTATTAAGCAAGTCTTCAAAGGTAGTTGGGGACAATCAAAGTGCTGTCTGAACTGGTGATGTGCAAATCGGGGTACCGTTTCTTCGGCCGTCTACCTTTTCCAAAATCTTGACGTCTTCCTCATTATTGTCTTCAAACATTAGTTGATAGCCTCTCCTTCAATTAAGGCCAATACAACGCTAGGAATACTCATTTTTAGTAACTTTACAAAAAGGGAAAACAGGTTAGGTTTCTTAGATCAAAACAAAACAAATATTACATTTTTGACTTTGACAGAGGTCAGCTGTTAGGTACCGTTCGTTTATCACAAAATTCTCCGACCGATCTGAGGTCACGTGACAAAATATCCATCGCATCGCATATGTAATTGCCGAACGCGGCTACTATAATTCACGGCGACCGTTACCGTGGTGACGGAGAGACATGCCCAGTATAGTTTAAGATTTAATTGGTGCCTGCACATGTACCGCGCTTACGATATTTTCTTGGTTCATTGGCGGGAACATTATTTTATTTAGTATATTTTATCATAATCATATTTTTCGCAATGGCAGTTATAGATATGGATATGCTTATATCTTTGGTGCAAGCAAGGCCGGGTATTTGGGACAAAACAAGTTCTATATATATGGACAGAAACTGCACAAGAAGTACCTGGAAGGAAATATTTTTGGATGTCAATCCTAATTTTGATTGTAACAGCCAACATTTCCATAGGCTGTATGCACTCTCTCATAAATGTATCTTGACGTTGAAGCGAATTTTTTAATCGTTCGTGTAGGTCATCAAAGCGAGATATGGACATCTTAAAATAGTTGAAAAAGTTTTTTTTTCGTCTTCCCTCAACCGACCAAATAGTACAAAGAATGCACCGAATTGTTTCCTTCCTATATTGATGGGATGAACACACAAAATTCTGTTTCGTGCCTTTCTTCGTTTTTTGATACGCATGTAAGACATTCAAATCGCCACAGCACGTCTATGATCCATATTCGAATCAAAATATAATCAAACTGACGAAAACCGTGCATGTGTGCAAGGATAACACGAACGCGGTAAATCGTGTCAACGGTGCCGTTAGGACGGTCGCCGTGAGTGTGTGCAAAAGGCCTAAGGATATCTGCTCTAAATTTTATTTTTTCCATTAAATATCTAGGTTGTTTATAAGTAATAGCCGAATGAAGTAAAGAGAGACTAAGTAAAGTAAGCCATTCCAGATCTCTAAGTCTGTCCGAAACGTGGTCAAACTTTCGTATCCCAAATAATTATATACCGTAGGCATGCAAGAATTTTGCACTTTCTGAATCTTAACCATAAATACGTTATCCAGACATGGAAATAATACTGGGGAGCAGTAAGTAAAGTAGGATAGTACAAGGGATTCACAAAGCATAGTCTTGACATTACGTGATAATACCTTCCAGTGGGGAAACAAAAGTTTTAAACGCAAATAAGCCTTTATCAAACAGTTTAGAACATGCGAACGATATCTGAAAGAATTGTCGATCACCAGACCGAAATTCCTGGCATTATCAACAAATGGTAGCTCTTGGTTACCTATCCTGATTTGCTCAGTACCAATAAACTGATTCCTATTGCAAACGACAATACTTAATGTGTTTAATAAAATTACTGGTATATATTGTGAACAATAGAGGTTCCCAAATGGAGCTCACACATTGCACTCTGCCTATCAAAATTTTTTTTTATTAAGGATATCGTGACTTAAGGTATCAAATGCCTTAGAAAAGTCCAACAGAGTTAATACTGTAATGATTCCGTTGTCCGTTGCCGCTATTATATCGTCAGTAACATTGAGAAGTGCGGTTGTACAACTGTGGCCAGGCCAGACACCTGTCATTTATGGCACCCCGTTGAAGTCTGGCCAATTTTACGTTAAGATGTTGGCGATGGAGACAGGACTGGACTGAGTTCTTTTACCATCGCATTCACCATATTTTAATATTGTACGTGTACTCTGAATGTTTTATTAGCATAATGGCTTGCAAAAATACAGCGTTAATTGAATTAAGAATCAACGTGCGATAGATTAAAAGGCATAGCATTATTCATTGGTAAAACATAGAAATACATTTGACTTGCACTAAATTTACCAATGGAAAACGCTATGAACAACCCTGACAAGATACAAGAGTCTCGCCCCTCAAATATTGTAGTAGAGCCAATTTACGTTCGCTGCGTAGTACAAAGCCACCAAAATTCCAAGTGTTTTTGAATACGAACCGTAAGAGTTAACTTTTCCTTAAGTGCCATCGGTCGCAACCGATCGTCCGCAGCAATTCTTGTTGTAACGGTCGACCGATGATACGCTCATAATATGTTACAGACACGGTTTAAACAATGGGCCCGACCGATCATCAGCACTGATCATCGGTCCTTTGCGAAACGGAAATAAAACAACGCGTTTCGACAGAAGACAACGACAATGGGCGTTTTCACACTAGCCGACACGATACCGGCGCGATCACGACACGGTAGCGAGACCGACACGATAAATCGGCGAGTATTTTCACATTTGCCGACAGGCATCTCTGTCGTGTCGTAGTGACTCAAAAAGCGAAGACCGCAAAGAAAATTTTGGATACATCCAATAATAAAGGTGCGCTACTTAGAGGGCATCTATTTCACCCTTTTTGAGAAATTGACTAAGGATTCTGACAAATTTTTCAATTACTTTCGAATGAGTTATGAAACATTTACCTATGTGCTGAGCAAGTTAATTGACGAAACTTAGAATGGCCATACCACCTGAGGAAATGCTAGCTGTGACAATGAGGTAACTTTGTTACCATATTACTATTACCATAGTATTAATTTGAAATAAATGGAATAATTATTGACAAAAGTATTATATATGCTAACAAGTATTTTACAATCTAAAATCCTGAGAGGAAACATTGCTTTTCAAATAAAAATCTAAACATTAAAATTGTAACAAAGTCAAGTTCATTCTGCAGTACAGTTAAATAGTGATTGGTAGGGATTTACCAGAAACCCTCGGGTTGGTCTTTCTTTCTGGTGCTGGTGTTCATACTCGTTCTCTTGTTCGTCGTTGAAGGAGACGGGTATGGGCTGGGCACAGTGTGGTCTTGAGTCTGAGTATGTGGAGTTCTGGGTCGAAAGTGTGATTGAAGGAGAAAGGTACGGGCTGGTCACAGTACATTGTGGGCTTGAGTATGAGTATGTGTAGTTAGACGCAGTCGGTGTTCTCGTAGTCTTAACACTTAGCAGCGGACGCGCAGCAAAGGAAGAGTTGTTACAAGTCAGAACAGAGTTTGCTTGTATTTGGGTAATGTCTCGTTTATCTTTAATTTCCTTTATTTTATTTAAAATTGCCATAATATGCAAATCCATAGGTTCTGTCTCATTCATATCTCGTGTCTGGGGTACAAATGATAGGAGCACTACTTCGTTGTCGTTTGGAACAGGGTGCGTAGAAGGGCCTAACCGCGATTCATTTTCTGACGATTTGATCTTCTTTAATTCAGTTAAAACAACTAGGAAAAGGAAAAACCGCCAACGACACGAGTGGAGCGCTTGCTGCTCGCCGACCTGTCGGCGCCTGTAACGACACGATAACGATATATCGGCAAGTGTAAAAGCATTCCCTTTACTTACATGAGATTACGCGTCCACCGGTGTCGTTGTCGTGCCGGTGTCGTGTCGGCTAGTGTGAAAACGCCCAAACTGATCTGGTTTCGTCGTTAAAACTCCCAGATCAGCAGTAGGCGGTACAAGCTCACGCGTCAGGTTGGTGTTTTTTAAGTGTCTTTGTGGCTGTTTTTTGTGTAGTGTGTGTTTTAAACATTTTACTTTTGGATTTTATATATTTCAGAGACACATTTTCTTGGTGTTTATTATTTAAGTTTAATAGTGAGTACAAACACCATTTTTATTAACTCCTCTATTATGAAGTCAATAAAGTGCCTAGTTAAACCATTTACTTATCGTTTCATACAGGATGTCTCATAACTAATGGGCAAATACAGCAACAAAAGATAAAAGACTTGAAAAAATATCATTAATGCACGAACGCACGGTTAATTTTTAATAAATATGTTTCGTTATGAAAGGTTATTTAAACGTTTATTGCCCTCTAGCATTTAAACACAATTATCTCAAAAACTAATTGAAATATGGAGATTAATGAAGTACAACTTTTTTAGGTTTAATACGTAATAATCCATAATTTCAGGTAAAGCAGTCAGAAATGTGAGAGACTAAAAATATATGCGATAATTTATCAAACTCATATTGTGTAGCTAGCGTTTTCTAGGAGATATCTTGAAACTTATGGAATCTTCTTTCTTGCCCTCTAAAACATAACTACACCCAATTTGATTCATATCCGCTTAACATAAAATCATCGCTATTTTATAAAGGAAATATTTACTTGGATTACCCTTTATCTCTTTAACCGTATAAGAAATGAAATGAAATAACATATTTTCAACTCCACTATTTCCTGTTGCTGTATAGCCCCTTAGTTACGGGACGTCCTATAATCCATATTATATAAAATTCCCACAAAAGTAACAATCGCAAAAGGGTTCACGATATGCTGTTTTAATTAGATGTGCACCACAAAGCTTACACCTCGCAATAAATATTGTTTTCTTCTTTTTCTTTAGTTTTATAATGTTTTCACGTTCTTATTTTGGTAGGTACGAGTATGTCAATATTTTATTTTATAGATAATAAAATTAGTATGTACGCTATATCTTTACAAAATATTAAGACTCCCTTACAAAATTGAACAGATGGCGTAGGCGAAGGTAAGAGAACTTAGGTTAGGTTAGGTTAGAGTGGCAGACCTCTGACATTGACCAAACAGTCACACGTTGTCCTGTAGGACCGTTGTGGTACCACACGTGTTCTGCGGAACCAATCCGCATCAGCTTCCTGATGGTTAACGCGACGTGACGTAGATCATGGAGGAATCTTGACAGCTCATTCAAACCAGCCACTGCTGTTAATAAACTTCGTGAGTCGACCCAGTTGCAGGCTGCTCACTTCCTCCAGATCATTAAAGAATGGTTCGCCCAGGGCATTGAACCTTCTTCTAGCGAGGCCGGGGCATTCACACAATAAATGCTGAATACTTTCCTCTCTTCTTCATCTCTGCAACTTCTACAGAAGTCGTTAGTTGGTACTTGCATACGTTCAGCGTGTCTACCGAACAGGCAATGTCCGGTGACTACGGCAGTGATGTTTCTCAGATCCTTCCGACTGTGTTGTAATAGCACAGCGGTTTTCCTGCCGTCAAGTAGGGGCCACAATTGCCTGGAGATGATAATAAAATAATAAGACAACTTAGTCCGGTTCTATTTTAAGCGGTTAGCCAACCTATACCAGACTTAAAAAAAGGGGGCCATTAATGACAGGTGATGCGGCGAGTTCTTAGATTAATTTGACTTTAGTACCAACCACTTGGAAACACGTACAATAGCGTCATTGAAAATTTGTGTACGTTTCAAAAATGTTTCCAAATTTGTAGCCAACAGTTTCCTTTTTGTGCCGGCAACAGAAACATAGGTTTCGATACAATTACCAAAATGCGTCTAAAAATGATACTTGGAAAGCTAAACGGAATAGTAGAAGCACTGGCAACGTAGCGTCAACGTAGAATGGCAGTAAAATTTGTGACGGCGATGCCGTAGACAATAATCTCTTTCTCCGCTCTGACGGCGCGCGTTTCGCGACACCATGAATACCAAATCTCTCCCACGATGCGCCCCGTTGGCGACGATGCTCCGATCATAATAATGAACCGCCAAAGAGCACGCTGAATGTTTTTGCGAAATTATAATTGAATCGGTTCCGGCATGTTATGGACAAGTTGACAAATGCGTTTAGAGACCACGGGGTTACTGGATGGAAAACCTCCAATTAAATCACATTATTATTTGCAAAAGTGCATTAAAATACTTGTCAAACACATGAAAATATAAATATAAAAGCTGGCTTGATTTTAATCACCCTCCAATGGTTGGAAACGTATGAATTTAAAAAAATTCAACTGGATGGTCCATGTCCCTCGAGAGTACATGCGCTCCTTTTTTTTTAAAGGAATGTAACTAATAGGCAGAGAAAAATTCATAAATAATAAGTAGCGTCTATTCTATATCTACTTACAATAAAACTCATGCACAGTTTCGGCAGTTGAGAACCACAGATGACAGTAATAGCTTATACTGGACTGGTTCCTTTAAAAAAGTCTCAGGTGAGTAGTGCGCCATAACTATTTCGCACGTATAGGATTAGTTATAGTATTTTCTTTTGGTATTATTATGGGTGTTTTTTTGTATAGCGTTGTAACAGGTATTTGTACGATCAATAAAATTTAAATTCAGACAAGACAGCTAGAAGACTCCGAACAACGATGTGACCTGCGCAGCAAATACGTTAAAATTAATACTACGGCGCGCGGCGATTGCCAATCGCTACGAAACCCCCACCAACGTCTTATGGGTTATAGATTCTAACGGATACAATTCGTTTTTGGGGACGCTGTTCTGCTTTCTTAAATGTAGAGAAAGCGCTTTACTGGGAACAAAATGCGTCGCATTGAGAAGATACAATTTATTTCTCAACAAAATTGCTGTATTAAAAGCAGTTCATTATTTTGACAAGAATGTGCTGCTAATGGAACTGATTACTACCAATAAAAACACTGCTGTAGCAAATCTGGGATTGATACAACACAACAGCGGATTTGATACACTAGCAATTTATTTAATAATAATAATAATACTAATAATAATAATAATAATAATAATAATAATAATAATAATAATAATAATAATAATAATAATAATAATAAAAAATAATAATAATAAGTTTATTTAAAATTTAATAATATAATAAATATGTTTATGTTGTTTTCGATAAACTTATTCTTCAATCCCCTGAAGCTGAGCTTGTTAGGGGCAAATCTTATTTTTTTTTAGTATGTAAAATCATAAATCATAAATATGCATTAAAAATCAAGTTTTTTAAAGTAAAAATGTTAATTTATAGTATAAACGCAGCTTTTTTGAAGAAATACAGGGTGTCCCAAAAGTAATGGGACACAGAGCAACTAACAGCAGACTCCTTAAGACGAAATAATGTGATTTATTTCAACTTGCCTTATCCCAAAATTGATAACAACCAAGATACAGGGTGTCAAAGTTTTAATTTAATTTTCGTTTTTTGCGATTATTTCTTAACGAAACGACATAGCAGCACAAAATTAAGGGTTTTGGGGTTTTTTATATTCAATTGTCATACCCTACTATACAAAAAGAGTTATTAGCCATTTACTGGGGCGTAAGACACTTTAGGCCATATTTATTCGGCCGACATTTTAAAATAAAAACTGATCATAAACCCCTGTTGTATTAATTTAGTTTGACAGATCCGTCAAGTAGATTAATTAAATTTCGTTTAGGGTTGGAAGAATATGACTTTCATGTCGAGTATGTAAAAGGAAGTCAAAATAGCTCAGCGGATGCCTTATCAAGAGTTATTGTGACGTCAGAGGAACTGAAAAGTATGAATGAGAGTGTGATTGCTGTGATAACTCGAGCTCAAACGAAAGATATCGAAAACAAAAGTAAAAGAAGTAGTGAGATTTCTATACCAATTCGGAGTGATCAACCGAATATTGTAGAAATTCTCACACCACCAAAAAATAGTGTTGAAATTACAACTACCACTACGGAACAGTTAAATAAAATGTTCAAAAATATTACATTGCAAGTAGGTAATTTTTATTTTGTTCCACGAAACTCTACACTATATGTAAACAAAAACGCTTGATCATCGTTGGCGCAAGACGAAACGGTGAAAGATTTGTTATACGTTAGTAAGAAACTTATCATTAAGGAAGTCTTTATTATCAAGAGTGAGGAAAATGCGCATTTAATAAAATTGCTAGCAAAATCAATAAAAGATAACTCCGACTGGAAGGGCCCAAAAATTTGTATAATTAAAGGAGTTAAGAAAGTAGTGGACGATGAAAATAAAAAATTAATTTTGAACGATTTCCATTTATTACCAACTAGTGGTCACGCAGGTATTAATAGGATGGAAAACACAATTAAAAAATATTATTTTTGGCCGGGTATCGACAGTGATGTTAAAAATTTTGTAAATAAATGCGAAATGTGTCAAAAACAAAAGCATTCCAATAAGTACATTAAAGAGCCTATGAGTATTACCACAACGGCTAATACTGCTTTTCAAAAAATTTATCTAGACATTGTTGGACCTTTACCCAAAGACATAAATGATTTTAGTTATATTTTAACGATACAATGTGACCTTACAAAATTCGTCGAAGCATTTGCACTAAAGAATAAAGATACTGTATCGGTGGCAAGGTCCCTTGTGGATAACTTTATCTTACGATATGGTATACCACAGGAAATTGCTACAGATAGGGGGTCTGAATTTATTTCAGAAACAATGGCAGAAGTTTGTAAGTTACTCAATATAAAACAAACAATGAGCACCGCATATCATCATGAAAGCATATAGGTGCGCTAGAAAACTCTCATAAGGTTCTTGGTGTTTATCTCCGAATACAGACACAGAGCCATTATGCTGCATGGAGCACATGGATTCCTTACTGGTGTTTTACGTACAACACGACTGTACATTCAGAGACTAAGTACACTCCATTTGAGTTAGTTTTCGGTAAAACGCGTAACATACCAAGTAACTTATCAGAAAACCTCGACCCAATATTAAATTTTGACGATTACCCTAACGAACTTAAATATAGACTACAAAAAGCTCAAAATAACGCACGGACAAATTTAATTCAATCAACAACAAGACGGAAGGAAACTTACGACAAAAACGTGCACTTGATTTCTTATAATAAAGGTGACAAAATATTATTAAAAAATGAAACAGGAAACAAACTATCTAGTTCATGTTTTGCGGGTCCTTATATAGTAATAGAGGACTTGTCTCCGAACGTTAAAATATTAAAAAATAATAAAGAACTTATTGTACATAAAAATAGGACAAAGCTTTTTAAATCTTAGGTTAGCATAAATTAGAGGATCCTCTGGTATTAGTATTAAGTGTTGTAAAATAAAATATGAAGTAGGACATTTCAAAAAGGGTTGTAACCCGCGGTTTTGGTAAAAATTTGCTCCCCTCTAAGTTAGCAAATTTTTGAAAAAATCGCCGGGGAGGTGTAATATAGTGAGACCACCATGTATTAAATTTAGGTGGATCACTATGTATATTAGGTTTATAATTAATTAAATTAGAAATAAGCAAATTTAAGTAGGTTACAAAACAAATTGATCAATGACCCGAGGTTGGAAGAAAAGAGTAGACTAAGTTAGATTGTAGATTGGTGACATGGATGTATATTAAGGGTTAGAAAATAAAGCACTATATATATTCAGAATGGTTGCCTGATTTCCAATGTAGTAAGGAATTATGGAATACAAGAAGAATTAGAATAAATTTATTACAAAAGAACAGCTATGGAAGGCTCCTTTTTGAAGAATCGATGAAAATTCTCCAATCAGAAGGTGTGTAGCACCACAGATAATAGTTTTTTTGTTAATACCTAGAATTTGAAGTACTCCATTGATTTTAAAATGTATTAAAACGCCTATTATAAGATTTTTTATATTTTTTCTTTTTTTTTGCAAAAAAAAATTCTGTAAGTAGGTGATAGCGGCCAATTGTATTTTAATTAGTTATTTCTATATAAAAACTGAGCTTAACAAATACAAATCACGTCATCACAAATTTCATGCAGGTTTGTGTTAAGTATTAAAAATCTTTATGCAACCAGACGTAAGTTTTCCAATTTTATCAGGTTTCAATATTTTGCAGCCGTCATTAGATATTCTAAAATAACATTAAAAGACTCGCCTATTTAATAATAGATAAAGAATAAAAAATAGCATTATCTTTATCATAACAAGCCGACAGGAAGTCAAATCCAAAGGTCCACACCAGGTTCCTCGCGAGTTACAAAATAAAACCATATGCAAATATACACCAATTTTAACCCTAGACTAATAGGCTACTTCTTCTTCGTCGGCCATATCCGTTCCGGATGTTAGCTATCATCATGGCTATTCGCGCTTTGTTGGCTGCGGCGCGAAACAGTTCAATGGAAGTCACGCCAAACCACTTCCGTAAGATAGCGAGCCAGGGGATTCTCTTTCTACCTGGTCCCCTTCTTCCTTCCACTTTACCCTGCAGGAACAGTTGTAGTAGACGATATTTGACAGTATTTCTTATGACATGGCCCAAATACTCAAGTTTGCGTTCATGAGAGTTAGTTGGCAGTTTATTCTTCTGAGGACCTCATCGTTGGTGACTCGGTCAACCCAGGAAATTCTTAGGAGTCTTCGATAAATCCATAGTTCAAAATTCTTGATCCTTTTTTCTGTTGCTTCGGACAACGTCCAAGCCTCGACACCATACAACAATATTGAGAAAACATAGCATTTTATCATTCTCTTCTAGAGCGTCATGCTGAGATCTCGACAGCAGAGAAAGTGCTTGATTTGTGTGAACATTGTTCTGGCCTTTTCTATTCTACACCTTATTTCTTTGCAGTGGTCCCACGATTCATTGATGTTACAACCAAGGCAAGTGAAACTGCCCACCCTCTCGATAGCTTCGTTTTTGCAATACAGCACACCTCGTTGATTGGGGGACTTACTTAAAACCATGTGTTTAGTCTTCCTAATATTCAGTTCCAACCCGTATTGTTCGCTTGTGTGTGTAACTCTGTTGGTAAGTTCTTGTAGCCCTTCTAAGCTATCAGCCAAGAAAACCGTGTCATCGGCATATCTGATGTTGTTAATTAACTCGCCATTCACCTTAACGCCGTCTGTAGTGTTTTCAAGTGCTTTCCTAAATATTTTCTCGGGGTAGAGGTTGAACAACAAAGGTGATATAATGCAGCTTTGTCAGACTCCACGTATGATTTCCAAGGCTTCCGACTCACTGTTTTGAAGATTGATGGTTGCTTTCTGATTCCAATACAGATTGGCAATGATCCTTATGTCCTTTCCATCTAAGCCCGTTTTATGTAGAACTTTTACCATTGTTTCATGCTGACAACGATCGAAAGCATAGTCTATAAAGCATATCTGAACGTCGCAATTCATATCCCTACAGCGCTAATAGGCTATCGCCGAAGAATCCAAAGACGCATCCCCTTTGGGTTCTATTATGTTAAAATTAACTAGCAGCTTTTTTGGTATTGCATTATTTTAGTATTTAAAACTAATCAGCTTGCATTATGCAAAATAAGAGGATTATTTAATACAATCACGGCAATGCATGAAATATTAATTATTTTATCATTAAAACTTAAACCCCAATTTGTTTGTATTTGTTTAAAAGTAACTTAATATTTTTGTTGCGAATAAATATTAGTTATTTCATATTACGTAACATTGTAATTAATATTATTTATGAATTAATTTAATCCTGCACAAGGTAAATTATATTTTTTTGGTCCTTTTGAGCTTAATTAAAACTTTTGTATCTTATTTTTATCGCATCATGCTTGATGTTGGCACTTTTATGATCATGATTACCACATTACACACACACTATTTAATATATTCTATTCTTTTACATAATGGCAATGTTTTTGCTTCTGTTCCGGCCGGCCATTCAGTTCATTTAAAGGAAAACTATGAAAATTTAGAGGAATTATTTTTAAGAATACAATATGAAAATCACAACTGGGAAGTGTATGGAGATCTAAAAATTTTAGGCCTTCTCTTGTGTCAGCAGTCTGGATTTACTAAATTTCCATGTTTCCTCGGCGAGTGGGATAGCAGGAATCGAGAACAGCATTGAATAAAAAGAGACTGGCCACAAAGAGACACCTGGAACCAAAAATGTAATTCGCCAAAGTCTTATTGACCCTCAAAAAGTTTTACCTCCACCACTTCACATAAAACATGGAATTATGAAACATTTTGTTAACGCATGAAACAAAGAAGGAAATTGTTTTAAATATATGTGCAAAACATTTCCGGCTCTGTCAGAGGCAAAATTATAGGAGGGAATCTTTGTAGGACCGTAGATTAGGAGCTTGATGAAAGATACAGAATTTTAAAATGTAATGGAAGATAAGGAAAAACATGCAAGGAATGCTTTTAAAGAAGTTGAACATAAATTTCTAGGGAATTATAAAGACACAGACTATGTTGAGATAGTTGAAAATATTGTGGAAGAATTAAGGATTCTTGGTTGCAATATGAGCATAAAATTTCACTTTTTACATTCCTATTTCGGTTATTTCCCGGAATATCGTGGGGACGTGAGTGAAGTGCAAGGTGAAAGAGTTCATCAAGAACTTAAAGAGATGGAAGAAGATACCAGGGGCGCTGGGATACAAAAATGATGGCCGATTACTGTTGGACATTGAGAAGAGCTCTTCCTTTAGCTGAATATGACAGAAAAACAACCAAAAGAAGCTTTTCTGGAAAAAGAAAATGTTTTTTCAAGAAGCGTAAAGAATAAATAACTATTTATAATATTTTCTATGTGTATATTTTGTATATTTTTGCATTTCCTTCCTTAATATGTTATATTAATCGATATTTGGAACATGTTGTGCGTATTTTATTTTAATCATATGTCAATATACAACGATTTGACCGTTGCGGTTCCAATATGAAAAAATGACAACCTTAGACACGCATAAGATAATTAACTAACATTTATTTTGTGACTAAATTTTAAAAGATAAAAAAGTCAATCCCAACAAAAAGAAAAGTAAACTCACGACCTTCCAGTTGCCAGCAAAAATGCTTGATCCTTTGCGCCGTCACAAATAGAGTCATATTTATGATAAATAAAGGGCGGATTTTATGCACTTAAATTCAGCCGAAATATGCGCATATATATGCCTTGTTTGCCTTTAAAATATGCAGTTATTTGCATTTTTTACCAAATATGCATATTGGTATGCAATATTTCTTAATTTATTATAGTAAAATGAGGTAAAGAAACACATTGGGTTCTAAAAAATATGTTTATTTTTTAACAAATTAAAAAAATATTTTTCAAATTATCAATTAAAAAGTCTTCTATTAGTAAAAATATGTTTCTACAAAGAGAAGCTTCTTTCAACATCTATTGATGTAATCGGACAATACTGCAACTTAGGTAACAAAATATAAGGCCAAGATACAACTTCTTTGGATGGTTTACCCTCATAAATACTTTTAACTGCAGTTAAGTATTTAAATCTTTCATTATTTTTTACAATTACATCCAATTTGTTCCTTACTTGTCCTCATACTTTACCGGGAATGTTGTTACATTTAGCGGAAAAAGATTCAACAATACTAATTGAGTCTCTTAAACTTAAATTTCTACTCTGCAACGAGGATATTATATCCGGTATAAAACTGAAATTAACCTTAATAAAACAAAATCCTTAGCTATACTTGCACTTTTTAACAACTCTTTACTTTGCACAACACACTGCGAATCGTAATCTAAATCCAAAATTGGTGGTAGTAGTAGTAGTAGTAGTAAAGTGTATACGATCTTAGCAAAGAGTAATGCACCAATGAGAGGCGAAAGCTTTGTCGGCTTCTTTGATGTTGATGTAACCTGATATTGTGACCTTGATACCCCTAACTCACACAGTAAAAAGTATGATAAATTTGTTTGAAATCATCAGATGCACGGAAAAAAATCTTTCCCTTTTTATGATAATATAAGTATGTTAAACATTTTAATATAATATTGAATTTTATTAGCTCAGTGTGTATCAGCAAGATATTACCGAATAAAGTATTTGATTAAAAAGCATTTTCCATAAATTTGTTACATTTTAGTCGTTTTCTCGGTATGTTTTCAGGAGTTATAATTATTTAAAGGTACTTTATATGCTAAGTGTAGCATGGCATACTATTATTTTTACACTTTCTATTACCTTAACTTGCCGTTTACCAACAGACAGAAATGCCATAGTATTTTTGTTGCTAGAATCTTTCAAAATTGTATCCACAAATTACGTCCTTTTCCACAATCCAAGCAGCAAAAATTCGTATGAAACAGTGCGTGTAAGAATATACAAATCATGTTTGTTATGGCTAGATAATATCTCTGATAATGTAAATTTTGTGATAAATATTACGAGTTGTGTAAGATAAATGGATCCACCTTTTCGCTTCGTTTCCGGCATTTCAACAAAGAGTATTTCAAGGAGAACTCACAAAACAAATAATCGTATTCAAAAGCACGCACTAATAACAAAATACTAAAAGAAAAATGCAATATTTACAACTTTGTTTACAATTTCGTAGCCAAAACACGATTAACAGTAGAATCTGACAGATTCTGACACAGCAAATTTGATTGAAATACCACCAGAGAAACGTCAATTTCGCGCATGCGCATACAAATTTAGTTATCGCGAAAAGGCCCTCCTTCGCCTCTTATTACACAGAAAAAAAATTATCTTGAAATAAGACATTTTGGGACTTTAAAAATAATTACTCAATATAAAAATCTACGTCTTTATAGTAAGACAATTGACTTACATTGAGACCCTAAAAGTACTTATTTAAGAAAAATAATTTCCTTAATATATTTCCTTAAATTAAACTATTTTATCTTTAAAGAAAATAATAACGCTTTTAAAATAATGATACTAATAACCTTGTTGCAAAAAAATAAGTGTATTTCTATCAAAATAATAATACTTTTAATTCGAAATCGATACCTTTGGCTTAAGGACATGTTGTTTTCATTTTAAGGTTTTAAAGAATTTAATTGAAATAAGATATATATACATAATCCAATTAAGATGCATCTTAAATACTAAAACCAAATGTCTTATATTAAAATCACAAAGTATATTGTTTTAACCAAACCATATTTCTTAAGGTTAGGCATCCCGTATTTATATTTAAATATGCAGTGCCATAATTTAAGGAATCGATGTCTTAGGTTACAGTCTCTTACCCCTACTGTTACCCGCAATGGCACCTTGCCTAAAGCAATTCGCTTAATTTCACTGCGCGTAAAGTAGATTTGGCACTATGTCGGGGTGGGTGTGAATTGTGAATTAATAAAAATAAGTATGGAAATGAAAAATGTATTACAAAGTTGGGATATGGGTGAATACGCAATAAAGTTCCAAGGTAAGCATCATTTTATTTATTAGTGGTGTATGATTTATAGATTATATTGTATTGATTGTATTTTTAAACTTTGCGCTGGTGCCCCGGCTGCTGGAGAAATAAAAATGGCCTTTTTAAAATATTACTTCAAAACAAAAAAGTTTCGAAATAAATTTTGAAATTTATAATAATTTTTAAATTCCGACAAAAAAATTTCAAAAACAAAAATTATCAAAATTTTTTTACCTATCAGCAACTACATATTATTTTTTCGTATTGGAAAAAAAACTCGTAATTTGTTGTTTCGAAAAAATGTTTTCGAACTATTTTTGTTTTCGAAATTTTTTTTTCTAATGTCATCAACATCATAAACAGTGGATACAACGGGAGGATAGAGCTAACGTGCCGTGCTGCCATGAAGCAAGCTATACAATAAGCAATACCTTTTTTACATTGCAACATTTTTGGTAAAGAAATTTGCCAGCAGCTCATATATCTTTTTTTATGAACATGTATTTTTGCACTTACTAAAGAAGCCTTTATTGTCACCTCTCCATCTTAGGTTAAATTGGTACCAGTTTTTTTATTCCTTATAATATTAGAATTTAAAACAATAATTGTTTTGCCGCATTCTCTTTTGGCTGAAAATGACTACCACAAGTGACTAGAAAAAAAATGAGTACCTCCTGTAAAATTTATTTTTTAAGCACTCCCCTAAAGGAAAGTTGTTCCGGTGCCACTGGCTTAATGCTTTTTTTTTTAATTACAGATGATAATATACCAGCACTACTTTATTTCCTAAACCATACAGTTCCACCAACGGGGAAAAATTCATGTGGCCAAAATAATTCATATTGTTGGAGGGACGAAGTATTTTGCATTTCTTGATTAAAAACTGACGGACATTTATTTCTTTCAATTTTGCTTTCTTCAAAATATAAAAAATAGTTTAAGCTCTTGGGTTTCACAAGAACATATTTATTAATAGTTATTTTGTATGTATACATTATTTTTATCTACTTTTAAATTGTTAAGTACATATTTATATTACAGTTTAAAAAAGGGTTTTGTAATATGTTCTATTTCAACACTAGGGCTATAATAAAACTTATTACATTACTAAGCCATGATGAACCTTAGATTGTTGTAAATTAAACCTGTTTTGTTCAGTGCATGGTAAATTACATACGATCAAAAAGTAAATTCAATAAATTTAAAATATCAGCGTTGTTGTTTGTTGTTATATCATAACTAGCTTTTTTTGCTCATATTACACTTTTTTGACAAATATAGGATAAGTATTATAGTAACAATTTTTTTTATTTATTGACCTACCTATCTTAAATGGTGATATACTTGCCTAAATTACTATAGAATTTTCTTATATACTTTTATATATTTTGTAATTTGATTTAACTTTTAAGGAATGCTGTTTCAGTGGATATTTCCGAGGATATTTCATTTTTCGTGATTATATTACATGTATTGCACTTTCACACTGAGCTTTGTTCAACTGTCCTTTATGACTAATGTCGTTTTGTAGAAAATTTTTATTTAAGCGTTAACTACCCAGACTAACTGAATATAATTTAAAAAAGTTATCCTGTTGAAAATTCTTGATTTTTTTGCAACCTGGCAGTAGCCAATATTAAATAATAAGAGCTGTTGTACAGATCCAATTTTAAGGTGTAGTATGCAATAATTATGGAAAATGAAATAACGAAGGAACCACTCATCCTTTAAGAGCAAACACTAGTGACGCCGTCGCCATTTCGTTTTTCATTAATATTTCGTTACTTCTTCGTTTTATCCAAAAATTGGCGAAATACCCCTCTTTGGAGTACCTACAATTACCTACAGTTTTACGTTAAAAAAAGGTTGAATGTATAAATTAATAAATGCGGAAAAAGACATATATTATGTATATATGTACATGCGCAAATTTGACAAAATTTCGTTTTTTTCTTTTACAAATTTATCATTTAAATTTTTCTTAACTTAAAACTGTTGGTAATTGCTACCCAAAGAGGGGTATTTGGCCGCTTTTTGGAAAAAACGAAAAATAAACGAAATATTGATCAAAAACAAAATGGCGAAGGCGTAACTAGTGTTTGCTCTTAAAAGAAAGACTCCGAATCCTGTAACGAAGGAACCACGCATCCTTTAAAAGAAAGTCTCCGAATCATTATTTTAAAAAGGCAATAGCCTCAAATAAAATAACTCAAACCTAGAGCTAAGGATTTATATAAATTTTCATGAAGGATTCCAAGTTCTTAATTTGATAATCTATAGTTTTTAAAGTAAATATTTTAAAAGTTTATTCGGAATTTTCTAAAGGTTGAATTAAAGACTTTAAAAGATAGAAACTAAATTACCGGTTTTTACATTAAGGAATTGAAAGACTTCTCGAGTGTAACCAAGTGCTTTAATTCCTGCTCACACAAGAGTTTCAGTTCATAGTACAAGGACATAAGAACCTACGTATAAGGCCGGATTAGCTTATCCAATAGAAAACAAAATGTATTGTTTTAAATACCTATTTCCTTAATGTATGACAATATTTTCAAAGAAATTATTTACTATATACAAAGCCATAGTTCTTCGACTCATATCGAACTCAAGAGGTCCTTAAATTATGGCGGTTTGCTTTGATTGAAAGAAACCTTTTTTTCCGTGTAGTACAGTACTCCTTGATCTTAGTTGAGACAGACAAAAAAATTTAAAAAATTTTGAAGACAGACTTGTCAAGTCCACGTGGACTATCTTCGAACATCTATATAGGGAGCGATCAATACAAATTTTGTTATATTTGTATTGTAGTGTGTGATGCAGTAAATTGATCGTACCCCCAATATTTACGTTGTCTCAACTGACTTCGTATGAAGTATAACAAGATTTAATTTAATTATTAATTAATTAATGGCTTCGAAATGCTCTGCGTAGAAGTCGCAGGTAACCGTATTATTTTCTACATTTTCATGACACTTGATAAAGGAACGTCCTAATTTATTTGTTTATTTATTATCTATATCGATAAGATACAGTTATCTATTTTCAAATCATTTTACATAATTTTTTCGGCATTTCAGGACAAATTTTTTATTTGTACGATATTTTGGTATCCAGTGACTACCGTGCGAGAAATTATTTGCATCAAAGAGGGCTTGGATTAAAAAACGTAGGGCTTGGTTTAGGCCACAATGATATGGGGACGATATATCTAACCAAATCTAGGTTAAAATTTGTCAAATTCATATTATGACATGATATGCCAAACTAATGAGTAATAAAATAAGTAGACAAATACAAATGTATTTTTGTTGTTTACAAAATTAACAAAGTCAGAATATACAGAAAGAAAAAGAAAAATAATTATATGTATTCTGAGAATTCACATAACCGGAGAGGTGGAACCAGGCTTCATCCGAAAAAAATGTCAGGTCTAATAAATCATTATTTATTTCCAATAAATTTTGGGTAAACCATTGAGTGTAATTCCTGCGTCTTTCAAAATCTGCGGCTTGTATTTCTTAAAATACTTGCACTTTACAAGGAAATAAATTTAGCTGCTTCTTAAGAATAGTCCTGCATGTTTCACAAGATCTTCCCACTTCTTGGGACAGGCGTCTTATACAATTTGTTGGCGTATTTTGTATTATTTCACGAACGTTTACAACAAGTTATTCTGTTCTTACCATATGGTCTTCCAGCTCCTTTTTTGTGTTGAATAGAACCTGTTTCCCTAAACACAGCCACGGTTCTTTTCAGGCAATGATAAAAATCCCCAGCAATAAAAGCAACGTTAGGAAAATGTTCGTAAAAATCGTCCATGCACAAACCCGGATTGTATTGCCACTCACAATTTACTCTAACCCCGTTTCGAAAATATGCTTCAACCATGAATGTTTTGTGCTGTTCCGTAAAGCCCATTGTGTAAATTGTTCAAGAAATTGGAAAAATTAGCGTTGAATCAAATTAATTGTAACGACTGTCAAAGATGACCGAATAACTGATTGATTGTTAATTGAGGTAGTTACTGACACCCAACACCAAGCTCTACGGCTAAGCATTACGTCCTTAGATGCAAGGAATCATGGCCAAAGTAGAATAGGAATGAGTACATTCTTTAAAGTTGTTTTATAGGTATGTTTGTCAATAGAACTGTTACAAAAGAGCGACAGTTTCTCAAAAATAATATAATGTAAAGCGAGGGTTCGTACAAACTTAAAAAGTGTGTTTGAAAAAAAAACATCCCATTATTCTCCGTTCAGAATATAATATAATGTTATTCTACCCTTCCAATAAGAAATTTTGAAATAAAAAACAAATTATTCAATCGTTATTTCCAGCGACGACAAAAAATAAATTTATTTATATCTATCGGAAGCCTTATTGAGCATAAAACGAATTTTCGGCGCCCCTGAATGGGTTCAAAGCATAGGTCGCGATAGCAACTGGTTGCCATTGTTGCTGCCTGATCATTCATCGGGCGCGGCTTACTTGTTGCGATTTCGCGTGCTGGAGCAGCCGCCACCGAGCCGCCTCTACGCCTGTTGATCGCAGCGTGTGGCACGGAAATGGATCGTTATGCAACACATGGTTTGGAATTTTAAAAAAGCCGGCTCCAGCCGTCTGCCTTTGCAATGATATTTAGAAAGTCGCTATAAAGCTAGGCTAATGCGCAATCGATGGTACTATTGTAGGTATAGTAGTTATCACGATAGCTTGTAATGGTCGCCATTGTCATATTATTATGCGAAATATTTTTTTCTTTTAATTTAAAAGCCTCTCGTACAGAAAAAACACAGTTGACACAAACAATCGTTGCATTGATGAGAGATGGATATACCGGGTGTCCACGGAAGGTGGTTCGCCCCTCTAACTTTTTTGTTTTTCAAAATAATGGAATAAAATTTGGGGGATTTGTATACGACATAAAACTGCATTTTTTGACAGGTGACTCACAACATTATGGCACTACAGGTTTAACCGGAAGTGACATAAACTTTCGATTTTTAAATGGGACACCTGGTATATTTTTCTTTTTTTGATTCCATATGATATTTTAAATACAACGATGTGTCACTTGTCACTTTTTGTCACCAAAAAAAAATATTTCTTTTCCAAATTTATTGTTTTATCTAGAGGGCTATTAATACCTTAAAATCACTTATTTCAGTTCTATACTCTTGGGAAAAATACAATTTTACTATTTTTGATCCAATGCTATGTGCTATGTAAAATTTAATCTTTAAAGTTGTATAACTAATTTTTTTTAAATGGCAACATGGTGGCTCGTCGGATTAAGAAAAAAGAGGGCTTTATTACGATTATTTTGATACCATACACTATTAGGTTTTAGAAAAGCTGCCATTAAAAAACTTTAAAAAGTTAACTTGGAACTTTCCTAAAATAAAGCATCCTTTGAGAATAAATGTATTAAGTAGCCTGTGACCAGCAAAACTGATAAAACAAAATCATACCTTGAAGAAAATTAACATGCCGACAGCTTCTGCCAAAGTAAATTAGTTTTTTGTTTAAAAAACATGGAAAATACTAGTTTTACAAGAAGTGAAAAAGTTGATATGTTATTTATTATCAGGCTCAATTCGCATTTTCGGAACCAGTTTTGGGTACCTGCCGGGTTGGATGACGCCGATTAAAATATCTTTGTGCGTAAAGTCGTGCAGCATCGGTTCAATTCTTTCTACATTTTCCAAACACTAATAACATATTCACTCGTTGTAAAACTATTATTTTTCATGTTTTTTAAACCACAAACTAATTTACTTGGGCAGAAGCTGTCGGCATGTCAATTTTCTTCAAGGCATGATTTTGTTTTACCAGTTTTGCTGGTCACAGGCTAATAATTGATACATTTAAATCTAAATTTATTCTCAAAAAATGCTTTATTTTAGGAAAGTTCCAAGTTAACCTTTTAAAGTTTTTTAATGGCAGCTTTTCTAAAACCTAATAGTGTATGGTATCAAAATAATCGTAATAAAATCCTCTTTTTTCTTAACCCGACGAGCCACCATCTTGCCATTTAAAAAAAAATTAGTTATACAACCTTAAAGATTAAATTTTACATAGCACATAGCATTGGACCAAAAATAGTAAAATTGTATTTTTCCCAAGATTAAAGACCTGAAATAAGTGATTTTAAGGAATTCATAGCTCTCTAGATAAAACAATAAATTTGGAAAAAAAATATTTTCTTGGTGACAAAAAGTGACAAGTGACAGATCGTTGTATTTAGAATGTCATATGGAGTCAAAAAAAACGAAAAATATACAAGGTGTCCCATTTAAAAATAGAAAGTTTATGTCACTTCCGGTTAAACCGAAAGTTCGGTCAAACAAAAAAGTTAGAGCAACAACCTTCCGTGGACTCCCGGTATAAATGGAGATATATATTTTCCTACGACCATCTATGGAAATGAGAAAAAAAGCACGCCTAACTTGGCTAGAAAGTCTTTTATATCACACGCGTGTTGAAATATTTTCTTTCAATACGTGTGTTGAAATATAAAAAAGCAGATGGCCGACGAATTTGACAGCAAAACTCGGCACCACGGGACCCGTGGAGCGAATTGAGGTGCTGGGTGGGGTAAAGTACACTAGAGCATTACTGCAAATAAAAAAAAATTTCCCGTTATTTTTGGGAACTTAACGAGTATTTATGATAAAAATAATAATATATCAAAAAGGGAAAATATGTCAGGCCACCCACCAAACATGTCAACTGAGTTGAACCACAGAAAAAAATACCCTAGGAAATACCGATTTATAATTTTACAATTTTCTCGGATAAAAATATCCATAGACTGTTTAAGGATATGGGACAAGTGAATGTGCTTTATGTAAGTAAATTTATTTTAGCAATATTCAAAACAAATCGAGTATAGATAGAACTTTTATAATTAACAAGCTATCGATGTTTAACTCCATCTCTATCTTTCTATAATGTTAAGGTTATGTTTTAGTTTTGTGTTTTGTTGTTTTTGTATGTATATTTAGGTATATTATTGTTATATTGAAATAATGCAAGCAGCTAAAAAATCAGAAACGAAATTTATTCACTGTACATAGATATATAGTATGTAGGTATGATGTACGTAAGCAAATAGGAGAAAAAGTTATTATTTTTATTTAAATCTAGGTAAGTTAAAATGTGTAAGTGGGCATTGTTTTTATTTTTTTCAACTCTAGAGTTGAAATACATTTTTCATTTCTAGTGTTGAAAAAATTTGTTTAGCACAACGGTGACACCTACAAACTATTAAAAACAAATCAAACTCTTTTTGATTATTTTGTATGGTCGTAGGAAAAACTATTGTATACATTACTCGTGTGAAAGTGATTTTCTCACACTCGGAGAATTTCCGCACTCGGCTAAATACCTCCTCGTTTGGAAGGTACCACTTTCAACACTTGTTATGTAATATACTAGTACACGACGAAGATACACATATTTCACATCTAACCCGTTTAGTCGGAAAAGTATCAACTGGTGAAATATGTACCTACCTACACCTCAGATAGAATGCCGTTTAGATAGGCATATTTTCTTACGTCCTTGCAACGACATATACAGGGTGATTCACGTTAAGTGGCCTATTAGAAGATCTCGGAAACGAGTAAAGTTATATTTCTAAAAATTTGGCAGCAGTGTTAATGAAAAACGCTGCTGTTGATCTGCCCGCTTTCATTAACCCACTTTTCTGGATCAGCGGTGCCTACATAGCACTTGACAGACTTTGTGTAAAGGATATTTAAGTGGACTGTATAATAACGAAAGGGAAACGACTGTTTTGTAATAAATTCGTATAATGATAAAAACGCACCTTACAGCCGTATTAAAGGTCTGGGGGAGAAAACTAACTACTAAAAACTACCGTACCCGAATAAACGTAAATGTCTTAATTTTTGGTTTCTACCTGACTTACTGTCATTTTTTTGTTGTCACGGCGATGGTCCTTTTCTACTATTGTTGACACTGGTTGTCGCAATTGTCACTTTAAGGCCGCGTGAATTTTAATTTGTTAATAAAATGAAAACGCCTTAACATACTCCCCCGCCTTGAAAGATCACTTTCAACAAATATGGTTAACACGAAGGTAACCTAACCTAATCTTAACCTATTTACATGGGCCCAAGGCCTTTAGAATGCAATCTTAGACTTAACCTAGCACTTTAGGTTTTCGAGTCTATTGGTAAGGGTGCTAAATTCGCAACAGCGCGTTTAATCAATCCAGATGCGGTTTTTATGGTAACTACACGCACATTACCATCGGGACCCGGGTGCACTGCATTGACACGTCCGATTCGCCACTTAAATGGGGGTAAGTCATCATCGCGAATTAACACCATTTCACCCACGCACAAATTTTGCTGATTTATTTTCCATTTTAGTCTTTGTTGGAGCTGGGTGACATATTCGTTAGACCATCTTTTCCAAAACTGTTGTTTTAATCTTTCTAAATGTTCATAATGAGACAGTCTGTTCATTGGGGTGGTGTCAAGATCAGGATATGGGAGACATTGGGAGACACGACTAATTAAAAAATGGGATGGGGTCAGGACACCTAGATCATTTGGATCTGTTGAGAGAGGCGTTAAGGGCCTAGAATTTAAAATATTTTCGATCTGAGTTATTACGGTGTAAAAGCTTTCAAAAGTTAAAGAACCAGTTGAGGAATTCAGAAGTCTTTTTAAATGATATTTTGCGGATTTTATTCCCGCTTCCCAAATGCCTCCTTGATGAGGAGAATATGCGGGAATAAAGTGCCATTTTATATCAAGTACATTGCCAAGCTGCTCTGTAAAATTGATTTTGTTAGTATTTAAGAAATGTCCCAAATCTTTAAGTTGATTATTTGCCCCTACAAAGTTACTGCCGTTATCCGAGTATACGTCAGATGGCTTGCCTCTTCTAGCTATGAATCGTTGAAAGGCTTCCAAAAATGCAGAGGTACTTAAATCAGTCACTAATTCTAAATGGACCGCTTTAACTGTTAAACAAATGAAAAGACATAAATAACATTTTAACGTTTTACTGCCGCGTCCTTTACGGTCCTTATACTGAAATGGACCAGCATAGTCTACTCCAACATTGGAGAACGGTGGCCTTGGAGAAACCCTAGGTTCAGGCAAGTCACCCATCCTGGGATTAAGTAACTTTGGTTTAAATCGAAAACATACTATGCATTCTTTAACGATACGTTTCGCTAGGTTTTTCCCGGACATTGGCCAAAAAGTTTCTCGAATACTTGATAACAATAATTGAGGACCGCAATGGAATAATTTGACATGTTCAAATCTAAAAATGAGGTAAGTTAAATGGTGCTTTGGCGAAAGTAATGCTGGATGTTTTTTCTCAAAAGAAAAATTAGAATTTTTGAGACGACCACCTACTCTAATGATACCGTCTTTTAAGAATGGAGTTAGACTGAGAATGTTGCTTTTATTGCTTACAAACCCATTCTTGGTGAGCTCGCAAATATCTTTAGAAAATGACTCTTGTTGAGCCACCGTAACTAATTTGTTAACAGCATTTCGTAGCTCTTCAATGGTAATTGGACCTAAGTTTCTTTTTTCTTTAGAAGTTTTGCAATTCCTGACAAAACGCAAAATGTATGCCATAACACGCCTAATTCGTGTAAATGATGAAAAATTGCTAAAGGGAAACAATTCATTATGTTGTACTTCAGTAAAACAGTGAATATTTTTTCTCATTTCTAGAGGTTCAGTAATTAAAACTGAATTATTTCTACTAATATCCTTAGGCCAAAGATAGGATGATTTTTTCAACCAGTTTGGTCCATTGAACCAAATATCTGAATTTAAAAGAATACTTGGCGACACTCCCCGTGAAAGTAAGTCTGCAGGGTTTTGATCTGTTGGGATATACCTCCAAGCGTCAGGTGATGTAAGATTTTGAATTTCAGATATTCGATTTGCCACAAATACTTGAAACAGATGTGGTGAGGAACGAATCCATGCAAGAACTATGGTGAGTCACACCAAAAGAAAGTATTAGTAAATTTTAAAGTCAACGAAGAAATTACTTTTGTAAATAATTGAGACAGCAGGAGAGCTGCACATAATTCCAACCTAGGTATACTAATAGACTTTAACGGCGCAACTCGAGTTTTAGAAATTAATAGTTGAACACACACATTTTGAAAAGCGTCAACGGTACGTATATAAATACAAGCTCCGTATGCGTTCTGTGAAGCGTCCGAAAATCCATGCAATTCGATCGTAACTGGATCGTTGCATGCAATGTGTCTGGGTATAGACAATGAATTAAGCTGCGAAAGCTCGGACATAAAGGATTTCCACTTGTTAGCAAGATCAGTGGGAACTTCATCGTCCCAGGAGAGTTTTAATAGCCATAGTTGCTGTAACAAGATTTTTGATCTGACTATTACAGGGCTTATTAACCCAAGAGGATCAAAAATTTTTGCAGTCTCAGATAAAATAACTCGTTTTGATACGTTTTTTACGGAATCTAAACCATTAATGTGAAATGAAAGAGTATCATTAGTACTAGACCAGAGCATACCAAGAGTTTTACATTCATCTGATGGACCAAAGTAATATGTGTCTGTTGAAGATCTGAAGTTTTTAATGCCATTAAGAATCTCTGGACAATTGGATCGCCATTTCCTTAATTCAAATCCAGCAGATGCCAGGATAATATTTATTTGATCACATAAATTAATAGCTTCGTCAACTGAACTGGCTCCGGACAGTAAGTCGTCAACATAGAAATCACGCCTAATAACTTCCGATGCTTGAGGATGTGAAACTTGCTCATCGAGTGAAAGTTGATAAAGACACCTTGTTGCCAGAAATGGAGCACTGGCTGTGCCGTATACTACAGTATTAAGAGAAAAAGTTTTAAGTTCCTGTTCTGGACTAGAACGCCATAAAATTAGCTAAAGAGGTTTAAAGGTATCTTCAACTAAAATCTGCCTGTACATCTTGCAGATGTCTGCAGATATAAAAAACGAATGTTGTCTAAACCGGATTAAAATGGACAAAAGGTCGTCCTGCACTGTTGGACCCACCATTTGCAGAGAATTATAAGAAACCCCGGATGATGAAGGACATGAACTATTGAAGACAACCCTCAATTTAGTGGTAACACTGTCTTCACGTAGGACCCCGTGATGAGGTGAAAAGAAAGTAATTTCGTTATCTGAAGGAATATATGGTGACATATGATGTAAGTCGTCATATTCCGCCATAAAATTTATATACATTTCCTTGAGTTTTGGATTTGAAGAAAATCTCTTTTCTAATGAGAAAAACTGTTTTGTTGCAGACTGCTTCGAATTTCCTAACTTTAACGCTGGCTCTTTTAATGGTACTGAAACTACAAATCTACCACTATCGTTTCGCCTAAACGTTTGTTGAAAATGTAATTCTGCTTGTTCTTCTTCATCTGACCAAGGAGATTTGGTTGAAACTTCCTCAATTTCCCAAAACTTTGACAGCTGTTCCTGCACATCAAGATTTTTTGTAAAGCAACAAGATGTAGCACTTAAATTGACACTTGAATTATTTTTTCCTAGAGTACCAGAAATATACCATCCAAGTTTACTTTTTTGTAAGACTGGTTTATTAATGCCTAGCTGTTTTGTGCCCTTGCACAAAAGTTTCCAAAAGGTACCTGCACCAATTATAATGTCAATTTTGTCTCTTTTATAAAACTGAGGATCAGCTAGTTTAATGTATGATGGTATATCAAGACTCTTTGGATCTAAAGAAACACTAGGAATGTTGTCAGTTATTTTAGGAAGTATTAAACAATGCAAATTTTCCCTAAAATTAGAATGAATAGACTTTAAATATACATTACATGACTTTGACACATGAGCTTGTGTCTGATTGATGCCACTGACTGAGATATCAACCTTCTCTTGAGGTAAATTAAGGTTATTTACTACAGCTTCTGATATAAAATTGGACATAGACCCACTGTCTAAAAGCGCCCTATAGACGTAAGTACGTCCCTGAATATCTGACACTTCGACAAGTGCAGTTGCAAGCAACACTTGATCTTGACACGAAACGTTACACGAAGTAGTACTTTCCTGATTTTGATTTATTTGTTGACATAGAGTCTCTAACAGAACCTTGATCTTGAACTTGATCAGACGGCAATATGTTAGACACACTAACATGATTTTTATCAGAAGGATTTGGGTGCAATAAAGAATTATGTTTTTTACTACATAGCCTGCAAGGCCCATACCGACAATGATTCAAATCATGACCTTTTTGCAAACAGTTTGAACACAGCTTTAACGATTGGATTTTATTTTGTCTATCCATTATGGATAACTTCAAAAATTCTCGACATTTATATATGGGATGCGGGTTTTTACAGTAAAAGCAAGAAAAGTTATTTTGTTTTAAATTTGATGATTCACCTTTTGATTCATGGCTAGTTGAAAAACATTTAGCTTTGTTTTTACTTCCAAAATCAAAATGATTTTCTTTCAGTTTTTCTGGTTTATGTTTGTGCATGTTCACCTTCTCCAAAAAGTCTGCACGTGCAGTTAAAAAGCCCTTTAATTCCGAAATGGTGGGTAAATCCGCACTTGGTTCATATTTTTCCCATTCACGTATTGTATCTATATCAAATTTACTTGTAACAAGAAAAATTATTAATGGATCCCATGAATTAGTTTCAATACCTACAGTTTCTAATGACCTTAGATTTTTTGATAAAGTATCAACTAAATTGCGATGAGCCGCAGGAGAAAACGATTTTAATTCCGGCACGTTAAATAATGATTTAATGTTATTGTGTATCATTAGCCGTTTATTGTCAAATCTTTCACAAAGAATTTTCCACGCTAACTCATAGTTACTTCCCATAATTTCAATATGCTGTATGCACTGAGCTGCAGGTCCCTCCAAAGAAGCGCGCAAATAATGAAATTTCTGTATTGAGTCAAGAGAACCTACATTATGAACCAATGACACAAATAACTCCTTAAATTCAAGCCATTTGTCGTAACTACCGAAAAACTTAGGTAATTCAATAGTGGGAAGCTTTGTATTTACCGATCTTGTCGAACTAGAAGGCAAAGAACTAGTATTATGACCTTGACCTTGAGATGGATTTGAAAAAGAGAATATATAATGCTTAGCATCAGATATTGTTTCATAATACAAGTTTTCAAATGAATGTTCATCATGTTCTTTAAACTGTTCAAATTCTATACCTTCGAGTTCAAACTGAACGTCATTATACTCTAACAGTAAATGGCTCTCTAAATCTTTTAAGCGAGTGTCTAATTCGACCAACTTTGAACTACTAGGTTTTGAGGATTTTAATATATTTAAAAATTGCCCAAAACGCAATAATTTTGATTTCAAAACGTCTCTCTTACGAACTAAACCCGCTATTTTTGCATTTAACTCTGTACTTGATTCGGCATCTTTAGCTAAAAGTAAAGAATCTTCTAGGCCTTGCCTAGTTTTCGAACCTTTCTTAGGCATTTTGACGGCTTTAAGCAAAATAAACCGTATTTAGTAAATGCAATAAAGTAAATTAATATATAAAAATATCATGCACTTAAAAACAATATTTAGAACCTCTAAATATTGACCAAATATTCAAAAAAAAATGAAGGCTACAAAGGGAAAGGACAAAGGGATGTGACCTTGACTATCCAATGACAAGAAATGCTTCTTCTGCTTCAACACGACATCTTTCCTGGTCGACTACTTAATGCATCCAAAGCTAGACACCTGGACTAAATAATCTATAAGCATGATCTGGACGCCTGAATACAATCTCTGAACTGAGATTTGGGACCTGGGGCACCTTCTGATCTAAAGATTACTTTCATCTGATACTCCAGTCTTAATGAGCAATGCTTAGCAACTAATTTACCTTGAGTGGCTCCTAGTTTTTTGTAAAAATTAGCATGAGTGTAACCTGGAGGACTATTTCTGAAAAGCCGTCTTCGTGCACTTCTTGAAGACAATGTTCTTCTGGTCCATATAACTTAAAGTCCCATGCTATACTGTAACGGTCGTTAAGCACTAGACAGTTTACGACACACACAGCGAACGTTTATAATATCGATTTTTAGTCTATTTCTCCCCCAACATGTTATTTGGCACTGCCATAAAATGATCGCGGCGCGAAGTACCAAGCTATGTTAATGAAAAACGCTGCTGTTGATCTGCCCGCTTTCATTAACCCACTTTTCTGGATCAGCGGTGCCTACATAGCACTTGACAGACTTTGTGTAAAGGATATTTAAGTGGACTGTATAATAACGAAAGGGAAACGACTGTTTTGTAATAAATTCGTATAATGATAAAAACGCACCTTACAGCCGTATTAAAGGTCTGGGGGAGAAAACTAACTACTAAAAACTACCGTACCCGAATAAACGTAAATGTCTTAATTTTTGCTTTCTACCTGACTTACTGTCATTTTTTTGTTGTCACGGCGATGGTCCTTTTCTACTATTGTTGACACTGGTTGTCGCAATTGTCACTTTAAGGCCGCGTGAATTTTAATTTGTTAATAAAATGAAAACGCCTTAACAAGCAGGCATGATTGCCTTTGAACTTTTAAAATATTATATTTTGACGTTTGTATCACTTCCGGTTATACCGGAAGTTATGGCCAACTTTGGTATTTCAAATGGAATACCCTATAGGTTTTAGCATTTTTGGATACTTTATTGAAACCTAAGTAACTTTTATTAACAATGATCTATACCTAAAACCTATCTCTAACCGTTTTTGAGATATGAATTATAAAATGCATTTTTTATGTAAAAACCTTACCGAGAAGAAAGTTCAGTATTTTTGATATTAATAAAGCAAAACATTTAAAATTTTGTAGGCTTTTAACTAAAACATAGATCTTTAGACTACATTACTTAAGTTTCATGTTTTGCATACAGGGGATTTAGATAAATGTGCATAAGTCAATTTTTGCAAATGGAACACCATATTTTTTATTTTAGTAACGTGTGGAGAATCAAATTTCCTATCTTAACGTATAATATGTCAGTTATTATCAATATTTTTAGTCGTTTTGGAATTATGAGCAATTTAAAAAAAAATATCTTAAAATATATGTTTGTGTCAAGTTCACTTATTTTTATAAAGAAGGCTTTGACTCCGATTTTTGTTTGACTGGAGGTGAGTGTCAACTTTAAAACAATTTCAGTCAAAGCCTACTTTAGTAGTTGGTAACAAAGCTCAAAGTCAAACAAAAATCGGAGTCAAAGCCTTCTTTACAAAGATAATGTCTTATGAACTTAACACAAACACATATTTTAAGATATTTTTTTTAAATTGCTCATAATTCCAAAACGACTATAAATATTGATACTGACATATTCTACGTTTAGATAGGAAATTTGATTTTCTACACGTTACTAAAATAAAATATATGATGTTCCATTTGCAAAAATTGACTTATGTACATTTATCTAAATGGCCACATTGGCACACTTTTAAAAATCCCCTGTATGCAAAACATGAAATTTAAGTAATGTAGTATAAAGATCTATGTTTTAGTTAAAAGCCTACAAAATGTTAAAGGTTTAGCTTTATTAATTTCAAAATTACTAAACTTTCTTCTTAGTAAGGTTTTTACATAAAAAATGCATTTTATAATTAATATCTCAAAAACGGTTAGAGATAGGTATAGATCATTGTTAGTTAAAGTTACTTAGGTTTGTTCGGGTTTGTTCGATCCAAAAATGCTAAAACATACAGGGTATTCTATTTGAAATACCAAAGTTGGCCATAACTTTCGGTATAACCGGAAGTGATACAAACGTCAAAATGTAATATTTTAAAAGTTGATAGCCAATCATGCCCGCTGTTAAATTTTTAGAAATATAACTTTACACGTTTCGGAGATCTTGTAATAGGCCACTCAACGTAAATCACCCTGAATATATCGCTTTCCGAACTGTTTGTGTCGTTACTACGAAAACTTGCTGTCGTCATATTTTGATTTTGTATAATGAAGTTTAAATCGAAGTTTCATTTTTAGGAATATTTATATTTTTGTGCATTTTAAGCGCTTCCAGAAAGTGTGTTGCCATTATTTTGGGTGGATGAGAAGGATAAAAAAATATCTAATTATTACATTTCATAAAACTTAGGTAAGATGATCTATCTCCCATAGTTTAGCCCATTTGCACCAACATCTGTCTGCGACAGAATTGTGACGCATTTGCCAGCAAATACGTTCCGATAGCGAAGCACCCACCGTGATGTTTACTGTTTTCGTCTTTTATCTTAGCTGAATTTTTCAGGTAAGCGTAGATACGGTGGAATTCTAACAAAAACTTGTATAAAATATAAATATATTATTATAATATTATTAATTACTTTTATCATTTTTTTTTATTTACAAAATAAAAACGTATAAAATGTTCAACCTATCTACAACAAGAGCACTGTTCGTTATTGTACTGCTACCTAACTTAACGAAAGAAAAGGATACCACTATAATGCCCTTTTAAAAAAGAAAATAGGAGTAACCGTCAGTAAAAACCCGAACAATAAGGAAATCGCGGCGTTTTAAAGGTTTCTCGTTTTTGATGCCACAAAAAATCTTTCTTCCGCTCGGCAACCAAGCCCTCTTGTATTTGGGTCAATCTGGCCGTAGGGAGAAATAACATTTCTGAAATTGCTTTTTTTTTTTAATTTAAATTAGTTTACATATATCAGTACTTAGAAAACGGTTATAAATATCAATCCAAAAAACTTGGTTTTCTGTGTAGAAATACTAAAAAAACAGTTTAAAAGGGGATGCTCCAGTACCGAGTTAGATTAAACTAGCAGCGACATCTTTGTTGGGTGTAAATGTTAGACACCTGTCA
The DNA here is from genome assembly GCA_963969555.1 of Polydrusus pterygomalis. NCBI lineage: Eukaryota > Metazoa > Arthropoda > Insecta > Coleoptera > Curculionidae > Polydrusus > Polydrusus pterygomalis. The sequence continues at coordinate 81,108,427 of OZ018375.1, forward strand.
TTTTACAAGTGTCCATAGACATGTCATATAATAGAATGTCCTCTATAAACACTGAGATGCGGGCTAGGCGCAAAGTACGTTTATGAATAAGATGCGTGTTACCGTGCGAGCAAAAATTATTTGCATCAAAGAGAGCCTTGCATCTAAGGACGTAATGCTTAGCCGTGGAGCTTAATACCTGTTGGGTGTCAGTAACTACCTGAATTAACAATCAATCGTTATTCCGTCATCTTTGACAGTCGTTACAAGTAATTTGATTCATCGCTAATTTCTCCAATTTCTTGAACAATTCACACAATGGGCTTTACGGAACAGCACAAAACATTCATGGTTAAAGCGCATTTTCGAAACGGGGTTAGAGTAAATGGTGAGTGGCAATACAATCCGGGTTTGTGCATCGACGATTTTCACGAACATTTTCCTAACGTTGCTTTTATTGCTGGGGATTTTTATCGTTGCCTAAAAAGAACCGTGGCTGTGTTTAGGGAAACAGGATCTATACAACACAAAAAAGGAGCAGGAAGACCATCTGTAAGAACGGGAGAACTTGTGACGTTCGTGAAATAATGCAAAATACGCCAACAAATTGTATAAGACGCCTCTCCCAAGAAGTGGGAAGATCTTATGGAACATGCAGGACTATTCTTAAGAAGCAGCTAAATTTATTTCCTTATAAAGTGCAAGTATTCCAAGAAATACAAGCCGCCGATTTTGATAGACGCAGGAACTACTCTCAGTGGTTTACCCAAAATTTATTGGAAAAAAATAATGATTTATTAGACCTGACTTTTTTTCGGATGAAGCCTGGTTTCACCTCTCCGGTTATGTGAATTCTCAGAATACACGCATGTGGAGTAGTGAAACTCCTCATTTTTGTATAGAGTCCACATTGCACCCTCAAAAAATTGGTGTCTGTTTAGCTGTTTCTCGAAGAAGAATTGTTGCTCCTATTTTTTTCCATGACACAGTTACAGCACAGCGGTATAGAGACAATATTTTGAATCCATTTGTGGAACAATAATTACAATGTGGTAACATTTCTCCAGAGATGCTGGTCAACACTTTTGACAATATGAAGAGACGTGTGAATTTATGCTTGGTGGCCAATTTTTTTCTGTAGGTATATTCTTACTGTGTTAATTTTGTAAACAACAAAAATAAATTTGTATTTGTCTACTTATTTCATTACTCATTAGTTTGGCATATCACGTCATAATATGAATTTGACAACATTTTCACCTAGATTTGGTTAGATATATCGTACCCATATCATTGTGATGCAAACCAAGCCCCACGTTTTTTAATCCAAGCCCTCTTTGATGCAAATAATTTTTGCTCGCACGGTATATTTTTGCTTGATTGTCGTTGATTGCGGCGTAGAAAAAACAGTTACTTGCAGTGGCAGCAGCACTAGCTATTAAAAACAATAAATGAGTTTTAGGAAAAAACGTTCCAAATGGAAAAAGGAGAAAACCACAATACCCTTTCATAAACGTGTTAGAAGAGTTGAGACACGAAAAAGGTGACCGGACAGCCAGTGGGACAGCCTGTGGAACAGGGAGGGGGAGGGGGTAGATGAGTGGAACTTTGCGAATTGACAAAAACATAATTTTTTCGGGTTCTTTGCAGATATCTCGACCACTTTATTAATAAAATCCTTTGAGTTCTCGAAACTATGCTTTCTGTACACAGTCATCATTGCGAGGCCATTGAGGTGACTTTCTGTCATAGGGCTTCTCAGCTAGGTCTGATTAATACTTCTTAAGCTACTGAAAGATCGTTCATGTCATGCAACGTAAAGCAATCAAAATTTTTGCCCTCCGCAGTCAACGAAATTCTCCGAAACAGCACATACGATTTACTTTCATTTAAAAATATAGAAATACCTATTCTTACACTCTGTTTCTCATGTAACAGATTTTCAAATTACCATTTCGATTTTAAAATATAATATAACTTGTGTTAGTCCAAATAGGTCAACTTTAAAAATTATTTTCTCCTCAAGAAAGGCCTAAATTACATATATAAAAGACGAACAACGTTTGAACCTTTATCCATCCAGTAATACCAAATTTACTACAAACACAAATTAATACCATATTTTTGGGCGAAGACTTCGCAACCTACTATGAGGCCTTTTAGTGGCAAGGTAACATTTGAGCCAAGTGTAATTTAGATAATGCAAATGAAGAGATGTTTTCTCTAAAAAAAGCGTACTTTAAGATAACTAATTTATGGAATCCAACTTATAAAGTTTCATTTAGGCCTCTTATCAAATGACGTCTTTCGAATCTCTAGGGGGGAGGGGGCAACAGCCCTCCCTGCCCCTCACTGGCAACGCCCTTGTGTACAGGGTGGCCCATTAATAAGGGAGGCCGCCGGCTTTATCTCGGAAACCATTAATCGTACAGCTTTCGGAAAAAAAAATTTATGAATAAAGCGGTCATGAGAAAATTCTGGAAATTACTTTCAAGTTCCTCATTTCGCCGCAAGGGGGCACAATTGAAAATTAGTTTTTTAAATTTTAAATTTCTCCGAAAATTTCCATTTTAAGGTATAACTCTGATTATATCATTAGAAAGCTTAGACAATTCTGCATCATTTTGGTTTAAGGCATGTTGGCGTACCGACTTTGATAAGAGTGGGGGAAGCTATTGAATGTGTAAACATTAAAATCACTGTAACGTCTAAACGACTTGTCCGATTTTACTAAATTGAAGCTTGTTTGGAAGGGAAAGGTAAGTACCTAGTACCTTCAATCGTCGTATCCAGCAGTACACGATAGTGTTTAATAAAATTGCTAGAGGGCGCAATTTGTAATAACAGTTTTTTTTGATTTTATCCAGAAAATTCAAACCATACGGTATAACTATGACATCATAATCGGAAAGTAGATGGAATTTACAAGAAAAGATGTGAAAACCGCTGTTCGATATCTTTGTTCGTTTCAGAGTTATTGCCAGAACAATAATTTTTAATACAAATTGCGCCCTCTAGCAATTTTATTAGAAACTATTGTGTGCCATTGGATACGACAATTGAAAGTACTTCCAAACAAGCTTAAATTTAGTAAAATCGGATAAGTCGTTTAGAAGTTACAGCGATTTTAATGTTTACACATTCAATAGCTTCCCCCACTCTTATCAAGGTCGGTACGCCAACGAGCCTTAAACCAAAATGATGCAGAATTGTCTAAGCTTTCCAATGATATAATCAGAGTTATACCTTAATGTGGGAATTTTCGGAGAAATTTAAAATCTAAAAAAACTAATTTTCAATTGTGCCCCCTTACGGCGAAATGAGGAACTTGAAAGTAATTTCCAGAATTTTCTCATGACCGCTTTACTCATAAATTTTTTTTTTCCGAAAGCTGTACGATTAATGGTTGTCGAGTTATAGCCGGCGTTCCTTATTAATGGGCCACTCTGTACATCAGCTATTTTCATATGAACGAAGATGCAATTTAATACAATTATTAAAATTAATAACCCCAATAATAAAAAAGCAAAGCCATTTCACACTACGCTCATCTCACAGCTAAAGTCAAATTTTTCTAAGAACACGTCGCATCGTGGCTAAGTCACTTGTCATTTATGGCACCCTGTTGAACTCTGGTCTATTTTACGACATAGATAAGACTGCGCTAAGTTCTTCTACCTTGGCATTCACCAATTTTTAAACTTAAGTAAGGGGGTCTCGGGCTCAGGTCTCGTGTCTGTTTTATTGGCATTATGGCTTGCAAAAATACAGCGTTACTTTTATTTACAAATTGAAACATCAAACTCAAGGTGTACAGTAAAACATAGAAATACATTGGATATGCACTTAACTTATCAATGAAAAAAAATGACCCTAACCACATACAAGTGTTACGTCGCCAAATTTATAGCTACAAGCCAATCAAGCGGCAAGCGCGCCTGTGCATGTTTCGCGTTCAAAGCTGCGTTCCCATTTTATTATCTACGTTCGCGGCGTAGTACAAAGCAGCCAAAATGCCAAATGTTCTTAAATACAAACAGCTGCTGAGTTCCGCTAAGCACAAGATTTGGCAACCTATTATAGCGTAGTTAAAACAGATTAACTGATTATAATAAAAGTAAAATGTTTAAAACGCACTATTCGAAAAAATAGTCACAAAAGCACTTAAAAAACACCAAAACCAGAAGAAAATAATGCGACGCCAGCTGACGCGTGAGCTTGCTATGGCCCGCTACTGAACTACGAACTTTAACGAAGAAACCAGTATCAGCTGTTAATGTCCCATGTGGGTGTCAACTGTCGAAACACTGCAATATCGCCACAGATTTTTGAAAAAATAATACCGGAAACATACAGTATAGGAAATATACAGCGGTTACTGGGTATTATAAAAATGACTAACCGAAAAAACACTCCATACTTTTTATTAATCGAATGTCTAACAAGTCGAGTAAGGATCCCTAATCTTGAAAAGGGCTACCATGACCTAAAGATACATATCCTATCAGACAGACAAGCTGCCCTTAAGGCTTTGAACTCCTTCCGATTTACTTCAAAAATCACAATGGAGTGCCTTAACGACCTAAAAGCCCTGGCAGCCAGAAACAACAAGGTTAAGCTCCTCTGGGTTCCTGGTCACTCAGGGATAAAAGGTAACGAAAAAGTAGATGAACTGGCAAGAACCGGATCTGCTCAAAATTTCAGGGGCCCAGAACCCGCCCATGGAATATCAAAAAAGGCTACCAAAACAACATTAGACAGATGGGCGCAAAAACAACATCCATCTCGATGGAACGGTACACCTGGCCAGGCACACGCACGGGCCGTTATTGATAGGCCCTCGAAGAAGCTCTCAACTGGAATGCTGCTCTTGACGCGCACCGAGCTAAAACAAGTGACCGGCCTACTAACAGGCCATTGTCACTTAAGAAAACACCTTTAACGAATGGGAGTCTATAATGGAACCATTGAATGTTGACTTTGCGGTGAAGAGGATAAAACCGCCTCTCATATTATATACAGCTGCGAAGCGCTAAACCGTAAAAGATTCAAAATCGTCGGAAACATTCGACGCGGAGATAACCTCCCGCATGACAAACTTGGAGGAAAACTACTGGACTTCGTAGAAGGAACAAACCTTTTCTAACAAGACTGGGCGCACAATAAGCCAGAAAGCTGCAATGTAAGAAGCTTGTGCCACACGTCGAACCCAACCCACGCCTTTAACCAACCAACCAACCAAGGATCCCTAAAATCAGACCGAATGCAATGCACGCCAATATAATATACCTCTCTACAATCAATGCGGTTCTATTTATAATTGACCTGTAGAGGCGGGCCATAAATTACAAGAGAAAAGTGGAGAGAATTTTTTCCAGCATAGCGATAATTAAAAATATTTTTCTGCAGTTTGTTTTAATATGAGGATTGACCGTTTTAAATATAATAAGCTATTATAAAACTAGCTACATAATAGAAGTGCACACATATTAACTTGACGCAACTATTGAACGATGAAAATTCTAAATAATTCTACTAAAGTCAACATTTCATAGTAACATTGTAGATTTTCGCCATGCACTGCAGTTATAACAAAACCAATTTTAATAGAAGATGAAATTGCAGTGTATCTGTAACACAAACATATCTAAAAAAAGTATCAAATGTTAAAAGGAAATCACTTTTATAAACTCCAATTGCAGGAGACACACTAGGCACTTCTTTTCTTCTTCTTCTTCTTTCGGTGCCACATCAGGTCCCCCTAACGTTGGCAATTACATTGGCGAGTTGTTCGCGGTTTTCGGCTAATCTAAATAGTTGTTCGGCACTGCGTATTCCAGTCCAATCGCGAATGTTCTTTAGCCATGACATCTGCTTCCTTCCAATTCCTCGGCTGCCTTCGATTTTACCTTTCATTATAAGCTGGAGTATCCTGTATCGGTCTCCTCTAAGAACATGTCTCAGGTATGATATCTTTGGCACTTTAATAGTGTTAAACAATTCCCGGACGGTATTTGCTCTATTTAATACTGCTTCGTTGGTCTGCATAGCTGTCCAGTGTATTCAAAGCATTTTTCTGTGCAACCACATTTCAAACGCTTCCAGGCGATTGATCGTGGCAGTGCGTACTTTCGTCATACTTATGTATCTACTTTTAAAAAATGACGAGTACTGCAAATATTCAGGGGATTTTTACTTTTTCTAGTTGTCGCATTTCTTGTATTAAATTATTTATTCTAGCTGCAATATGAATTTTTTGCTTGTCGAGATATCACTTTAACTGCGAACAGAAATTTCTCGGTTTGGATGGACTAACCCATGCCGCAAAAAAATATTTTTTCCGCTCAGCAACTAAACCCTCTTGTATTTATGTTATTGTTATGTTTCGTGGAGCCTTTTTCCTTTTAAATAACTTTTCTTTCCATCAACTGTTCTTTAGACGTTTCTTGATTAAATTGGGGTTATTTAAAAACACCGGGGGGCCGGGCAAATTTCTGTGTATTGAATAATATTACTTATTTTAACAGGTTGTAGGCTGTAGATTATTTGTGTTTTTATAATGTGTCAGTGTACTAATATGCTATATAACGTTTCTTTAATTTTGCTATTTGTGTTATACTTTAAGTGAACGTCACCAATTTTGAGCTGCCTAATGCCAGCAAAAAATGAGCCGTATTAATAAAACTGAAGGATTTCTTTGTAAGTATAAGGTAGAAGTATAAGGTTTTGAGTTGAAGGAAAAGGTAGGAGTATAAGCATTTCCTTTTTTTCGTATTCATAATGATTACCTTATACTTGCAAGGATATCCTCCAAGAATAAGTAAAGGGTATGTGAATAAAGTTATTATAATTATTTGAATTTTATTTTTTTAAAATAAAATGATTTGATATTTTTATGACGTAAATAATAAAACTAAATTAAATTTAAACTTTTATTTTATACAGTTTTATACCTACATTTAATTCTCAAAGTTGTTTATTACAATGCTCAAATTTCTTCGGACTTCTTGTCCTCGCTGGCGAAGAGGTAGATCAAATTCGTCATTATCATTGTCATCTTCTTCTGGCATTTCTTCTTCAGGTGCTTTAAAATCGATGTCTTTCAAAGTTTTTGCCACGTTATGAAGCACAATACAGGCGACAGTTATTTTGGCCCATTCTCCAATTTCACTCGGCAAACATATTGCAAAATAGGAAATCGACATTTCAGTTTACCAAAACAACGTTCAATTATCACTATCTTTTTTTTCAAAAGTTTATTATAATTTAGTTCAGGACCTCGAGCGGGATTTCTAAATAGAGTCATGAGCCACGGCTCTATTCCATATCCATTATCAGCAAGTAGCACGACGTTGTTTAAATGAACCCTTACTTGAATTTGAATTTCTCCATATTCTTGAATCGTGGACCAATCCAGGCCAACTAACGTCCATACTAGTGAACATTTCTCTTGCATCACAAGTGGATTGCACATTCAGTGTGGATGACCTTTTCGGTTGACATACTCATCACCATGGCAATTTGGTTTCAGTATTCCTATGTGGTTAAAGTCAACTACATCAATTGCTGTGGGAAACCTGTACTTTCTTAGCCATAACTGTTTCGCATCCATAAGTTCATTGTTAGTAAACGGAAACTTTAGGGAGTAATTTGATTGCGCAACTATGCTGTCAATTACGGCAGTCACTGTACGAGATACTGTAGGTTGACTTACACCCAGTTCTTGACCAATGCCTTTCTGATAACCAGGGTCACTGAGATAGCGTAAACATATCTTCATTTTTAGGACGGATGATATCGCACCTCCTCGAGTTTCAACATTTATTCCCAAAAATGTGTTGGCAAGCCATTGCACATTTTCCTCTTCAAACCGGTATAATTATTTGTAATCACGAACAAGTGTTGATAAACGCTGCTTATAATGTTTAATCTCTCTCAGTTCCAGAACGTCTGCCATCGCTACAACTGATCACTACACGACTGAGTCTGCTACTGACCACACTTAAACATATTGAAGGATATCCTTTTTATTTAGAGTAAATGGTAACGTTTATGAATAACCAAATACTTTTTTGGGATTTGGGAAGGATATGCTCATACTCTAAAAGTATAAGGTTTTACTCGGAATATTATGAATGCGAGCTAAAGGATTTCCTTCATATTCTGCAAGTATAAGCATAACCTTTTTTTTTATGAATACGGCCCAATATACGTTGTTGTCGTAGTGCTCATTTCAAATTTAATCATCATATTAATTATAAATAGTTATTTACATTTATTTATCCCACTAAGGTACATAATATACTCCCCCGCCCGTAACATATCCTGTTTATATTTTTTCACATGTAAAATAATACCAATCGTTTAAAGTAAATTTAAGAAGCGATAGACCTAACAGTATATTAAAACAAGGTTTGGTAAAACCAATGATTTTCTTAAATCTGGCAACTCAGCTATATTCACGGTATCGGGCTTGTCCATATCGTGCGCTAAGTGCTCCCGGTTATTATTCTGTTTCTTTTCATTACATATAATATTTAATAACAGGTCACGTTGATCGTTGATACGAACACACCAATAAATCTTGAGTCACCTGTCTGCCAGTGACCGAGTAACATGGTTTTATGTTTTATGATACTGATTTATATCATGGACGACTTATTTAATTTAAGACTGAAAATATAAAAGTGCACACGCTTATGCTGCCACAGCTAAAACCTTATTTTTTATGCATTTTACCGCCCTGTCCCTTCAGACGTCGTGGTCCAAGAACGGTGTGTAGAACTATATGTAAGTAAATATTATGTCTACTCGAATGTTATGAAAATCAGTTCAGTTTTATTAATGAAAGTGTAGCTCCAATGATGACTCAGGCCCAGGTCAAACCATTGACGGTAATTTCTCAAATTTGCTCATATGTTTTCTGCTTTTATTGCTTTATAAATCGATACCTTTTTAACTTACTGTAGTTAATAGGAAACTTGTACATATTTTATTACAAAATAATATGTCGTAAATATCACTTCTTAGTTTTTATAAAAAATTAAACTTTGCGCGTCCATCCTAATATTTAAAACGAGCTCCATTGCGCGGGAACGTTGACTGTCAGGGAACGTCAAACTGCAGCGCCTTGACATCGAGTTAAAAAATCGTCTAATAACTAAATACGTTTCCGTAGTTTTGCGTGTCTGCCGCTCTCGCGCTTTTGCATCGACTTGTTGGTGTTCTGTGACATTGAATATCAAACTATAGATATTATTCCCATAGAAGCAGATTTCCTAAATCTGCTACGTTAAATTCATAGATGGCACAATGAGTCACCAACAATAAAGCGTGTTGATGCAGCCACTAACGACAACCCTTTTCACTGCTAAATTAAAACATTGTTGCCGCCTGTCTGTTTGACTTGCTGCATGATCCTCTCCCCACTACCGTACCATACCGTCACGCGCATCGCGGTACCTGGATTGCCTTGCACTGGCAAAATATATCGTCGGCTTAGTGCAAAAAGTCATTAAGTCAAAATTTACAGTTTTGAGTAAAACCCAGTTTTAAGAAATGGCGGAGTTTAAAGTGATTTATTAAAAAAATGTGCAGTAATGTAATGCTTACGAAGTTGTCATGTGCATATGACAATGTACAAACTTTTTTCAATATATTTTTAGAAAATAGTATTTATTATATGCACAATTCATTAAGTGACTTTTCGACCCAACTATAAATAGCTATACTTGCTGTCGCTTTTTATCTACTTTTATTTGTATAACATTTAATACCTAAGGCCACGGTAAAATCATTATGAAAATCGGTCCAATTACACCAGAATAATCAGCGTACATATTATTATCAAAAACATACATTCGGCTGGAATTAAGAACCTCCTATTTTATTGTCTGTTAAAAATGCTTAAATCCTTAAAAATTCCAATAAAATACGATATGCGGCAACACCACGACATCACATCAGTGAATTTGAGACATCTGTTGCCGAGGCGCTGCATTTATAACTATAGATTTACGATCAACTTCACAATGGCGGCTAAACCGTCTCCAATACAGTCTAAAACAGGGTTGTCAAGTTTTCTCGAACATTCGCTATTCTTATAGTTTGATATTCAATGTCTGTGGTATCGACGCACGGCTTGACGTCACAATTAATGGCGCGCCTAACTAGAATAGTTCAAATTATTCAAAGTTTAATGGCTTATATTTAGCTGAGGGTATTAAAAATAACCGAATTCATCATATTACAGCATAAACATCATGAATTAAAACCTATTGAAAATATATCCCAATAATAAAAACCTTCCTAGAGGATCACAAGCCTTTCCTGGAGACAATTAAAAAGACGCCGCGCGAAAGCAAAAAATTTAAAAACATGAGATCAAAACCTTATTACGTCATCCCATTATCCGCGCAATTCATTTATTTGTCAGCCTCAACGCATTATATTGCTATCTTTGTTTTGATAACTAAATAGACAAGAACAGCTTAAAAATAGAAATCAACCCGCCCGATATTCAGGTAGACGCGGCGTTCGACCTTCAGCTGAATAACTGGGACCCATAGATCGGGGCAGACGTGACGTAAGTGAGTTTATCCCGGTGTTTTTATTAAAGAGCGTATATTGTTAATTTATTTTCTCAGTAGATAATTGAAAATTTTAAAAACTGAAACCGTAGAAAATTTTATTTTCTCTTTGTCTATGCGAAAGGATAAAAATCAAAATTTAGTGAAAAAGCCCATTCTGAAAGCTTCTCCGGCTTCTTTGCATTTTTTAAGTGTCAAATATAAAAAAGTAGGTATCCAGTTTAGACGTTTAGGCATACGACCTGTCAAGCAAAATAGATTGGGTAAAACTAAAGAATTTTATTTTATTAAAAAAACAAAAATAACCTTATTTTCAACATTTAAACAATTTTTTTCCAATTTGGTATCGTAACAAGTCTATTACGATACGCATTTGCGTATCGTAATGAGGCTATTTCGATACGCGTTTTTTCTTTATTTGATGTTGGTAACATTTAAATGTTTTATTTCATTGACTTGCGCGGCCTTTGTGGTTTACGAACAAACCCATTTTTCGCAGAGGAAAAATAGCTTGATAACCTACTTTTTTATTCTGTGTGGATATAGTCGATTCAGCCAGAAAACCTGCAAGATGGCGGCGGATAATCCATGTCAGCGCTCTCGAATCACAAATAAATTAAGGCAAAAAGTTACTAGGATTTCACAACAGAAATTATTAAAATTCAGTTCCAAACATAAGTAAAGGCAACTATTATTAAGTACCTAAATCATATATCTTTCTTGTCTCTTCGTATCGAGTTAAATGCATGATAGAGAGACACATACCGGTGCTAACCATAGACAATTTACCTTTAGATACGTACAGCTTATCTCCTGCGCAAACAAAAGTTACGTTTTATCGGTGAAAAAATACGTCCGAGCGCATGACTCGCCAGTCAGCTGCCTTCCTTCTGGACACCTTCGTGCATGCGCACAAACCTCGTGTTATCGGCCTGCCTACTTTATCGACAATAATCGACATGCTCAAGATACTCAAGGTTCCAAGATATATACTCTCCAGAACCAGCTCGACCGCCATTTTTGTTGTTGTGTTTTAAGGTTTCTCTGTAGATTCCTTGTAGTTTTCTTAGCTATCGTGGATTATGGGTGTTTAATATTTACGGATTTCTAGTTATTTTATTATAAGCAATTTAAACACATCTAACTAGGCCTAGGCTACAAAAATAAGGTATGAAAATAATGAGAAACACACACACATTATCCCGATGCATGCAAAGAAAAAGTAAATACCTAGGTATTTTTATATTAATCCAAGGGTGAAAGTATTCCATGAGTCAAGTTCTCGAGCAAACACTTTTTCAAATTCTTGAATAAAACAAGTTTTTACCAAATTGTAAAAATCAATACAATGTTAGGTATATACCAACTATTTGACTTGAGGTTAGGTACGCGATAACACCGAAGATTCGTTATTTTGCTGGTTTTGATTGTTTTTATATTCGATTTTATAAGACTAGTTTAATTTACCTGTTCTTGTTCTCTTCCTTTTCGAACTAAAAACACGACGACGAATCAATTTTAAACAAATTGTAAAAACAAAACCTTAAAAACAATTTTCTATACTTAAAATCTGATATGTTTGCTACTACTACACTGAAAAAAAAGTCTGTTTCATCACAAATAAATGATGTATTTGCTTTATTTTTGTTAGTCACAAATAATCTTTATTTAGCTCAAACAAATATTGTTTGCAACAAATAAATTGAATTATTTGACTTTTATTTCATATTTGTTTGGTTTTTGTTTATTTATGTGAAATAAAACTTATTCGCGCCAAACAAAAAATTGTTTGCTACTCCTCTGCCTTTAAACGTCTACATTTCAAACAAAATATTATTTGCTGCAAATAACTTTTTATTTCGCCACTGCTTTTTGAGATCTAGGCAGGTACCAGGTAGAGACTGGAGAGTTTAGTCGTTTGGTGAGCGTCTTTCTACAAGGTAATATATAATTTTGTGTGGCAATGGACGTTCGCGATTGGCTAGTTGGCCATAACATGGGACATCTGTGGCCCTCCTTCAAAGGTAAGATTTTAATTTTAATGTTTATTACTTAAAAAAGACAGATAAAACATATTATACAAAATAATAATTACTAAATCATGCATGCCATGGAGAAATGCCCATTTAAAAACGTTTCAATTATTTTTGTATATAATAGAAAAAGTTAACAAATTTGTCTTTGCCATATTATTATATTATTTTATAAACATGCATATCGTTATTGTTTTGATTTCTGTTTTCAATATAATTATTAATATTCATATATCAAGATGGCCGCGAAAGCGTCTCTTGCAGCCCCTTTGTGTAAAATTATTCATTTGCCTTAAATATTTATTTGCTTTAAATAAATAAATATTTCGGGGAAACAACTATTTATTTATAACTATTTTTGATTGTTTGTGATAAATTTAATTTATTTCCCTCAAACAGGATGTTATTTTACAGGAACATTTAGTTATTGCAATAAATATGGATGTTTAAGGAGAATAAGGCTCTCGTAGGCGCAGACCGAGTTTAATAACTGTCATGTTAATTACAGTTTTGTTTTCTTTTCTTATATAGTTATGTTATTTTTCGTAACAATAAACAGAACATATATAAAAACTGTGGTATGATTTATTTCTTTTTGCAGCTCCTCTTCTAAATAGTTTGGGAGATTATACCCTATTTTAATTATTTAATTTAAATACCTTATTGTTTATTACAAATATAGTTTTTACCAAAAAATATTTAATAATAATTATATTATATATTATGTTCAATAGTAAATAATTATTTATTTATAGGAAACAATAAGTTATTTAAATTAAATGCCAAAAAGCACACATCCTAATTTCGTGATGTGGATTAAATAAATGTGTTGCCGATTTAAATAAATTATTATTTGGACAGAATAAATATTTATTTAATAGAAATAAATATAAAGGATAATAAACAATTCGTGATTTGGATTAAATAAATGTGTTAGCGATTTAAATAAATGATTATTTGAACAGAATAAATATTTATTTAATAGAAATAAATGCATATTTGTTGGTTACCTATATTGCTTCGTGCTAAATAACGGAATTATTTTATTTAAATAATATTTATTTGAATATCATATATTTCCCTCTCAAAAGTCAAATAATTTTGGACAAAATTTCAAATAATTATTTGTTCAGGCCATAGGGAACAAATATTTGTTTCGGCGAACTCCATTTTTGTTTAGATCAAATAAATTCTTTTTTCAGTGTAAAAATGCCAGAAATTACTACCTTTTTTCCCAACTTGATCAAAAATTGAGAAGAAATTCCAATTTTTTGACAAGAATTTAAATTTTAAAGCCCAGACCTGTCCCATTTGTCAAACGATAATGTTGCAGTGCGCATGGCTAATAGTGTCCAGCTTTGCTTACATGCGCGAGGCCATAAAACTGCCACTTTCGTGTTATTGTTTGCTTATCTAAAGGTAAATATCTATGGTGCTAACCAACACGAACCGTTATATTATGATAATATGATCACAGGGCAGGCCAGGCATTCCTGTTATAAAGCGCAACGTAGAGACCGTTTCCGGGGTTTCCAGGAGTAGCAACACGCAATACGTCTTGAACGGAATATAACGTGTTAGACAGAGATATAATTACAAAGTAATATTCGAGTTAATGTTTAAGATTTTAGTTGACATTGTTCAATTATGGTGTTTTGATTTGTCGTTTTAATTCGTTAATATCCATTTTTGTGCCTTGAAACTTTATTTAATTCTAAAAACAGTCCTTTTCAGAGCTATTCCATTGTGCTATTGTGTTGCCGGTAAGTATTTTTAGACATTTGTAATTAATTCTCATTTCTGACCTATTGCTGCCAATTTTATTCTTACTAAAAATTAAATAGCTGGAATATGACTTTTGTCATATATGACATGTCGGCCATCTTGCAGGTTTACTGGCTGAATCGACTTTAACAGTCATATATGTTGGTTGCATAAATCTATAAATCAATCTTTTGTAGATGCTTCAAGCTATCATTTTCTGCCAAATCCTATCCAAAATTCAATCTACTAACCTTCCAATGTCGATTTTAACTTCAACTTTATTTGAATTTTCCATCTTCCCTATACTAAATTGCAATGCCGTGACGTAAAATCGCGTCTTTTGAAATTCGAAAAAAGTAGCAAAATCGCCCGAATTTCCGAACGCTCTGTATATGTACCGAATGTACAAGGGTCACACAACGTATTCCGTCCAATTTCAAATCTCATATCGCTAAAATAACTTTAGAATCTCGTGGTGAAAATGGGTCAATAAATCAAAAAATGACAGTTCGCAAAATAATTTTTGTTGTCCAGAGGCTACTATGATAAAAAAATAGTATTACCAACATAAAATTTAGACATAAAAATTTACAAAATTTGAAGGATTTTTTTTTTTTAAATATGTGTTTTTTATTGAAAAAACTACAAATTAGAAAAATAGTATAATGTACGTGTTATATAAAGCAGTTTTAAGCACTTGTCCCGTTATAAAACTCGCCGCAAGCGCCTCGTTTTTTAACATGGACGCGTGCTATAAAATTATGCTTTATAAAACGTGTACGTTAATATACTATTTAACGATCAAAAGTGAGATGAAGAAATAAAATATAAAATAAATAAGAAATTTGTTTAAAGCAAACAATATTCGTGAAAGGAATGTCAAAGAACAAAACGTTGAAAAGTTGACAGCATACTTATATTATTTTTCTTACTCTAGAGAAGCGAAGTTATTTTCTACTTTTCCTAACATTTCAAATGGCAAACTGTAACAACCTTCGGAAGTCCTACTTACGTGTTTGTTTAAAGGGCTGTATATTTATGAAGCCAGTTTCGGTTAACCGACGAGGACGTATCAAATACGTCAACTATTATCAGCCAGAGAATAAACTTGAGTTGAGATCATTTTCAAATACATAATATACACATTTTATGTTATTAGACCAGGCCTTTGAAAATGATAAAAAGTGAAAAAAAATAATAGTAGGATGAAACCCTTTGGAAAAGGAAGAGAATATAACAAAAATGAAAGGAAAAATAATTTACGGGCGATCCGAGGTCGGGAAGTGAGAGTTTTGACGGGTAGAAAACCATTTATCTCGATTTCCGGCAAAACTAAAAGTCCTATGGAAAAACTTTAAATGGTAAAGTTGTAGGTAATAAAAAGATCTACAACTTTTGTTTTTACACTTTTTTCACATAACCTCAAAATTTATGTGAAAAATTTAAATAACCAAGTTTTTGGCTTTTATTTTTATCTTTTACAAAAATTTTTTTTTCACGAATTCGGTGAAAACTAACTTTTTTATGTCCCAAACACACTGTAATTTGTTTGATTTAAAACATTTATTTTTCACCTTATTTTGACTTAATATCGAAAAAGCACCCTAATTTTCAATCGAAAATTCTCACGTCAAAATATCTGCTTTTTTAAAAAAGTCGGTAGGCTTTTTGTTCGTTAAAATCTTTTCTGATAGTGTAAAAAAAAATATACATTACTATGGTAAATGTTCTCAAAATATGCAAAGAAACGAAAAAAACTCGAATCAGAATTTTTTTTTTAATCATTAAGTACAATTTTGAGCTATTTATTCAAATTTATACTTTAATTACTCGAAAAACGTAAGATTCCAGGTTACATTGATATTATTAAAGTATAAATTTTAATAAATAGCTCAAAATTGTACATTATGATTAAAATTAAAAATTCTGATTCAAGTTTTTTTCGTTTCTTTGCATTTTTTGAGAACATTTACCATAGTAATGTATATTTTTTTTTACACCATCAGAAAGTAGAGATTTCAACGAACAAAAGCCCACCTTTTTTTTTTTAAAAGCAGATATTTCGACGTGAGAATTTTCGATTGAAAATTAGGGTGCTTTTTCGATATTAAGTCAAAATAAGGTGAAAAAATAAATATTTTAAATTAAAAAAATTACAGTGTGTTTGGGACATAAAAAAGTAAGTTTTCACCAAATTTCGTGAAAAACAAATTTTTTTCGTAAAAGATAAAAATAAAAAACCAAAAACTTGGTTATTTGAATTTTTCACATAAATTTTGAGGTAATGTGAAAAAAGTGTAAATACAAAAGTTCTAGATATTTTTATTACCTACAACTTTGCAATTTAACGTTTTTCCATAGGACTTGTAGTTTTGCCGGAAATCGAGATAAATCGTTTTCTACCCTTAAAAACTTACCCCCTTCCACTTCCCGACCTCGGATCGCCCGTAAATTATTTTTCCTTTCTTTTTGTTATATTCTCTTCCTTTTCCAATGGGTTTCATCATAGTATTGTTTTTTTTGGTTTCAAAAATTATCGACCCTGGTCTTTATACCTAGAAAAGGTATTTAAAAAACGGGCATTTTCTTATTTGTTTTTATCGAATAAGTCAACACAAACAGCCAAATGAATTGTATTCTTCAAATTAATTTACCTACCTTTACAAATTACCGTCACTGAGTTTTTTATTTGTTTATTATTTAGTGTGAGATGTCCCAAAAGTGCTTCAGGGTGTCTCAAAGATGCGTCGGGAAAGGATGATTTTTACATGATAGAGTAGAATGGGATGACCCCTACAATAAACTCTTTGATTTTATATTAAAAAAATAAGTTTACGGGTAAAATAAATATTAAGTTTTAGGTTAAAGTTTATTTAATTTAGTTCTTTCCATTTAACTTTTTATCTGCTGTGTGGCAAACAACGTGAATAAATAAGTTGAATAGACTCGCTCTGGTTTTAGCATTAGAGAGTTTTCCAAGTTTAGTTTGCGTGAAAGATGTGAACGTAATTTGTGAAAGGATATACCTAAGTTATAAGCGATAATAATAAATTATACAATAAGTAGACAACTACAAATTTATTTTTGTTGTTTACAAAATTAACAAAGTAAGAATATACAGAAAGAAAAAGAAAAATAATTACATAAGTTGTTAAAATTGGTCACCGCAATGCTCCAAACATAAATTCACACGTCTCTTCATATTTTCGAAAGTGTTGACCAGCATGTCTGAAGAAATGTTACCACATTCTTGGATAATCATTTCTTGTAATTGTTCTAAATTTGCAACTGGTGCTTTAAAACTAGTGTTCTTTAAATGAGGAAAAACGAAGTAAGGGAATTCAATGTCTGATCGAAAACTGATCAATCTGTCGTCGAAAAAATTGCGTAAGTAGTTAATAGTTTCGGCAGCTGTATGGGCGGTTGAACCGTCCTGTTGAAAATATCCAAAACGTAGTTCGTCATCAAGAAATTGCTCCACAAATGGATTCAAAATATTGTCTCTATACCGCTGTGCTGTAACTGTGTCATGTAAAAAAATAGGACCAACAATTCTTCTTCGGGAAACAGCTAACCAGACACCAATTTTTTGAGGGTGCAAGGTGAACTCTACAAGAAAATAGAGATTTTCACTACTCCACATGCGTGTATTCTGAGAATTCACATAACCGGAGAGGTGGAACCTGGCTTCATCCGAAAAAATGTCAGGTCTAATAAATCATTTATTTCCAATAAATTTTGGGTAAACCATTGAGAGTAATTCCTGCGTCTTTCTAAATCTGCGGCTTGTATTTCTTGGAATACTTGCACTTTATAAGAAAATAAAATTATCTGCTTCTTAAGAATAGTCCTGCATGTTCCATAACATCTTTCCACTTCTTGGGACAGGCGTCTTATACAATTTGTTGGCGTATTTTGCATTATTTCACGAACGTTTGCAACAAGTTCTTCTGTTCTTACAGATGGTCTTCCTGCTCCTTTTTTGTGTTGTATAGAACCTGCTTCAAGAAGACACATGAGCAGTAAATTTGATGAGACCCGTTTTTCCATAGGTACAGATTAACAAGAGACACACTATTGTCATACGATGTGTTCACGTGAAAGCACGTGATATTGCAGGTCTTCACGTGCTTAGATTTTCTGATTAAACATCAATTTCGTGAAGCGTGAATTTAGAAAAATGGAGGAAGTTTTAACGACAGTATAACTTAAAGCGATCTTCATTACCTGGCAATAACTCTTGGAATAAAGTGTAAAATTCACGTTTCTTCTTTCTTTTTAAATTAATGTCATGTATCCATTGCATAGTTTTAAGTTTTTCAGTCGCTATGAAAGCACACGCTCTTTCTAAATCTTCATCAAACTCTGAAGATAAAGATGAGCTATTATTTAAATAGCACCCCACAGTTTGCTTTTATAAAATGAATGATGTGACTTTACGTGAAATAATAATAATGTGATTCTGCTTGAAACTCATGCATTTTATTTCTGGCGTGATAGGACGTGAACTCACGTGAGGTGATAGTAATGTGTTTCCACCTTAAGAGTATTATGCTATGCATAACACAACAAGTGCAATTATAATTACACATAAAACAATAAGTGTATTAATTATGAATTCATAATAATCCGAGATATCTATAAAATTTATTAAAATTTGCGCCAATTCATTTATACAGTGTCCGCATCAAATGGGATTTTTTTTTATTATTAAGTATAGGTAAAAATTGAAAAAGCAGTTAGTTTTTGCTTACCTAAAAACCAAAAATGACGTATACTGAAGCAGCTGTACGACTTGCGTTACCTGTCAAATTTGACATTTTCAATAAAATAGGTTCAAAAATGCTCTTATTTATCAAAATATTGAAAAACTTTATTCGAGAAAGTTGTTTATTTAGGCATTTTTAGCCTCCGTACAAAATTTTGACAGCCTAAGACAATTTTAATTTTTTGCCAGGTTCTTGAAAATTTTGATCAACCCTCGTATCCCTTTTATACATCCATGTAAATCCATTTGCCTTTACTTCATTTGTAATCTTAATGCAATTTTGTGTAAAATTTCCAATTATTTATTTTGCTTCAACAACTGAAATTGTTATTGATCAGTATGTGATGTTTGATGCAAAGTTTATCTAATTACATCAGTTTTGCCAAAACCGACGTTTCTCATTTTTCTTAAGTTAGTAAACAGATGTACAAAAAGAAAATATTAGGAAGGTTTCGGTGAAATTTTACTTAATTAATATTAAATTAAATTAATTATATTAAACTATATTTTTGTTGAATAAAATGTTTTGAGCGATTAATATTTTATTCTTTTTGATCCAATATTAATTAAGTAAAATTTTAACGAAACCTTCCTAATATTTTCGTTTTGTACATCTGTTTGCTAACTTAAGAAAAATGAGAAACGTCGGTTTTGGCAAAACTGATGTAATTAAATAAACTTTGCACCAAACATTACATACTGATCAATACCAATTTCAGTTTTTGAAAATTTTACACAAATTTGCATTAAGATTACAAATGAAGTAAAGGCAAATGGTTTTACATCGATGTATAAAAGTTAATCTACGAGGGTTGATCAAAATTTTCAAGAATCTGGCAAAAATAAAAATTGTATTAGACTGTCAAAATTTCATACAGTGGCTAAAAATGCCTAAATAAACAACTTTCTCGAATAAAGTTTTTCGATATTTTGATAAATAAGGACATTTTTGAACCTATTTTATTAAAAATGTCAAATTTGACAGGTAACGCAAGTCGTACAGCTGCTTCAGTATACGTCATTTTTGGTTTTTAGGTAAGCAAAAACTAACTGCTTTTTCAATTTTTACCTACACCTAATAATAAAAAAAAATCCCATTTGATGCGAACTTTCTTGCGGACACTGTACAGTGGCACCAGTAAAGTCCGCATCATATGGGATTTTTTTTATTAATAGCTTTATTCAAAATTTGACTTTGGCATCAAGTTCTGCTTCGATCGAGATGAAAATTAAGCAGAAAAATAGTAGTCACGTAATTCGCATTATCTGTGAAATTTTAATTTTTTCCAAAAAATAATCAAAAGTGGGGTTATTTCTGAAAATATCGAAAAAAGTTATAAGAAAACCTACCTATATTTTGTAAATTGCACAACTTTTGCAAAATAAGACTCAACGCAACCTACATAAAACTTCTTAGTTTTGACAATGCTTTATTTCAGATACATTTTCTTTAAAGTATTAAATGTGTGTTTTTCTACAAAATCAAAATTGTTCTATTAAAATTTGGTCGCATGTGATGCAAAGTTTATTTGTTTTTGACCCTGTATAAAGTAACTTTATAAAATAAGTATTTTTGAAAACGTAGTTTGTGTCTAAAAGTAAAAAATAAAACAAATGGTTTTTAAATTAAATCGTTGAAAATAGATAAACTTTACGTTAAGTTAAACTAAAATTTATTTTCCACTTAATGAACACTTTACTGAGTTCTTTTTTATCTTAATATGAATGTGCATTACTTTCAGACACAAACTACGTTTTCAAAAATACTTATTTTATGAAGTTACCTTCTACAGGGTCAAAAACAAATAAACTTTGCATCACATGCGACCAAATTTTAACAGCCCAATTTTGATTTTGTAGAAAAGCACACATTTAATATGGCGCTACTTTAAAGAAAATGTATCTGAAATAAAGCATTATCAAAACTAAGAAGTTTTATGTAGGTTGCGTTGAGTCTTATTTTGCAAAAGTGGTGCAATTTACAAAATATAGGTAAAACATCAAAATGATCTTATCAAGTTGAAATTATGCATGTGGACTAGAAACTGCATTAAAAAACCTTTTTCTAATAACCTTTTTCAATATTTTCAGAAATAACCCCACTTTTGAATTACTTTTTGAAAAAAATTAAAATTTGACAGATAATGCGAATAACGTGACTACTATTTTTCTGTTTAATTTTCATCTCGATCGAAGCAGAGCTTGATGCAAAAGTCAAATATTGCGAATAAAGCTATTAATAAAAAAAATCCCATATGATGCGGACTCTACTGGTGACACTGTATACCTAGGTATATCAGTATTTTCAATTTTAAAGATGATCTGCAATTTTCATACTGTACTGATTTCGGGAAAATTCCGGTTTTTTGAATAGCATGCCTTAATGTCAAATAAGTAAATCGTCAGCTAATATTAAAAATATAAAATCTCAAAATAAGGCAAAAATTGGTAGTTTGTTATACAGAATTTAAAGAGATTTAGGGGTTTAGTGCTTTTTAGGTGGATAATTGCATACTTATATAACCATCCTTATTTATTATGGCCTACATTATACGCTCGTTAAATAATATACTATTATTACAAGGTAAATGATCATTTTATTACATCTTTAAATAATCATATAATATAACGCTCGTTACACCGAAAACGCAAAATTAAATTGAGAGAAAGAATATTGAAATTCATGCGAAAATCTGGGGAATTATACAAAGAATGCCTTGATGCATTGAATATCAAACTATAAGGATGGCGGATGTCCGAAAAAAGTTGACAACCCAGTTTTAGACGTATTGGAGGTGGTTTGGCCGCCATTGTGGAGTTGATCGTAACTCTAACCTTAAATCTGTCGTTATCATGTAGCGCCTCGGCAACAGATGCCTCAAATTCACTGATGTGATGTCGTGGTGTAGCCACATATCGTATTTTATTGGAATTTTTAATGATATAAGCATTTTTAACAGACAATAAAATAAGAGGTTCTCAATTCCAGTCGAATGTATGTTTCTGATAAAAATATGTACGCTGATTACTCCGGGGTAATTGGACCGATTTTCACAATCATTATACCGTTGCATTAGGTGTTAAATGTCAAACAAATAAAAGTAGATAAAAAGCGACAGCAAGTATAACTATTTCGTCGAAAAATAGCAAAATACGTAATACACTAATACAAACAAACTGGATGTTTCTTAAGTAAGAAAGTAAAACCTACTTATTTTAACCATTTTGAAAAGTAGTAATAATTGCAAATAAAAACCAAGTTATACAAACCGCACATCGTTCATATTTTACCCAACATATACGTTGTAGCCTAGGTATGTATTGAATAGTAAGAGTCATCATTTAATTCTGTTAGAAATAGAAAACATGGCAGTCAATATGTTTTCATGTAATTAACGTTGGAACGTCAAAAGGTTGAAAATATTATATTCTAATAAGCAATTAAAAATAGGGACATTTTTAGGTCTCGACTCTAGACTATACTATAGATAGGAAGATAAAGGTAAACTACTTAAATCTAGTTTTACGATAAGCTATAAAAATAAATTTGAAAAACTCATGCAGCAAGTCAAACAGACAGGCGGCAACAATGTTTTTATTTAACAGTGAAAAGGCTTGTCGTTAGTGGCTGCATCAACACGCTTAATTTTTGATGACTCATTGGTGCCATCTATGAATTTAACGTAGAAGATTTAGGAAATCTGCTTATATGGCCTTCCTATAGTTTGATATTCAATGCTTGATGTCAAATAAAGCGTCAGCTGATATTAAAAATATAAAATCTTAAAATAAGGCAAAAAATGGTAGTTTCTTATTCGGAATTTAAAGAGATTTTGGGGTTTAGTGCTTTCTAAGGGATGATTGCATACTTATATAGTCATCCTCATTTATTATGGCCTATATTATACGCTCGTTAAATAATATACTATTATTACAAGGTAAATGATCATTTTATTACATCTTTAAACAATAATATAACGCTCATTACACCGAAAACGCAAAATTAAATTGAGAGAAAGAATATTGAAATTCATGCGAAAATCTGGGGAATTATACAAAGAACTGAGGCCCATTTAAATTTTAAACGGCCGCTTTCCCGCGTCTACCCACCATTTATTTTAATAAGGCCCCCGTTCATTAAGGCCGCCAGCCTGGCAGGCAGCGGCAAGGACGAGACAAATTTCTGTGTACACAAACAAATTATTCATAGTCCGTCTTTGCCTAATAATTAAAATTAATCTGTATACAGTACGAATAACAATGTGCCAAAGACGCGCCCGGGTTAATGTATGCAAAAAATGTCGCTGAAAACGTTTCGCCAGTTACTTTTAAGATGGATAAATAAACACTAATTTCATTTGTTTGTAAATAAAAATAAACAGCGTTTAAAGACTGGAAGTCTTTACTGTGATATTTTTCTTCATCAAAGGAAATTTATGCAACGCGAAAATTTAAAGTATGTTTGCATTTTAAATAAAATAGATCTAAAATCAAATTACACCTCGCATTTTTATAAAAGATTTAGCATAGACAATTTACCTTTACATACGTACCGGGTGGTCAAATAAGCGAGGACGTCGGCTTTATCTCGGAAACCATTAATCGTACAACTTTCGAAAAGATTTTTTTATGAGTAAAGTGGTCAAGAGAAATTGCTGGAAATTACTTTTAAGTTACTCATTTTGCCGCAAGGGGGCACAATTAAAAATTGTTTTTTTTTAATTCTAAATTTCTCCGAAAATTCCCATATTAAGGTATAACTCTGATTACATCATTGGAAAGCTTAGACAATTCTGCATCATTTTGGTTTAAGGCTCATTGGCGTACCGACCTTGATAAGAGTGGGATAAGCTATTGCAAGTGTAAACATTAAAATCGCTGTAACTTCTAAACGACTTATTCGATTTTACTAAATTTAAGCTTGTTTGGAAGGGGAAAATAGGTATGTTCAATTGCCGTATCCAACAGTACACGATAGTGTTTATTAAAATTGCTAGAGGGCGCAATTTGTAATAATAACAGTTTTTTCGATTTTATCCCGAAAATTCAAATCATACAGTATAACTATGACATCATAATCGAAAAGTAGATGAAATTTGATGTGTGTGATGATGTGAAGACCGCAGTTCGATATCTTTGTTCGTTTCAGAGTTATTGCCAAAACAATAATTTTTAATACAAATTGCGCCTCTAGCAATTTTATTAGAAACTATCTTGTTTCATTGGATACGGCAATTGAAGGAACTTCCAAACAAGCTTAAATTTAGTAAAATCGGATAATACGTTTAGAAGTTACAGCGATTTTAATGTTTACACTTTCAATAGCTTCTCCCACTCTTATCAAGTGAAAGTGTAAACATTAAAATCGCTGTAACTTCTAAACGACTTAACCGATTTTACTAAATTTAAGCTTGTTTGGAAGAAAAAGGTAAGTACCTTCAATTGTCGTATCCAATGGTACAAGATAGTTTCTAATAAAATTGCTAGAGGGCGCAATTTGTATTAAAAATTATTGTTTTGGCAATAACTCTGAAAGGAACAAAGATATCGAAGTGCGGTATTCACATATTTTCTTGCAAATATCATCTACTTTTCGATTATGATGTCATAGTTATACCGTATGATTTGAATTTTCGGGATAAAATCGAAAAAACTGTTATTATTACAAATTGCGCCCTCTAGCAATTTTATTAAACACTATCGTGTACTGTTGGATACGGCAATTGAAGATGCTTATTTTCCCCTTCCAAACAAGCTTAAATTTAGTAAAATCGGATAAGTCGTTTAGAAGTTAAAGCGATTTTAATGTTTACACTTTCAATAGCTTCCCCCACTCTTATCAAGGTCGGTACGCCAATGAGCCTTAAACCAAAATGATGCAGAATTGTCTAAGCTTTCCAATTATGTAATCAGAGTTATACATTAATATGGAAATTTTCGGAGAAATTTAGAATTAAAAAAAACAATTTTTAATTGTGCCCCCTTGCGGCGAAATGAGGAACTTAAAAGTAATTTCCAGCAATTTCTCTTGACCACTTTACTCATAAAAAAAATTTTCCGAAAGTTATACGATTAATGGTTTCCGAGATAAAGCCGACGTCCTCGCTTATTTGACCACAACAACAAAAGTTACGTTTTATGGGTGAAAAAATAAGTCCGAGCGCATGACTCGCCGATCAGCTGCATTCCCTCTGGGCACCCTCGGGCATGCGCACAAACCTCGTGTTATCGGCCTGTCCTACTTTATCGACATGCTCAGAATACACTCCAGAACCGGCTCGGCCGCCATTTTTGTTGTTGTGTGTTTAAGGTTTCTCTGTGGATTCCTTGTAGTTTTAGCTATTGTGGATTGTGGGTGTTTAATATTTACAGATTTATAGTTTTTGTGTAGTTTAGTGAATTGTGTCTGATTGTGAGAAAATTAATACTGTCAAAGTTGCTGGTTGGTTAATTTTTTGGTTAAAATCTGTACACCCCGACATTAAGCTTTTAATAAAGCTAGTATGTATTCCACGGGTCATGTTCTCGGGCAAATACTTTTCAAATTCTTGAACAAGAAATTTTGCTTGAAAATGTTTTACACGTACCCAAGTTTTCGGCAAATTGTAAAAATCAATACAAGTTATATACCAACTAATATTTGACTTGAGGTTAGGTACGCGATAACACCGTAGATTGGTTATTTTGCTGGTTATGTTTGTTTTTATATTCGATTTTATAAGACTAGTTTAATTTACCTGTTCTTGTTCTCTTCCTTTTCGAACTAAAAACACGACGACGAATCATTATTAAACAAATTTTAAAAACAAAACCTTAAAAACAATTTTTTATCCTTAAAATCTAATAGGTTTGCTACTACTAAAAATGCCAGAAATTACTACCTTTTTTTCACAACTTGATCAAAAATTTAGAAGAAAGTGCAATTTTTTGGCAATAATTTAAACTTTAAAGCCCGGACCTGTCTATTTTCCCATTCGTCAAACGATAATGTTGCAGTGCGCATGTCTAATAGTGTCTAGCCTTGTTTACTTGCGCGAGGCCATAAATCTACCACTTTCGTGATTATTGTTTGCTTATCTAAAGGTAAATTGTCTATGAGATTTAGACGTTTTTAAATTAAGGGTTAATTAAATAATTTATATACAGGGTGAGTCAATGATTGCGCGGAATAATTTTATGTCTTGAAGATAAGATTTGTCAATAATAAGCTCTTGTATACTTGGATATTTTGCACAATTTAAAAATATTTTGAACTATACAGGAAGCACTTAAAAAGTAGGAAGTTACAAAGTTGCATTTTTTTAAATGGGACACCCTATACAGCCTATACCGTGCGAGCAAAAATTATTTGCATCAAAAAGGGCTTGGATTAAAAAACGTAGGGCTTGGTTTAGATCACAATGATACGGGGACGATATATCTAACCAAATCTAGGTTAAAATTTTGTCAAATTCATATTATGACATGATATGCCAAACTAATGAGCAATAAAATAAGCAGACAAAAACAAATTTATTTTTGTTGTTTACAAAATTAACAAAGTACGAATATACAGAAAGAAAAAGAAAAATAATTACATAAATTGCTGAAATTGGCCACCGCCATTCTCCAAGCATAAATTAACACGTCTCTTCATATTTTCAATTAACACGTCTCTTCATATTTTCGAAAGTGTTGACCAGCATCTCTGGAGAAATGTTACCAAATTCTTGGATAATCCTTTCTTGTAATTGTTCTAAGTTTGCAACTGGTGTTTTAAAAATAGTGTTCTTTAAATGAGGAAAAACGAAGTAATCCATAACCGTTAAACAAGGTGATCTAGGTGGGAATTCAATGTCTGATCGAAAACTTACCAATCTGTCGTCGAAAAAATTGCGTAAGTAGTTAATAGTTTCGGCGGCTGTATGGGCGGTTGCACCGTCATGTTGAAAATATCCAAAACGTAGTTCGTCGTCAAGTAATTGCTCCACAAATGGATTCAAAATATTGTCTTTATACCGCTGTGCGGTAACTGTGTCATGGAAAAAAATAGGACCAACAATTCTTCTTCGGAAAACAGCTAACCAGACACCAATTTTTTGAGGGTGCAATGTAGACTCTACAAAAAAATGGGGATTTTTACTACTCCACATGCGTGTTTTCTGAGAATTCACATAACCGGAGAGGTGGAACCAGAGTTCATCCGAAAAAAATGTCAGGTCTAATGAATCATATCTTTTCAAAAAAATTTTGGGTAAACCATTGAGAGTAATTTCTGCGTCTTTCAAAATCTGCGGCTTGTATTTCTTGGAATACTTGCACTTTATAAGGAAATAAATTTAGCTGCTTCTTAAGAATAATTCTGCATGTTCCATAAGATCTTCCCACTTCTTGGGACAGGCGTCTTATAGAATTTGTTGGCGTATTTTGCATTATTTCAGGAACGTTTGCAACAAGTTCTTCTCTTCTTACAGATGGTCTTCCTGCTCCTTTTTTGTGTTGTATAGAACCTGTTTCCCTAAACACAGCCACGGTTCCTTTCAGGCAATGATAAAAATCCCCAGCAATAAAAGCAACGTTAGGAAAATGTTCGTGAAAATCGTCCATCCACAAACCCGGATTGTATTGCCACTCGCAATTTACTCGAACCCCGTTTCGAAAATACGCTTCAACCATGAATGTTTTGCTGTTCCGTAAAGCCGATTGTGTGAATTGTTCAAGAAATTGGAAAAATTAGCGATGAATCAAATTACTTGTAACGACTGTCAAAAATGACGGAATAACTGATTGATTGTTAATTCAGGTATGTAGTTACTGACACCCAACAGGTATTAACCTCTACGGCTAAGTATTACGTCCTTAGATGCAAGGCCCTCTTTGATGCAAATAATTTTTGCTCGCACGGTATTTATTTAAAATATCTGGCTAGTCCCTACATAAAAATATTATAATAGTTAAATCTGAAAACAAATTTCGATTTGATAATATAGAAAATAAAAATAAAATTGATGCATGCGTGCAGTTTTACAAACTAATTGGTAACAAATTAATCTCATAATCGGTATATGTACCCTTTATAATAGGTCATATTTGGCGCAAATACGTATATTTCAAAGTTTTGTCGCTGTGGGCAATTATTTCATAACCAGCAATACCGAAATCAGAAAAATAAATAGAAATATTTATGAATGTAACGATAAATAAAATGCAATGCAAGTTTCCTAATAAGGCAGAACATTAGGTATAAGTTAATTTTCTGCTGGAGCCTAACTTGAGCAACTTTTTCTTTTTAAATTGACCACTTATGTTAAACTGTTAAACAGTAAAAACAGTCATTAAAATCTTAAAATTTGAAATTAATTTTGGTATAGTAACCGAAAAAGTCTACCGGCGAGCAAAATTTTTTTTTAATATACGAACCTCTTGCTTTCTGTGAAACGCATTAGGGAAGACGGCAAGCGTCTAGGTACAGACCCCCTTTAAGCTGTGGACATGCGTATTAAGTTAGAACTTTTTCGAATGTCTCTGTTGTCTGTCAAAATTCGATGCATACATAACCACAGATTTTATTATCGATTATCTGAATTTTAGTTCGTTAGTGACTGTTAATTTTACAAAACGTTAGTTTATTTTGGTGTGTAAAATAATTTGGTGTGGACTGTGGGTTTGTGTTTATTTATAGCATCGATAGTTTATAGCGAGTCAATTATAGTCAACTTTCATAAGTGGTCCTCATTTGATTGTATCTAAAGAATTGTATATATTATGTTTAAGTAATGAGATAACGTAAACTTAATATACAGTGTCACCAGTAAAGTCCGCATCATATGGGATTTTGTTTTATTAATAGCTTTATGCGAAATTTGACTTTGGCATTAAGTTCTGCTTCGATCGAGATAAAAATTAAGCAAAAAAATAGTAGTCACATGATTCGCATTATTTGTCAAATTTTAATTTTTTCAAAAAATAATTCAAAAGTGGGGTTATTTTTGAAAATATAAAAAAAGTTATTACCAAATTTTTTTTTAAAACAGTTTCTAGCCCACATGCAAAATTTCAGCTGCATAAGATAATTTTGATTTTTTACGCACCACTAAAATTTATTTTCCACTTAATGAACACTTTACTGATGACACTGTGTTTTTTTTTTGTCTTAACATTAGGGTGTATTACTTTTAGACACAAACTACGTTTTCAAAAATACTTATTTTATAAAGTTACCTTATTCAGGGTCAACAACAAATAAACCTTGCATCACATGCGACCAAATTCTAATTTTAACACTTATAAAAATTATTTTATGCAGCTGAAATTTTGCATCAAAATTATTTTCTGGAAAAAAATTAAAATTTGACAGATAATGCGAATCACGCGACTACAATTTTTTTGCTTAATTTTTATCTCGATCGAAGCAAAACTTGATGCCAAAGTCAAATTTCGAATAAAGCTATTAATAAAAAAAAACCCATAATATGATGCGGACTTTACTGGTCATACTGTATAAGTCAAGAATGTCCAAATATTCTTTATGTTTATAAAAATATATAGGTAGTAGATCCTAGCAGATAGATACTTTACGTAAAGTTGCCACAGTGGATCTTTGCCCGTGCGTCATCAATCAACGATCAGGACTCGACGTGGTTAATAACTCTGCATCCTTGTTTATTACAGTAACAAGTTTGAATAAAAGCATAAAAGAACGTCTCCAAAATTCCGCAATAATATAACGTGCTAGACAAGGATAAAACTATAAACGTCAGTTAATTACTTTCTTTATTTGTTTAGTTGACAACCGTTGTATTTTAGAACGTCATTGTCAACCTTATTTTGATCTGCCAATCTAATTCTTTTTTTGTAAATCTGTGTGCCTTAGAACTTTTCCTGTTTCTAAAAATAGTTCTTTTTAGAGGTAATTATACCCACCATCTGTTTTGGCGGTAAGTATTTATGGATTTATATAATAACTAATTTATTTATTTTAAATATTCTAACCGTGAAAGTTCTTTGAAACGTTTACGGCAGTGGCTAAATTCCCTTAAATGAAAGGATGTTAAAAATTTGACTTTTGCGATTTTAATAGTTAATAAAACACCAAACTTTTGTAGATTTTAAGCTTTAAAAATAGTATTAAATGTATAAACATTTGTTTGTCAATTTCTTTTAGATAATAGAGAATGCCGGGCAAAACTTAAAATAAATAATAATTTTTCGTGATATTATATAGGTACGTCAAACGGTAGGCAGGCACGTCCATTTTATGAACTTAACTTAGTTTTGACTTTTTTCGTCTCGTAATTTTGATTTGATTCATACGATTTTGATGACGTAAAAGTGATGACGCACGGGAAAAGAACCACTGTGGCGACTTTATATGCTATTAGCTGCATTAGAATTACTATTATCATTAATTTATTAATCTGCATACCCATGCATGCATACTATGGGATAAATAATACTGCTCTGCCATTAGTGAAAAAATTAGCGTCCCTGGAGGAGGGATTTAAATATGACATAAAAAACCCGAATTTATGTAAACATATTTTAATTAATGATTTTTAAAACATTTAGAAGAAAAACTATTGTAGTGGATGGGCCTAACTTTTGTTGTGACTTTTTTAATCGTTAGTAAGTAGTAGGAGTAGTAGTCATTGATATGTTGACACTTTTTTTTTACCTATTTGCTTTTCGCTTTTCGGCAAAAAGGCATTGATAATTTTGGGAGTAGTTTTATAATTTATTTTTTCTTTTCAGCATGAGGTCCTGGGTTAGATCCTTATTGACGATATATACATTTTTCAATAAAAAAAAATTGCACACCGCAAAACATTTATAAATAAATATGGTTGTAATTATGCCAGTATTCGTTTATAGTCGAAATTTGCAGCATTTGCCTATTTAATTCAGTGTAAAAATATAAATTAAATTTTTCATCTATATACGATCAAATAAAAAGCGACAAATCGCTCTGGAAGTATTTTTTAAGACGACTACTTTAAAATTTAGTTAATAAGTATTAGTGTGAACACTTTTTTGTCAGTTCAATAAAATTTGATACAAGCAAGATAAAATATTCCATGGTCCCACACTTGTGATACCAAAACTTCTCTAACCAACAAATAATTTAACACTTTTATAAATAAGGACTTACCTACTAATGCTAATATGACAGTCAAAAGCGGAGCAGTTGGAAAAGTAATCGTCATGTTGAATTCAAGCATTTGAAGTAGATCAACTGAAAAAAAAAGTGAACATATGTTTACCTTAAATAATATGTTATCTGGAAATTGAATTTTAGGGAAAACATCGGATAATGTACACTGAGAACAATGATCTAATACAACAAGTTTGCTAAGACATACAGGGTTAGGAAAAATGACCAGAACGGTCGATTATTTCAAAATATACAGGGGTTATCAAAAAACGTCTTATATAAAAAATGTAGGGCTGTTAAAAATCTACATATCGGTGATAAATTGAAATATACAGGGTCGCCCACAAAGTTGTGGAGAATGATAGTTATATTTTTTTAAATGGAACACCCTGTATATTTTTACTTATTTTGATTGTCGACTCAATTTTAAACATTTTTTATTAACCATGTGTTATACCTAAATTCATTACTTTCCTAGAAATCGGCGTTTCAAATAATAACGTATAACGATGCGATTTTCGAACATAGTGAACAACAAATAAGGCACGACCATGGTTACTAATAAATAATTAATAGTTTGACATCTGTAATTCAAATTCTGACAGAAATAGACAAAAAAGAAAATAGCATGGCATTTTTACTTACTGAAACAGAGAGAATTGATATTTTAATTTTAAGGGGGTTTGGCGACAAACAGAGATCATATCAGGAGGTATGTAATATTTACAATAATTTGCATCCAGACAGGCACAGTAAAAAAAATGCAGTTTTTCGAACTATTGTTTGTTACAGAATGATAGACCGAGCTGGCGCATGGGACAAGTTTGCACCACTCAGTCAGAAATTCTGAATCCGCAAAGCGATTTTTTTTTAAATTGACGCCAGTGCCCATTTCATTTGTCCTACTTCATGCAATGTCACAAACGGCCTCCCGGACTTTTTTTTGGCAAGGCGCCATGATAAAAAAAGCGAATATGGCTTCGGCAGTCAACGTGTTAATGGAGCTTCTATGGAATATATATCAAAAGGTGTGTTGGTGTATTAAATGAACAGTGAAAAAAAATATTTGAAATTTATATCGCACTAAGTACCTACCTACGTAAAAAAATATACAGGGTTAGGAAAAATTACCAGAACGGTCGATTATTTCAAAATATACAGGGGTTATCAAAAAACGTCTTATATAAAAAATGTAGGGCTGTTAAAAATCTACATATCGGTGATAAATTGAAATATACAGGGTCGCCCACAAAGTTGTGGAGAATGATAGTTATATTTTTTTAAATGGAACACCCTGTATATTTTTACTTATTTTGATTGTCGACTCAATTTTAAACATTTTTTATAAACCATGTGTTATACCTAAATTCATTACTTTCCTAGAAATCGGCGTTTTAAATAATAACGTATAACGATGCGATTTTCGAACATAGTGAACAACAAATAAGGCACGACCATGGTTACTAATAAATAATTAATAGTTTGACATCTGAAACTCAAATTCTGACAGAAATAGACAAAAAAGAAAATAGCATGGCATTTTTACTTACTGAAACAGAGAGAATTGATATTTTAATTTTAAGGACATTTGGCGATAAACAGAGATTATATCAGGAGGTATGTAATATTTACAATAATTTGCATCCAGACAGACACATTAAAAAAAATGCAGTTTTTCGAACTATTGAGTGTTACAGAATGACTGGTACTGTAAAAACCGCCCAAGATCTGGAAGACCTAGGACTCCTACCTCCGAGGAAAAAAAGCTGGACATTCTGCTTGCGATAGAAGAAAATCCCAAACAATCCACCAATCAGCTTGCTTTGGATCATGAAATTGATCAAAAATCTGTACGAACCGTTCTTCATACTGAGAAAATGCATCCATACAAAATGAATGTTGTACAAGAACTTTTTGACAGTCAATGTGATCGAAGGCTAGAATTTTGCGAAATAATGACTAGAAATATGGAAGAAAACCCGAATTTTTCAAACAATATTGTGTTTTCGGATAAAGCGACTTTTACACTTCACGGAATGGTGAATATGCAAAATTATCGTTTCTGGGCGCGAAATAACCCTAACTGGTATAAAGAGCTGCATACACAGTTCCCAAGAAAAGTTAATGATGGGCTGGATTGTTTGCGGGACATGTAATTGGACCCTTTTTTATCGAGAGAAATTTGAACGGTGATCGATATCTCCGACTTCTTCGGCAAGAAATAGTTCCAGCTATAAACAATTTAAATGCTGATATTAACTTAACCTGGTATCAGCAAGATGGAGCTCCTCCGCATTTTACTCGCGAAGTTAGAGAATTTTTGGATGTCACGTTCCAAATCGATGGATAGGAAGAAGAGGGCCTATCGAATGGCCTTCACGGTCCCCCGATCTTTCGCCATTAGATTTTTTTTATTGGGGTCACCTGAAAAACATAGTTTATCAAAATAAATCCAATAATTTAGAAGAATTAAGAATAAAAATTGTCAATGAAAGTGCGAGAATAACAGGGGAAATGGTTTTAAACACCCAAAGACATTTTTGCGATAATTTGTATCATTGTCAGTTAGTAAATGGGGGTCATTTTCAACACGTATTAAAAAATAGAGCCGTTTTGCCATGATTTGTTATACGTTTTTGTTTAAAGTTAACTTAATAAATTGTTTCTTGAAATTTATTTTGTGTTTTGTAGCTGATCAATTTATGTAGGAAAGTAATGAATTTAGGTATAACACATGGTTAATAAAAAATGTTTAAAATTGAGTCGACAATCAAAATAAGTAAAAATATACAGGGTATTCAATTTAAAAAAAATATAACTATCATTCTCCACAACTTTGTGGGCGACCCTGTATATTTCAATTTATCACCGATATGTAGATTTTTAACAGACCTACATTTTTTATATAAGACGTTTTTTGATAACCCCTGTATATTTTGAAATAATCGACCGTTCTGGTAATTTTTCCTAACCCTGTATAGTTTGTATTGATAGCTTAATTTATATTAACCCATATTAAATAAATTGCTAATGTATCAAACCCGCTTTAGTGTTATATCAATTCCATATTTGCCAGAACAATGTTTTTATTGGAAGTAATCCGTTCCATTAGCAACACAGTCTTGTTGAATAATGAACTACTATTAATACAGCAATTTTGTTAAGAACAAAATTGTATCTTCTCAATGCGACGCACTTTGTTTCCAGTAAAGCGCTTTTTCTATAATTAAGAAAGCATAATAGCGTCCCCAAAAACGAATTGTATCCGTTAGAACCTATAATTCACAAGATGTGGTGGGGGATCGTAGCGGTTGGCAATCACCGCGCGCCGTAGTACTAGTTTTAACGCTATTTGTTGCGCATGTCACATCGTTGTTCGGAGTTTTCTAGCCTTCTTCTGTCCTATCTGAATTTAAATTTTATTGATTGTACCAATACCCGTTTCAATTAATTTATTTTTACTTATTTAAGGTTTTTAAACTTAGCATATCAGATAAAGCAATAGAAGATTCTTATTTCGCACAACTCATCATAGACCAGGGTCGATAATTTTTGAAACCAAAAAAAATAATAGTAGGATGAAACCCATTGGAAAAGGAAGAGAATAGAACAAAAATGAAAGGAAAAATAAATTACGGGCGATCCGAGGTCGGGAAGGGGGGGAGGGGGGGGGGGGGGGGGGGTTTAAGGGTAGAAAACGATTTATCTCGATTTCCGGTAAAACTACAAGTCCTGTGGAAAAACGTTATATTGCAAAGTTGTAGGTAATAAAAAGATCTACAACTTTTGTATTTACACTTTTTTCACATAACCTCAAAATGTATGTGAAAAATTCAAATAACTGAGTTTTTGGTTTTTTATTTTTATCTTTTACAAAAAATTTTTTTTATCCACGAAATTTGGCGAAAACTTACCTTTTTATGTCCCAAACACACTGTAATTTTTTTAATTTAAAATATTTATTTTTTAACCTTATTTTGACTTAATATCAAAAAAACACCTTAATTTTCAATCGAAAATTCTCACGTCAAAATATCTGCTTTTTTAAAAAAGTCGGTGGGCTTTTTGTTCGTTAAAATCTCTACTTTCTGATGGTGTTAAAAAAAATACATTACTATGGTAAATGTTCTAAAAAAATGCAAAGAAACGAAAAAAACTCGAATCCGATTTTTTTTTAGATCAATATATGTACAATTTTGAGCTATTTATTAAAATTTATACTTTAATTACTCGAAAAACGTAAGATTCCATGTTACATTGATAAAAAAAAGTATAAATTTTAATAAATAGCTCAAAATTATACATATTGATCTAAAAAAAAAATTTCGGATTCGAGTTTTTTTCGTTTCTTTGCATTTTTTTGAGAACATTTACCATAGTAATGTATATAATTTTTAACACCATCAGAAAGTAGAGATTTCAACGAAGAAAAAGCCCACCGACTTTTTTTAAAAAGCAGATATTTTGATGTGAGAATTTTCGATTGAAAATTAGGGTGTTTTTTCGATATTAAGTCAAAATAAGGTTAAAAAATAAATATTTTAAATCAAAAAAATTACAGTGTGTTTGGGACATAAAAAGGTAAGTTTTTACCAAATTTCGTGGATAAAAAAAAATTTTTGTAAAAGATAAAAATAAAAAACCAAAAACTTGGTTATTTGAATTCTTCACATACATTTTGAGGTTATATGAAAAAAGTGTAAATGCAAAAGTTGTAGACCTTTTTATTACCTACAACTTTGGGATTTAACGTTTTTCCACAGGACTTGTAGTTTTACCGGAAATCGAGATAAATCGATTTCCGACCTAGGATCGCCCGTAATTTATTTTTCCTTTCATTTTTGTTCTATTCTCTTCCTTTTCCAATGGGTTTCATCCTACTATTATTTTTTTTCACTTTTTACCATTTTCAAAGGCTTCAGCACTGGTCTATCATTAGTAATGGACTTTATAATCTATGGACGAATTTCACCATCTCAGTAAACCCTGTTGCATAATAGATAATCATATGCAATGTTAAAGGACAAGAACAATATCACACTAGAAGGTATTTAAATTTTTGAGAACTACAGTGCTGATTTTTATTGGTAAGTATATGCTTTATTAACAGTAGCAAGCAATTATTATGATTAAGGTCAAGTTTCATTACAACTGCTAGTCGGAACTAATGCAGTATAAAACCAGATTATACCCCCAATAGAACTTGATAAGTACTATGAGTATTCAGAGCAATAATGGCTATAAACCATTCTATGGTAGCATTAACTCCTGATTCTTATTGGCTAAATTACCGTCATATTATCACTACACAACAGTCCAGCATTTTTCGATGTCTTACAGTGGGAAAGCGCGTTGTTGTCACATACAGGGTGTTATTTAAGTATGTGGCCAAACTCCAAGGGATGTTTCTTTAAGTGATTTTAAGAAGAAAAGTTCATATAAACATGGGTCCGAAAATGCAGTTTTTACGATATAGGGTGTCAAACTTAAAAAAAAATTAAAAACTAGGCGATCAATCTTATACTCGGACTGGGGTGAGATTGATCATCTGATTCTGGTATCATGAAACAACCTTAAATCTATAAAGCAATGATCATTCTGACCCCCGACAAATTTCGTGAAGCGGTTTTTTTCTGGCGTGAAATAATTCGTTGGGGGTGAGATTGGTCATTATGAAATTAATTTAAAACACAAGGTATTTTTTATTTATGTATTGATTGAAATGGATTTTATTATTACAAAACATCAATAACATAATATGAAACAAAGAACATAGTAACTAAAACTTTAGGTATGAAGTTCTCAGGTGGAATTCCTTCCAGTGTCTCACGCAAATTATTAAAATAAACTCTTATCACAGTTGGGGATACCTGGCTCCGTTAGCACTAATGTTGGAGGCTAATCTCTTCCCAGCGTCACGTCGATCTCTTTTCAAAAAGCTGCTGACCCAATCAGGACCTGGCAAGTTGTTTTTAAAACGAAATATGACTTTGCCGGTATTGTCCAAATAACTTTTTATGAACATCCTTAAATCTAGTGCTGTTAAGGAAAATCCCCAGTCAGAGCACTTTAGTATATTGTTCAAAATTGCCTCTTCTTCATTGACTGTCAATACAGTCTGCCCATCACTTTTCTTGATTCTACGTCCATAAAATCTATTACTAAGAGTACCGTAGGACACATTATAAGTTTTGGCTGCTGCGCGAATAGATAGGATACCATTTGCAACATCTCTGAGAGCATTTTCTATTTGTTCTTGTGAAAAATTTCCATAATTTCTGCTGCCTATCTTTCTTTCGTAAGTTCTACCCATTTTGCGTCCTCAACCTGCAACAATATATTTAATTTACTCAATAGAGAAATGTATTCTTAGAGACCGGGGTGAGATTGAACTCTTCTAAACAGTGATCAATCTCGCCCCGTTGTGTATTCGCGGTCATTATGCAAAAAGTAAAACATTTACTAACCTGCGGCTTAAAAGACAGCCTTCCTAATGGATTGATATATGGCCTTCTAGGAAGCACACAGCTAAATAGGTGGAAACACTTTTACAGCGACTTAAAGTTGTCGTCTCTTCAAAATGCGCGTCTTTTTACTATTTGGCCACCTTTGGGCGTTTTCACACTAGCCGACACGATACCGGCACGATCACGACACGGTAGCGACACCGACACGATAAATCGGCGAGTATTTTCACATTTGCCGACAGCCATCTCTGTCGTGTCGTAGTGTTGTGCCGGTAATCGCAGACATGGCTCCTGCAAATAAATTGTATTTGCTACTTTTATTGCATTTAAGACTCAAAAAGCAAAGACCGCAAAGAACATTTTTGATACATCCAATAATAAAGGTGCGCTACTTACACGGCACCTATTACACTCTTTTTGAGACATTGACTAAGGATTCTGACAAATTTTTTGACTACTTTCGAATGAGTCATGAAACATTTAATTATGTGCTGAGCAAGTTAATTGACGAAATCAAAAAACCAGAACAGAAACAACTAGGAAAAGGAAAAACCGCCAACGACACGAGTGGAGCGCTTGCTGCTCGCCGACCTGTCGGCGCCTGTAACGACACGATAACGATATATCGGCAAGTGTGAAAGCATTCCCTTTACTTACATGAGATTACGCGTCCACCGGTGTCGTTGTCGTTGTCGTGTCGGTATCGTGTCGGCTAGTGTGAAAACGCCCTTTGGCGGACCGTCAAACGAGCAACACTTTGATTCGCAAACCCGAACAAACCCGACTGAATCACCACGCGTCCACGCGATATGCTCGCACTAATACACACCGGATCCTAGTGGCTCCACCTCTAAAGCGTGGCGCGAAAATTTGAATATATTTGCGGAAATACCCAGCGATCAATCTCAACCCGTGAAATCAATTTCGCCCCACTTGACGGTACTCTTTTATTCAATTTTGTTGAAATTTGGCAATTCTGTGTATAATAACAAAAGGATAATTTAGCATCAATTAGATTAAAATTATTAAGTCCAGTGGCGTCCCGGAAGACAGTCGAACTAATATTTTTGACAAAAAAATTGCGCGCTACTGACTTTTTTTTTAATTATGTATTTTCTTCGAATTAAGCAACTACAAATACAACAATTTTATCTCTCGAGTTTTTTCATATCATGCTTTGTTTTCGAGAAAAAAACCACTTTATTGCATGTCCCCGGGACAATAAGAGTAAAAGCATGTCCCCGGGACAATAAGAGTAAAAAAATTAAACTACTTACCAAACTATTAAGCAATTAAAATTACACGAAAGTCCTGTTTTGAATTTTTTCGCACAGATTAAAACTGTTTTCGATAAAAGAAATTAATATTAAATAATCGCATAACGTAATAATTTATTGCTACAAGTTTGACACCCTGTATCGTAAAAACTATACATTTTCGGACCCATGTTTATATGAACTTTCCTTCTTAAAATAACTTAAAGAAGCACCCCCTTGGAGTTTGGCCACATACTTAAATAACACCCTGTATAGTAGTAAACAGTTGTATAAAGAGTATGCGAATTCTTAAAAGGAATAGAAGGCCCTTTTCTCAGTGTACAGGGTGTTCCGTAACTAAGGGACCTTACAGCTACAGGAGATAATAGACTTGAAAAAAAGCCATTTGTGCTTAATTTCTTATGATAAAATATCCACTGTTATTGAGATATTTGCGTTTAAGGCGGAAGTATCAACATGCTTGCCAAATTTCGCGTAGATTTTTTGCCAGCTTTTATACAAAATTTAAATAAAATCAATGTCGACTGCATATTCTATACGTAATAATTTTCTTCTAATGTAATTAAGAGCAGGTATATTGCATAACTACCGTAATTTAAATTAGTAAAATTATTTAGATATAAACAGGAATTTTAGTAAACACATATTATTATAAATATAGAATATAAAATTAGGTTCGAATTTACATATTATTAGTTTCTGACTATCAGGAAGCCATATAAGTCAGTTCCTATACTATACAATTCACCCAAAATTAACAATGATATACCTACATTAATATTTTTGTAATTAAGATACTACCTAAATAATGTGCAGACGATATTAATTTTATTTAAATCTTGGTTAATGAAATAATAAACTAAGAAAAACAACGCGAAATAGCTTGACAATAGATTGAATGACGTTGATTCTACTTCAAACGCTAGATGGCAAGAAACATTGAAATAAACACCTTGTTTAACGAAACATAAGTTACCTACTGAAAATGAACGGTTGATATTTTTTCATAAGAAATTAAGCATAAATGACTTATTTTTATATTTAAGTCTACAATCTACTCATCTACTGTATCTGTATGGGACATCTTGTAAATTTTTTGTGTTTCCCATTAGCCAATCCAAACGACGTGAATTTTAACCCTCCGGCGGGCGCGGCTTTTATATTCTCATGAACAGGCGCGCCGCGGCTATTGCACCGCAACTTTTTTTTCTTAAAAAAACGTAATTTAATACTTTGAGATATTATTAATAAGTGAAACTAAAACAAATAACCAAAAATAAATGTAATTCTACAAATAATACTTGAAAAAATGCTAACAAAATAAAAAAAACATAAAAAAACTTATTACAATAAAAATGTTAACAAAATGAAAAAAAACAAAAAAATCTTCCTACTTAAACAAAAATAAAACAACGTTTTATTGCACAAATATTCAGATTAGCATTTTATTCTCCTTCTGTTCAAAGCTGTTTATTATAGCCGTTCTAGAACGGCTATAAACCACTAATGAACAGCTTTGAACTGCTTTTGAACAGCTTTTGAACAGCTATGAAGAGCTCCTGAACAGCTTTGAAGACCTCTTGAATAGCTTCGAACAGCTTGAGAACAGCTTTTGAACATATTATTATAATTACATGATCAGGCGCGCCGCGGTAAATCAGCCGCAAAAATTGCACACTCTAACTAAACGCCACACTGCAACTAATGCCGACCGAAATAGAGTCTGTTCGATATAGGAGTGGGGGGACAAATGTATCGCGTACGAATGGGCGTTTTCACACTAGCCGACACGATACCGGTACGACAACGACAACGACACCGGTGGACGCGTAATCTCATGTAAGTAAAGGGAATGCTTTCACACTTGCCGATATATCGTTATCGTGTCGTTACAGGCGCCGACAGGTCGGCGAGCAGCAAGCGCTCCACTCGTGTCGTTGGCGGTTTTTCCTTTTCCTAGTTGTTCTGTTCTGGTTTTTTGATTTCGTCAATTAACTTGCTCAGCACATAATTAAATGTTTCATGACTCATTCGAAAGTAGTTGAAAAATTCGTCAGAATCCTTAGTCAATTTCTTAAAAAGAGTGTAATAGGTGCCCTCTAAGTAGCGCACCTTTATTATTGGATGTATCCAAAATTTTCTTTGCGGTCTTCGCTTTTTGAGTCTTAAATGCAATAAATGTATAGCAAATACAATTTATTTACAGGAGCCATGTCTGCGAATACCGGCACAACGCAAATGTGAAAATACTCGCCGATTTATCGTGTCGGTGTCGCTACCGTGTCGTGATCGTGCGAGTATCGTGTCGGCTAGTGAAAACGCCCTATACCTGGAAGGACGGCGGCGTCAGTTTAAATGCTCAGTATTTACAAAGAAAAATCTAAAAAATGCGGCATTCTGCCGCGGGCTCGCCCGCCGGAGGGTTAATGGTCGCTGTGGACAAAAAAATTAAGCTATCCGCTAAATGCCACCAGCAACGTAGTTTTTATGGTCACATGTACCCATTGCACAGCAGTATTTGCCACAGGCGTCATTGCTAACACAGCATTGGGTTGCCTAATTATCGTGATAGAACATTAGGTTAGGTTATGTTAAAGTGGTAGACGTCTGGAAATTCTATGCATTCTCGCGTAGTCCTATGAGGACCGCTGTGATATACCACACGTGTTCCCCAGAACCTATCTGCATCAGCTCCCTAATGACTAACGCGACGTATCGCGCACAAGGATCTTGGCAGCTCATTCAAACCATCACTACTGTTGATTATTACAGAATGCTTCGACCAAGGCTTTAAACCTTCTTCTTGCGAGGCCAGGACATTCACTCAAGAAATGTTGAATACTCAATTCAAAATATGTTTTATAGCTTCGATCATTGAATATCAAACTATAAGAATAGCGGATCTTCGAGAAAACTTGACAACCCTGTTTTAGACTGTATTGGATACGGTTTGGCCGCCATTGTGGAGTTGATCGTAAATCTATAGTTATAAATGCAGTGCCTCGGCAGCAGATGTCTCAAATTCACTGATGTGATGTCGTGGTGTTGCCGCATATCGTATTTTATTGGAATTTTTAAGGATTTAAGCATTTTTAACAGACAATAAAATAGGAGGTTCTCAATTCCAGCCGAATGTATGTTTTGATAATAATATGTACGTTGATTACTCCGGGGTAATTGGACCGATTTTCATAATGATTCAGTAGAGGGAGATGATTCCTTCTGCATCAATTGCGCCGGTCCTTTCTGCGCATGCCCGGGCAGTACGCAGACGTGGGCGATACTAATTATGACGTCACCTGTCATCTGTCATCTGTCACCTGTCATCTGTCACCTGTCATCTGTCATCTGTCAATGTCAATGTCAATGTCAAAGTCAATGTCAAAGTCAATGTCAATGTTAAATGTCATCTGTCATACGTCATCTGTCAAACGTCACATTGTTGGGCGTTAGCAACTTTGGGCCTTAGCTACTTGGGCGCTAGTTACATTGGGCAATAATGTGGAATGTGTTCAGGATGATGTCATATTACGAATAGGAAAAGATGGAGGATGCCACCTGTCAATTAAGACAGTTCAAGGTCACCGATCATTTATCAATTGTTTAATAAAAAATTTGATATATGGGTAATATATAGGATGACCTAGTAAGTTATTATGAAAAAATCCCGAGACCCTCAGGTCGAGGTGTACTAAAGATATATGCTCGCCTACGGCTCGTTAAGATTGTTAGGGATAATATAGCATGTGGTTCGTATTTAGGGTGAATAGCAAGGTATTTTGAAAAATCCCGAGACCGCAGGTCGAGGTGTGCTAAAGACATGTGTTCGCCTACGGTTCGTTAAGGTTGTTAAGGATAATATAGCATGTGGTTCGTATTTAGGGTAAATAGTAAGTTATTTTTAAAAAATCCCGAGACCGCAGGTCGAGGTGTACTAAAGATATATGCTCGCCTACGGCTCGCTAAGATTGTTAGAAATAACGTAACATATGAATCGTATTTAGGGTGACGGAACAAGTTATTATGAAAAAATTCCGAGACCCTCAGGTCGAGGTGTACGAAAGATATATGCTAGCCTACGGCTCGCTAAGGTTGTTAGGGATAGCGCAACATGCGATTCGTATTAAGGATGATGCAACAAGTAAATATGAAAAAATTCCGAGACCCTCAGGTCGAGGTGTACTAAAAACATAGACTCGCCTACAGCTCGCTAAGGTTGTTAGAAATAATGAAACATGTGAAGCGTATTTGGGGTAACGTAACAAGTTATTTAGAAAAAATCCCGAGACCACAGGTCGAGGTGTGCTAAAAATATAGACTCGCCTACGGCTCTCTAAGGTTGTTAGGGATAGCATAGCATGTGATTCGTATTTAGGATGACGAAACAAGCTATGAAAAAAAAATTCCCGAGACCGCAGGTCGAGGTGTACTAAAGACATATGCTCGCCTACGACTCGTTAAGGTTGTTAGAAATAATGTAACATGTGATTCGTATTTAGGGTAATGCAACAAGTAAATATGAAAAATCTCGTGGCCTGCAAGGGTGAGGTATACTAGAGTTATATGTTCGCTCGTTAAAGTCGCTAAGGATATGTGAATTGTATTACGGATGACGTAACAAACCATTACGAAAAACCCAGAAGTCGATGGTCTAACTGATTTGGGAGATATAGTTTTTGCGATTAGGACCCTTATGACTAAAGGTAGAGAGAGGCGAAATTTGGTAAACAGGTAGATGATGGGCATACCTATCGACTAGTGAAGCAATATTTCAAAAATATCAAGTAAAAAACAGCGCTAGAGGTATAAAACCATAGAGTCCTAGCAGGAGACAAGATCATCCGGTTTGGAATTAATATAGTAGCTGCTGGAAATCTAAACGGCATGGATAAGAATAACTAAGTATTGCATCAGAAAATATGTAATTATTTCGCGAATGTAGTAAGCAATTAATAATTAATGTCAACTGACATGATCGAAGTAAATAAGCAATTAATATGCGTCAAAATTATGGTATATACGATAGGATTCCAATGGGTAGAGACCTCATATAATCGACAAACCACGAAAAAATTAGTCGTTTCCGTTACTAAACAAGAGAAGAAAACAGATAAAAGCTAACCTATACATCACCTACTTTGTTAATACCTATAATCTATACCATGCACAGCACAGTTTAAATATTAAA
This sequence comes from Polydrusus pterygomalis, assembly GCA_963969555.1. Lineage (NCBI taxonomy): Eukaryota > Metazoa > Arthropoda > Insecta > Coleoptera > Curculionidae > Polydrusus > Polydrusus pterygomalis. Next base: position 81,152,622 of record OZ018375.1, read on the forward strand.
CAACAAATAACCTTTCTGATGGGATAAAAACTTCGAATAAACCATTACAGTACCTAAAAAATGATATTTGAACATATAAAACCCCTAGTATACCTATACAACCACCTATACATACCAATACAAGTTCTGTCAGACCTATACTTGGCTTATGGGCATGCTTATTAGTGCCCTATAACAGTAGGCAGGTTTATGATTGTCGTTTGGATATATAAATAGGCCAGTGCATGATAGCATATTTAACAGCACCCATATATACAAAATAAACAACCAATAAATACTCTGATAGGATAAAAAAACATACAATTAACCATTAAAGTACCTAAAAAAGGACTTTGAACCCATAAAACCCTATTTAACAGTCTATACAAAACAAACAACCAATAACATTTCCGATAGGGTAAAAACATCAAATAATCCACTAAAGTAGCTAAAAATGGTATATGAACCCATCAAACGGCTATTTAACAGCTCCTATTCAATAATAAGTAGCCAAAAACAGCTCTGAACTGATCGGGATCGAATAAAAACATACAATAACCCACTAAAGCAGATGCTTGCGAATACAGCTGCTAGATAATATTAAATATTATGGATACGAATAATTTTGTATTGCATCAGAAAATATGTAATTATACATATCTCTGAAAATGCAGCATCTAATTAATATCCAACATTATTACTAGCTCTCTATCAATTGGCTAGTGACTAGCTAGCGTCCTATCTATGAAAGTAAAACGCAAGAACTTAAACTTATGCGAATATCGGATTAGAGTCCTTATGCCTAATAAGCAGCTAATGAAAAGCTTTGAAAAGATATAAGCAGTTATGAACGTCTAGGAACAGCAAATAAGACGTTATCCAACCACCAATCAACCACTAATCATCCACTAACCAACCATTATTAGGGCAATTAATGAACACCTTTGAACCAACAAAACGCCTATTTAGCATAATAAACAACTAAAACATCTCTGTTCTTCATAAGGCAAAAACTAAAAACTATTAAAACAAACCACTAAAGTAGCACAAAAACAGCCTTTGAATCTATAAAACGACTATTCAACAGCTCTTAAACCAGACAAAAAACGTTTAATACACATCTAAGAACCTAATAGGTAGCTGAAGCAGCAAAAGTTCGTTTTCACACCTCGCCTACGACTCATCGGGCTCATCATCATCATATAGCCCGGTATAACACCTTAAGTCGCTAGAAAAAGCCAACGATGATTCTTCGAGCGGACGATGTTAAAGATATGAAGTCCCAAACCCCCCAAAACGAGATATTCGAGACATACCAGACAGACGTTTCAGTAAAATTGAGAGGAGGGCAGGAGTCTATCATAGACGCAGAATATATTAAGTTTAATATAGTGGACCAAACCAAGCTCATAAAGATTAAGTGTTAAGGAATGATTAAGTGTAAATTAAGCGGTCAAATATAAAAAAATAGCCTACTTGGGAACATATAGCTCTAAGTGATCATATACAAAACATCGAGGTTAGACAGAGAACTTACAACACCCCATGAAAATAAATCTAAAATCTGGTATACATATCTGTTTATTTAACAACACGTCTATCAATAGAAAAACACTTAGCGTTACAGGTATGAACAGCAAATAAGACGTTATTCAACTACTAATCAACCGCTAATCATCCACTAACCCATCACTATTAGGTCAATTAATGAACACCTTTGAACCAATAAAACAGCTATTTAGCAGCTCCTATACATAATAAACAACTAAAACCTCTCTGTTCTTCATAGGATAAAAACTAAAAACTATTAAAACAAACCAATAAAGTAGCACAAAAAACAGCCTTTAAATCTATAAAAACGGATATTCAACAGCTCTTAAACCAGACAAAAAACGTTTAATACACATCTAAGAACCTAATAGGTAGCTGAAGCAGCAAAAGTTCGTTTTCATACCTCGCCTACGGATCATCGAGCATATTATCAGACTATAGTAGAATGCATGATATAACACCTTAACTCGCTAGAAAAAACCAAGGATGATCCTTAGAACGGTGTTAAAGATATGAAGACCTAAAAACCCAAAACGAAATATTTGAGACATGTAGACACAAAGATAGGCGTTTCAGTAAAATTAGGACGAGGGTAGGAGGTTGTCATAAACGCAGAATATATCTAGTTTACTATAGTGAACTAAACCGAATTCATAAAGATTAAGCGCTAAGGAACGATTAAGTGAAAATCAAGCGGTCAAATAGCCTACATATTGCTCTAAGTAATCATATACAAAACATCGAGGTTAGACAGAGAACTCACCACACTCCCATAAAAATAAATCTAAAATCTGTTAAACATATCTGTTTATTTAACAACATGTCTATCAATAGAAAAACACTTAGCGCTATACTAAATTAGGGGGTTATAATTCTTAAAAGCAATTTGGCGGTTCCGAAATTGTGGGCATTGTTGAGGAGCAGACTTAGTAAAGATATTATATACACCAAGAGTATATAAATTAAACTAATAATGGTAGCAAATGCACAAGTGTTAGTCATGCAAATAAATAATATAACAACAACCGACGGTTCTAGGTTAAAAACTAACTATTAATCTGAAGGCAGGGCCATTAAAGTTCCTTAACAGTCAATGTAAAATGCTGTAATACAGGGATTCGCAAGAAGTCGATTACGATCGGATAATTACGTCAAAAGACTTAGCCGAACGATCCAACTTGCTGAAATCTAGCACAAAAGTATAGGTAAGTTATATGTTGTGTACTTAAATTCAACTGCTAAGATCAAAAACACACACCATATAAAATTATTACATAATACATTATTGCAGTGTCTTCCAAATGACTACAAAAATTCAATTAGAACAAACTACGATTGTATAGAGCAGGCACAAAAAAAGAGATAGATAAATGTTGACAACTATTACGGTTATAACGAAGAGAAATCAATAACTAACATGTGAATCAGCTACATACAACCACCTATGATAGTACCTCACATGAAGTTAAATTATCCGCATCAATAGTAAAAAGCACCTTAAGATCAAAAAAAATTAAAAGCTTAAGAACTCGATGAAGAGTAACTAAATAAAATGAACGCCACCTACATTTAATTTGCAAATAAGTAAGAAATAATAGACTAAATAGCCGTAAATCAAAAGACATTAGAGACCTTCTCCCAAAATTTTGCAAATTTCGTGAGCCTTTGGCCGTGACTGTGTTTAAAAACTACGTCAAGCAAAATACATTCTCAAAATCCTAATGAACCCGAGTAACCCCGAAACCCCGAATAATCCTCTATAGATTCAGGTTTCACCGAGTAATTAGGCCTGTTGATATATTTACTACCAGCAGAAGCACTGAGGCTTATTTTAAGACAGACCGCTGTCCTAATTACTTGCAATACCTGCAATCAATTAGATATCATGGATAAAGCACAGAATATAGTAAATAATGATGCACATCATGTAATTCGGGATATATATAATACACTTCAAAAACGTAAAGAAGAATGGGGAATTCGTCCGGTGGCTATGAAAAATATAGTTAGAGCTTTGGATATATGTGAGCGATACTTTGAAGAACCAGATGCCTTAAGATTTGTATGCGACATGAACAAGTTGGGGAATTTTGAAGAAGTTCAGCGCTTATACGGGTATTTTGAAGATCCTGAGATACGAGAAGCAATTAATTATGCAAGACGTGAAGTATGGCTAGATAGCTCAACATATTATAGATACTGAAAAATAATTAAAAGTTATTTAAAATATTATGAAATTGTGTTTTATTAAATGACTATCAAAGTTAGATGATATAAAATAGGCTGATGATTGTTACCTGTACCTTATATTAAATTTATATAGAGTACAGAAGAGCCAATATATGTAATGTAATATACATACCTCTCACCCTCCGTCCATTTGAAATATTGTTGAGATTGACTAAGCAGGGTTCTGCCAGCGACTTAGAATCCTATGTTTCCCAACCATCTATTTTTTATATTATGTTGCCTCATGAGTTACACTTAATTATTAGTTTTATTACTCTTGCAAGTTGGGTTTATATATGGTAACGGTATTGAGCTTGATATAGACAACATTTATAATAGCACTTCGCCTCACACAATTCATATGCATATTTTTTGACTAGTGTGCTTTATATGAAGTGAACCCGCTATTTTAACATTGAATACTAGCTTTTGGCTCTTATGGGGGGGTACTGTCTGTATCAGACTTGTATGATTTTTGCGTTATAGTTAATTTGCATGAATAGTTTATTCTACACACACAACCCTCATTCAATAATTACATAGACAAATAAGACATTTGATGCTGGCTTAATTTTTTAAAATGTATATTTGAGTTCTACGATTTTGACAATAGCATTCTGGTGAAATTGATGGTATTTTTGATATTTTTCCGTATATTTTACCAATAGTTGTTAAATTTTATACCTGCAGTCGCCACTCCTTCTTGCTCAATGTTTCGATAGTTTTCTACTTATCTGTATAAACAAATATTATTTAGAATAGATTTTTTTAATGCTTGATTAGAATTGCTATATTTTTTATTTTCTGCAGCGCTTTTTACTAATATGTTTACTATCCTGCTAGATTACTACTTTATTATTTTGTTGCATTATTTGCTCTATTTCCTCGTATTTTTCCTGCAAATTTACATCCTGTCCCTCTCTTGATCATCTTAACGTCCTCATAGTGGCACTTTTATATTATTTAAACAGCTTGGTTGGCCGTCGTTTTGAATGCCTAACACGCCGGTTTCTATTGGTATATAATCGAATTTTTCCCCTTTAAAACTGTATTTTATGTGTCTCACATTGATGTTTCTTGTATTATTTTAATGGCTTTAATCGTTTCCATAGGTATTTTTTTTAATATCTACCTATTGCAAAAATATTCACTATCGCTACCATTAAGACATTAATGAATCTAATACATTTATGACTTAAGGTTTTCAAATAATTTTTTACTAGTTGTTGGAGCTTTTTTTACCTTCTAGCCGTTTACTATACCCCCCTCCCTTCCCATATTTCCCGACATAGCAGCTCTAATCGTAACTCGCCAACTAGTTGTCTGATGAGGTTTTTGGGTTTTTTAGGTGTCTTGTGATGCTATGCTACACATGCATCTATCATCAAGTATTACCAAATAGCCTTAACGAGCCGTATCCCAATATTTGCTTTTGATAGTTATACGATTGTGTTCGAACATTCACGAATTGGTATTAGAAGGTATTCTCCTCATGTGCTATGCGTCAAATTTTGTGATTCGATAAATAATTTTTACAACTCTTGTGCTTTATTTTTGATAGTTTAGATGTTATCTATCCACTAGACTATTGGAAGCCCTGCTATGAAGCCATTTATCTAATTAATTGATTTATTTTTTCATATGTTGTAAGATCGATTAGGTGAGTCTGATCGCCCTGAAGTCTCCAAATTTATACATTTAACCTCATCTCATGTAGTTGTCATAACATTTTAAATGAGAATTTTATTTATTTGAACGATCATTCGATTAGCTTTAATTTGATTCCTGTTAGTAGTTGTATAGTATCATCCTTCGGTATTCCTAATATTAGAGGTTTATCGTATATGTATACTTTTTTTGACGTACAGGTCTCTTTTTTGGTGTTAGCTGGTCTTTATACATAATAACCACACCCAAGAAGTTTGGTTAGGTTTGCCTTGCATTCGTGTTACTTAAATACTTTTGTAGGAACTACCGAGTCTTTAAGACAATATTACCTTAATTTTTTCCTATTTATTCTGATTTTTTAGCATCGCGGGGGTGTTTTTGGTGGGTAAGGATCTATCCAGCAGCTATTCGTTGTCTCTAATGTCTTTTGATTTACGGCTATTTAGTCTATTATTTCTTACTTATTTGCAAATTAAATGTAGGTGGCGTTCATTTTATTTAGTTACTCTTCATCGAGTTCTTAAGCTTTTAATTTTTTTTGATCTTAAGGTGCTTTTTACTATTGATGCGGATAATTTAACTTCATGTGAGGTACTATCATAGGTGGTTGTATGTAGCTGATTCACATGTTAGTTATTGATTTCTCTTCGTTATAACCGTAATAGTTGTCAACATTTATCTATCTCTTTTTTTGTGCCTGCTCTATACAATCGTAGTTTGTTCTAATTGAATTTTTGTAGTCATTTGGAAGACACTGCAATAATGTATTATGTAATAATTTTATATGGTGTGTGTTTTTGATCTTAGCAGTTGAATTTAAGTACACAACATATAACTTACCTATACTTTTGTGCTAGATTTCAGCAAGTTGGATCGTTCGGCTAAGTCTTTTGACGTAATTATCCGATCGTAATCGACTTCTTGCGAATCCCTGTATTACAGCATTTTACATTGACTGTTAAGGAACTTTAATGGCCCTGCCTTCAGATTAATAGTTAGTTTTTAACCTAGAACCGTCGGTTGTTGTTATATTATTTATTTGCATGACTAACACTTGTGCATTTGCTACCATTATTAGTTTAATTTATATACTCTTGGTGTATATAATATCTTTACTAAGTCTGCTCCTCAACAATGCCCACAATTTCGGAACCGCCAAATTGCTTTTAAGAATTATAACCCCCTAATTTAGTATAGCGCTAAGTGTTTTTCTATTGATAGACATGTTGTTAAATAAACAGATATGTTTAACAGATTTTAGATTTATTTTTATGGGAGTGTGGTGAGTTCTCTGTCTAACCTCGATGTTTTGTATATGATTACTTAGAGCAATATGTAGGCTATTTGACCGCTTGATTTTCACTTAATCGTTCCTTAGCGCTTAATCTTTATGAATTCGGTTTAGTTCACTATAGTAAACTAGATATATTCTGCGTTTATGACAACCTCCTACCCTCGTCCTAATTTTACTGAAACGCCTATCTTTGTGTCTACATGTCTCAAATATTTCGTTTTGGGTTTTTAGGTCTTCATATCTTTAACACCGTTCTAAGGATCATCCTTGGTTTTTTCTAGCGAGTTAAGGTGTTATATCATGCATTCTACTATAGTCTGATAATATGCTCGATGATCCGTAGGCGAGGTATGAAAACGAACTTTTGCTGCTTCAGCTACCTATTAGGTTCTTAGATGTGTATTAAACGTTTTTTGTCTGGTTTAAGAGCTGTTGAATATCCGTTTTTATAGATTTAAAGGCTGTTTTTTGTGCTACTTTATTGGTTTGTTTTAATAGTTTTTAGTTTTTATCCTATGAAGAACAGAGAGGTTTTAGTTGTTTATTATGTATAGGAGCTGCTAAATAGCTGTTTTATTGGTTCAAAGGTGTTCATTAATTGACCTAATAGTGATGGGTTAGTGGATGATTAGCGGTTGATTAGTAGTTGAATAACGTCTTATTTGCTGTTCATACCTGTAACGCTAAGTGTTTTTCTATTGATAGACGTGTTGTTAAATAAACAGATATGTATACCAGATTTTAGATTTATTTTCATGGGGTGTTGTAAGTTCTCTGTCTAACCTCGATGTTTTGTATATGATCACTTAGAGCTATATGTTCCCAAGTAGGCTATTTTTTTATATTTGACCGCTTAATTTACACTTAATCATTCCTTAACACTTAATCTTTATGAGCTTGGTTTGGTCCACTATATTAAACTTAATATATTCTGCGTCTATGATAGACTCCTGCCCTCCTCTCAATTTTACTGAAACGTCTGTCTGGTATGTCTCGAATATCTCGTTTTGGGGGGGTTTGGGACTTCATATCTTTAACATCGTCCGCTCGAAGAATCATCGTTGGCTTTTTCTAGCGACTTAAGGTGTTATACCGGGCTATATGATGATGATGAGCCCGATGAGTCGTAGGCGAGGTGTGAAAACGAACTTTTGCTGCTTCAGCTACCTATTAGGTTCTTAGATGTGTATTAAACGTTTTTTGTCTGGTTTAAGAGCTGTTGAATAGTCGTTTTATAGATTCAAAGGCTGTTTTTGTGCTACTTTAGTGGTTTGTTTTAATAGTTTTTAGTTTTTGCCTTATGAAGAACAGAGATGTTTTAGTTGTTTATTATGCTAAATAGGCGTTTTGTTGGTTCAAAGGTGTTCATTAATTGCCCTAATAATGGTTGGTTAGTGGATGATTAGTGGTTGATTGGTGGTTGGATAACGTCTTATTTGCTGTTCCTAGACGTTCATAACTGCTTATATCTTTTCAAAGCTTTTCATTAGCTGCTTATTAGGCATAAGGACTCTAATCCGATATTCGCATAAGTTTAAGTTCTTGCGTTTTACTTTCATAGATAGGACGCTAGCTAGTCACTAGCCAATTGATAGAGAGCTAGTAATAATGTTGGATATTAATTAGATGCTGCATTTTCAGAGATATGTATAATTACATATTTTCTGATGCAATACAAAATTATTCGTATCCATAATATTTAATATTATCTAGCAGCTGTATTCGCAAGCATCTGCTTTAGTGGGTTATTGTATGTTTTTATTCGATCCCGATCAGTTCAGAGCTGTTTTTGGCTACTTATTATTGAATAGGAGCTGTTAAATAGCCGTTTGATGGGTTCATATACCATTTTTAGCTACTTTAGTGGATTATTTGATGTTTTTACCCTATCGGAAATGTTATTGGTTGTTTGTTTTGTATAGACTGTTAAATAGGGTTTTATGGGTTCAAAGTCCTTTTTTAGGTACTTTAATGGTTAATTGTATGTTTTTTTATCCTATCAGAGTATTTATTGGTTGTTTATTTTGTATATATGGGTGCTGTTAAATATGCTATCATGCACTGGCCTATTTATATATCCAAACGACAATCATAAACCTGCCTACTGTTATAGGGCACTAATAAGCATGCCCATAAGCCAAGTATAGGTCTGACAGAACTTGTATTGGTATGTATAGGTGGTTGTATAGGTATACTAGGGGTTTTATATGTTCAAATATCATTTTTTAGGTACTGTAATGGTTTATTCGAAGTTTTTATCCCATCAGAAAGGTTATTTGTTGTTTAATATTTAAACTGTGCTGTGCATGGTATAGATTATAGGTATTAACAAAGTAGGTGATGTATAGGTTAGCTTTTATCTGTTTTCTTCTCTTGTTTAGTAACGGAAACGACTAATTTTTTCGTGGTTTGTCGATTATATGAGGTCTCTACCCATTGGAATCCTATCGTATATACCATAATTTTGACGCATATTAATTGCTTATTTACTTCGATCATGTCAGTTGACATTAATTATTAATTGCTTACTACATTCGCGAAATAATTACATATTTTCTGATGCAATACTTAGTTATTCTTATCCATGCCGTTTAGATTTCCAGCAGCTACTATATTAATTCCAAACCGGATGATCTTGTCTCCTGCTAGGACTCTATGGTTTTATACCTCTAGCGCTGTTTTTTACTTGATATTTTTGAAATATTGCTTCACTAGTCGATAGGTATGCCCATCATCTACCTGTTTACCAAATTTCGCCTCTCTCTACCTTTAGTCATAAGGGTCCTAATCGCAAAAACTATATCTCCCAAATCAGTTAGACCATCGACTTCTGGGTTTTTCGTAATGGTTTGTTACGTCATCCGTAATACAATTCACATATCCTTAGCGACTTTAACGAGCGAACATATAACTCTAGTATACCTCACCCTTGCAGGCCACGAGATTTTTCATATTTACTTGTTGCATTACCCTAAATACGAATCACATGTTACATTATTTCTAACAACCTTAACGAGTCGTAGGCGAGCATATGTCTTTAGTACACCTCGACCTGCGGTCTCGGGAATTTTTTTTTCATAGCTTGTTTCGTCATCCTAAATACGAATCACATGCTATGCTATCCCTAACAACCTTAGAGAGCCGTAGGCGAGTCTATATTTTTAGCACACCTCGACCTGTGGTCTCGGGATTTTTTCTAAATAACTTGTTACGTTACCCCAAATACGCTTCACATGTTTCATTATTTCTAACAACCTTAGCGAGCTGTAGGCGAGTCTATGTTTTTAGTACACCTCGACCTGAGGGTCTCGGAATTTTTTCATATTTACTTGTTGCATCATCCTTAATACGAATCGCATGTTGCGCTATCCCTAACAACCTTAGCGAGCCGTAGGCTAGCATATATCTTTCGTACACCTCGACCTGAGGGTCTCGGAATTTTTTCATAATAACTTGTTCCGTCACCCTAAATACGATTCATATGTTACGTTATTTCTAACAATCTTAGCGAGCCGTAGGCGAGCATATATCTTTAGTACACCTCGACCTGCGGTCTCGGGATTTTTTAAAAATAACTTACTATTTACCCTAAATACGAACCACATGCTATATTATCCTTAACAACCTTAACGAACCGTAGGCGAACACATGTCTTTAGCACACCTCGACCTGCGGTCTCGGGATTTTTCAAAATACCTTGCTATTCACCCTAAATACGAACCACATGCTATATTATCCCTAACAATCTTAACGAGCCGTAGGCGAGCATATATCTTTAGTACACCTCGACCTGAGGGTCTCGGGATTTTTTCATAATAACTTACTAGGTCATCCTATATATTACCCATATATCAAATTTTTTATTAAACAATTGATAAATGATCGGTGACCTTGAACTGTCTTAATTGACAGGTGGCATCCTCCATCTTTTCCTATTCGTAATATGACATCATCCTGAACACATTCCACATTATTGCCCAATGTAACTAGCGCCCAAGTAGCTAAGGCCCAAAGTTGCTAACGCCCAACAATGTGACGTTTGACAGATGACGTATGACAGATGACATTTAACATTGACATTGACTTTGACATTGACTTTGACATTGACATTGACAGATGACAGATGACAGGTGACAGATGACAGGTGACAGATGACAGATGACAGGTGACGTCATAATTAGTATCGCCCACGTCTGCGTACTGCCCGGGCATGCGCAGAAAGGACCGGCGCAATTGATGCAGAAGGAATCATCTCCCTCTACTTGATTCTATAACGTCGTGTTCTTTTTTTAAATCAATAAGTACTAACTTTTTTTTATTAAACAGGTCACGTCGTATTTGATCTAAATTTTAACTTTAATTTTAAATGTTTCCTACCCTGTAGGTAAATACAGAAAGAAATACAATAAGACACAGAAAAAGGTATTAAAATGAAAATTCCATATTAATTTATTTTTGAACTGCTAATGGACCACATAATTGCATACCACTATTTACGATCCATTGCATATGCCTCTCTACATCTACCGGAAAACGAAATAATCTTAATCCGTCGCCTCGCGCCTTCCCACATTGAAAATAAGCACACTTGTTGCCAGGCCATGTCGCGTCACTCGGTCTGATCCTTTTTCAATCAAAAATAAATATAATATTTATAATATGCCAGTGCAAGGCAATCCAGGCACCGCACCGATGCGCGTGACGGTATGGTAGTGGGGAGAGGATCATGCAGCAAGTCAAGCAGACAGGCGGCAACAATGTTTTAATTTAGCAATGAACAGACTTGTCGTTAGTGGCTCCATCAACACGCATTATTGTTGGTGAAGTCATTGTGCCATCTATGAATTTAACGTAGCAGATTTAGGAAATCTGCTTATATGGCCTTCTTATAGTTTGATATTCAATGATTCGATGCATTTAAACCTTATTTTATTCTCAAAAGATGCTTTATTTTAGGAAAGTTCCAAGTTAACTTTTTAAAGTTTTTAATGGAAGCTTTTCTAAAACCTAATAGTGTGTGATATCAAAAGAATAATAATATCCTCTTTTTTCTTTCCACCGTCCGCGGACACCCGGTATAGAACATTACTAATAATTAAACTCCGACTTTAAAATTTTTAACGGCATAACTTTGAACCAATACGAGTGGTTAATTTCCTACATGTAATTAGAGCGGAAAAGTGTCAGATAACTTTTAAGCGAGTAAACTTTTCAAGTTTAAATTTATAAACTTATCCGAGATTGATGAAGTAACGGTAAAAAGGGTAAGAGGCACTTTAGTAAAGAGAGGGTTGTAAACTTTTATGGGGTTCCGAACAAAAACATCACGGCTACGGTGTAGGTTTTAGGACTGTTTCGAAAGTGCATCTATTATTACGTTTTGAATATTGGTTTCCAAAAGCGGGCTGTGTTAATAAAGGAATTGGCCAAGTCTAGAATTATTTGCTTACTTATACAGTATGAGTTTGTAACTTGAATTAATTCAGTAAATCCAGTACAGTTTTAGTATTGAAAATACTACTGGGCGCGTAGATACGGGTCCATTTCATGAAAAATAAACGACATGCGACATGCTAGAGCTTAGTCGACCGGCTTGGCGGTGTGTAGGTCAAGGTTGCCTAGGCCAAAATTAAGGACATAAATAACACGGCGGTGAAGTCTAAACATCCGAGCAGCACAGGATCGATGATATCATCTGCTGAGTGTTAATATTGTTTTGGGTTTCGGCATTTATTATTATATTTGTTGATATTAAGATAATAATATGGCCGGGAGAGAGAACAGTTAGAAGCTAGTATTAAACGGCCAGTACTTGTATGGTTTACGTTTTTTATTAAACATATGAAAACTGAATTATTCATTTTAATTCTCATCCCTTATTTACAATATGCCAAACGTTGAACCGGCTATAAAGTAATTCTTATTCATCGGGAGCTCTGATAAATTGTAGAAATAAAAAAAAATAAACCAATATAAATCAATTAAGAATAGTTAGGCAATATTTTATCACATAATATGTAAATCCTGAAATGAATAATTTATTGTGATTAGCGGTAATGAAAGGTCACACTGACAGGTCAGTTACACATAAGGGTCACTTAGACCTGTGGTCAAAAGTGGATATCCCTGGATCTAAGAAAAAAAGCGCGGTGGTCTTGAAATATTACAAAGGAAGTTATGGGAAAGAATTTAAAAAAGTGGAAAAAAAACTAAACCGTTAATGTCTCTGAAACAAAGCGATATAGCGCGGCGGTGTTGGCGTATTACACAGAAAGTCAAAGGTGAATATTTCAAAAAAGCAGAAAAAACTCAAAAGTGAATATTTCTGGAACTAAGAACATTAGCTCTCATTAGGTCTTGAAATATTACAGAGAAAGTTGGGGGTAAAGAAATAAAAAAAGTGGAAAAAACTAAAAAGTAAATATCTCTGAAACAAAGCGAAATAGCGCGGCGGTCTTGGCGTATTACACAGAAAGTCGGAGGAGAATGGATAAACCAATCCAAACCATTTCATGGCGGACTTAAGATTTAAGATTTAGACATTTTATGAACAAAGAGTACAAGGACCAGCAGGTAAATGGCTGTGTATAGCTAAAGAAATAATTTTGTCGCTATTTTTGGAAAGGTGGTTTTGAGCTCTCTTCAATATGTACTAATATACAGATTATCCTATATTTTTTATTTTAACAAAACCGTCAAATTTACACATTTCTAAGTATAATAATTTAATTATTATTTCAAACTAAATCGGAGCATCCATGCCGTCATAATAACGCGTGATAGCGGCTCCATTGTGTCAACACGTTACATACTCACAGATATGAGTAATCTGGGACATAATGGTTTACTTCTCGCCACTGTATGTGGTAGGTATTTTCAATACGCAATACGCCTATGATACTTGCGTAAGATGCAAGATCTGTGAATTTTTCTTATCCAACTCAATGAAAGACAATTTATTTTGTCAAATTTCCATTTTTATTGAAAAACTTTTTCTTTACACGACGCGTTTCGCTACATTGTAGCTTCTTCGGGTGTATGGTGCTAACTAATTTTATTTCAGTACAATAAGAAAAAGGTCCAGATACTTAATTACTCAATTCAGGTAGGTATACACATTACAAGCTTAATTATTTAACTAAATGTTCTTAACACTGTTTAGGCATTGTAAACTTAAATTTTATTGTCGGTATAATATATATTCATCTTATGGGAAATCCAAAGAACCCTACTTAGATTATTGACACAGGTTTAGCAAAGGGCAACTATTTAGTTCTAATTGGTCGTTTAATAATGCACCGGAATTTTTCAATCGATTTATTTCTAAACTTTCCGAAAGATTAAGTTTTTGACTCTTGTTTTCAATATGTAAAATTTTAAATTTGTTTTCAAAATTATGTTGTTTCTGTAAAAGATGATTAGAATAAGTTGAGTCGGTTTTATGTGCCACTGGGTGGCTCTTGTCCCAAAACTTATATAGACCAAACAGGTCGAGCATTTAAAACGAGAATTTTGGAACATAGAAGAAGTTTTCTCAGTCATAAAACCGACTAAACTTATTCTAATCATCTTTTACAGGAACAACATAATTTTGATAACAAATTTAAAATTTTACATATTGAAAACAAGGGTCAAAAACTTAATCTTTTGGAAAGTTTAGAAATAAATCGATTGAAAAATGCCGGTGCATTATTAAACGACCAATTACAACTAAATAGTTCCCCTTTGCTAAATCTGTGTCAATAATCTAAATAGGGTTCTTTGGATTTCCCATAACATTAGGATATATTATACTGACAATAACATTTAAGTTTACAATACCTAAACAGTGTTAAGAACATATAATTAAATAATTAAGCTTGTAAGGTGTATACCTGAATTGAGTAATTAATTATCTAGACCATTTTGTTATTGTACTGAAATAAAATTAGTTAGCACCATATACCCGAAGAAGCTACAATGTAGCGAAACGCGTCGTGTAAAGAAAAAGTTTTTCAATAAAAGTGGAAATTTGACAAAATAAATTGTCTTTCATTGAGTTATAATGAATTTCCATCAAGTAAAGGCCTCAACGATTCAAAGTTTTCCTTTTTTTGGAAAAATTATGCTTGGGTACGGGTATTAAAATTTTATGTTGTTGTCTCTTCTATACTACTTTGCTGGATACTTTGAACTCAAAGTTTATCGAACAGATATTCTATGCCGTTGGAATAAGGGGAAACGCACTGTCCTTAATAATGTAATTTCTAACCGAAAGAATGATGTTAGTCAAAATCGGAAATCATACTTCCTCAGAATATGAACTAAACATCGGAGCTGCCCAAGGATCTGTCCTCGCACCTCTCATATTCATATTATTTGTAACGATCTATCACTACCTGGATTTACCATCAAATTTGCCGACGATACCACGGTTGCCATTTCAGCACTAGATGACCCTAAAGCACACAGGAAAATACAAGAAATAACAGAAAAAATTAACAGATGGTGTTTTTCGAATCAACTTACACTAAACGAGGACAAAACGGTTCACATTCATGTCTACAAAACTTCTCCCAAAATACAATTAAACCAGGCGGCATCCTTTTCCAAATTTCCGGGAAAATATCTTGTTTCCAAACTATCGTGGGAACCTCAACTGGATCATGTATGCTAAAAATTGGCACAACCTTACTACGCTATACTAAAAATAAGATACACGGTGCCTGTCCCTACTCAAATAACATCTTACTACCTATTAGCCTATCCACATATCAGGTATAATATTTTACTGTGGGGACAAGCAGTAAACTTAAACCGAGTATTTCAAGCACAGAAACGTCTAATAAGGCTCATCTTTGGATTGAAACCAACACAAATATGCAGAGAAATATACAAAAAATACAAAATCCTCACAGACACTTCAATATGCATCCCTAAGTGCTTCATACATGTATACAAGAACGAGAACGAATTCCAAGAAAACAGAAAGAATCACAACTATCCTACAAGAAACGAAAATGGCCTTACAGTCTTTAGACACACGAGACGATATGAAAAATCTCCCAACTATGCCTTCAAAATTTTTAATAAACTACCAGAAGAAATCAAACAATCCATACCAAGAGGTATATTTGGAAGAAAACTAAAAGACTGTCTTATAAAAAATTTGCGTAAAAGGTTTTGACCTTCTAGATTTTTCTCGTATACATTTGTCAGTAGTCTGAAATTTAAGGTAAACTACGTTCTAGGTTAGTTAATTTTATAGTTTTATAAAACGAAGCTCAAATCATAATGTATGATCCTTAAGAATAAATTTAATTTGAATTTATACAAAAAATATTGATATTGTGTATCTTAAGTTAGAGATATGACGATATTAATGATTTTTTAAATGACAACCCAATTTTTTAAATAACAAATGTTTAAAACGAGTTTTTCTTGCGTTTAGGATATTGCCAAATAGTGAAGGGACATTAGAGAATTTATCGACGAAAAAGTACTAAATATAGATAGTTTTTTTTTTTTAATTTTTCAATTAAATTAATTTTTGTTCGTTAAATACGTTGTTAATAAATGACAAGTAATACGCATTTGAAAACTGGTACTTATGTATAACTTAATATGCACTTAGTCAGTAAAAAACTAGGGTTACCATTAAAAAAATTATCGATATCGTCATATATTACTCCGGTTCCAAAGATTAAAAATTCAAAACAATGGAATGAAATGAGACCAATAAATGTATTATGGGATATAGAAAAATTAATAGAAGAAGTAGTTTATGAACAAGTTATGGATTTTTTGAATAAAAACAAAATTTTTATTTATTCTCAAGCTGGGTTTCGAAAAGGATATTCTAGTGAAACAGCCATACAATATGTAGTAGAAAATTGGAAAAGAGCCTTGGAAAGAGAATAATATGTAATAGCAGTATTTCTTGATTTTAAGCGAGCTTTTGAAACGATTAATAGAGATATATTATTAGAAAAATTATTTGAATATGGTATAAGGGGTAAAGTTTATCAATGGTTTCAAAATTATTTAAATAACAGATCACCGAAAACTAAATTTGGTAATTTTTTTTCAACAAAGAAATTTAATAACATAGGAGTACCTCAAGGAAGTATTTTGGGGCCTTTACTTTTTATTTTATATATTAATGACATGCCATTAGTCCTAAAATTTCTTAAAATACAAATGTTTGCTGATGATACGCTTATCTATATAAGCGGTAAAAATATTTTGGAAATTTTGGAAATTTTAAATTCAGAACTGATTCTATTGTCAAACTGGTTAAAAGTTAACAAATTAAAATTAAATGTTTCTAAAACAAAATGTATGGTTATGGGTGTAAATTTAAATAATTATACAAATATAAATATTTTAATTGATGGTGATAAACTAGAAATAGTCAATTCTTTTAAATATTTAGGTATATTGATTGATTCAAAATTAAAATTTAATAACCAATTCGAAAATTTAATTTCCAAAATTGCGGGAAAAATTAGTTATTTTAAAAGAATAGGTTCAAATTTAAAATTTTATTCAAAAAAAATTGTATACAATACTTTAATTTTACCACATTTTCTTTATTGTTCTACAATTTTGTTTATGGCGGATGAAGGTGTTATAAATAGATTACAAATTTTACAAAATAAAGCAATGCGAATTTTACTTAATATGGATAGATATACAAAAATTAATGTGATGTTAAAAAAATTAGAATGGTTAAATGTAAAAAATTTAGTATTATTTTTGGTTCTAATATTTATTTTTAAAATTCAAAATGATTTGTTACCGCCACATTTAAAGCAATTGACTGTTCTAAATAGTGATCAACATAATTATTTAACACGAAATACCAATAATTTTTTTCTTAATAATTTTTCAAAAAATATTGCATATAAATCAGTTTTTCATAAGGGTCTTATTGAATTTAATAAATTAAACAAGTCAATTAAAAATCAAAAAAGTTTAAAATCTTTTAAAAAAAGTTTGAAATCTTTCTTATTAACTGAACAGGACAAATAAAGTTTCAAAAGGTCATTTAATTCAAAAAATAAATAAAAAAAGGGTATAAAATTGTTAAAATGTATCATGTAGCCACGTGCTAAATAAATCTTTTTACTACTACTACTACATAAATCCCTAATTATTTTTTGAAAACATCTTAGGATGCTTAGTAGACTTACTTCACTTTACTTTTTTTAGCCCTACTAATCTTCAATGTTTACAGCAATGACCAACCTACTCACCCCCAAGCTGAACATTTTATCTATGCTGATGATCTTGGTGTCGGGGTGAAAGGAAACACCTTCCAAGAGATCGAGAGAAAACTAGAGGAAGCCCTGAATATAATGGGCAAATACTATAAAGAAAACTCCCTAAAACCGAATCCTGCTAAAACCCAGGTATGTGCTTTCCACTTAAACATACACTTAGCACATAGAAAACTCAATGTATCCTGGGAGGGACAGAATCTGAAACACACTGAAAGAGCAAGATATCTAGGTGTCGTCCTTGACAGGTCACTAACATATAAAGACCACTGTAAAAATACCAGACACAAAGTCACGACTCGAAATAATCTCCTGAGGAAACTCGCAGGGAGAAATGGGGTGCAAATCCGAGCGTCCTAAGGACAACAGCGGAAGCCTTGTGTTTTTCGACAGCGGAATACGCTTGTCCAGTGTGGAGCAGATCTAAACGTGCCAGACAGGTCACGATCGCACTGAACGAGACATGCCGAATTGTTACTGGCTGTATGAAGCCTGCCCCTGTACCCTTGCTATATCAGGCTGCGGGCTTTGCCTCCCCAGAAGATCGACGCGAGGCAGCTCAAAGGGTCGAAAGATTCAAACAAGTATTTGATGAAAGGCACCTTCTTCACGACGCAGCCTTAATGTTGGAAAAATTGTATGCTGCCTCACAAAAAGTAGGATTAAAGATCAACATGACAAAGACTGAAATTATGACAAATCTTGTACTTGATGGAAGTGTTAGAATAGATGGGGAAATAGTAAGGGAAACAAACGCTTATAAATATCTAGGACATGAGATTCGTATCAACAGGGATAATCAAACATACGAACTTGCTCGTAGAATAGGATTGACATGGGCTGCCTTTGGCAAGCTTAAAGACGTCTTCAAGTCAACACTCCCAATATGTCTAAAGAGGAAGGTTTTCAACCAATGTGTCCTGCCGGTCCTGACATATGGTGCGGAAACCTTAACACTGACAAAACAAACTATAAGGAAAATCAGAGTAGCTCAGTATGCAATGGAGCGATCTATACTGGGATTATCATTAAGGGATCGAGTACCAAATATTGAAATCCGCAGACGAACCGGACTGCAAGATGCCATACAAACTATAGCCAGGCTAAAATGGAACTGGGCAGGACACATCGCTAGAATGACGGATGATAGATGGACCAAGCGCATTACAGAATGGAGACCAAGAGCGGATGCCTTAAGAAGTAGAGGACGACCCCCAACCAGATGGTCAGACGATTTGAAGCGTATACGCGACCGAGCTTTATGGGTAAATTTACGGGGGGCTTATGTCCAGCAGTGGACTAGGATAAGCTAATGATGATTATGACCTTCTCCACAACCTTGAGGAACCCCACGGAACCAGCCGCTTAAAATCAAGAAAAAGAATTATGCGCAACACAGGAATAGAACCACCAGCGAACTTCCCACTCCAACAAGAACTGCCCCGAGGAATGAATCTAGAATGGAAGACATGGTGAACCCTTAACCGCATTAGGACTGGTGTTGCCCCCGTTAAATCTAACCTGGCAAAATGGAACATGCGAATTGCCGACGGGGTAACCTGCGACTGGTGAGTGGAGAAGTACAGACCACCGACTACCTAACAACATGTATGCACTGTCCATCGAAATGCACCCTCGATGACTTATGGCCCGCTAACACTGAAGCCGTGGACGTAGCCCGGTACTGGGCAGAAAGACTGTAAAGGATTTTGGATCTGGATTCGAAAAAGTAAAGTAAAGTACTTAGTAGAATAATTATAAGTCAGTTTTAGTTATAAAGGTAATTTTTCAAATATTGTTTGGATATATAGGTTATTTATTTACTTAGGTTATATGCAAGAATAGCCCTACTGGCTAAATATCGCATAATTTTCTGAATAAAAATCGTTTATTATTATTATTAATTTGGGGCACACTAAATAATACTTTTTTAGAAAAAGGATCACAACTTAAAATGGTTATACCCGTGTCCAATAATTTTTCCAAAAAAAACTGGATTTACTGACTTTATTCCAAGTTACAAAGTCACACTCTATTTAACGTCACCGGTGGCGCAACTAATTTTAAATTAGCTAATGAATATAGAAACAAACACTCTAAATATAGGCATTTTAATCAACTACTGTTAAAAAGCGACATATCATAATGTGACCTGTTAGGGCATTAGAAAAAGTGTGAATCATACCCTCAAAAATTGGTCTTATGGACAATATATAAAAACGTGGTATTTTAACAATGTCTCGGTTCTAACAAAAATGTGTCCACCATCAATCTCTACCGGGTTCATCTTTAGAGATATGATATGACTTTTTTATGACAATGGATTTAGCATTTGTAGAAATCTGGAGAATGGACTTTCCAAATCCGAAATTTTATTTAAGCAGAAAGTCAACGAGTTTATTAATTCCTTCTGCTTAAGACCGAACATCCTCAGTTCATTTTTAACTTCCAGCATAAAACCCAAAAAATCAATGGAGAGGTTGTTTGTTTCATCATTCGCCTGCTGTAGACCAGAAAATCCAGCTCCAGACAAACTAGTACGACCCGGATGACTGCAAGGGTCGATTGTGTTTTGGCGACAACTTGTACGCTTCCATTCAAAGCCAGGAACTGACCTTGATAGGCTGAACTGATCATGGGTCATATTGATGCACTTGCGATGGAAAAAACTTGCGGTAAAAACCGGAACACGATAGGTCGGGAGACTATTAATGATTATTTTGTTGCAAATATTTTGCATTTTTTTACTATTGAATAATAATAATTAAAGCAGATTAAAAGTTTAAAAATCGTAGTATTATATAAATTTTATAACTGTGGATTTAGGAATACTTATAGCAAATAGCAGCAACATGTTTTTAACCTTATGTGAGCAATTTTATCGTATTACTTTGAGAAAGAACAAATAAAATCGCTATTCGTCCTACATTACGGTCCGAATGTTACAATTTTGGGGCTCAAGGAATACTGCCGAGCTGGTTAATCTGATGCCCAGGTGTCTAGAAAAAGCTAAAATAAAAATAATTTTACCTTTGAGAGTGGCAGCCCCTAAAATTTAATTTTCGGTTGGATTTATATGGTAGTAGTATAGTAGAAGTTAAGGGGAGGATTAGCGCGAAGCAAGTAGACCAGTGCGGTCCTTTTGCTATCCCCATTTTACGTCTGGATAATGTCAGTCAGACGGGACCTACAGCTTTACGTGGGTGCCGAACCAACAATTTACTCGGCAGAGTATTACGCTCTTATTGTAACACCTCTTGTCCACCACATATCTCGACGGGGGCAGCCTATTACGTCTCCGTGGCGCGACGTAAAGAATGTTGCCGCAGATTCTCCCAATTCATCATCGGAATCGAGCCATTCGATTGTTTTACTAAACTGTGCTGTCGAAAACAGACGCTTACTAGGTTCTTCTCTTTCTACCTGATTGGGAGTAAAATTAGCTCTTTTTCTATGTCATGTATTGATAAACCGGTAGGTGATCGTGGACTATTTTCACCACCGAATAGATCGCAAACGGTTTATTGTCAATCAGTGGCACGTGCGTAGTGCACCCGTGAAAATGGTCGACTTATCGTTATCATCGACCTAATAAAAAATTAGCTATATATTATGTCGTTATTGATCTGAAAAATTGTGGAAATTTGTTTATTTTTAAATTTTGACCAGTGTTACAACATCTTATCAAAATGTTTAAGGTAGCATCATCGGGCTTGGGGTTTTTAAAGGAATCTTTTGGAAGTATCCTACTTCGCCTACTCTTAAAAATTGTGAAAAATTTCTGGCGTCCCAAACCGGATTTAAACTTACTGAAAAAACTGGCAAAAAGAGACTTTAAAAGACTGTTTAAGTTTAACGTGAAACTCTATGAAAAGTACTATTGGCTCGCGATTTGTTTTGTTTCCCATGTTTGTACCTACATGAATATTGTTTTCTCCAGAGTAAATCGGAAAGCTGTTCGATAAAAAGTAAAAATCGTTTATCTAAAAATATATTTTCCTACGACCACCTACGAAAATGACAATAACAGCACGGTTAACTTGGCTAGAAAGTGCTAAATATCACACGCGTGTTGAAAAAAAATATTTCAATACGAGTGTGGAAATACAAAGCACACTATATTTAATTTAAACAGATGTCAATTTGACAACAAAACTATTTATTAAAAATAACAAACTTACGAGACCCGTGGAGCAAATTGGGGTGCTGGGTGGGGTAAAGTACACTAGGGCATTACTGCAATTATAAAAAATCCTTTTTTTTTCGTTATTTTTGGGAACCTAAGGGTATTTATGATAAAAATAATAATATATTAAAAAGGGGAAATATGTCAGGCAACCCATCAAACCTGTCACTGTCAACATTGTCAACTGATTTCAAACACATTTCAACCACAGAAAAAAAAAGAAGCAGCTATAGACACAGGCTATAGAGCAGAAATAGAATACCCTAGGAAATATTATTTTTTATAGGATGTATAATTTTACAATTATTTCGGATAAAAATATCCATACAATGTTTAAGGATATGGGACAAGTGAATATGCTTTAAGAAAGTAAATTTATTTTAGCAATATTTAAAACAAATCGAATATAGATAAAACTTTTATAAGTATAATTTATCCAATGTCAGTGTGATGACATTCCAATCATTCCATACGGCGGTAAACGTCGGTCTCTTTAAGACTGTTTACCGCCGTATGGAATGTCATCACACTGACTTTGGAATAACAATAACAAGCTATCGATATTTAACTCCATCTCTATATTTCTATAATGTTGAGGTTATGTTTTAGTTTTGTGTTTTGTTGTTTTTGTATGTATATGTAGGTATATTTTTATTGTTTTATTAAAAAAATGCAAGCAGCTAAAAAATTAGAAACGGAATTTATTCACTGTACATAGATAGTAGGTATGATGTGCGTAAGCAAATAGAAGAAAAAGTTATTCTTTTTATGTAAATCTAGGTAAGTGGACGTTGTTTTTATTTTTTCAACTCTAGAAAAAATTTGTGTAACACAATGTTGATACCTACAAACTATCAAAAACAAATCAAACTCTTTTTGATTATTTTGTATGGTCGTAGGAAAAATTGTGTACATTACTCGTGTGAAAGTGATTTTCTCACACTCGGAGAATGTCCGCACTCGGCTAACGCCTCGTGCTAAATAAAAAGTGCCACTTTCAACACTTGTTATGTAATATACTATATTGTATTTATTTTTTATATTATCATTCAAAATATACGGCAAGCCTATAGTTTTGATTAGGTAAGAAGTAATTCAAAAAGAATCAAGGAGAAACTTTTGTCAACACCTATCAAAATTAAATCTGCCGATTTTGTTTCACTGCTATCTAGATTTATTTTTTAAAACATCATATTATGCCTAAATTAGAAGTTTTCCATGATTATGTCATGTTTTTGGGCCAATGAAATTGAAATAATGAGTAACAAACCTACACATAAAAGAATCACAAAGTTTAAAAATATTTTTTTGTCGTGGCCACGAAGCTATAAAAACAATAATTTCTTCGATAAAAGTGTTAAAAATTATTGTTTTGACAATAACTCTAAGATATCGAACTGCAGTCTTCACATTTTTAACATTGAAAATGGTTATATTATCGCACGAGCATGTATAGTAGAGGTACACAATTCAAAATTATGCGGCGGACATTTATCCCTGACGTCACACCACAGTCTAACGACACCGAGTTAAAATTACTTGAGTCTAGCCGTCCGACCGCGACAGGAGGATCGAGCGAAAATCCACTAACGTAGACGAAGCAATGCGCGATTCTGAGTTGATGATTCGATATTCGATCGTTAGTTGATGAATCCTATATGTTTCATTTATTTTTTGTTTTGCTTATTGTTTGTTATTGTTTTGTTCAATATTATATTTGCGATCCGCAGAAACACGTAAAATACGACCAACGTAAGATTGATTTTTCTTTTTCCTACGACCACCTACGAAAATGATAATAACAGCACGGTTAACTTGGCTAGAAAGTGCTAAATATCACACGCGTGTGGAAAAAAAATATTTCAATACGAGTGTGGAAATACAAAGCACACTATATTTAATTTAAACAGGTGTCAATTTGACAACAAAACTATTTATTAATAATAACAAACTTTCGGGACCCGTGGAGCGAATTGGGGTGCTGGGTGGGGTAAAGCACACGAACGAATTATTAATTTTGAAAAACGAGTTTGTTTGGGTTTCCGATATACAGGGTGCTAAACCTTTTTTTTTTTTGTTATTTTAATATTTCTTAAGAAATTTAAGGATGAATTAATTTAAATTTTGCACAAATAATAGATTTACCACTGACTGCCTCCGAACGAACGTAACTATTATTTAAAATAATCTACAGAGTCCTCGTTTTTTTGGGGTCATGGCCCTTTTACGCCCCACAATTTACTTAATACGACGTCAATGGCTAAGTTTAAGAACAAAATATGATTTATCAATTTATTTTTCCACTTTTACTTATCTTACTATCTAAGTTTTTCACTATCTCTTACGGCCTAAAAGTTATTTTGAGAACAATTAAAGAATGTATTGTTAATATTGGATTATTTTTATCATATGGACCCTGTGTCCAACAATACTTTTACCACTTGCAAATTATCTAATACTAACAATGCATTATTTAATTTAATTGTTCTCAAAATCACTTCTAGGCCGTAAAAGATAGTGAAAAAATAAAATGATTAATTAGATTTTGTTCTTAAACTTAATCAGTGACGTCGTTTTAAGTAAATTGGGGGGGGGGGGCATAAAGGGCCATGACCACAAGAAAAGGAGGTACTTCTAGATTATTTCAAATATTAAAAACATTAGTGCGTCGATTCTGGTAAATCTATTATTTGTGCAAAATTTGAATTAATCATTCCTAAAAATTCTAAAGGAATAATAATAAAACCAAAAAAAAACTTTGGCACCCTGTATATCGAAAACCAATGTAAGAAATCATTTTTGCTTTTGCTTAGTATGTACACAAGAAGTGTATCTTTATAATTTTTGATTAGATTAGCCCTTTTCGAGAAAATTTACTTATTAGGTTTTTATGTACGCCTATGGACAAATTTAAATGCGAATCATTGCTTAGCAATCAACTAAAAAGAAAATACTTAGTTTCTAGCCAATTTTAAGAAATATTTTAGTTTTCATATGTTAAAATTATTAATAAAATAATTTAAAAAAGAAAATAATGTTCTTTTATTCTGGAAATCAAACGGTTCCCGAAAGGATTTCAGAAGTTATTAAATTTATTTTTGTAAGATGCATCTGGTACTTTATTTTTGTTGAGATCTGAGCAATTTTGATTCACAATTAAATTTCTCCAGAGGCGTGCATGAAAATCTAATAAGGAAATTTTCTTGAAAAAGATACGCCCAATCAAAAATTATCAAGAGACACTTTTTATGCCTGGCTTACTAGATAATGCTTTAAAAGTTTAAAAAAATCAGTGGCGTGCCATTTTTTGCTTGAAAGTCTTAATACCGTTACCCATATCTACGCTCTCGGTTGAATTAAAAATATATTAATACTTGCAAAATGTAGCCTCTAAATATCTATTTGTGTGTCACAAGCTTCAATGAAGTAGCTGTTGCCATTCAATAATATTTTAGAAAAAAGTAAATATTTTAAAAAAGTTGAACACTGTATCTACAAAACGGAGCTCTTGCGGAACTATAATTATAGGAACTTTTGGTCTTAGAATCGATCAAGGATTAATTCCTTAAAGTTTACGAACTTAATTAATTAACACCCTGTATAATATCAGTGATAAATACCCTGATATACAGGATGTCCCATAACTTATGGGCCATAGAGTAACTGGCGATACTAGACATCAAACTAGATCAATTACGTCATTTAAGTTTTTTAGAAATGTTACTCGTTCTAGATATACAGGGTGTTAAAAGTGAACGTTTGTTTTCGAAAAAAAAACCTAATTTAAAAACGGTTCGATTTATTAAATTTTGAAAGTTGGATTTATAAAAATTTTATCAACTAAATATTACATTCAAATCTATATTCCGACCAACCATTACTCAGTCTGATTAAAACCTGGGATAAACTTACTTGTTCCCAGCCAGCCTTTTTTACGCGTTTTATAGTTTTATGTTAGAAATAATATTTTAGTTTTCTTTTGGCTGTTCCGTTCTCAATTTTTATTTTTAGTTGAATCATAGTTAAATGCAAAAATATATGATGTGTTCATATTCATAAACTAGTATTTTTTACCTACATTTTACATTCCCATACAAGGTATTAATAGAACTTGATATTGTAATAGCAACTATCCATAAATAGAATAGAATTAAAATACAAATTTAAATGTTGATAACTTATTAAATTAAGTAATTTTGAATATTAAAATTATATCAAATTTTTTAAGTACAAAACAAATGAAATAGTTTAAAAATATAAATAAATATCCAAATTTGATATATTTATTTCCGGTATATGTAGGTATAGATATCGAATATTTGAATATTTATATAAACATGATAGGTACCAACCCTGTTTTATACCCTCTATTTTACTATTTTTTATATTACAAATCAATAAAACTTTGATCAACTAAATATTACATTCAAATCTATGAGTTTTCGCAGATGTCAAATCTCACAATAATAGTCACAAGCGTTGCACTCTGCTTCGGCATTTTCAATGTCCTCCCCGGTTGCATCTTTGTAAAGGACCGTGAATTTTTCTTGCAAATTTCACCTACTTTCTGATTATGATGTCATAGTTATACCGTATGATTGACGAGAAAACAGCTTGTGACCTGTTATCAAGGCGAGATTTGGAAAAAATCTCGTCTCGATTTGCGAGACGGGACGATAACAACAGCCCTATTGTTGAAGCACAGACGAATTTTTTTTATTTATCGACAAATTGTGTAATGCCAAAAACAATTTTGCAAAATTTGATAAGAAATTGAGGTAGGTATTTTGTATTACAAAAATACCCGATGTAAACTATTATTTGTCAAATAAAATATCTCCGAAGCAAAGCAAGTTTAACTTTATCTACCTTCAACAAAAATAATATTTTAGTTCTATGTTATTAAATATTAAATCAAAGAACTAAGATGAAATTTTGACCCAGAAACACTGGTCCGTGTAATACGCTCGGAGAGAGGAAAACCAACGGCCGGGCGGTCAACATTCGAGCGTTGTTTGTCGGACTGTGGTCGGCGGAAGCCCGAGGGACTAACAGCCCCCTTTTCTTTACCCCTATGTGTTTGCTATATCAACTATAACCAGAAATATATAAAGAGTCAACCACAGAAACATATTATAAAGGACCGGCAAAAGATAAAAGGAAAGGCAAGTAAGAATAGTTACAAATCCAATTCGTTCCAATTTAACGGTATTAAAATGTTGGAATTATTTTTAGTGGTTTTACTTTGTGATTGTTTTAAACGTCTAAACCATGAAAACGTATATTTACATGCAGGAAAGGTCCATCATCGCAGTTAAACATTTTCCACTAACAGCTTGCATTTACTAAATTTCAATTTTTCAAGGAAACAAATAATTGTTTTTATTAATATACAAGGTGTTATGAAAAATACTTATTATATTAAAATAGTGAGTCGTTCAATGCCCTGGAGAAGCAAACACTGTATACTTTTCTATTTAATCGACCGTCTAGAAAGTTGGGTAAGAACCCCTAATATCAGACCTAATTTGCTGCACGCCCATGGATGGAAAATCCTGGGTTTTATTGGTTGCTTACTTCGTATCGTAACAATAACAAAACCAAATCTCGATTTAATTTAATGGCCTTAGCTGCTGGCGCTACACCGCAGATAAATGATAGGCCAAACGTCTTCATTCGTTCGCCCTTTCATTTGTCTGTGGCAGCGCTTCAGAACCTATCATTCATCTGTGGCACTGTGTCACAAAATATACTGTCGACTGTCGTGCATTTTTAGTTTTGATAAAATAACATATACCTACATTAAAATAGAAGGTAGAAAAATTTTGGAAGCAAGGTTTACTTTACATTTAGTGTGAACTCCTAATAAACTAATGTAAATATGGGAAAGAAAAAAAAACTAAAAGTCTTCCTCCACAAAATTTAATAGAATAAAAATTCTTTAGGGGTCTCTACATGTTTCGAACGTAGAAACGTTCATCATCAGGAGACAGAAAAATTTATTTTATCCTGATGGTGTTAGCAAAAGAGAAAATTAGAACCTTAGTGGAGCTTTTATAGACTTAAAAAATTAAAGTGTAGAAGAGACATGATATGAAGAAAAATTATAAAGGTTAAACCATACTGAGTATGTGAAAAAGTTATTAATGGGGGTCTAAACCAACCAAATAAACTGGGGAAGAAGAAAAAACCTTTCTAAGAAGGTGTCGAATATTATTTAAAATTTTTTAAAAACTTTCCAAACATATATTATGTCTGTATGACATTATGAGGATAAAATAGAAGGAATCACAATAAGATTACGTTCTAAAAAGCGTTTTTATATTAATAATAATGATAATGTAATTTCAACCTTCCGAGAAGCAGATTCCTCAGGAATAAATATTACATCTTGTAGTGGTTGCACAATTCACGTTAAATTGTAAATAACAATTAAAATCACTGTTAAAGGAAACCATACTGTTTTTATTACAAATATTTCAGAAATTCTACGTTTAGTTTATTTATTTGATAAAATAATGATTATTTTTTAACTGGATTTTTGTTTAATTCTTGTGTACTACTTTAATAGAAAATGAATTTGGTTATTTTTTCGGCAAATGTCAATAAAATTTTCAAAACAGGCCATAATTAAATTCATAGTAGGTATATGATGTGCAAAATATTTTGCACACGTGGGGTCATGGTAACGTAAAAAAAATAATGACAATGAAAAAAAGTCTTATTTTAGACACTGACATTAATACGCAAACATTGTCATTTTTTGACGGTTGTAGAAAAAGTATCTTTTCAGGACTGGTAAGTTCACTCGGCCTTGTAAAGTAAATAACTAATTAAAATAACGATTGCTAACAAATATTATTAACTTACCGATAAAGATAAAAATCTGGTGATGAGCGTAGCGCAGCAACATGGATACAATCACCGTCTGAAAATAAATTAAAAGTTATAAATCATATAATAGACATAACGGTTTTCTAATAAGGCGCTGGCAAGGGCGTCCATAGGGGGGGCAAAACGGGCACTAGCCCCCCCCCCCCCCCCCCCCCCTAGGCGCCCACATTACTATTTTATTTCATAATTTAGTATACATATTGAATAGTACAGTGGTTAGTTAGTAGAGCAACAAATCACTAAACTGAACAATTAGGTACATAATAAAAACATATCAATAAATTAATACATTAGGCATAAGTTAAATAAATAGTATTTTACAGTGTCACCAGTAAAGTCCGCATCATATGAGATTTTTTTTATTAATATCTTTATTCAAAATTTGACTTTGGCATCAAGTTCTGCATCGATCGAAATGAAAATTAGGCAAATAAATAGTAGTCACGTGATTCGCATTATCTGTCAAATTTAAATTTTTTTTCAAAAAATAATTCAAAAGTGGGGTGGGGTATTTCTGAAAATATCGAAAAAAGTTATAATTTTTTTTAGCCCACATGCAAAATTTCAGCTGGATAAGATCATTTTGATTTTTTACCTATATTTTGTAAATTGCACCACTTTTGCAAAATAAGACTCAACGCAACCTATACATAAAATTTCTTAGTTTTGACAATGCTTTATTTCAGATACATTTTCTTTAAACTAGCGTCATATTAAATGTGTTTTTTTCTACAAAATCAAAATTGGGCTATTAAAATTTGGTCGCATGTGATGCAAAGTTCATTTGTTTTTGACCCTGTATAAGGTAACTTCATAAAATACGTATTTTTGAAAACGTAGTTTGTGACTGAAAGTAAAAAAATAAAAAATAAAATAAAGATATTTTTAATTAAATCGTTGAAAATAGATAAACTTTCCGTTGGGTTAAGCAAAAATTTATTTTCCACTTAATGAACACTTTACTGATGACACTGTGTTCTTTTTTGTCTTAATATTAAGGTGTATTACTTTCAGACACAAACTATGTTTTCAAAAATACTTATTTTATGAAGTTACCTTATACAGGGTCAATAACAAATGAACTTTTAATAGCCCAATTTTGATTTCGTAGAAAACTAGGATACTTTTGATCGTAATGGCATTCTCTACAACATACTAAAAATTGAGGAAATTTAACCAAGGGGCATTTTCCATAAGTGCGGGGTTCTTTGGTACTTACGTAAAACTTAATAGGCGATAAAAACTAGAAATCCAATTTAAAAAATTATAGACATCGTCGTATCTCTAATTTAGGACACAGTGTATCGATATTTTTTTATAAGAGACCACAATTAAAATTTTAATACCCGTGTCCAAGCATTTTTCCAAAAAAAAAACTGTACTGGATTTACTGGATATATTCCAAGTTACAAACTCACACTGTATATTATGGCATGTCATGTGAAAGAACACCCTCAAGCAATAACCCCAAATGTCCAGAGTTTTGTTTACTCGCGATGTGAACGAACAGAAATAAACTAAAGAGGTATGGAAAATTTCAATAATGTGTTTCCTTTTTCTCTTCATGACGGAGGTCACCTGTCAACTAAATTCTTGTTACTTACTACGAAAATTTATTGGAAATTTTGATCGTTGGTGTTTCGCAAGCCTAGCAAAATTAATCTAGAATATTTCAAACGAATTTCTTAGTGGCTTGGTTGTTTATAAGTAAGAGTATACAGGGTGATTCACGGTGGATGGAACGTTAAACGTTTCTGAAAAACCAGTAAAGGAATCGTTCTGATAATTTGGTCTCGTACATAAACGGACATGCTCTACCAACCTAAAATATTTTTAGCAATACAGTGTTGCCGCTTCCACGCAAAAATAATAGTAACTTCGATTTTTTAAATGCAACACCATATATTTTATTTTATTTTCGAAACCCCCATTACTTTCCTTACAATTTTTATTAACTCTACTCTATACTTATCTCTTACCATTTCTAAGATATAAATTAATTTCCGTTTTTTTTTGTCTGAAAACGTCACTTTTAAAAATGCTGATAATTTTGAACCCTAAAACAGTGAAATCCTGAAATTTGGTAAATAGTTAACTAATACCATAGGGCTCTTTGCCATAGTCCCAAATCTTAGTTGCAATATACAGGGTGGTTGAAAAATACACTTATTCTGGTAACTTGAAAAAGGGACCATAAGTCCTTTTTTTTAAATATAACACCCTGTATATTATTACGGATTTGAAAAGCTGCGTAAATTTCACTTCATTCTTGTTTATCATACCTGTACCTAACTAACTAGTTTAACCATTTTTTTGACGTATTAAGCATGATTTGTAAAATTTTCTATAGAATTCAATTTTTATTCGGTTATTAGTAAGTTAGCCATGACAAAAACTAATGTTTACGTATGTTACTATGGTTATCGTTTTGACATTTCATTAAGTTTAGATACAAGATAGAAATACACTTTAAAGTCATGGATGAAAACTATACAAATACAAATGCAGTTCTAATGAATTTATTTATTTTATTTGGACAATGTGATTTATTATCGCCAGGACATGTATAAAGTTTAACGAAATGTACTCTAATTTACCGCCAATGAATCTTAGAAAATTCATAAGGATCCAGAACAATTTTATTAAATGTTAACTAGGTAGTCAAATAATAAAAGACTACTAAAATTATAACTAATAAAATGCTATTTTAACAGATGTTCAAAACGCTGGCCGTTTACATCCAAACACTTTAATATGCGGGTGTTGACTGAATGGATTTCAAGAAAAATTTAGTTTTAATGTTTTTTGCATTTTAATGCAAACACACATTGTCCAAATAAAATAAATAAATTCATAATAACTGCATTTGTATTTGTATCGTTTTCATCCATGACTTTAAAGTGTATTTCTATCTTGTATCTAAACTTAATGAAATGTCAAAACGATAACTATTGTAACATACGTAAACATCAGTTTTTGTCATGGCTAACTTACTAATAACCGAATAAAAATTGAATTGTATAGAAAATTTAATAAATTATGCTTAATACGTCAAAAAATGGTTAAACCAGTTAGTTAGGTACAGGTATGATATACAAGAATGAAGTGAAATTTTAGCAGCTTTTCAAATCCGTAATAATATACAGGGTGTTACATTTGAAAAAAAGGACTTATGGTAACTTTTTCAAGTTACCAGAATAAGTGTATTTTTCAACCACCCTGTATATTGCAACTAAGATTTGGGACTATGGCAAAGAGCCCCATGGTATTAGTTAACTATTTACCAAATTTCATGGTTTCAGTATTTTAGAGTTCAAAATTATCAGCATTTTTAAAAGTGACGTTTTCGAACAAAAAAAACGGAAATTAATTTATATCTTAGAAACAGTAAGAGATAAGTATAGAGTAGAGTTAATAAAAATTGTAAGGAAAGTAACGGGGGATTCGAAAATAAAATAAAATATATGGTGTTGCATTTAAAAAATCGAAGTTACTATTATTTTTGTGTGAAAGCGGCAACACTGTATTGTTAAAAATATTTTACGTTCGTAGAGCATGTCCGTTTATGTACGCGACCAAATTTTCAGAACGATTCCTTTACTGGTTCGTCAGAAACGTCTAACGTTCCATCCACCGTGAATCACCCTGTATACCAGCGAACAATGAAAACAACAAGATGGAATGCACGAATAGTCCGACACACGGTTCTAGAGCCACAACGTCTGAGAAGGCAATGGAATGAAGTGCATCGATGTTTTAAATAAAGAAGTTTGTGTTATAAATTGTTCAGGCCAACCATAATTTTATCTTTAAAAAACGTTATAAATAAGTAGTATATTATTTAACGAGCGTATAATGTAGGCCATAATAAGCGAGGATGGTTATGTTATACAGGGTCTCTCACGGTCGATGGTACCTTAGACGTTTACGGAAAACGGGACATAGGAATTTTCTAAAAATTTGGCAACATGGGTAATTGGCATTGCTCTATCGATATAAAATATTTTCAACAACACAACGTTGCCGCTTATACAAAAAAGTAGCATCAGCTTTGATATTTTAAATGAGAATTTCATTAAAACTTCAGATGAATAGTTATCTCCTTTCATTTTAATTATTTTCAGGTCCCCTTCTCTAATAAACTTTAAAAACGCGCAAGCTTTTTATTATTAATGTACCAATTGTCAAATTCTCATAATAACATGTTTCATCTTTGTATTTCATGGCTATCTAAGACAAATATGCCTAAATAATCCGATTTTTACAGAAACTTAGTTTTATTTCGAAAACTTAACTATTTAGGTGTAGTAACAAATCACTTTTCACCATTTTTATATCAAGCGGTAAAATAATGAATTTTGAAAGACCCTGTATAACACAGAACAAATTCCCTTACACATAACTAATACACAAGACATTGATAAACTACATCCTAAATATCAGCTTTCTACGAGTCTAAATGTCGCAGTAATAAACGTTTTATTGGAGCTATGTTTTGAACAAAAAATATGGAAATTAAAGATAGGTATGGAAAAGTATTATACAAAAATAATCAGAAAGTACTAGCGTAGCGGAAAAGGCAATAATATATAGGGTGTCTCATTTAAACTATCAAAGCTGATGCTACTTTTTTGTATAAGCAGCAACGTTGCGTTGTTGAAAATATTTTATATTAAAAAAATAGAGCAATGCCAATTAAGCATGTTGCCAAAATTTCAGAAAATTCCTATGTCCTGTTTTCCGTAAACGTCTGAGGTACCATCGACCGTGAGACACCCTGTATACAGGGTGATCCACGACGGAGGGCGAGCGGCTGTATCTCCAAAACCATACATGCTACGACTTTGGGGGAAAAACGTAGAAATATAAGCAAAAAAAAACACTGGAAATAATTTTAAAACTCTTTATTTTACCGCTAGGGTGCGTAGTCGCTATGCTATGATGCAAAGTCCTTAATTTCTACTAATAACTGCACTACAATGCAGGTCATAAATTAGGTTTTTATATGCTATGTAATATCCTATATAAATTTTGTAATAACAATTTTTTTGTAGTTACCATGGCAACAGCGTGGAGAAGGGTAACGACTAAAAGTATTTAAAAGGCTGCGTTAACTGAATTTATCAAACTATGGTTTATTTTAAAGAACGTTTTTTCTCCTGTTTGAACGTTTGTATAAATATTATTAAAAATAATTCGAGCGGTTAGTAATAGAGGGCCCTTTTAAAAAAATATTTTTATACAGTGTGACCAGTAAAGTCCGCATCATATGGGATTTTTTTTTATTAATAGCTTTATTCGAAATTTCACTTTGGCATCAAGTTCTGCTTTGATCGGATGAAAATTAAGCAAAAAAATAGTAGTCACGTGATTCGCATTATCAGTGTATCAAATTTTAATTTTTTCCAAAAAATAATTCAAAAGTGGGGTGGGGTTATTTCTGAAAATATCGAAAAAAGTTATTAGAATTTTTTTTTTAACGCAGTTTCTAGCCCACATGCAAAAATTTCAGCTGCATAAGATAATTTTGATTTTATACCCCTTTAGGGACCGATTTTCAAAAAAATTAGATTTACGTGTTTTATTAATTATTGTATATTACAGTATTTATGCTGAGTTTCAAAAAAGCCCGTCAATAAATATTTTTCCAATATAAACTTTTATCTCTCTAGGGATAAAATTTCTCAAAACATCAAAACACGTCCTTGTTTATTTTAACAGAGTAAGCATAGTACCAATAGTACCAATTTTCAGCAATATAGCTTAAAATTATATACATTTATAGGTAGGTACTCCCGTCTGCGAATTTCAAAATTATTTTTACGGTTATAAATATAATTTGCTTTGGATTAATGAATTTAAGGATTTCTTAACATAATAGAATATTTTGATATTAAAAATATCGATAAGGTTATTAGAAATAGACTATTGCAACAGCTGGTATCCAAGTGTAAACGAATTTTTTGAATTATTGCTCCAAATTGTCAGAAAAACAAAAGAATATTTCTAGTTGTGGTCACCAGATGTTAGTTTTACTTTAATGAAGCTTTAAGAAAGGAAAAATATGGAAATTTTTAATTCGGTAAAAAAATATTTATAAAAATATTCGATTTTATGTTTTTTCAAGTAGATATCCCAAACATTGTCTTTAAAATTCTAATGGAATTCTAAACACTTTTTATTCTTGGAATTTTTTCGATATCTCATCATTTATCTGATTTATGATGATTTCATATTGGTTCTTTCAACTTTCCCGCCATACCATTGGTCACGTGACGTATGTCAAAATCGATTTTAAAGTTATGGCACATGCACATCCAATCCCCCAAAAAAGATTTTTCAATATTCCGCTAATAAAATTTTTTCCCATATGTTGCGAACTCTTTGCCGGTCACTGTATAAGATTTTTTTTATTAATAGCTTTATTCGAAATTTGACTTCCGCATCAAGTTCTGCTTCGATCGAGATGAAAATTAAGCAAAAACATAGTAGTCACGTGATTCGCATTATCTGTCAAATTTTAATTTTTTCCAAAAAATAATTCAAAAGTGGGGTTATTTCTGAAAATATCGAAAAAAGTTATAAGAAAAAGTTTTTTTTAATGCAGTTTCTAGTCCACATGTAAAATTTCAGCTGCATAAGATAATTTTGATTTTTTACCCATATTTTGTAAACTGCACCACTTTTGCAAAATAAGGCTTAACGCAACCTATATAAAACTTCTTAGTTTTGACAATGCTTTATTTCAGATACATTTTCTTTAAAGTAGCGCCATATTAAATGTGTGTTTTTCTACAAAATCAAAATTTAATTAATCTTTATATGATTTTTTATTAAAACAATTGACTCTTTTCATTAAACTATTTTCTTAACGTTAACGTGTATTACTTTCAGACACAAACTACGTTTTCAAAAATACTTATTTTATTTATTATATAAGTTACCTTATACAGGGTCCAAAACAAATAAACTTTGCATCACATGCGACCAAATTTTAATAGCCCAATTTTGATTTTGTAGAAAAACACACATTTAATGTGACGCTACTTTAAAGAAAACGTATCTGAAATAAAGCATTGTCAAAACTAAGAAATTTTATGTAGGTTGCGTTGAGTCTTATTTTGCAAAAGTGGTGCAATTTACAAAATATAGGTAAGAAGGGGTCTCTTCTTGCTTAATTTTGAATTTTTACAAAGTCATCAACTTTAAATGTGGTTTTAACAGCCGGTATAATGTTACTCACTTTAAATGATTTAAATTTTGAACGCAACGTGAAAAACATAAAATACACATGTTAAGTTTTACTATTTATTAATTGAATTCTAATTAAAATTTAGTATCTATTACAGAAAATAACTAAGCAAGAAATAAATGCTCCTAGTAAATGGATTTAAGGCCACGACCTGCTTTTTTCGGTGTTTTTCATTTCTTCTCATTCGCGCGTTTTTTATAATTTTTGTTAAAAACAGTGTGCATATACATGCAATACTTGCTCCGTTAAAGTTTTTGATATATTTTAATAAAAATACAAGTATTAGGAAGATATACGGAATCCTCTTAATAGTGAATGCAATGTAATTCTTAAAAAAACAAAAGATTGATCTGTAGTTACCCCCAACCTCTAATAGCCGTGTCTTTTGAAATTATTGTCTACTAATGTAGTTATTAAAATTTTGCCTATGTTCAGTTTTTGAATTAAGGCTTGGGGGGCTCGAGTCTCAATAGCCCCCACCCCCGCTTGTACTTTTATGTATTTTTTTTTCAGCGAAATGGTATTGGCCATTAATGCAATAAAAAAAAATTTAGTTAAATAATTGTAAGCTGATAATTACCAGCAGGACTTCCAGGGGGAGCAATTGTCCTCCTTTGCCCCCTCCCCTCTTCCACCGCCCTTGCTTATTCAAACGCTTTTATTTATAAAAACACAGAATAGTAATTTACGTTACAAGACCGGAAAGTAGTGTTTTTTAGGTCAAGACAAGCAGAGTCCTGGAACCTTGGAGAGACCTGCAAAACACTAATTTTCGGTTGCGTGACGTACAATATTTTTTTAAGACCGACACTTCGATATACATTATTTAATTCTTTATTTTATTTTATATAACAAAGTGATTAACAATATTAAAACCAGATAAAAGAATAAAGCTCCATAATGTTGAAGAAGCCAGTTTTTGGGACTTTTCAGCAAAATATGCCAAAAGGACTTCTTCTTTTACATTTTTTACTTTTTTTCTCGACCCCAATTTTTAAATGCGTCGTATGACTTCTCGTAACGGGCTTTTGATTTTACTGGCAATATATCGTAAGTCGCTTTCCTTGCTGCTTCCAAAATTTCTTCTGGAATCTCATTTTCCGTGTCGCATAATTCAAAATCTGAATTCATATTTTTAAATTTGCGCACTCGCGAAACAAGTTTGACATAAACAACAAATTAAAAATCAACGAACTCTGTCACTCGACAATACGTCGAAATGTTGTTATTATAGTAACGAAATCAAGGTAGATTGTATTATCAAAGAGCGATTGGAAAAATGAAAAAACAGGGACCGGAAATAGTATTTTACGTTACAAAGCCGGTAGGTGACTTATTACAGTACGAGTTGGTTTACGGACGAGGCGAAGTAGGAGCAGAGTCTGGAATATAAACGAGTGCTGTAATAACACCGAACGGACGTGTATCGTATGATATTTTATTTCATTTTGTCATTCTAATCCTTTTTAAAAAGATTTAATAAAAATTTTTATTACAAATTTTAAAATATTATTGGCAATATTAATTGGTATCACTGGATATAGTTTAAATAAAATAAAAATTACTAACTTTAGTTAAGTAAAATATTTAAAAAATTGTAAAAGATAGTCTATTCTGTAGTTGCGTAATATTTTTCATTTGCTAAAGTTGGTAGAAAAAATACTTTTACAAGTAAAAGCATCTAAACAGAGTTACTTGGGATCGATAAATATATAGTCAAAACAAAATAAAAATTACTAACTTTAGTTAAGCAAACTATTTAAAAAATTGTAAAAGAGAGCCTATTCTGTAGTTGCGTAACATTTTTCATTTACTAAAGTTGGTAGAAAAAAGTATATTATTTATAGTAAGACATTCTGCCAAAATAGCGATTTTCCAATAAATACTAGTCGGGGCGTGGAACGCATTTTTATAGTCGGCCATGATTGCCTTTATTTTGTTTTGAATTATGACAGTTACTGTTATTAGAAGTTTTAAAAACTTATATAGGTATTATTATATTCCAAGTTTAATTTAGTTTAATGCGAGGGGTGTCTCACTACGGCAGTCGGTGTACAAATGTCTAGGCAGTCATCGGCAATCAGAGGCAGTCATCGGCAATCACAGGCAGTCATCGGCAATCACTGGCAGTCTTCGGCATTCGCCCTCGGCATTTATCGGAATTAATTTTGATCTGACCAATAAGAACGCATATTTTTCGGCGTTTCGTAATGATGGATAAATAAAATTTTAAAAAATTATTGGCAGTCATTGGCAATCACTAGCAGTCATCGGCAATCACTGGCAGTCATCGGCAATCAGAGGCAGTCATCGGCAATCATTGGCAATCACTGGCAGTCATCGGTAATCACGGGCAGTCATTGGCAATCACTGGCAGTCATCGGAAATCGCTGGCAGTCAGCGGCAATCACAGGCAGTCATCGGCAATCACTGGCAGTCTTCGGCAATCGCCCTCGGCATTTATCGCAATTAATTTTGATCTGACCAATAAGAACGCATATTTTTCGACGTATCGTAATGATGGATGAATGAAATTTGAAAAAATTACTGGCAGTCATCGGCAATCACTGGCAGTAATCGGCAGTTATCGGCTATCACTGGCAGTCATCGGCAGTTATCGGCAATCACTGGCAGTCATCAGCAATCACCGGCATTAATCGGTAATCACTGGCAGTCATCGGCAATCACGGACAGTCATCGGCAGTCAGTGTACAAATTTTATCTAGTGAGACACCCTTCGGTTTAATGTATATATTATGATGAATTAAATAATTAATACTCAATATGTGTACTTGAACATTTTGTTTCCTATAATTTTAAGTGACAACTTGTCAAAAATCCAAAGTAAAAGTCATTATTTCTAAAAACAAAAGATGGTTGCTAGGCAATAATACTGCACAGTACCTGATACTGTAATGTTCCACTTACCGGCCGCAAATGAGTACATGGTAAGTTGATTTACCGGACAAAACGAAATAAAATCTTTTGCCGGTCCCTCACGTCAATTTTCCGGTCTTGATCGACAAAACGTTATTTTCTGGACGAAAAATTGTCCAGAAAGAGTATATTTTCTGGATGGTCTTAAAAAATAACTATTACTTATTTATAATGACGTTGACACCAGATACAAGGCCTGTTGACATTGATGGAAGTAGAAAGACACTGGCACATTCCCGCTAGTTGTTTAGGTGCTCGGAGTTGTTGAGTGTTGAGCGGTGATCGTTGTCAAGTCATTGTCTTCTTCTACCAGGAATCGTTCAACGTCCTTTATGCACCGCTTTATTTTTTGCTAACATACACACGGCCTTCGGCAATAAGTTTTAGTATTGAAAATACTACTGATCGCGTATATACGGGTCCATTCCATAAAAAATGAACGACATGCGACATGCTAGAACTTAGTCGACCATAGGACATAAATAACACGGCGGTGAAGTCTAAACATCCGAGCAGCACAGGATGGATGACATCATCTGCTGAGTGTTAATATTGTTTTGTTTTGGGTTTCGGCATTTATTATTATATTTGTTGATATTAAGATAATATGGCCGGGAGAGAGAACAGTTAGTAGTTAGTATTGAATCGGCCAGTACTTGTACGGTTTACGTTTTTTATTAAACATATGAAAACTGAATTATTCATTTTAATTCTCATCCCTTATTTACAATATGCCAAACGTTGAACCGGCTAGAGTAATTCTTATTCATCGGGAGCTCTGATAAATTGTAGGAATTTAAAAAAATAAACCAATAAATCAATTAAGAATAATTAGTCAAGATTTTATCACATAATATGTAAATCCTGAAATAAATAATTAATTGTGATTAGCGGTAATGAAAGGTCACACTGACAGGTCAGTTAGACATAAGGGTCACTTAGACCGGTGGTCAAAAGTGGATATCCCCGGAGAAAAATAGCGCGGTGGTCTTGAAATATTACAAAGGAAGTTGGGGGTAAAGAATTAAAAAAAGTGGAAAAAAACTAAACCGTGAATGTATCTGAAACAAAGCGAAATAGCGCGGCGGTCTTGACGTATTTCAAAGAAAGTCGGGGGCGAAGATTGCAAAAAAGAAGGAAAAACTAAAAAATGCATATCTCTGGAACTAAGAACAATAGCGCGGCGGTCTTGAAATATTACAAAGGAAGTTGGGGGTAAAGAATTGAAAAAAATAGAAAAAAATAAACAGTAAATGTAGCTGAAACAAAGCGAAATAGCGCGGCGGTCTTAGCGTATTACACAGAAAGTCGGGGGAGAATGGATATACCAATCTAAAACATTTTATAGCCGACTTAAGATTTAGACATTTCATGAACCAGCAGTGTATAGCTAAAGAAATAATTTTGTCGCTATTTTTGGAAAGGTGGTTTTGAGCTCTCTTCAATATGTATTAATATACAGATTATCCTATATTTTTTATTTTAACAAAACAGTCAAATTTACACATTTTTAAATATAATAATTTAATTATTATTTTAAACTGAATCGGAGCATCCATGCCGTCATAATAACGCGTGATAGCGGCTCCATTGTGTCAACACGTAACATACTCACAGATAGGAGTAATCTGTGACATAATGGTTTACTTCTTGCCACTGTATGTGGTAGGTATTTTCAATACGCCTATGATACTTGCGTAAGATGCAAGATCTGTGGATTTTTTAAATAAAATTCGCCATTTTCCATCAAATCAAAATAAAAAGAAACGACATCGGCATTTAAAACATAATTAACGGGAGACCTTTTTAAGAAGTACTAATATTTCGTTATGTATAACAAGCAACTTGTCTAAAAAACATCATTTTATAGAGTTCTTATTTGCGAGATATTTAGAATTTATCAAAAACAATTCAGCCCTGAAACGTCACTCTGGTGTTCACAAAGCGGTATGAAACCGTAACGACATGGCTGAAACCGACAGGATAATGATTCTGACTGCATCTATTAAATTTATTACGTTCCGATTTAAAAAAACGACAACAAGCTTTCGCTCGAACGACGCACCGGCTCCTTTCTTGTGATAGACTCGATCACGTGGCAGCGGCGGCACTCCAATATGACGTATGTTATTTCCGGTTCGTTGGGCATCCTGTCCGACTTCCCCTAAAATATTTAGGACCGGACCCCGGAAACGCGCTTTCCCTGTTTCTGCCCTTCCTAACCTGCGGACCAGCAGTATCATTGCTGTGCTGTTACATGTAAGCACTTCTTCTAAAAGGTATATCGACTAGAACGGAAGTTTAATGCTTTAATAAAGCGTATTTATTTACAAAGCGCTATTAATGAAAATATTAGAAGATATAGATAATAGGAAACTGGCATGAAAATTAAATTTGAAAAATAATGCTCTTATGCGTAAGCTAATATAATCAAAAGACCCACAGTTCACAAGGAAATGTTTTTTTTTTTAATCCTCTGGATTAAATAGAAGCGATTAAAGTTCGCTTGTGACGTCAAAGCGTACTAAAACACATAGCGCGGGAGCGGGTTATTCATACTACGTGACGTCACACAGCAAACTTCATTATTTATAAAAAAATAAGGAGTGATATTTAAGACGTTATATTTTGTATATGTTGTTGTTTGGTGTGGCTGAACATATTTATGCAACAAAAAAAATGTGTGCAAGTTCCCCATTGTGTAAATATATAAAAGAAAAATGTAGTGGCATAGCGGACAACGACGGCAGTATAGTTTTTATTGGGATTATACGGATAGCCATAACACAAAGCAACTCCACAGAAGACTCACTTACTCTAGTGGGTGCCTCGGCGTGAATGGGTTCTGATCAGCAATGATGCAGACTGCTTTGGTGAAACGCATATAGCCTTCCCTACAGGGTAACAAAAATGTGTGAAAAGGGGGGAGTGCGGGGAAGTTGAGGTATACAATGTAAAAATAGCGATGGAAAAAAAGCTCCAAAAATTTTTTGTCCATGAAATTGAGATAATTGATTGAAAATAGAATTTGTCTGTATCTGATCGCAAAATTTATATTATGTTAACTCTGGCATAGTATGTTAGCATGAGATATGTATTTTTCTCTGAAGAACAAAAGTGGCCCATTCACCAGTTCGCTTTTTTTTATATCAATATTTCGTTACATTTTCACTTTATTCAGAAATCGGTCGAATATCCATCGTTGAAGTACAATTAACTACAGTTTTAC
Organism: Polydrusus pterygomalis; assembly: GCA_963969555.1. Lineage (NCBI taxonomy): Eukaryota > Metazoa > Arthropoda > Insecta > Coleoptera > Curculionidae > Polydrusus > Polydrusus pterygomalis. The sequence goes on from OZ018375.1 coordinate 81,195,102, forward strand.
GTTAAAGAAGGTTGCATTTAAAAATTAATAAAAGCATAAAAAGAAATATGCGCAAATTAGGAAAAATTTCGTTGGTTGCTTTTATTAATTAATAAATTATTTTTTTTTACTTGAAACTGTAGGTTATTGCTATCCAAATACGGGTACCTATTTGACCGCATTTTGAAAAAACGAAAAATAAACAAAATATTGATCAGCAAATTAAATGGCGTATGCGTCACTAGTGTTTGCTCTTAATAAAGGTTTTGATAACTAAAGGGCATCTGTCAAATATTCATGTATCATAAAGTATATTTTATTATGCACTATTTTAATCGATTTTATCATACGGTATAATTCGTTGGGGCAAAGCATATAAACATGCTCTTAAGCCTATTATTCACAATATAAAAATTTGCTTTAAAAATTAAATCATCAAGTAAACTTTGTTTTAAAAATTATATAAAAAATTGGTTACTGGATTAGAAGGCTCAAATTCAACTTCAAATTATTAAATAATTAAAATCTTTATATTACAATTAAATGTTCATTTAAAAAATTTAATTTTCATATAACTGAGTAAGTTTCTTTTTACGTGTTTACCTATTATTCTTAATTTTTATTTAAAAATTGAAGAATTCGTCTATTGGTACATTATTATTAATTTTAATTTTTTTGTTTAGTTTTACTTTTTCGAATAATTTTAATTATTTTTTTAATAGGCAGGTTTTTAATCAATACAAAGAAAAAAATTAAAATTAATTTCTTTCAATATTATTAGTACATACATACTTTTATTTATATAATATTTTGAAATTGTAAAATTAATAAATAAATAAATAAATAAATAAACTATATCTCATGAGGTCACTAGAAAAATTTAATGGTTAAGCAGAAAAAAGAACAATGAAGTTTAAAAGCTATAAAAATTTTAAAAAATTGTCGAACATGAAAATGAATGCAATTTTTTTAATTTTAGTTTTTCTGAAAATTGTAATTGTATGGCTTTTTCATAAAATCTTAACCCCAAGATTGAAGTAACAAAGATCTACTGACATTATGTATGGAACAAGTAATTTCTAAAAGATATTTTAAAAACATATAAAAGAAAAAACATAAAAATATTTTCATATTTAAATATTAATCGCAAAAAAATCAAGCGCTTTAGTGGATATTTCAAGAAAAAAAAATGTGTAAATAGTTAAACATTGCCGAAAATATTGAACAGGAGCACGGGACCCCCTTTTGAAGCCGTCACAGTTGTAAAATATATAAGTACCGACATAATATATTAATTTCTACAAAAAAACACGGCTGTTGCGCGTATCTACGCTGAAACCGCGAAAGGGGTAATTCGGGTTGGGGAGCAGATGCGTGCGGAAAACTGACATTTCGCACCAGTTCGGATCAACATTATTCCTACCAGCATTTTTTTATAATATGCGTGAGGAACAATATTTTTTCGCATCGTGCGGGAAAGTGGATCTTTTCAAACTAAAATGCGTGCGGATAAACGTCCAATCTCGCACGCTTGTAAAAAATAACCTTTTTTGACATGATATTCGGGTTCAGCGACCTCATAAACGGGGGAGGAAGGTGCCCGAAATATTTGCATATTTTTCAGACTCATTGACTCCACTATTCCCGATTCCTGTGCGGACTTGCGCCCGGATGGCCTGCTACCGGTTCTGTCCAAGATTCTTGAGAAAATAGCATATTCTCAAATAAATAAATTTGTTAGTGCAAATAAAATTATTCCTGACTCTCAGTCTGGTTTTCGGAAGAACTACAGTACCTACAGCTACTGCACTTTCAGGAGTCTTGGACGGGACTGTGGGGGATTTGGACGCGGGCGGGGTGTCTGCATTGGTGGTGCTCGATTTCTCGAAGGCCTTTGATACCATCAACCATGACCTCTAGCTGTGTTTGAAACTTAAATATTATGGATTTCAACAGTCATCTGTAGACTTCATATCATCCTATTTGAGGAATAGATATCAAAGGGTCGGTTTAAATGGCGAAACTTCATTATTGCTGCCTGTGGTATCGGGTGTACCATTGCTGCCTGTGGTATCGGGTGTACCTCAGGGCTCAATATTGGGACCTCTGTTGTTTATAATATATACGGCGGATATAATAAATAACATAAAGGACTGTTCGCACCAGATAAGTTATAGTTTTCTCCCCAATGAGCACCATGTGAGTGAATTTGTGATTAACAGAGAGCTCAACAGCATTTCTGAGTACTTAAGAAAGCACAATTTGATTCTAAATCCGAGCAAATCGGTGGTTGTGTTTTTTGGAGATCGAAAGCTACCTGGCATCGACAAGGTTGTACAATTGCAAATAGATGGCATTCCATTGCCAGTACGTACCGTGACAAAGTTCCTAGGCAAATTAGTTGACTCTAATTTGAAGTTTGTTGATTAGGTCAATAAGACTGTTCAAAGAGCATTCCATAGGTTGAAGGTATTATACGCTAACAGACATATGTTGTCCAAAAGTCATCGACGTTTGTTATGCGAGTCATTAGTATTGTCATATTTTAATTACTGTTCCTTTGTTTATGGCCATTTTCTTACGTGTATCGAGAATAAAAAAATTCAGAAAATGCAAAATTTATGTTGTCGCTTTGTCTGTTCGCTTCGAAGGTACGATCGAATATCAGATTCCCTTCTTGAGCTTAAATGGCTAAACATGAACAATAGAAGGCACCATCACTTTGCTGTTTTTGTTCACAATATAGTAATTACGAGATCTCCTTCTTACCTCAATGACAGATTGACCCCAAGAACTCGAATACATCAGCGAGACACCCGTTTTAAATCACTTTTTGGTATTCCCAAGCATTCAATAGCATTATTTCAAAGGTCTTTCAGTTACCAAGCGCCACACTTTTATAATGTGATGTTGCAACACCTATAGCATTTAAAATTCATTATAAACGAATAGTGAAGTTGGCGTCACAGTTGCCTAGCATATTGTAACCAAAATCTCTTAAAGTTTTGTTTTAGGTATGTTTTATGTTAAGTATAGTCTAATAGTCTAGTATATAGCCTAGTTTTTAATTTGTATTATATATAATGTTTTTTTTCTTTTTCCCGTTGTTACCATGGTTATGGGTATGTTAAATTTATTTATTTAGTTACTTATCCTTTTTACTGTACACAGACATACGGGGTTAGGTGCAAGAATAGCTACCGCAGCTAAATCTCGCCCTGTTATGGCTGTATGTTTTGTTTATAGACAAAAAAAACTGTAAATTTAATCAACACCGAATAAAATACGTTTATTATTATTATTATTATTATTATTATTATTATTATTATTATTATTATTATTATTATTATTATTATTATTATTATTATTATTATTATTATTATTATTATTATTATTATTATTATTATTATTATTATTATTATTATTATTATTATTATTATTATTATTATTATTATTATTATTATTATTATTATTATTATTATTATTATTATTATTATTATTATTATTATTATTATTATTATTATTATTATTATTATTATTATTATTATTATTATTATTATTATTATTATTATTATTATTATTATTATTATTATTATTATTATTATTATTATTATTATTATTATTATTATTATTATTATTATTATTATTATTATTATTATTATTATTATTATTATTATTATTATTATTATTATTATTATTATTATTATTATTATTATTATTATTATTATTATTATTATTATTATTATTATTATTATTATTATTATTATTATTATTATTATTATTATTATTATTATTATTATTATTATTATTATTATTATTATTATTATTATTATTATTATTATTATTATTATTATTATTATTATTATTATTATTATTATTATTATTATTATTATTATTATTATTATTATTATTATTATTATTATTATTATTATTATTATTATTATTATTATTATTATTATTATTATTATTATTATTATTATTATTATTATTATTATTATTATTATTATTATTATTATTATTATTATTATTATTATTATTATTATTATTATTATTATTATTATTATTATTATTATTATTATTATTATTATTATTATTATTATTATTATTATTATTATTATTATTATTATTATTATTATTATTATTATTATTATTATTATTATTATTATTATTATTATTATTATTATTATTATTATTATTATTATTATTATTATTATTATTATTATTATTATTATTATTATTATTATTATTATTATTATTATTATTATTATTATTATTATTATTATTATTATTATTATTATTATTATTATTATTATTATTATTATTATTATTATTATTATTATTATTATTATTATTATTATTATTATTATTATTATTATTATTATTATTATTATTATTATTATTATTATTATTATTATTATTATTATTATTATTATTATTATTATTATTATTATTATTATTATTATTATTATTATTATTATTATTATTATTATTATTATTATTATTATTATTATTATTATTATTATTATTATTATTATTATTATTATTATTATTATTATTATTATTATTATTATTATTATTATTATTATTATTATTATTATTATTATTATTATTATTATTATTATTATTATTATTATTATTATTATTATTATTATTATTATTATTATTATTATTATTATTATTATTATTATTATTATTATTATTATTATTATTATTATTATTATTATTATTATTATTATTATTATTATTATTATTATTATTATTATTATTATTATTATTATTATTATTATTATTATTATTATTATTATTATTATTATTATTATTATTATTATTATTATTATTATTATTATTATTATTATTATTATTATTATTATTATTATTATTATTATTATTATTATTATTATTATTATTATTATTATTATTATTATTATTATTATTATTATTATTATTATTATTATTATTATTATTATTATTATTATTATTATTATTATTATTATTATTATTATTATTATTATTATTATTATTATTATTATTATTATTATTATTATTATTATTATTATTATTATTATTATTATTATTATTATTATTATTATTATTATTATTATTATTATTATTATTATTATTATTATTATTATTATTATTATTATTATTATTATTATTATTATTATTATTATTATTATTATTATTATTATTATTATTATTATTATTATTATTATTATTATTATTATTATTATTATTATTATTATTATTATTATTATTATTATTATTATTATTATTATTATTATTATTATTATTATTATTATTATTATTATTATTATTATTATTATTATTATTATTATTATTATTATTATTATTATTATTATTATTATTATTATTATTATTATTATTATTATTATTATTATTATTATTATTATTATTATTATTATTATTATTATTATTATTATTATTATTATTATTATTATTATTATTATTATTATTATTATTATTATTATTATTATTATTATTATTATTATTATTATTATTATTATTATTATTATTATTATTATTATTATTATTATTATTATTATTATTATTATTATTATTATTATTATTATTATTATTATTATTATTATTATTATTATTATTATTATTATTATTATTATTATTATTATTATTATTATTATTATTATTATTATTATTATTATTATTATTATTATTATTATTATTATTATTATTATTATTATTATTATTATTATTATTATTATTATTATTATTATTATTATTATTATTATTATTATTATTATTATTATTATTATTATTATTATTATTATTATTATTATTATTATTATTATTATTATTATTATTATTATTATTATTATTATTATTATTATTATTATTATTATTATTATTATTATTATTATTATTATTATTATTATTATTATTATTATTATTATTATTATTATTATTATTATTATTATTATTATTATTATTATTATTATTATTATTATTATTATTATTATTATTATTATTATTATTATTATTATTATTATTATTATTATTATTATTATTATTATTATTATTATTATTATTATTATTATTATTATTATTATTATTATTATTATTATTATTATTATTATTATTATTATTATTATTATTATTATTATTATTATTATTATTATTATTATTATTATTATTATTATTATTATTATTATTATTATTATTATTATTATTATTATTATTATTATTATTATTATTATTATTATTATTATTATTATTATTATTATTATTATTATTATTATTATTATTATTATTATTATTATTATTATTATTATTATTATTATTATTATTATTATTATTATTATTATTATTATTATTATTATTATTATTATTATTATTATTATTATTATTATTATTATTATTATTATTATTATTATTATTATTATTATTATTATTATTATTATTATTATTATTATTATTATTATTATTATTATTATTATTATTATTATTATTATTATTATTATTATTATTATTATTATTATTATTATTATTATTATTATTATTATTATTATTATTATTATTATTATTATTATTATTATTATTATTATTATTATTATTATTATTATTATTATTATTATTATTATTATTATTATTATTATTATTATTATTATTATTATTATTATTATTATTATTATTATTATTATTATTATTATTATTATTATTATTATTATTATTATTATTATTATTATTATTATTATTATTATTATTATTATTATTATTATTATTATTATTATTATTATTATTATTATTATTATTATTATTATTATTATTATTATTATTATTATTATTATTATTATTGCAGATAAGCTAACTGAGAAAAAAGCGAAGATTTTGAAAAAATTGTTTTGTATTATTTATGCAAAGAAAGTATGACGTTTTTACCAATTTTTTTCTAATTTTGTCTCGAAACAGATCTATTTCGAACGCGCTAGCGAGTTCGTAATAGATCTATTTCGAACTCCGAATTTTATTATTTAAAGGTGATATGACATGTTTTTTTTCTACCGTTTAGCATAGCATTCTAGATAACTAATATTTTTTAGTCGAAATATGCAAAATACTACACGAACCCACGTATGTATGTTTGGTTGCCTAGATCTACAAATCTGTATGTATTGTTTTAGTTAATTAAAAAACACATATTAAATAATAACTTTATTGACGGAGAACTATTTTGCTTTTGTAGATGCTTCAAGCTATCATTTTCTGCCAAATCCTATCCAAAATTTAATCTACTAACCTTCCAATGTCGATTTAAACTACAACTTTATTTGAATTTTCCATCTTCCCTATACTAAATTGCAATGCCGTGACGTAAAATCACGTCTTTTGAAATTCGAAAAAAAGTAGCAAAATCGTCTGAATTTCCGAACGCTCTGTATATGTACCGAATGTATAAGGATCACACAACGTATTCCGTCCAATTTCAAATCTCATATCGCTAAAATAACTTTAGAATATCGTGGTGAAAATGGGTGAATAAATCAAAAAATGACAGCTCGCAAAATAATTTTTATTGTCCATAGCAACATAACATTTAGACATAAAAATTTACAAAATTTGAAGGATTTATTTTCTTTTTAAATATGTATTTTTTATTGAAAAAACAAATTAGAAAAAATAGTATAAAGTGTAATAATTTGATGTTCAGATAGGTTGCAGCAAAGGGTTCAAAGAAAACGGTGTTTCATATTCAACATCAAACTATATTCTCAATCTTAGTCCATGTCGCCACATACATAGTTGTTCCACTTACGCTAATTGTTTATATTACATATTTGTTATATCGACAGTATTGTTATACTAGCTAATCATAATAACTAATTAGAACACTAATACAATATACTAATACAGAGTGTTTTACCCTCATATTACACCTCCCCGGGCAATTTAAGGAATTTACACTTTGTTTTCAAATGGAAATTCCTGCTAATTATAATATGAAAGTAATTAACTCATGTGAAATAATAACTATACTTATAACAAACATTTTCTTAGTCAATAAGAATTCAAGAAATGAAGAAAGAAAAGGAAGAAAATTAGAGTAGTCAGACCTAGAATAAATAGCAGATAGAGAAGAATACGAAAGTAGGGCCGGCCGATTCCTTACTACTAAATTATTACCTAGAAATTACTTAACTATGATATAACTTAGTTCTATTTTTGTGGATTACAATCTCCTTATTACCTTTCATTAGTTTTACATTTGGAGATTCATCCTCGATAACTAAATAAGGACCAAGAAAACAAGGACTTGCGATTTTGTTTCCCACTTCATTTTTTACCAGTACTAAATCGCCTTTTTTGTATTGAATGGGTTTAATTTTTTCATCATAACTTTGCTTTCTTTTAAATTTTGAATGTAATAAGTTAGCTCTTGCATCCTCATGAGCCTTTTGCAACCGATACTTTAACTCAATAGGGTAATTCTCAAAGTTATAAATGGGTTCTAACATATTATTTAGATTATTAGGAATGTGACATTTCTTTCCAAAGACCAGTTCAAAAGGAGTATATTTAGTTTCAGTATGGACTGTAGTATTATAAGAGAAACACCAATAAGGAATCCATGTACTCCACGCTGCATCATTATTTTCGGATTGAATTCTTAAATAGGCACCCAATACCTTATGTGAATTTTCCAAAGAACCAATACTTTCATGATGGTATGCCGTGGAATAAATTTGATTTATTTTTAAAAGCTTACAAACCTCACTCATAGTGGAAGAAATAAATTCAGAACCCCTATCCGTTGCAATTTCCTGTGGAATTCCATATCGTAAGATAAAATTTTCCACAAATGATTTTGCCACAGATACGGTGTCTTTATTTTTTATAGGATATGCTTCCACAAATTTTGTTAACTCACACTGTAAAGTCAGGATGTATGCAAATTCATTTACATCTGTTGGTAGTGGTCCTACAATATCTAAATATACTTTTTGAAAAGAATAATTGGCTGTCGACGTAATAACCATGGGCTGTCTAGTATAACGATTGCAATGCTTTTGTTTTTGACAAGTGTCACATTTTCTTACAAAGTCTGCAACATCGTTATCTAGACCTGGCCAAAAGTAATACTTTTTTATATTATTTGTCATTCTATTTATGCCTGCATGTCCACTTGTGGGAAGTAAATGAAAATCATTCAAAATAATTCGTTTCTCATCATTATCTATTATTTTGCTAGCTCCTTGTACAATATTTATACGGGGGCCCCCCCAATTAGGATTACTATTTATTTCCTTACCTATCCATTTAATAAACATTTTATTTTTCTCATTTTTTAAAATATATAATTCATTTATATTTGCTTTCTTAGTTATTTTGGCCAAATCTCTCAGCATTTCGTCTCGCGCCAATGCCGATCGAGTATTTTGACTAAAGTACAAACTAAGTTGCAATGGAACATAATAAAAACTCCCCAAGTGTTCAGTTATATCTTTTGACAATGTTTTTATTTTGGACGATGTCGTTAAAACTAACTCAGTGCAATTTTTAGGTTGTTTAAGAACTTCCACAATATCTGGTTGATCAGGCCAAACATTAAGGTTATCCTTGTCCAACACACAATCTTGCTCTTTCATACTCTTACACTGTCCTCTGGTCAAAACAGCAATCATGTCATTATTCATGCTTTTCAATTCCTCAGATGTCAAGATAATTCTTGATAATGCATCCGCGGTGACATTTTCACTTCCTTTCACATACTCAACGTAAAAATCATATTCCTCAAGGCCTAATCGAAATTTTGTTAACCGGCTGGATGGGTCAGTAAGGCTAAATAAGTATAATAAAGGTTTATGGTCAGTTACTATTTTAAATCTGCGTCCATATAAATAAGGCCGAAAATGCTTTACAGCCCAGTAGATAGCTAAAAGTTCTTTGTGAATAATAGGGTAATTTATTTCCGCTTTATTTAAACTTCTACTGGCGTACGCCACTGGTCTATTATTTTTATTTGAGAGTACTGCTCCAATAGCTAACTTTGACGCATCAGTTTGAAGTATAAATTCATTTTTCTCTGCAAAATCAGGATACTGTAAAACTGGATATTGACTTAGTGCGTTCTTTAGGATTTTAAATGAGTTGTTACATTCATCCGTCCATTCAAACCTTGCATACTTTCTGCACAATTTGTTTAGGGGTACAGATAGCTCCGCAAATTTCGGAATAAACTTTCTGTAGTAATTTGCAAAAGCCACGAAACGTTTAACTTCGTCTGAATTTTTTGGAACGGGATATTCGTCTAAAGCTTTAATTTTTTCAGGATCAGGAGATATTCCTTTATCACTAATAATGTGACCTAAATAAAGAATTTCTTTCCTTAAAAACTCGCATTTTAAGGGATTTAGTTTTAAATTTACTTTACGAAGTCTAGTAAAAACGTCCATAAGGTTTTTGTTGTGTTCCTTAAGATTTCTCCCGAATACTATTAGATCGTCAAGGTAAACAAAACATTTTTCGTAGTTTAGACCTGCCATTGCAACTGTCATTATCCTAGAAAAGGCACTGGGGCTAAGTTTTAGCCCCATGGGCAATCTTTTCATTTGCCATTGCCCCCGATCAGTTGTAAAGGCTGTCAATTTTCTACTTTGTTCATCTAGTTCCACTTGATAATACCCCTGACTTAGATCTAAATGCGAAAAATAAAGAGCTCCCGCAAGAGAATCCAAAATATCAACCACATTTGCAATAGGCCACTTGATATCTACTAAACTACGGTTTAAAAATCTGTAATCTAAAACCAATCTGCTACGTTTCTCTCCTGATGTTTCACTCTTTTTCGGTACCAGTAAAACAGGCGACGACCACTCACTCTGCGCACTCTCAATTATATCATTATCGCACATTTGGGAAATTTGCTTATTTATTTCCTCCCTCTGGGATTGAGGCAGTCTATAAGGTTTTATATAAACTGGTTGAGTGTTCGGTTTGACTTGAATTGACTGTTTATAAATATTTGTTACAGATAATTTATCCCCAGGCATATGAAATATGTCTGCAAATTTAGCACATAATTGATCTATTGAATCTTTCTCTTCTTTATTCAAGTAGGTAAGTTTAAGCATGTCAAATAACTGTTTTACTCGATTAACTGAAATATTTTGAGAAGTAAACTGACAACAATCATAATTGCTGAGCTTCTCAGTTTTAGGTAAGCAATTTCTCAAGCGTACTTCACTTTCCCGTGTATTCAAAATTTTAACCGGAACTTTCCCATTCACTGGTTGTGCAATCACTCCTGCTACAAACACACCCTGGCATAACTCACTTGGCATAACAACACATTCCTCATTTAACCCTGTCTCAAGGTACTGAATACTTTCACACCTTGCAGGTAACACTAATATATGACTACAACAAGCATTTAAGTCTAAAATAACATTCTTTCCCTCATTGAAAAGATCTAAAGTATTTTCCTCATAGTTTAATTTAGCTTTATACTTCCCTAAAAAATTTCTCCCAATTATACCATCTGTATGACATTCCAACGAATCAAATACATAAAACTTTTCCCTAAATTGTATGTTTCCTATAGCGAGATTTAAGTATACATAACCTACGGAACATACTCTACCACCTATGCCATTTATTTCAAGATTTTCCTTATGTAAAGGTATACTTGCATCTAAATGCTCTAACTTAAGCGCACACAATGACGCTCCCGTATCTACTAAGAATCCTAAACTTTTGTTGTTTACTCTAAAAGAAACTGAATTTGAGTAATTTTCGGAGTAAGTAAAAATATTATTATGACTATTCCCCTCTACTTTAGGGACGAAAAAATGTTTGCTCCCTAGAAACATCATACGGCAACGTTTCCTGACCTGCATTAATGTCTTGGTCAGCAAAATTTATTTGTCTCCGCGAATTTCCACGATAACCGCGAGTAAACGAACGTCCTCGGTGTCCCCCCTGAAAACGCTGACTTTGCGGATTGCTATTACCATTACCTAAGCGAGAATTATTTTGTTGATAATTAGAAACATGATTGTTATTTCTATTAGTTACGTTTCTATTGAAATTGTTATTAAAATGTCTTCCAGAGTTTCTAGCTCTGTTAAAACCTGCAGAAAAATTTCTGTTGTTTCCTCTTCCTCTAAACATATTGAAAATTTGTTGATTACTGCTTTGAGAGGAAATTTCTTCATCCTGCGCCGCTCTAATGGCATCCTTTAAAAATTCAAAATTTCTAGCAGATATGATTGTGCTGAGTTTATGATTTCTAAGGCCACCTGTAAACCTTTTTATAGCGATTTTTTCGTTTATTGGTCTTAAAATATCAAAAGCTCTTGAATCACCGTCTGCTTGAGAAATTGTCAGATTTACTAAGATATCTTCAAGATTTTTACCAAACTCAGAAACAGTATTATCGCCTTGCTTGGCGGAAAACAATTTTGCCTGAAGGGCGGTATCGGATTGTTTCGTTAAAAGATGTTTTTTTATGTCTCCTAATAATGAATCCATAGACTCGTAACTAGACTTTAATCTCAATTTCGCATTATTTGAAATTCGTGTTTTCAGAATGAATTTAATTAAAATAGGCTTGCCATCATCGTTAAGCATAGAATGATAAAATTCTGCCGCGTCGATTAGTTTATGTGTAATAGCTTCCGAGTCATCCATTACAGGCAAGAGGCTCGTGGCCACTTTCAGGTCAAAAGCCGACATATCTGAATGTATAATTTTCGCGTCCTGGTTATCCCGATTTGTACTTTCCGCGTCTTGGTTATCACTACTCAAACCTTCTGCGAATTGTTTATCAAAATTTATAATTTCCTGATATACTTTTTTAATTTTGTCTATAGTATTTTTAGAATATTCAATGTCTGCTTCGTCGAGTTCAGAATCTTTTATTTTTTGATTAATAGCAGAAACCTCCTCACTCAGTCGAGAGTAAATAGTTTTTGCTTCCCTAACTTTAGTTGAAACGATGGATGTTTTTCGTCTGTCGTAATTTAATTTTCCTAGATAAGTTCTGACATCTGCTAGAGAACTTAAAATTATGTTTAAGTTATCTCCCATGAAAAATATGCAAATCTAATTATTTAAGAGCAAAGTACTTGTTAAAGAGGTCCCTATTTCAATACAATTTACTTAATTCTATAACTTACTTAGTACATTTTTTCTTTTTAATTACTAAATTGCTTAATTTTTTCCATTCTTTACATATCGCCTTGTTTCTTATGTCCATTTTCAGTTTTTTTTTTCCCATAAGTGTAATAACCATCTTTATAATTATCCTAAAAAGAACCTAAAAAAAAAATTTTATACTGCCTCCTCCGTCATTAATTCATCCCTTGATTTTCTTAACTCGCTTCTGTTAATTTCTCTTCGAATAGTTTTTCGTAATTCCTTACGATAACGAAGAATCCCACTATATATGATATACAGGATAACGGCTACTACAAGTGTTAGTAAAAGGTACTCTGACAGCGAAAACCCCTTGTTTGATATTTCGCTCCTTGCGTCTCCATTCGAGGCCTGGTTGATAACTATTTCCTCTTTAGACTTGGCACTACCCATTTTACTCCATATCGGTGCTTTTCTTCTTATGGTTTTTTGGCTGGCAGGATCGCCATGTAATAATTTGATGTTCAGATAGGTTGCAGCAAAGGGTTCAAAGAAAACGGTGTTTCATATTCAACATCAAACTATATTCTCAATCTTAGTCCATGTCGCCACATACATAGTTGTTCCACTTACGCTAATTGTTTATATTACATATTTGTTATATCGACAGTATTGTTATACTAGCTAATCATAATAACTAATTAGAACACTAATACAATATACTAATACAGAGTGTTTTACCCTCATATTACAAAAGTACGTGTTATATAAAGCAGTTTTAAGCACTTGTCCCGTTATAAAACTCGCCGCAAGCGGCTCGTTTTTTAACATGGACGCGTGCTATAAAATGATGCTTTATAAAACGTGTACTTTAATATACTATTTAAGTTCACGTAGGGCTACGTTCAGAAACTTTACAAAGTAAGAGGTACATATTGTTAAATTTATTTTGCTGTGACGTTATCAACGACTTCGATTTCTTACGGAGCTTTAGAGCCTAAATGACAGAGTTTGATAGTGATCACTTTTTGTGTTATAAAATGATTTTAATTATATAAATCCGAGAAGAAATCAATATATATTTTTGACGAAAGGTAGGTTATGTTGTATTTATAGATATCAAATTTAACTTTATAAAAACGATACAAAATTTGTAAAATCGGTTACAATGAAACCCTGGACTCCTTTGCAAATGGCATCAATTTCCATAACAGAGTAAAGTGTTCCTTTATTGTTTATTTTGTAAACGCAGCCTAAGATGGTCGTATAATGCCTCTAGAGAATGGAATAGGGCAGCTATACTCTAAGTGTGTTCCGCGGAACCCTAGGGTTCCGCGATACCTCTGTAGGGGTTCCTCAAGAATTTAGAAAAAAAATCAAAACACCTTCTCTGGTCGAACGTTTTGACTCCGCGGCCGCGCGTAGGTATATTTATTTATTTATTTGTATTTGTATAAACATGTGTTACAATAGCTGGTACAATATCTCATAAGTTTGGTATCAACATGTATACTTGTATACTTGTGAGCGCGCAGTCCCTTTGATAAAAGCCGCCTCTGAATTGTTTACAACGCAATTTTTATATTTCCCTTTTTATTTTTGCTATTTGTTTATCAAAGGCGCCGACTCGAGTATTTTCGAGAATATTCGAGATCGAGTCTAGGACTAAGTATAAAAGCGGCGATCGCGCGTCGCGCCTCGTCAGTCAGTTCGGAGCGATAAGTTCCTACCTACCTACTTACAAGCTCGCTAGCGAGAAACTAGTGTTCATTGTTCTACTGCCTGCTGTATTCTGTTGTCTCAGTTTTATACATTTCTTCATTGTACTAAACTTAGTCTCTTATACGCAGTAACGATTGTGCATTATTTAGACCCCACCATCCTGACGTGTAACATTATAAATAAAGAAGAATGGAACGTTGGCTTAAAGGTGTTAAACGTGTTGCAACAACATCTTCTAATGACGCTGAATGTTCAAAAGCAGTACGCGCGGAGAATATAGCAATCACCGATCCAGACGATGATGCCACGACGTCAAGCTCGACGGTTTCAAAGACGAAAAAAAGGAAGTATGATGAATCATATATTAGTTTCGGATTTGTTGATTCCAACGGCTCACCTCTCTGCATGCTATGTAGTAAACTGCTTCATAATAGTTCCATGGCACCTGCCAAATTGCGCCGACATTTACAAACTGTACACCCCGAGTCTAAAGACAAGAATAAAGAATTTTTTGTTCGTAAAAAAGATCAGTTATTGGAAAGTCAAAAAAATATGATGCATGTAACAAAAACTATCAACGAAAAGGCCACGGAGGCATCATATTTAGTTAGCTATCGCATTGCACAAGCAGGTGAAGCGCACACTATCGCTGAGAATTTAATAAAGCCATGTGTATTAGACATAACAAAATGTATGCTCGATGAAAAATCTGCAAAGCATCTTTCTACTGTGCCGCTATCAAACGATACTGTTTCACGGCGAATCCATGATCTGGCAAGCTACGTCAAACAAGAACTAGTTACACGTCTACAAAAAACACGATTCGCCTTGCAAATGGACGAGTCAACTGATGTCGCTGGTTTGGCTATCTTGCTGGTTATCGTGAGATATCCATATGAAAGTTCTTTTGAAGAAGACATGCTTATGTGTTCACCGCTGCTCACAAACACTACCGGGGAAGAAATTTTTAATAAAATAAATATATTTTTTGAAGAAAATAATCTCAGTTGGAACAATTGCATGGACATTTGTACAGATGGGGCCAAGGCGATGACAGGAAAAACAGCAGGAGCAGTGTCACGAATAAAAAATAAAGCGCCTAATTGTAGTTCCAGCCATTGTATTCTGCATAGACAAGCACTTGCGATGAAGCAAATGCCGTCAAATCTAAAATTAGTTATGGATGAAGCGGTAAAAATAATTAGTTTTATCAAATCACGACCACTACAATCCCGATTGTTCTCATTATTGTGTGAAGATTATGGCAGCAAACATAAAACACTGCTGCTCCATACATAAGTGCGATGGCTGTCTCGGGGTAAAACTTTAACAAGGCTATTTGAACTTAGAGCCGAGTTACAAATGTTTCTTTCAGCAAATACTTCTTTTAATTTGAAGGACCGTTTGTATGATAAAACTTGGTTGTTCCGATTGTCTTTTATGGCGGATATCTTTCAAAAACTGAACGAATTGAATTTATCATTGCAAGGTAAACAGACAACAGTGTTTCAGGCCTATAACAAAATAACTGCCTTCAAAAGAAAATTAGATTTTTGGATTATTTGCGTTGGTAAGAAAGAAATAGAAAGCTTTACGTCACTCAGTGAGTTTGTTAGCGATAACGACTCAGATATGTTTCAAGATGATGTGTTTGAAGAATTGGTCCAATATCTCAGTTCGATGCGCGCATCTTTTGAAAAGTATTTTCCCGAAGAACAGAATACAAAAATGAAACTGAATTCATGGATTCATAATCCTTTTTTACCCAACTTGGAAAAGCCCGAAAGTATGTCAAACGAGATATATGAATCTCTTTTAGAAATGTCATGAGACACAAGTATGGAGTCACTGTTCAAAACGACGCCTCTCAACGATTTTTGGTGCAGAATCCGTGATGAATATCGAATGCTTGGCAAAATGGCTCTGAATATTCTTCTCCCGTTCCCAACAACATATTTGTGCAAAACAGGATTCTCAACCTATGCAGCCACGAAAACAAAATTACGCAATAGACTGGACGCCGAACCTGATATGAGACTTCAACTGTCTTCTATCAAACCTGATATCAACCAATTGATGAAAAATAAAAAACAGTTTCATACCTCCCATTAGTTAGATTTTTTCTTTTTTAATATCTTCTATTATTGTACTTGCCATGTGGTAAAGTAAGTAATAATTAGTAACTGTTACATTGTACTTTTATTATGCTTATTAATAAAGAATACACTTTTAAAAACTATTGTTTTATTGTAGGGTTCCATCAAGTATTTTGCTTCCCAAAAGGGTTCCGTCACCAAAAAAGTTTGAGAACCGCTGGAGGGAATATGTACAAAAACGTATTTATAATTAACTTAAAAACATAGTAACAATCAGAATTTAACGACTTAAGTAATTATGGATACAATCTTAGTGTATACATACAAAGTTATTTAAAGTTGCATAGGAAACAGAGGCGGATCTATATACCTTTAGATCCATACACTCGTGCGCGAACAAAAAATAAATTATATCAGATCTCTCGATGTCCATCAGCGATGGGCATCCGCACCGCACAATCCTTTTATTAGTTTTTTCTTCTTTAGGGAAATCATCTAAATAGTAAATACACTCCCGAAATAATGATAAATGGTGAGTGGCAATACAATCCGGGTTTGAGCATGGACGATTTTCACGGACATTTTCCTAACGTTGCTTTTATGCTGGGGATTTTTATCATTGCCTGAAAAGAACCGTGGCTGTGTTTAGGGAAACAGGTTCTATACAACACAAAAAAGGAGCAGGAAGACCATCTGTAAGAACAGAAGAACTTGTTGCAAAAAATAGGACCAACAATTCTTCTTCGGGAAACAGCTAACCAGACACCAATTTTTTGAGGGTGCAATGTAAACTATACAAAAAAATGGGGATTTTCACTACTCCACATGCGTGCTTTCTGAGAATTCACATAACCGGAGAGGTGGAACCAGGCTTCATCCGAAAAAAATGTCAGATCTAATAAATCATTTATTTCCAATAAACTTTGTGTAAACCATTGAGGGTAATTCCTGCGTCTTTCAAAATCTGCGGCTTGTATTTCTTGGAATACCTACTTGCACTTAATAAGGAAATAAATTTAGCTGCTTCTTAAGAATAGTCCTGCATGTTCCATAAGATCTTCCCACTTCTTGGGACAGGCGTCTTATACAATTTGTTGGCGTATTTTGCATTATTTCACGAACGTTTGCAACAAGTTCTTTTCTTCTTACAGATGGTCTTCCTGCTCCTTTTTTGTGTTGTATAGAACCTGTTTCCCTAAACACAGCCACGGTTCTTTTCAGGCAATGAGAAAAATCCCCAGCAATAAAAGCAACGTTAGGAAAATGTTCGTGAAAATCGTCCATGCACAAACCCGGATTGTATTGCCACTTACCATTTACTCTAACCCCGTTTCGAAAATACGCTTCAACCATGAATGTGTTGTACTGTTCCGTAAAGCCCATTGTGTGAATTGTTCAAGAAATTGGAAAAATTAGCGATGAATCAAATTACTTACAACGACTGTCAAAGATGACGGAATAACTGATTGATTGTTAATTCAGGTAGTTACTGACACCCAACAGGTATTAAGCTCTACGGGTAAGCATTACGTCCTTAGATGCAGGGCCCTCTTTGATGCAAATAATTTTTGCTCGCACGGTATAATGTCTTCATTTATTATTACGTAGTATTTTGTTGAACTGAACAAAACGCAGTCTCGCGTACTCCTTTTTGTTCGTCGAGCAAAGCTGCCAACAAAACCGTGGTCTGCGGGCTACTTCTAAACGAATGGACCCCACTATAGCATCCCACAAAAAAAAACGATATTCAATAAAACATTTAATTGTCGTTTTCAGTGAAATATTAGCAGCAGTGTTGCCGTTTCAGTACATTTGTACTAAATCTAGTACATTTTAGACAGCAAAGTACAAAAGTACATTTTACCATAAATGACCTGAATTCTAGTACATTTTTCCATTTTCGAAGGGGAACAAAATAATTAAAAATAAAATAATTTCATTTCATTAAAATGTTGATATATTATTTAATACAAACCAACAATTCATTTTTAAAACGATGATTTTATAACTATCATATCGTCCAACATTATCGTCTATATTCACTCCTCTGAACGCGCCTGTTTGCGAATAAAATCTGTCTTCTGTGGTTGTATAAAAATGTTTCTACCTCTGGCAGCAGCCCTGGTTTTGTCGTCACAAAATGTGCTAAACGTATATTTTCAGGGCTTAATCTTATTAAAAGAAAAAACCGAAATTTGTTGGAAACTTCCACATGCCACAATTTACTATTAACAAAAGAGTTATTAAGACAGACAACTTGCTGGGAGTGGCAACCACCGCCAGAATTAACAAAAAAAAAAATTTAGCTAAATAATAAATTTATTCAAATGTTCATTTTATTTTTATAATTTTTTTATTTTTAGGATTAAGATTATCATTAACATATTATAGATCTGTTAGGTTTTATGTATTTAAACCGTTAAAATAATATAAATATAGTGTAAAATACCGTATTTGTTTTACAAAAAAAAATATTTTCTGTGCCAACCCCAACGGTGCATTTTACCTGAAATTTTAGTACATTCTAGTACATTTTCCAGCTGCTTGTCAGTACATTTTAAAATCTGGTTGCGGCAACGCTGATTAGCAGTCGACGAAAAGCCTTGACACCGCACCCTAACCCGCTCGGGCGCCATCGGGCACACTATATATGAGTCATCTCGGGTGCTAATCAGCGGCCGTATCCGATTTCTGGGAAACTACATAAATCAGCGGTACTCGAGCCGGGGGTTAACAGGCTCCCAATGGCCTACTCTCGCCTAATTATGTCACCTATCGGATGACATGAGAATGGTGACTTCAGTAGCGTGCTCGTCGTGTTTTTCCGGAGATAAAACAATAAACGCTCGCTAATTGAATAGGAATTGATAGGAACTTATTCGTAAAGTTTTAGGTTTTCAATCGTATCATATTAATATTATAAGTATGAAGCCTAGCCTTTGATAGAGCAATATTTGCTACTATTAAAAAATCTTAACACATTCGCTGCCATGGCGGACACCGGTGTCTGATCAGCTATGATTTTACCACGCCACGGGGTCATTTCATATCAAATCAACCAAAATAAAAGAAGTTTTGGCAGATCACCTCACCGATTTCGATAATTTTTGGTACAGTTATTCTACCCATCTGGTAGTTGAAAAATCCAAAATTTCAAATTTTTCTGATAAGTAGTTTTTTTTAAATTGATTTTTGAAAATCAAAAAAATGACGAATTTCCCAAAACATGTACTAAGACAAATCGAGATATCTCTAGAACTACTTACACTAGGGCAGTGAGTTATATCTCATTTAAAAGGTCTTGAAAATACCTTTGAAATGAGGTATTACTCAATGTCGGTGTTTTGAAAAAAATATTGAAAATTTTGAAAAAAAAAAAATTTCAAATTTTTCAAAAAAGTATATTTTTATTTTTTTCAAAAAATTATATTATTTTTGTCAATGTTTTAGCAAGATATTTACCAAATTTCGGAATGGAGAAATGATGGGATCATAGGGAAAAAAATATTAACATCTTGAAAACATAGCAAAAATTACAAAAAGTTTTTTATTTAAAACGCCACTTTTCCGAGTTTACCGAGGTGTTTACAAAGTTTGTTAAATTTTTAACTTCCTTTTGTATTTTTAAAGTCAAGCCTGAACAACAGCCTAACGATCCTCCTCCACATCCCCCCCCCCCTTTCTAGCAAATTCAACAAAACCAAAAGTTTCGATGTTTGCTACTTTTTCAAGCAGTAACTGTTAAAACTTGCTGACACGCGCGAATCAAATTTGGTAAGTATTCTTCTACCTCCCCCTACCACCCGAGACACTGCCGCCCATTCAAATTTTTCTAATTCTCTCTTCTAATTTGTATGCCACTCCCCGCTTAATGCTTATTGGTGAAATTAAAACATTTGTTTGAACCTGTCTGCTCTGATTTTATTGCATCATACAAGTTTAGTTCTTCAAAGTTTGTTGATGAATTAACACGTTTAAAAATGGCTCAAAATCAACCACGAGATTGGTCTAAACTTTTTGTTACCAAGTGTTGTAATCCTTTTAAAGTGGGGAAACATGCTGGAAAACTAAGAAATGTTTCAGAAAAAATGTGTGCTTATGTTGGCATTAAACTGGGAATGAAAATTTGTGATGGGTGTAGAATTAAACTTACAAAACTATTAAAAAATTCTGCATCGCCTCAAGCAGGGTAAGTAAAGAGATTTTTTTATTTTCTTAAAAATAAAAAAAAACCCCACACATTTTAGTTATTTTAATTTTTGTCAAGAAATTTACCGAATAAATTCTGTTAGAGAATGCTAAGAGTAAATACTTGTTAGACTTTAAGAAAAAAAAACAATATTTTGTAAAAAAATGTATTTTTTTTAGCAAAAAAGTGCCGTTACCATATGGTAACTCTAGCCGTTGAAGGGTTAACCCATTAAATTTTGGTTAAGCCAGTGGCTGATTAGGGGGGTTTGAAGGTCTGATTCAACCGATTTGTGTAGGTAATAAATTACATTTTTTTCAGACCATCCACGGCTATTGAGTCTCCCAGTTTTAAGGCTGAATCGGATGACTCGCTTGACGTTTTAAACCAGTCTCTAGAGCTCTTAGGAGAATCGCCTATTAAAAGAAAAAGAGTAACTAGTCAGAAAGTAGAGAAGGTAAAAGCAGTCATAGAAAAAAGATTAGTAGAAGAAACACGTTTGCCAGGACTAGGAGGCGACCCACCCGAAAATTTAGTTTGTAATCCACATGAGTGTGAAATAATAAAGCAGCTTAAAGAAAAATTTTGTCATACAATAAAACGGAGTGAAAAAATGCTTTTGTTGTCATGTTTGCCGTTAAGTTGGAGTAGGTCCACAATTGAAAAAGAGTTTGGGGTATCCCAGTACATGGCTAGAGCCGTAAAAAAAAATGATCAAGGAAAAGGGTATTCTTTCCATGCCAAATCCTAAGCCGGGAAAAACGGTGTCAAATGAAACTGTTGCAGTTGTGACGGAATTTTACTTAAGGGATGATATCAGCAGGATGATGCCAGGGAAAAAAGATTGTATAGTTATCAAAAAGGAAGGCAGCAAAGAATATGCACAAAAAAAATTGCTTTTGGCCAATTTGAAAGAAATTTATGCACAGTTTAAGGGTGAATACCCGAACGTTAAAATCGGTTTCACTAAATTTTACGAACTGAAACCAAAAAACTGCATTTTTGCAGGTAAGAGTGGCACACACACAGTATGTGTTTGTACTATACATCAAAATGTTAAGCTGATGATCAGTGGCTCTAAAATAAACAAATTCATTGTTGATGACAATAACAAAGCAGTTTTTCCTGATTACCACGCATGTTTATCAAAAATAATTTGCAATCCACCAAACGTAAATTGTTTTTTTGATAATTGTTCAATGTGCCCAGGAATTGAAAATTTAAAGCAAATTTTGATCGAACAGTTTGATGAGTCCTTCATTGATAATATCACCTACAAAAAATGGGTTTCAGTAGATAGGTGTAATATGGAGACCATTATTAAACCTGTAGAATATTTTGTTGAAGAATTAATACAAGATTTATTAAAATTAAAAACGCACTCATTTATTTCTAGTATGCAAAAAGAATTTTTTAACGAAACGAAAGCAAATTTAAAAATTGGCGAGGTGCTTATCACATCTGATTTTGCTGAAAACTATTCATTTGTTCTGCAAGATGAGGTACAATCGTACCATTGGACGACTAGCCAGGCCACACTTCACCCGTTTGTAATTTACTACAGGACTGAAACAGGTGAAATAAAGCATTTAAACTATGTTTTCATCTCGGACTGTTTATTACATAACACTATAGCTTTTCATTTATTTCTAAAACAGTTAATAGCTGACCTTAAAGAAAAAATCATAAACATAACAAAAATCTATTATTTTTCTGATGGGTGCGCAGCCCAATATAAGAATAAAAAAACTTTGTTAACCTATGTTACCATGAAGAAGAATTTAAAATAAAAGCGGAGTGGCATTTCTTCGCTACTTCACACGGAAAAAGCGCTTGCGATGGCCTAGGTGGTACGGTAAAACGTTTGGCAACCAGGGCCAGTCTACAAAGACCCTACGAGGATCAAATTATGACGCCAGAACAACTTTTCGAATTTGCGCAAGAAAATATTCCAGGTATCAACTTTAGATTTAATAATACTGCTGAGTATGAAAGGCACGCAATTTATTTGGAAAAAAGGTTTGCTGAAACACAAACCATTCCTGGAACTCAAAAAATACACTCGGTTATTCCAGTATCAAAATCAAAAATTATAACCAGAAGCTTTTCATTCAGCGTGGAACAAAAAACCCAGGAACTTGTTAGTTGTTCTGAAATTACAAGAAATGAATTAATGTTTCTTCAATCTGGTTTTGTTACTGTTCAGTATGATAAGTTATGGTGGTTAGCGTGTATTATTGAAAAAAAATGAAGAATCTGATGATCTTAAAATTATTTTTTTGCATCCAAATGGACCATCTAGTTCATTTTATTATCCTACGCCCCAAGATATTTTAGTGATTAAAAGAGATTCTATAATAAAGAAGGTTCAGCCGGTTACTGCTACAGGTCGAACTTACACACTTACTAAAGAAGAAATGTTAAATTCTTCAAAAATTTTAGAAAAAAAAATTAAAGCTAAAATCTAATTTTAATTTAGGTACCTATGTATTGTGGATTTCGGATTTGTTGTAAAATTTTGTTTCTATTAAAAGTAAAAGGCGTTGTTTGTGTTACATCGTTGTCAAAATAAATACCATTTTTTGTTTGTATTTATAGTGTCAATATTGTTTTCACCTTGTTCCCATTATTTCTCCATCCTGAAAATTTGTGAATATCTTGCTAAAATAGTGACAAAAATAATATAATTTTTTCAGAAAAATAAAAAAATACTTTTTTGAAAAATTTGAAAATTTATTTTTTCAATATTTTTTTCAAAACACCGACATTGAGTAATACCTCATTTCAAAGGTATTTTCAAGACCTTTTAAATGAGATGTAACTCACTGCTCTAGTGTAAGTAGTTCTAGAGATATCTCGATTTGTCTTAGTATATGTTTTGGGAAATTCGTCATTTTTTTGATTTTCAAAAATCAATTTAAAAAAAACTACTTATCAGAAAAATTTGAAATTTTGGATTTTTCATCTGCTAGATGGGTAGAATGAATGTACCAAAAATTATCAAAATCGGAGAGGTGACCTGCCAAACCCCTGGTTGATTTGATATGAAATGACCCCACGGCAGACACCCGTGTCCGCTACATTTATTCAACGACACTGCCCAGCGGGCACACTTTTCTACAAAAGTTTTCATATGAGGTGTCTGTATTGGCGCTGCGGCACAGTCCACTTATCTTGGTTTTTTGATTAGACAATGTACATAGATTTTATACCCTGTGTCTGCTATTGTGTCCGCTATGGCGTGCATACTTAATTTTTTAAATAAATTTCCATACACGCCAAGGCAGACACCCAATGTATAGTACTTATTTCAATAAAAATTTAAAGCGCGTTTTGTATTTATTTATTTATTTTCTTTTAAGAAATGTAATCAAAATGTTAACACATGTGTTGTAATATAATAGACAGATATAAAGAAATCACTCCCTGGTTCTTCATTGGTCACAAAATACATAATTCTTCGGGTTCTGTTATTCATTTTTGCACAAAAATAGAATGTAATAAAATAAATCACGTAAATCGGCCTAAATTTGCAACGGAGAACTAGCAGTAGACACAACGTTATCTTACTTCCAACTGAAGTCTCCTTACACTCCTTACAGTAGGGCTATAGCTCTATATGATGGGCGGATTTGACGTGTCCGCTAAGGTGTCCGCTGTGGCGTATCCATATAAGAAAAATGTCTTCTCAGAGTGTCTTCTGTGGCGCGTTATGGGAAAATGGCTTCACCACGCCATGTCAGACACCGGTGTCTGTTTATGTTTTATTAAAAAAAAACAGGCAAACAATACATCAAAAAAAAAACTGCTATACCCAATAGTCTTAGAATTGCCGTATCTTAGGGGATTCAACCTAGGCCTGGCAGACCATTTTTACAAATTTGGCTTGGCAGCGAATGTGTTAAATTAAAAGAGATCGATTGCAATATTCAAAAATAAAAGGAAAAAATATGGAAATTCAACTATGGCCGAGTAACGATTTTGTTGTAAGAAAACAATTTTTTATTTGCCTACTTTTGAAGTATTTTTATTATTACATTACATTACATATTCTTCAATTCAGTCAATCATAAATTATAAAACTTTTATTCAAACGTGGTACCACCACCAAGTTAGCGCATAGTTCAACTCGACATCTGAATTCCCGATAACAGTTCCTAACTTGCTATATTGAGATATTTGCAATAACTACTCTTATTTTTTCTTTCAAAAAGTTATTATTGAAATTGGTTTTATACACATGCGGCTTCAGATATCCCCATAAATGAAAGTCGATAATCGTGAGATCGGGACTCCTACGTGCAAACTGATTTGGACCATAGGTACCTTTCAATTCATTTGTTCCCAAAGTGATCATGAAGCCAATCATCAAAAGGAATTAAGAATTGGAATTTAAAAAAATCCAAAAAACAAAAACTGTTGTTTCTGACGAACCCTGTATAGTAATCGCAAATCTAATAGTTGAAATTGTAGTTTTAACACTAGCAAATCAAGGCATTAAAAAAAAAAGATCCAAAAAGCTAAAAATGTGGTTTGTGACGAACCCTGTATAGTAATCACAAATCTGATATTATTATTATACACAATGACTTTTTCTTCTATACCTAATAATAAAAAAATTCCTCTTCCAAACTCTATGCGTGGGCACACTGTATACACACGTTTGCCTACCAGAAGTAAATTTAATATTGCAATATAAAAATAGAGATCTCAAAACATTATCTAACATTTTGTCCTATTGATACTAAATCTTGGTAAGCCTGTTTTTCTCTCCTATTAGGTATAGATAAAAGCTATCAAAATCAAAACCACGCCCCATAAAAATGTACAATGATCAAATATCAATTGCAGAAACTGTTATTCTGATCCTGGTTCTGAATAATTTATCAAGAAACCATCAACATATACAAGTATACAAATAGCCTATAATATATTGAGAATGTTATTATTTCACCGGCATCTTTTAAGTCATGAAATAAAGATGCTGATTTGCAAAACTTTAATATTTTCTCAATTAAATTATTATTTCATCATCATCATCAGTTATTCCGTCATTTTTAACAGTCGTTACAAGTAATTTGATTCATCGCTAATTTTTCCAATTTCTTGAACAATTCACACAATGGGCTTTACGGAGCAGCACAAAACATTCATGGTTGAAGCGTATTTTCGAAACGGGGTTACATATACAACACAAAAAAGGAGCAGGAAGACCATCTGTAAGAACAGAAGAACTTGTTGCAAACGTTCGTGAAATAATGCAAAATACGCCAACAAATTGTATAAGACGCCTGTCCCAAGAAGTGGGAAGATCTTAGGGAACATGAAGGACTATTCTTAAAAAGCAGCTAAATTTATTTCCTTATAAAGTGCAAGTATTCCAAAAAATACAAGCCGCAGATTTTGAAAGACTCGGGAATTACTCTCAATGGTTTATCCAAAATTTATTGGAAATAAATAATTTATTAGACCTGACATTTTTTTCGGATGAAGCCTGGTTCCACCTCTCCGGTTATGTGAATTCTCAGAATACACGCATGTGGAGTAGTGAAAATCCCCATTTTTTTGTAGAGTCCACATTGCACCCTCAAAAAATTGGTGTCTGGTTAGCTGTTTCCCGAAGAAGAATTGTTGGTCCTATTTTTTTTTATTAATTTATGCTTGGAGCATGACGGTGGCCAATTTCAACAATTTATGTAATGATTTTTCTTTTTCTTTCTATATATTTTTACTTTGTTAATTTTGTAAACAAAAAAAATAAATTTGTATTTGTCTACTTATTTTATTACTCATTAGTTTGGCATATCATATCATATGAATTTGACAAAATTTTAACCTAGATTTGGTTAGATAGATCGTCCCCGGAAAAATTGTATTTATGTACTCCCTTACATAAGCAGCCTAATGCAGAGAAGTACCATCCTGTTGAAATCATAAGGTTCAATAAACTTGGTGAACAAATCGTTAAAGCTTTAAATGAGGATTTGAACATACTATATGAATAGTTGTGTCAAAATAAATGAAAGTTAAATAATACAAAAACAAAATGTATGATTGTTGGTTCTAAAGTAATGTGTTATAAATATACTTTTCATACTACTTCAAGGGTATTCCTAAACATAAAGGGTAATACTATTGATTATGTTTCGGGGATAAAATATTATCTAACATTTTTTCCTTTTAATACTAAATCTTGGGAAGCCTGATGTTTTCTCTCCTTTTAGGTATAGATAAAAGCTATCAAAATCAGAACCACGCCCCATAAAAATGTACAATGATCAAATATCAATTGCAGAAACTGTGTTGTTTTGGATCCACAATTAAGTTGTAGTAATCATGTAGATCACATGTATAGTCAGATCAGTAAAAATGATGGGTTTTTTAATCGTGTATTGAAATGTTTATCGCAGTGGACAAAAATGTTGGTGTATAATATAATAATTCTACCTCATTTCTCATACGCCTGTTGATTATCGATATCTTATCTCAAAGAGAAAATACAGACTGTAGCTTCAACAAAATAAAGTGATGCGCATTTTATTAAACTGTGACCAATCGCCTATATGTTATAATCATTAAAATGGTTCAATATGCATTAGACAAATCTGGTCTTGATATATAATATTGAACATAACCTACAACCTGGCTTTTTAAGGTCAATTTTGGAAAAACGATTAAATTTTCATAATAAAATTATAATATCAGATCAGGTCAGCATTATTAAGTCTCAATAATTTTTCTGTAAACTGGTGGCACCTATATTCTAGCGATTCTAGCGAAGCAAGTGTATTGTTGTCATTAACTGAACTGGGCTTGAAAGTTTTGTAATTTGGTAACTTACGTTATAGTGGATATAAATCTGAAATTAATTATTCTAAATAGATATTTAAAGTTTTAAAATAGTAACCTTTCATTGAATTGACCTTCTAATATAGTATACTTTTAAGCCTTAGCAGGTACATTCTTTCCGCGCGTCTCTGAATGGAGATAAAGAAAACAAAATTTACCAATTTAATTGGTTACTAATTTATACTGAACTAAAAAATTTTCTTATATTAAAATCTCTTCATACATTTTTATTATTCAAAACATTTTCCTACAATATAGAAAATTCAGCAAAATAAATCGTCAGTTTTATTATAAATTGCTCGGCATTATTCGTTTCCTTTTTAACACCCAACAAAATACATGACAATTTAATTTATCAGGCCTCAGCGATCTGAAACCTAAATAATAAACGACTGTTGCGATATTGTGATTTCTGTTTGGGGGTGTTATAAAAGTCCCACGTTTCTATCAATAAAATTATTTTAACGATGGAATGACAAAATGTCACACAAGATTGAGGAAGCCTCTCGGTTATCGCTTATCGGTTTTATTTATTCTATGTCAGTTTCCTTGCAAAAAAAACGTAAAAACTTGTAATAGTATTAATTAAGTAATTAGTAAAAACCTCGGTAAAAACACTTTATGTAAAAAGGGATCAGTACATATATAAACTGCTCATGACAAAGCTCGATACAATGGATTTTTAAAATCTATATTACAGGTGTGTAGTTGGAAAAGAACATTAGGGATTTTAAAGCGCTTTAGCGAAATTTGAAATATTGCTTTTATTATCTTTCTGTCTTTCACACAAAATATCCATACTTTTATACCGTGCGAGCAAAAATTATTTGCATCAAAGAGGGCCTTGCATCTGAGGACGTAATGCATAGCCGTAGAGCTTAATACCTGTTGGGGGTCAGTAACTACCTGAATTAACAATCAATCAGTTATTCCGTCATCTTTGACAGCCGTTACAATTAAATTGATTCATCGCTAATTTTTTCAATTTCTTAAACAACAAGGAGTGTGGAGTAGTGAAAATCCCCATTTTTTTGTAGAGTCCACATTGCACCCTCAAAAAATTGGTGTCTGGTTAGCTGTTTCCCGAAGAAGAATTGTTGATCCTATTTTTTTCCATGACACAGTTACAGCACAGCGGTATAAAGACAATATTTTGAATCCATTTGTGGAGCAATTACTTGACGACGAACTACGTTTTGGGTATTTTCAACAGGAGGGTGCAACCGCCCAAACCCGCCGAAACTATTAACTACTTACGTAATTTTTTCGACGACAGATTGATGAGTTTTCGATCAGACATTGAATTCCCACCTAGATCACCATGTTAAACGGTTATGGATTACTTCGTTTTTCCTCATTTAAAAAACACTATTTTTAAAACACCAGTTGCAAATTTAGAACAATTACAAGAAAGGATTAACCTCATTTCAAAGGTATTTTCAAGACCTTTTAAATGAGATGTAACTCACTGCTCTAGTGTAAGTAGTTCTAGAGATATCTCGATTTGTCTTAGTATATGTTTTGGGAAATTCGTCATTTTTTTGATTTTCAAAAATCAATTTAAAAAAAACTACTTATCAGAAAAATTTGAAATTTTGGATTTTTCATCTGCTAGATGGGTAGAATGAATGTACCAAAAATTATCAAAATCGGAGAGGTGACCTGCCAAACCCCTGGTTGATTTGATATGAAATGACCCCACGGCAGACACCCGTGTCCGCTACATTTATTCAACGACACTGCCCAGCGGGCACACTTTTCTACAAAAGTTTTCATATGAGGTGTCTGTATTGGCGCTGCGGCACAGTCCACTTATCTTGGTTTTTTGATTAGACAATGTACATAGATTTTATACCCTGTGTCTGCTATTGTGTCCGCTATGGCGTGCATACTTAATTTTTTAAATAAATTTCCATACACGCCAAGGCAGACACCCAATGTATAGTACTTATTTCAATAAAAATTTAAAGCGCGTTTTGTATTTATTTATTTATTTTCTTTTAAGAAATGTAATCAAAATGTTAACACATGTGTTGTAATATAATAGACAGATATAAAGAAATCACTCCCTGGTTCTTCATTGGTCACAAAATACATAATTCTTCGGGTTCTGTTATTCATTTTTGCACAAAAATAGAATGTAATAAAATAAATCACGTAAATCGGCCTAAATTTGCAACGGAGAACTAGCAGTAGACACAACGTTATCTTACTTCCAACTGAAGTCTCCTTACACTCCTTACAGTAGGGCTATAGCTCTATATGATGGGCGGATTTGACGTGTCCGCTAAGGTGTCCGCTGTGGCGTATCCATATAAGAAAAATGTCTTCTCAGAGTGTCTTCTGTGGCGCGTTATGGGAAAATGGCTTCACCACGCCATGTCAGACACCGGTGTCTGTTTATGTTTTATTAAAAAAAAACAGGCAAACAATACATCAAAAAAAAAACTGCTATACCCAATAGTCTTAGAATTGCCGTATCTTAGGGGATTCAACCTAGGCCTGGCAGACCATTTTTACAAATTTGGCTTGGCAGCGAATGTGTTAAATTAAAAGAGATCGATTGCAATATTCAAAAATAAAAGGAAAAAATATGGAAATTCAACTATGGCCGAGTAACGATTTTGTTGTAAGAAAACAATTTTTTATTTGCCTACTTTTGAAGTATTTTTATTATTACATTACATTACATATTCTTCAATTCAGTCAATCATAAATTATAAAACTTTTATTCAAACGTGGTACCACCACCAAGTTAGCGCATAGTTCAACTCGACATCTGAATTCCCGATAACAGTTCCTAACTTGCTATATTGAGATATTTGCAATAACTACTCTTATTTTTTCTTTCAAAAAGTTATTATTGAAATTGGTTTTATACACATGCGGCTTCAGATATCCCCATAAATGAAAGTCGATAATCGTGAGATCGGGACTCCTACGTGCAAACTGATTTGGACCATAGGTACCTTTCAATTCATTTGTTCCCAAAGTGATCATGAAGCCAATCATCAAAAGGAATTAAGAATTGGAATTTAAAAAAATCCAAAAAACAAAAACTGTTGTTTCTGACGAACCCTGTATAGTAATCGCAAATCTAATAGTTGAAATTGTAGTTTTAACACTAGCAAATCAAGGCATTAAAAAAAAAAGATCCAAAAAGCTAAAAATGTGGTTTGTGACGAACCCTGTATAGTAATCACAAATCTGATATTATTATTATACACAATGACTTTTTCTTCTATACCTAATAATAAAAAAATTCCTCTTCCAAACTCTATGCGTGGGCACACTGTATACACACGTTTGCCTACCAGAAGTAAATTTAATATTGCAATATAAAAATAGAGATCTCAAAACATTATCTAACATTTTGTCCTATTGATACTAAATCTTGGTAAGCCTGTTTTTCTCTCCTATTAGGTATAGATAAAAGCTATCAAAATCAAAACCACGCCCCATAAAAATGTACAATGATCAAATATCAATTGCAGAAACTGTTATTCTGATCCTGGTTCTGAATAATTTATCAAGAAACCATCAACATATACAAGTATACAAATAGCCTATAATATATTGAGAATGTTATTATTTCACCGGCATCTTTTAAGTCATGAAATAAAGATGCTGATTTGCAAAACTTTAATATTTTCTCAATTAAATTATTATTTCATCATCATCATCAGTTATTCCGTCATTTTTAACAGTCGTTACAAGTAATTTGATTCATCGCTAATTTTTCCAATTTCTTGAACAATTCACACAATGGGCTTTACGGAGCAGCACAAAACATTCATGGTTGAAGCGTATTTTCGAAACGGGGTTACATATACAACACAAAAAAGGAGCAGGAAGACCATCTGTAAGAACAGAAGAACTTGTTGCAAACGTTCGTGAAATAATGCAAAATACGCCAACAAATTGTATAAGACGCCTGTCCCAAGAAGTGGGAAGATCTTAGGGAACATGAAGGACTATTCTTAAAAAGCAGCTAAATTTATTTCCTTATAAAGTGCAAGTATTCCAAAAAATACAAGCCGCAGATTTTGAAAGACTCGGGAATTACTCTCAATGGTTTATCCAAAATTTATTGGAAATAAATAATTTATTAGACCTGACATTTTTTTCGGATGAAGCCTGGTTCCACCTCTCCGGTTATGTGAATTCTCAGAATACACGCATGTGGAGTAGTGAAAATCCCCATTTTTTTGTAGAGTCCACATTGCACCCTCAAAAAATTGGTGTCTGGTTAGCTGTTTCCCGAAGAAGAATTGTTGGTCCTATTTTTTTTTATTAATTTATGCTTGGAGCATGACGGTGGCCAATTTCAACAATTTATGTAATGATTTTTCTTTTTCTTTCTATATATTTTTACTTTGTTAATTTTGTAAACAAAAAAAATAAATTTGTATTTGTCTACTTATTTTATTACTCATTAGTTTGGCATATCATATCATATGAATTTGACAAAATTTTAACCTAGATTTGGTTAGATAGATCGTCCCCGGAAAAATTGTATTTATGTACTCCCTTACATAAGCAGCCTAATGCAGAGAAGTACCATCCTGTTGAAATCATAAGGTTCAATAAACTTGGTGAACAAATCGTTAAAGCTTTAAATGAGGATTTGAACATACTATATGAATAGTTGTGTCAAAATAAATGAAAGTTAAATAATACAAAAACAAAATGTATGATTGTTGGTTCTAAAGTAATGTGTTATAAATATACTTTTCATACTACTTCAAGGGTATTCCTAAACATAAAGGGTAATACTATTGATTATGTTTCGGGGATAAAATATTATCTAACATTTTTTCCTTTTAATACTAAATCTTGGGAAGCCTGATGTTTTCTCTCCTTTTAGGTATAGATAAAAGCTATC
The DNA here is from genome assembly GCA_963969555.1 of Polydrusus pterygomalis. Taxonomy (NCBI): domain Eukaryota; kingdom Metazoa; phylum Arthropoda; class Insecta; order Coleoptera; family Curculionidae; genus Polydrusus; species Polydrusus pterygomalis. The sequence goes on from OZ018375.1 coordinate 81,227,932, forward strand.
AAAATCAGAACCACGCCCCATAAAAATGTACAATGATCAAATATCAATTGCAGAAACTGTGTTGTTTTGGATCCACAATTAAGTTGTAGTAATCATGTAGATCACATGTATAGTCAGATCAGTAAAAATGATGGGTTTTTTAATCGTGTATTGAAATGTTTATCGCAGTGGACAAAAATGTTGGTGTATAATATAATAATTCTACCTCATTTCTCATACGCCTGTTGATTATCGATATCTTATCTCAAAGAGAAAATACAGACTGTAGCTTCAACAAAATAAAGTGATGCGCATTTTATTAAACTGTGACCAATCGCCTATATGTTATAATCATTAAAATGGTTCAATATGCATTAGACAAATCTGGTCTTGATATATAATATTGAACATAACCTACAACCTGGCTTTTTAAGGTCAATTTTGGAAAAACGATTAAATTTTCATAATAAAATTATAATATCAGATCAGGTCAGCATTATTAAGTCTCAATAATTTTTCTGTAAACTGGTGGCACCTATATTCTAGCGATTCTAGCGAAGCAAGTGTATTGTTGTCATTAACTGAACTGGGCTTGAAAGTTTTGTAATTTGGTAACTTACGTTATAGTGGATATAAATCTGAAATTAATTATTCTAAATAGATATTTAAAGTTTTAAAATAGTAACCTTTCATTGAATTGACCTTCTAATATAGTATACTTTTAAGCCTTAGCAGGTACATTCTTTCCGCGCGTCTCTGAATGGAGATAAAGAAAACAAAATTTACCAATTTAATTGGTTACTAATTTATACTGAACTAAAAAATTTTCTTATATTAAAATCTCTTCATACATTTTTATTATTCAAAACATTTTCCTACAATATAGAAAATTCAGCAAAATAAATCGTCAGTTTTATTATAAATTGCTCGGCATTATTCGTTTCCTTTTTAACACCCAACAAAATACATGACAATTTAATTTATCAGGCCTCAGCGATCTGAAACCTAAATAATAAACGACTGTTGCGATATTGTGATTTCTGTTTGGGGGTGTTATAAAAGTCCCACGTTTCTATCAATAAAATTATTTTAACGATGGAATGACAAAATGTCACACAAGATTGAGGAAGCCTCTCGGTTATCGCTTATCGGTTTTATTTATTCTATGTCAGTTTCCTTGCAAAAAAAACGTAAAAACTTGTAATAGTATTAATTAAGTAATTAGTAAAAACCTCGGTAAAAACACTTTATGTAAAAAGGGATCAGTACATATATAAACTGCTCATGACAAAGCTCGATACAATGGATTTTTAAAATCTATATTACAGGTGTGTAGTTGGAAAAGAACATTAGGGATTTTAAAGCGCTTTAGCGAAATTTGAAATATTGCTTTTATTATCTTTCTGTCTTTCACACAAAATATCCATACTTTTATACCGTGCGAGCAAAAATTATTTGCATCAAAGAGGGCCTTGCATCTGAGGACGTAATGCATAGCCGTAGAGCTTAATACCTGTTGGGGGTCAGTAACTACCTGAATTAACAATCAATCAGTTATTCCGTCATCTTTGACAGCCGTTACAATTAAATTGATTCATCGCCAATTTTTTCAATTTCTTAAACAACAAGGAGTGTGGAGTAGTGAAAATCCCCATTTTTTTGTAGAGTCCACATTGCACCCTCAAAAAATTGGTGTCTGGTTAGCTGTTTCCCGAAGAAGAATTGTTGATCCTATTTTTTTCCATGACACAGTTACAGCACAGCGGTATAAAGACAATATTTTGAATCCATTTGTGGAGCAATTACTTGACGACGAACTACGTTTTGGGTATTTTCAACAGGAGGGTGCAACCGCCCAAACCCGCCGAAACTATTAACTACTTACGTAATTTTTTCGACGACAGATTGATGAGTTTTCGATCAGACATTGAATTCCCACCTAGATCACCATGTTAAACGGTTATGGATTACTTCGTTTTTCCTCATTTAAAAAACACTATTTTTAAAACACCAGTTGCAAATTTAGAACAATTACAAGAAAGGATTATCCAAGAATGTGGTAACATTTCTCCAGAGATGCTGGTCAACACTTTCGAAAATATAAAGAGACGTGTGAATTTATGCTTGGAGCATGGCGGTGGACAATTTCAGCATTTTATGTAATTTTTTTTTTCTTTCTGTATATTCTTACTTTGTCAATTTTGTAAACAACAAAAATAAATTTGTATTTGTCTACTTATATTACTCATTAGTTTGGCATATCATGTCATAATATGAATTTGACAAAATTCCCCATATCATTGTAATCTAAACCAAGCTCTGCGTTTTTTAATCCAAGCCCTCTTTGATGCAAATCATTTTTGCTCGCACGGTATGACAAATTCCTTTTATTTATTTTGACAAAAACTAATTATATTGACAACTAAGTAACAACTATCAACCAGTACAGGGTGTTTTTTAAGGTCGACGAGCGGCCATATCTCGGAAACTACTGGGCATAGAAACTCAGAAAAAGAAAAATGATGATTAAAGTGGCCATGAGAAAATTCTGGAAATATTTTTTAAGTTCCGCATTTTGCCGCAAGAGGGCGTAATTGAAAAGTAAATTTTAAAATTTTACATAACTCCGAAAATTCCACATTAAGGTATAGGTTTGATAACACCATTTTAAAGTTTGGACAATTATGCATCATTTTAGTCTTATGCTCATTGGCGTACCGACTTTATTAAGAGTGGGGGAAGCTGTTGAAAGTGTAATCATTTAAATCGCTGTAACTTATAAACGACTTATCCGATTTTAGCAAACTAAAGACTATTTGGAAGAAAAATATATGCACTTTCACCAGTCGTATTTAGTTGTCCATAATAGTTCTCAAAAAAAATTCTAAAGGGGGCAATTTGTAATAATAACAGTTTTTTCGATTTTATCCCGAAAATTCAAATTATACGTTATAACTATGACATCATAATCGAAAAGTAGATGAAATTTGCAAGAAAATATGTAAAGACCGCAGTTCGATATCCTTGTTCGTTTCAGAGTTATTGCCAAAACAATAATTTTTAATATAAATTGCGCCCTCTAGCAATTTTATTAGAAACTATCGTGTACCATTAGATACGACAATTGAAGGTACTTCCAAACAAGCTTAAATTTAGTAAAATCGGATAAGTCGTTTAGAAGTTACAGCGATTTTAATGTTTACACTTTCAATAGATTCTCCCACTCTTATCAAGTGAAAGTGTAAACATTAAAATCGCTGTAACTTCTAAACGACTTAACCGATTTTACTAAATTTAAGCTTGTTTGGAAGAAAAAGGTAAGTACCTTCAATTGTCGTATCCAATGGTACAAGATAGTTTCTAATAAAATTGCTAGAGGGCGCAATTTGTATTAAAAATTATTATTTTGGCGATAACTCTGAAACGAACAAGGATATCGAACTGCGGTCTTCACATCTTTTCTTGCAAATTTCATCTACTTTTCGATTATGATGTCATAGTTATACCGTATGATTTGAATTTTCGGGATAAAATCGAAAAAACTGTTATTATTACAAATTGCGCCCTCTAGCAATTTTATTAAACACTATCGTGTACTGTTGGATACGGCGATTGAAGATACTTACCTTTCCCTTCCAAACAAGCTTAAATTTAGTAAAATCGGATAAGTCGTTTAGAAGTTACAGCGATTTTAATGTTTACACATTCAATAGCTTCCCCCACTCTTATTAAAGTCGGTACGCCAATGAGCATAAGACCAAAATGATGCATAATTGTCCAAGCTTTAAAATGGTGTTATGAAACATATACCTTAATGTGGAATTTTCGGAGTTATGTAAAATTTTAAAATTTACTTTTCAATTACGCCCTCTTGCGGCAAAATGCGGAACTTAAAAATTATTTCCAGAATTTTCTCATGGCCACTTTAATTACCATTTTTCTTTTCCTGAGTTTCTATGCCCAGTAGTTTCGGAGATATGATAATATGTACAACTTATAGAATCTGTGCAAAGAAGACTTACCAATAATTTAAACTACCGTTTTCATAGGTACCAGCACCACAGAACTTACGAGTGTAACCTCGCCTATTATAAGATTGATAGTCTTGCGCTAAGAAGGAGGTTTTTTGATATATTATTTGTTTATAAAGTTTACAACAGTCACATTGATTCCCGGTATTGTCTGGAATATCTTTCTTTAAATTGTAATCCTTACGTAATAAGATCTCGCAACCTTTTGCAGGCACCACAGTGTACAACAAACTATTTTCTCTATTGGCCATTGGTCAGATGCATAAACTCCTTCAACGCCGCGGTTAATATAAATTCTAATATTGATATTTTTAACGACTCAATCTACAACTTCAAGAGTAAAATACGTATAGAGTATTGACTTCATAAAAATGTATTTTCTTTAATTTCTATTATTAATGATTGTTATAACATTTATTTAATTATGACACTATTATTTGACTTTTGCACTTAGCGGTTTCTGCATCCGGCCTATTTGAGCATTGTTATTATAAAATATGTAAAATGTTTAATGTAATGATTTCCATATAACATATTTATATCTTGTGTTTACTTTACGAGTAATACATTTATATTTCTAATATGTAATCTGCCCTATAATTGGATGCTCAGAGCATCTGTTGGGCTTAGCTGTATAAATAAATAAATAAATAAATAAAAATATGGCCTCTCGTCGACCTTAAAAAAACACCCTGTATAGGTAAATGAGGGTAGCTGGTATATAAAATTGATTTAATCTATTGAACAGTTTCTTGTAGATTAATAATGTGGTACGTCTATGACGTAACAAAAGCGCCTCAATATAATACAAGGTGGAAACGAAGTCGTGCAAAAAAATAAAAGCTTCAAGTAAGTTTTGTTAGTCGTACTTTTTCATGCTATATTGTAAAGCCACTTTATAACCCAAGTAAATAGGTGGGTTTGTTTAAAATATTTCTGGACTGGAAAAACTAAAAGTATTCTTCCACAAATTTATTAGAATAAAAATATTCAATTAGGGTATCAACATGTTTCGAGCGTAGAAACGTTCATCATCAGGAGACAGAAAAAGCTTTGCTGATGGTGTCAGAAGAAGAGAAAATGGTAGAAGATATATAACCTTAACACGTTGACAGCCATTCCGGTCTATAGGACCGAGAGTAAATGGTTCCAACTTTAAAAACGCGGCCTACTAGACCATGATGCAATTTATCGCACGCGCCAACTAGCTCCATTGGACCGAGATCATTTTTAGTTTCCCAGGGCCAACGGTCTGTTCTCATCGGGGAATATTCGCTGTGATAGACCGAGCTGGCGCATGGGACAAGTTTGCACCACTCAGTCAGAAATTCTGAATCCGCAAAGCGATTTTTTTTTAAATTGACGCCAGTGCCCATTTCATTTGTCCTACTTCATGCAATGTCACAAACGGCCTCCCGGACTTTTTTTTGGCAAGGCGCCATGATAAAAAAAGCGAATATGGCTTCGGCAGTCAACGTGTTAATGGAGCTTCTATGGAATATATCAAAAGGTGTGTTGGTGTATTAAATGAACAGCGAAAAAAAATAATTGAAATTTATATCGCACTAAGTACCTACCTACGTAAAAAAATATACAGGGTTGAGAAAAATTACCAGAACGGTCGATTATTTCAAAATATACAGGGGTTATCAAAAAACGTCTTATATAAAAAATGTAGGGCTGTTAAAAATCTACATATCGGTGATAAATTGAAATATACAGGGTCGCCCACAAAGTTGTGGAGAATGATAGTTATATTTTTTTAAATGGAACACCCTGTATATTTTTACTTATTTTGATTTTCGACTCAATTTTAAACATTTTTTATTAACCATGTGCTATACCTAAATTCATTACTTTCCTAGAAATCGGCGTTTCAAATAATAACGTACGACGATGCGATTTTCGAACATAGTGAACAACAAATAAGGCACGACCATGGTTACTAATAAATAATTAATAGTTTGACATCTGAAATTCAAATTCTGACAGAAATAGACAAAAAAGAAAATAGCATGGCATTTTTACTTACTGAAACAGAGAGAATTGATTTTTTAATTTTAAGGGGGGTTGGCGACAAACAGAGATCATATCAGGAGGTATGTAATATTTACAATAATTTGCATCCAGACAGGCACATTAAAAAAAAATGCTGTTTTTCGAACTATTGTGCGTTACAGAATGACTGGTACTGTAAAAAACCGCCCAAGATCTGGAAGACCTAGGACTGCTACCTCCGAGGAAAAAAAGCTGGACATTCTGCTTGCGATAGGAGAAAATCCCAAACAATCCACCAATCAGCTTGCTTTGGATCATGAAATTCATCAAAAATCTGTACGAACCGTTCTTTATACTGAGAAAATGCATCCATACAAAATTAATGTTGTACAAGAACTTTTTGACGTTGACTGTGATCGAAGGCTAGAATTTTGCGAAATAATGACTAGAAATATGGAAGAAGACCCGAATTTTTCAAACAATATTGTGTTTTTGGATGAAGCGACTTTTACACTACACGGAATGGTGAATAAAAGCTAAATTACCGTTACTGGGCGCGAAATAACCCTAACTGGTATGAAGAGCTGCATACACAGTTCCCAAGAAAAGTTAATGTCTGGGCTGGATTGTTTGCGGGACATGTAATTGGACCCTTTTTTATCGAGGGAAATTTGAACGGTGATCGATATCTCCGGCTTCTTCGGCAAGAAATAGTTCCAGCTATAAACAATTTAAATGCTGATATTAACTTAACCTGGTATCAGCAAGATGGAGCTCCTCCGCATTTTACTCGCGAAGTTACAGAATTTTTGGATGTTACGTTCCCAAATCGATGGATAGGAAGAAGGAGGGCCTATCGAATAGGTCCCCCGATCTTTCGCCATTAGATTTTTTTTATTGGGGTCACCTGAAAAACATAGTTTATCAAAATAAATCCAATAATTTGGAAGAATTAAGAATGAAAATTGCCAATGAAAGTGCGAGAATAACAAGGGAAATGGTTTTAAACACCCAAAGACATTTTTGCGATAATTTGTATCATTGTCAGTTAGTAAATGGGGGTCATTTTCAACACTTATTAAAAAATAGAGCCGTTTTGCCATGATTTGTTATACGTTTTTGTTTAAAGTTAACTTAATAAATTGTTTCTTGAAATTTATTTTGTGTTTTGTAGCTGATCAATTTATGTAGGAAAATAATGAATTTAGGTATAACACATGGTTAATAAAAAATGTTTAAAATTGAGTCGACAATCAAAATAAGTAAAAATATACAGGGTATTCCATTTAAAAAAATATAACTATCATTCTCCACAACTTTGTGGGCGACCCTGTATATTTCATTTTATCACCGATATGTAGATTTTTAACAGCCCTACATTTTTTATATAAGACGTTTTTTGAGAACCCCTGTATATTTTGAAATAATCGACCGTTCTGATAATTTTTCTTAACCTTAACCTTGAAGTAAAATTATAACATAATTGTTTGAAAAGGAGAAGTCCCGACAAACTGAATGGAAGGGGAAGTAAAATTACACTTCTAAAAGGAAGATTTTTTAAAAAAGGGTCAAAAGACCCTGTAAAACATGAAATAAAAAAAAATATTTATAATAAAATATTGACTAAATGTAGCAGTATTTGGGCGTGGTCCCAAATAAAGTTTTCCCTACCTTCCTAAAATGTCTGTTGATGACTGTTAACACAGTGTGTTTTCTATCTAATGCATTTATTTGGTTTATTTAAAAAAAATAATAAATAATGATTCCAAGATATCAACCGGGTGTCCCAAAATAAAATTGAGATAATTGAGTAATGCAAACTAAAATATTTTAGCTACGAAAAGTTTATACATTTTGATAAAAACATCGTTCTTATGCTTAAATAGTCGATTTAATTATTATTTTAGGTAAATTATAATTTTTAATATTCTTAGTAGGTAAGTATTTTAAAATTTATTTATTATAATATAGGTACAGGGTCCCAAAAACAAACCCAGACCAATCACAAATTCGGGAAGTGATATAAAAATATTAACGACTTACATAAAACTAATTTATGATTGGTAGTAAGTGCAACTGCATAATATAACTGCAATAAACAAATGCCGACTGTAATCCAGCAAATTTCTTTCTTCCCGTAATAAATTATTAAAATATTGTGTCAATAATTAATGCTCGTGGTTGATGTTTATTATTGCCTAACCAGGAGTAAGTATTTAGCTATTATTGGTATTTTTTTTTAACTTTTCGTGTTCGTTTAATAAATCAGTTATAAAATAATTGTTAAGGCTATAAGAATATTAACAATTGCGAGCAAAAATTATTTTCATCAAAGGACGTACTGCTTATGAACATGCTCTTCAGCCTATTATTCACAATACAAAAATTTGCTTTAAAAATTAAATCATCAAGTAAACTTTGTTTTAAAAAATATACCGGTCGAGCAAAAATTATTTGCATCAAAGAGGGCCTTGCATCTAAGGACGTAATGCTTAGCCGTAGAGCTTAATACCTGTTGGGTGTCAGTAACTACCTGAATTAACAATCAATCAGTTATTTCGTAATCTTTGACAGTCGTTACAAGTAATTTGATTCATCGCTAATTTTTCCAATTTCTTGAACAATTCACACAATGGGCTTTACGGAACAGCACAAAACATTCATGGTTGAAGCGTATTTTCGAAACGGGGTTAGAGTAAATGGTGAGTGGCGATACAATCCGGGTTTGTGCATGGACGATTTTCACGAACATTTTCCTAACGTTGCTTTTATTGCTGGGGATGTTTATCATTGCCTGAAAAGAACCGTGGCTGTGTTTAGAAAAACAGGTTTTATACAACACAAAAAAGGAGCAGGAAGACCATCTGTAAGAACAGAAGAACTTGTTGCAAACGTTCGTGAAATAATGCAAAATACGCCAACCAATTGTATAAGACGCCTGTCCCAAGAAGTGGGAAGATCTTATGGAACATGCAGGACTATTCTTAAGAAGCAGCTAAATTTATTTCCTTATAAAGTGCAAGTATTCCAAGAAATACAAGCCGCAGATTTTGAAAGATGCAGAAATTACTCTCAATGGTTTACCCAAAATTTCTTGGAAAGAAATGATTTATTTGTAAACAACAAAAATAAATTTGTATTGGTCTACTTATTTTATTACTCATTAGTTTGACATATCATGTCATTGACATCATCAATTTGACCAAATTTTAACGTAGATTTGGTTAGATATATCGTCCCCATATCATTGTGATCTAAACCAAGCCCTACGTTTTTTAATCCAAGCCCTCTTTGATGCAAATAATTTTTGCTCGCACGGTACACGTATTTTAAAATGATGCAAAATTCAAACAGCAGTGGATCGCATCACGCGGTTTTGAAACCGCCTTGGCACAGGGTCTTATGCATCCACCGCTAGCTGTTTTCTTGCTTAACGCGATTCTAAAATACCTGGAATTATATGCGACTGGCCAGATACGACAGTTTTCAAAAGTGTGTTTGAGACCCAACGCAAGTTATTTTATTTAATTAACGAATTGGAGTAAAAATGGATCTAGATTTGTTTTGACAATGTCGCCGCCTCGACAAAAACCGCGCCAAAACCGCTATATGTGTCTTGTTACTGCTGCAGCAGCGTCAACCACCGTCTCGGCAGAAACCGCCAAAGCTTCGGTTTCCTACAAAGCGGCACCGCAAAAAAGCGGCCGTAATTTGACCGCGAGCCTCGCCACGAAAAACCGTGTATTTACTTGCAAATCAAAGTATGTTCCTTCAGAGCGTTCAGCGCAAAAAATACGGCACCGTATTTTCTAAAGCGGCCGCTCTGTACGTTGGGAGATAGCGCAAGCACGATTTTTGACGGTGCGCTAGTATTTTATCGAATCGTATGTAATGTTACTCTCCAATAATATTCACCGTCCAAAGCGACCGTACTACTGTTGGCAAAATCGACAGCCAAATAACGGCCGCTCTTTTGCGGTGCCGCTTTATAGGAAACCGAAGCTTAAACGCCGTGTGTGACATCGCCCATGTCCAGTTGCGAAGCGCTAACCCGAAAAAGATTCAAAATCTTCGGAAACGCAGCGACAACATCCCGCATGACAAACTTGGTCGGAAACTATTGGACCGTGTAGAAGGAACAAACCTGTTCTAACAGACTGCGGCCACAAGAATAAATTGTTATTTATTCTTGTGCTTATTTATTCTTGTGCTGGGGCGCACAATAAGCCAGAAGGCTGCAGCGTAAGAAGCTTAGGCCACACACCCGACGCTCGCCTTTAACCAATCAAGCATTACTTTGTATCAATAGAGTCGCGACTATAATCAAATTTCTCTCAAAACAAGCCGCAGCGTTGCTAAGTCACCTGTCATTTATGGAACCTTGTTGAAATCTGTTCTATTTTACGTTAAGATGTTGGCGACAGAGACAGGACTGGGCTAAGTTCCTTTACCATCGCATTCACCATTATTTAAACTTGTACGGGGATCTTAATGATTTATTATTAGCAAAATGGCTTGCTGTGTTAATTTTATTTTCCTACGACCACCTATGAAAATGAGAAATAAAGCACGCCTAACTTGGTTAGAAAGTCCATTATATCACACGCGTGTTGGAATATTTTCTTTCAATATGTGTGTTGAAATATAAAACGGCTGATGGCCGACGAATTTGACAGCAAAACTATTTAAAAAAAATAACAAATTTACGGGACCCGTGAAGTGAATTGGGGTGCTGGGTGGGGTAAAGTACACTAGAGCTTACTGCAATTATAAAAAATTCTTTATTTTTTTTCGTTATTTTTGGGAACCTAAGAGTATTTATGATAAAAATAATAATATTATATCAAAAAGGGAAAATATGTCAGGCAACCCACCAAACATGTCAACTGAGTTGAACCTATGGAGGACTTGAGGTAGGAGGCCGATTCGGTCCCAAATTAGCATCGGTAATTCAGCTTTACGAGTCGCCGTAAGATGGCGCTCGTGTTCGAAGTGGGCTATCAAATAAATGGTTTCTTATGGACGCAATAACTATTTTTATTTAAATTAGTTCTTTAAGGAACAAATAAGAACTTTTATAATAATTTGCACTTACTTTGTTATACTTATTAGTAAACTCGGCCTGTATAAAGTTCCAACGATGCTTTTTTTAAAATACAGGGTATTAAACATTCTAGCTATACCTTTGGAGCTAGAAAGAGACTTATTTGGCTGCGTTTCCTCTCTGAAGAAGATCCTGTCTTCACCTCGACACAAAGCAAACTCTACTTTTATAAATTGTACCATTATTCATTATAAATGTGGAAATCAATTATTACAATACAACGTTATTTGTTATTTCAAAAATAAAATGTCAATTTGTCAAAAGTAAAAGTCAAAAAGGAAGAAGAAGAAGACGACACCAGCCCACTTGCGAAGCGAGAACATCCATCGGCCAATAGCGAACTAACCAAAAAACCGGGACAGAAATTGAAAATGCTGCCAGTGTCGATCGGCCTCCTACACTCTAGTTCTCCATAGTTGAACCACAGAAAAAAAAAGAGACAGCTATAGAGCAGAAATAGAATACCCTAGGAAATACCGATTTATAATTTTACAATTATCTCGGATAAAAATATCCATACAATGTTTAAGGATGGGACAAGTGAATGTGATTTTAATAAATTTATTTTAGCAATATTCAAAACAAATCGAATATAGATAGACATTTTATAATTAACAAGCTATCGATATTTAACTCCATCTCTATATCTCTATAATGTTGAGGTTATGTTTTAGTTTTGTATTTTGTTTTTTTTGTATGTATATTTAGGTATATTATTGTTTTATTGAAAGAATGCAAGCAGCTAAAAAATCAGAAACGAAATTTATTCACTGTACATAAATAGTAGGTATGATGTGCGTAAGCAAATAGGAGAAAAAGTTATTCTTTTTATTTAATTCTAGGTAAGTTAAAATGTGTAAGTGGGCATTGTTTTTATTTTTTTCAACTCTATAGTTGAAATAAATTTTTCAACTCTAGTGTTGAAAAAATTTGTTTACCACAATGGTGATACCTACAAACTATTAAAAACAAATCAAACTATTTTTGATTATTTTGTCTGGTCGTAGGAAAAATTGTGTACATTACTCGTGTGAAAGTGATTTTTCTCACACTCGGAGAATTTCCGCACTCGGCAAACGCCTCGTACTAAATACCTCCTCGTTTGAAAAGTACCACTTTCAACACTCGTTATGTAATATACTATTACAATTGAAACATCAAACTCAACGTGCGATATAATTATTAAAGTTATGGCGTTATTCATTAGTAAAACATAGAAATGCATTTGATATGCACCATATAAACTTATCAATGGAAAAAGCTATGAACAACCCTGAGAGTTTGACCGCCAGGGGCGGATGGGCCCACCGGCCACCATTTATGTTATATGTTAAATATTTTTTATTTAATTTTTATATTAATAATAAATATTTTTTTTACCTAAATGTGTTTTAAATGTAGTAAGTATAGTTTAAAAAAACTAAAAATCACGCTTTAATAATTAATCAGACTAAAAAGCGGAAAATAACTATAGTTTAAAATAATTCTTGAAATTCTTAAAAAGGCAGAAAATAATAATAAACGATAAACATTAGTATTACTGTGAAAAAAGCATGGGGTGCTCGATATACGAAAAATATAGCATAAAACGCCCCATGCTTTTTTCACAATAATACTAATGTTTATCGTTCATTATTATTTTCTGCCTATATTAAGAATTTCAAGAATTATTTTAAACAAGTTATTTTCCGCTTTTTAGTTTGATTAATTATTAAAGCGTGTTTTTTAGTTTTTTTAAACTATATTTATTTTTCATTTTTTAGTTTGAGTTATTGTTAAGACATTTTTTTTTTAAGTAGATTGAGCTAGATTAGCAGATTATTGTATTGTCAGCGGTTCTTGATAAGTTTACAAAATTTAATTAAATCTGACCATTTAAAGTGGGTCAAAATCGGGTTCAAAAAAGTTGGTTACAAACAAACATACATACAAACCCGAACAAACCCGATCGTCTATGCCGAATTATAAGAAAAGAACAATATGTGCAAATTTTTTAAAAATTTTAATTTTCCGACATTTTCCATACATATTTTAGAAAAATTTCGTAATATTCATTAATTGCCATTTTTCTCAGAAAGTATAAACTTTAGAAAAAAATTATATATAGCTAAAAAGTTGTGTCTCGAAGAAATCTACATCTAAGCTCGTCATTATTTTTTCGTATATCTTACGGTTTTCGAGATATCGGCCAAAATATGATTTCTATATTTTGCCTTATATCTCGAAACTGATAATACTTAGACGAAAATTTTAAATAAAAAAAGACGCGCCTTCAAACTTTCCATAAATATAGTTATATAACATTTTTCTCTCAAACTTACAATAACGGAGTTATTCGCAAGAAATAAAAAAACAACAAAAATTTTCAAAATAAAAAAAAAAATTTGTCAAAATTTTATTTTGACGGGTAGCAATTTTTTTTATAATTTTTCTCTATTCTTTTGTTTAATTACTATCGGTTAATGTAATAATCGTGATATTATGACAGGTGTCAAATTTTAACAAGAGAATTTTTTGCGTATTTTTTTCAACTTTCCACCGTCAATATACATACGACCTTATAGTTCTTTCATTATTATCATTTTTTTAAAACGATTTGACATATTGACAGCTGTCAAATTTTTACAGGACAATTTTTTACTTGTTCTTGCTAATAATAAAAAAAAGCGTGTTAAAAAATGAAGTCTGTTTTATTTATTTATGAGTTATTATAAAAAATATGTCGTAAGTGGATGAAAAAATACATATTTATGTCTTTTCATTTTTTTATTGGGTCGACACGACGCGGCGCCGTTTCAATTGACTTCCCGCGCCAGTCCGAGGTGTCCCATCCGCCACTGTTGACCGCCCAAATTTTGTAGAAGAGCCAATCAAGCGGTGCGACTGCTCATGTTTCGCGTTCAATGCTGTGTTGCCATATTATAATTTACGTTCGCGGCGTAGTACAAAGCCGCCAAAATACCCTGTGTTTTTAAATACAAACAGCTGGATTAGTTCTCAGTGAGCGCAAGGTTTGGCAACCTATTCACAACCTATGATTCATTAAAATGGATAAACTAATAATAAATTTGTAATACCAAATGATGTTAAATTAAATGTTTATTCTACCATTGAAATTAAATAATAAACACGAAGAAAATTTAATTTCTGAAACCTGACGCGTAAGCTTGCTACGGCCCACTACTGATCTGAGAACATTTAAGAAGAAACCAGTATCAGCTGTTAATGTCAGATGTGGGTGACAGCTGTCGAAACGCTTTGTTTTTAGAAAAAGTTGACATTATTACCCTTTTAGTATAGTGCAGTCAATATGGTGTAAAAATTCCCTTGACCTGGGCAAAATTGCAACACAAACGATTCTTTTTGCATTCTATTGTGTAAAGTATCAATTTTAACATATTCAAAATCCCCATTAATCCTGGCCCCGGAAATCAGTCAAAATCCAAGATGGCGGCTGAACATTTTTATTTACAAAATTTATAACTTTGTATTTATAAGGTGTAACTTGGTAAAAATGTGTACTGCATCGCCTGTCATGGTGTAATGACAGTACATTCAGGGATATAGCAAGATGTTATGCGTCGTTTGTGAGCTAATTATGGGCAAGCAACTGTAGTTTTTGATGGTTATACATCAGAAAGCACAATAAAAGACATAACCCATAATCGCCGAACAAATTGATGTTATATGACATTAACAGGAAGTAAGGAAATGTTTCTCCCTAATAAGGAAAACAAGCAGAAAATAATTAATCTAATCGCTGAAGAAATACGACAACATGGTTGTTCAGTAATTCATCCAGTTGATGATGCTGATGTTGACATTGTTAAAACGGCTGCAGTGGAATCTTCAAAAATTAAAAATACAACAGTGATAGGAGAAGACACTGCCCTATTGGTATTCCTGATTTATTGATGTAATCAAGCATACCACAAGCTGTTTTTCAGAAGCGATAAAAAATCTTTCAAACATAATAACATTTATGATATCAATGCAATGCCATTAGATATTCGCTCGGAAATTACTTAGCGAACAGTCTATCCAGAATATTCCATATTGGAAAGCAATCAGATTTGAAACGTGTTGTTGAAGATCAATATTTTCGTGAAATTGCACTATCGTTCAGCTCAATAAACCTTAATCCCAGTCAGGTTGAAGAATTTGGAAAGAAGATAATGGTATGTATTTTTGGTGAAAATCAAGATGATACACTAAATACACGTAGGTATAGAACTATTATTGATAAAGTATCGAAGGCTAAATGTTTCGTTCAGCCACAGAACATTCCCCCAACGAAATCAGCTATATTAAGTACCATAGCTTCCGTGGCTGTGGTGCCATTAAATGTAGTTGCCGAAAGAATAGTTTGGAATGTACCAGTTCATGTGGTCAGTGTGAAGAAACAAATTGTGAAAATAGTCCGCAGCGAATAGATGAAGAAATTGAAAGTACAGATGAAACTTATGATGAATTGTAAAAAACAAAAAGAATCATTTGTGTTGCAATTTTGCCCAGGTTATAATTTATTTTTACTGCACTAGTAATAATAATAATATATATTTATTGTTATAATCCATTCTTTAACATTATTACATTGTTAAAATTATGTAGGAAATATTACAAATTGAGTGGACAACAATAGGCCTTAGTATGGCAGCCATCTAGATTAAATCCAGATACTGTTCAGGCCCTAATTTATATTAAATAATTGAATATCAAACTAAAAGTAGTAAAATAATTTAAATTTAAGAAGCGCTAATAGTTTAATTGATATTATTTAAGTGAAATATTGCTTGTTCAAAGGGAAAAGGCATGGGAAGGGGAAGAGAAGGGGTATAAACTGATAATATGATATCCAATGCAGAAAATAAAGCCACTCACTACTGTGATCGTAGTAGGCGTTTTTTTTTTACTTTGTTTTTAAAATGATAATGTAGACTTATCTGTATTAAAACAATCAATGGCGTTAACGGTAAAGGTGATGTTATACGTGAAGGACTTATTAAAACTGTCTTTGCGATGGCGGGGAATTGTAAGAAGATGCTTTCTGCGCAGAGCCAAGTTATGGACATCTGTTCGAAACGTCATTTTATTATGTAAGTAAAGAGGTAGTTGAAATTTAAGTAATTTAAAATAAAATGTAGTGATGTGTAATTTAAATCTGTTATACATACTAAGCCATCCTGACATAGCCAGGTAAGGGGTAATATGATTTCTTCGTTTAACACCATAAATCAGTCTCAAACACGAATTCTGAACTTTTTGAATCCGAGAACGGTCCGCAGAATCCAAGCAAGGCATGTAAACTCCACTACAGTAGTCAAACTGTGACAATACCAAAGAATCACATAAGAGTTTCCGGGTTTATTGGTAGAGACATTATCGGTTACCATATACGAGGTGTGACAATTATGTAATGAGACTGATTCCATAAAAACCGTATATTTAAAAATTATTCTCCAACTCTGCCATCCCCTTCAAAGTAGTCCCCTTGGGCAGCTATACAACGATTCCAGCGCGTTTTCCACGCTTCGTAACATTTTTGAAACGATTCGACTGGGATGTCCGCGAGTACCCTCGTCACGGCCGCCTGGATGTCCGTAATCGACTCAAAACGGGTTCCTTTGACCACCGATTTTGTTCTAGGGAACAAAAAGAAGTCACAGGGTGACATATCGGGCGAATAAGGCGGCTATTGCAACACGGCGATCCCTTTAGAGGCCAAATACTGGGACATGCTAAGGGCGGTGTGGCACGGCGCGTTGTCGTGATGATGGATCCAGTTACGAGCGATGTCTGGGCGCACCCTGTTGACTCGTTTTCGCAATCTTTAGAGTACTTGGCGATAGTAGACTTGATTTACGGTTTGCCCCGATGGGACAAGTTCTTTGTGGACGATTCCACGGCTATCAAAAAAGACAATGACCATCGTTTTCACCTTCGACTTGCTTATGCGAGCTTTTTTCGGGCGGGGGGCGTGCGGAGACATTGTGAGCTTTGACGTTTGGTTTCCGAGTCGTATTGGTAAAACCAGCTCTCATCGCCTGTAATAACGCGATCAAGCAGCGTGGGATCGTTTTCCACTTGTTCCAAACAGTCTTTCTTCTGCGACGGTCATTCGATGCTGCTTTTGTTCCTCAGAAAGGTTTCGTGACGAGCACCACCAACACACGTCTACTCAACACGACACAGCAGGCGAAATAAACAAGCTAGAGCGATGGTAAATATATCAATGGAGAGGGGAAGGATTCCGGGGAAGGGGAAGTCTCATTACTTAATAGTCACACCTCGTATAAGCTTGAGGTTACCATTTAGTCGTGGCATTCAACGTTGGTAGTCCCATGTAAGTAAAAATGACGGTGTGCAAACCTAGTCCGACACTGAGCACGAACCTATTTTCCATAACCAACCTAGCACGGATCTAAAAATAATCACCGGCCTATACAAGCGCAAATAATGTCCATTTAATTTCCAACGTTGTTTTGCAGCGCATCGGTTGTCGTGAGTTGAATTTCATATTTCACACAAATTACTTTAACGAGTGAAATTATTTGACATGTAAAATTTCCTTTCCGAACTGGATGTTCGTTCAGGGCGTAAAATATGTCGCAGGCGAGAACAGAGAAATAAGAAAGCCGATAACGACTTTTCGAACCTTAAAAATATATTCAGTGAAAATTGATCATCTGTACCAAATGATGGCTATGAACGAAAAATTATTGGGCTTCGTCTGTCAGTGGCGGATCTGCATTGCTTTGGTAGGTGTGGCGACTTAACGACCAAGTTTTTAAGAGGGGTAATGACATCCTGCAATTGTGTTATATGCATCTATATTTGACTATAATTTAAGCTAAACTGATTTGTTTATTTAGCAGATAACGTTATACGTAACTGCAAATGCTTTCCAAATAGGAATGTACCGTGCGAGCAAAAATTATTTGCATCAAAGAGGCCTTGGATTAAAAAACGTAGGGCTTAGTTTAGATCACAATGATATGGGGACGATATATCTAACCAAATCTAGGTTAAAATTTTGTCAAATTCATATTATGACATGATATGCCAAACTAATAAGTAATAAAATAAGTAGACAGATACAAATTTATTTTTGTTGTTTACAAAATTAACAAAGTGAGAATAATGGGGATTTTCACTACTCCACATGCGTGTGTGGTCAGGTCTAATAAATCATTTCTGTCCAAAAAAATTTGGGTAAACCATTGAGAGTAATTCCTGCGTCTTTCAAAATATGCGGCTTGTATTTCTTGAAATACTTGCACATTATAAGGAAATAAATTTAGCTGCTTCTTAAAAATAGTACTGCATGTTCCATAAGATCTTCCCACTTCTTGGGACAGGCGTCTTATACAATTTGTTGGCGTATTTTGCATTATTTCACGAACGTTTGCAACAAGTTCTTCTGTTCTTACAGATGGTCTTCCTGCTCCTTTTTTGTGTTGTATAGAACCTGTTTCCCTAAACACAGCCACGGTTCTTTTCAGGCAATGATAAAAATCCCCAGCAATAAAAGCAACGTTAGGAAAATGTTCGTGAAAATCGTCCATGCACAAACCCAGATTGTATTGCCACTCATCATTTACTCTAACCCCGTTTCAAAAATACGCTTCAACCATGAATGATTGGTGCTGTTCCGTAAAGCCCATTGTGTGAATTGTTCAAGAAATTGGAAAAATTAGCGATGAATCAAATTACATGTAATGACTGTCAAAGATGACGGAATAACTGATTGATTGTTAATTCAAGTAGTTACTGACACCCAACAGGTATTAAGCTCTACGGCTAAGCATTACGTCCTCAGATGCAAGGCCCTCTTTGATGCAAATAATTTTTGCTCGCACGGTATAATGTAATATCATTTTTCCAAAAAAATGCATTTCAAACAAATTAATTTAACTGGTAAAAGGCTGATCAGTCTCATTATCATAACGCTACATATAAAATTAGTAAAATAGAATAATTACCAATCAAAGCCCCTTTAGATCACTGTCATTTGTGTACTATTATATTACAAAAAATTTAAAAGAAAATACCTAACAAAACCATGGAACATATTATTTAAAAAAAAATAATATCCATTCTTTAACAATCATACTTCATTGCGTTGCCAGGTCTTATTTCTCGTTTTGGGATGAACGCACAACATCGCACAATGAATCATTTGATTTATTTACACGCAAATAATTATGAAACCTGCTATAACCATTCTAATGAATTAATTTATGCATAATATCAACATCCTTTTTAATCGGAACTGGTGATGGTGCACTTTAGGACCCTCGAAATTTCACAATTTTTAAAGGAAAAATTAAGAGTAATTTTTTTTTGATTTATGTTTTAAATATATCCGATGCTACGTTGCTGGTTGGACGAGAACATTTCCTATCTGTCCACATAGGGTGTCCCTATACCTAACTAGAATAATTTTCAACTTATTTACGATTTTTCGCAAAATCCTCCAAATATCAAGTATTATCAGCTACTTATAAAACAAAACTTTATTGCCTATTTTTATATTTCTTTTAAACACACGCACTAATTCCAGTGGCGTGTGGTATAGAGGACAATGGAGGCGAGTGCTTTCCCGCCCCTCCCCTACACTCTGAGCGGTAAAGCTGTTAAATTATGTCAAAGATGCGTTTTTTGAGGTTTTAATAATTTGTTGAAGGAAACTAATGACAGTAACATCCCTTCAAAAGAGTCAAATCAGTTAGAAACCACTCAAAATTACCAATCCAAGTATTTAATCCTCTATGTATCCATTACACCCTTCTATGTCAACCTATTTATTATGGCGGTTTTTCACTGGATCGGGTAGTAATAGCCCGGGAGCTAGCAACAATTTGGAGTTAGTCCAACTAAATCAGATTTAGATTTAGATTCTAATATTTTTTCCTATGCTCCATTTAGTATCATAAGTAAGTGAAGTGTCAATCAACTGATATAACGAATGTCACCAAAGCCGAGACTTTGCCGTCATCTATATGATGTTGTAGAGGAACAAAAGAAGAAATATCATACAATTTTATTGGAGGAAATTATGACTAGGCTAAAGCTTACTTACAATACCAAATAAACAGGGCCGGTTTTACCACTAGGAGCACTAGGCGCTAGCCTAGGGCCTCATATGTAGGGGGCCTCACAAAATGCCAAAATATTAAATTGGGCCAGCAGAGCTTTCCATCTGGCAACAGAGCAAGAAACGCTGAATCAGCGCGGCGCGACGTTATGGAGATGGCATTATGGTGTAAATAGTGTAACTGAACCACTGTTGTTAAATATGCAAATCTAATATAATATAATAGAATAATAGGTAATCAGTTCAACTAATTGGAGTCTGACCAGGCGTAAAGGTAAGTTGAGTAGAGTTTGTTTTAGTATTTATTAAATGGCGAAAATCTACTAAACTCGTTAAAACAGTTTGTTACAGATATTCGAGGGAATTTCCCAGAAATTAAAAATGAAGCTAAGACTATGACTAACGAATGCCTATTTAGTGATGAAAAAAACCGTGTAAAAACGCGAAAACTGATGAGTCATCATCAAATGAAGTAAATCTGAAAGGTCGCCAAAAATTCATTACACAAACGGTTTATGTTATTTGTGATAGGTTAATCAGTAAATTGGATAGAAGGGGTAAAATTTATAGCGAAATTTTAGAAACCTTTAAGATATTTTATAATAGCGATCTTGCCGAAGAAGATCGCAATATTTGTATAAATAAACTAAAAGAGATTTATAAAAATGATATTAATGCAGATTATCTTAAAGATGAAGTTAGACATTTTTTAAATTATGCCAAAGAAGAAAATATTTCTGACCCTTTTAGTATGTATAAACTTATTAATAACGGTTTAAGATCAACATTTTCTAACGTAGAAACACTTTTAAATTTCTTACACTGCCTGTCAGCAACGCATCCGGAGAGCGTTCGTTTTCAGTCCTAAAGAGAGTTACAAATTATTTAAGGACCAGCATGGTACAGGATAAGACTTCTGGCCTCTCGATAATTTTTATTGAATCAGAAGTAGTCAACACACTAGATTACAATGAAATTATTGACTTATTTTCGAAACAAAAGGCTAGGAAAAAGTTCTTTTAATTTTAGTTTTTGCAAGTTTCTAAGTATAATTATTAGAAAGGTAAGTAAATAGTAAATAAGAATTTGTTATAATTTGCATAACGCAGGTGTTTTGCGTTTTAATATTTATTAAAGTCAAATAAAATGTATTCAAAAATAAAAAAAATCTTTTGGTTTTTTCCCTTGGCTGTGACTGAAATTTGATTTAAAATATATTACGAAACACCCTGGCAACTTTATAGTCTATAGTTTATTTAGTAATATATAAAATATATGCCTAACAGAGGGCCTCAAAATTGCCTGGCGCCTAGGGCCTCATGTTAGGTAAAACCGGCCCTGCAAATAAAGCATAGGAAAATATATCAGTAGCTGCTTTTGATCATTAAAAACGGTCGCTAGCTCCTGGATATAATAATATTATTGCAAATACTTACAAATATAAGCATACAGCTTAACGCAGCAATGTAAGATGTTCTTGCCATCCAAAGGCTAACAAATCTGTAGTGTTCACCAGACACCACATTTCTGAAAAACAAAACAAAAAAGGGTCAAATTTTAAAGAGTTTAAGGTGAAAATCTAATTTTCAAATACTATACATTTCGAAGAGAAATATTTAGTCTGTACAGACTGTACACACTGTGCAGTACTTTTTATACCGTGCGAGCAAAAATTATTTGCATCAAAGATGGCTTGGATTAAAAAACCTAGGGCTTGGTTTAGATCACAATGATATGGGGACGATATATCTAACCAACTCTAGGTTAAAATTTTGTCAAACTCATATTATGACATGATATGCCAAACTAATGAGTAATAAAATAAGTAGACAAATACAAATTTATTTTTGTTGTTTACAAAATTAACAAAGTAATAATATACAGAAAGAAAAAGAAAATAATTACATAAATTGCTTAAATTGGCCACCGCCATGCTCCAAGCATAAATTCACAAATCTCTTCATATTTTCCAAAGTGTTGACCAGCATCTCTGGAGAAATGTTACCACATTCTTGGATAATCCTTTCTTGTAATTGTTCTAAATTTGCAACTGGAGTTTTAAAAATAGTGTTCTTTAAATGAGGAAAAACGAAGTAATCCATAACCGTTAAACAAGGTGATCTAGGTGGGAATTCAATGTCTGATCGAAAACTGATCAATCTGTCGTCGAAAAAATTTCGTAAGTAGTTAATAGTTTCGGCGGCTGTATGGGCGGTTGCACCGTCCTGTTGAAAATATTCAAAACGTAGTTCGTCGTCAAGTAATTGCTCCACAAATGGATTCAAAATATTGTCTCTATACCGCTGTGCTGTAACTGTGTAATGGAAAAAAATAGGACCAACAATTCTTCTTCGGGAAACGGCCAACCAGACACCAATTTTTTGAGGGTGCAATTTGGACTCTACAAAAAAATGGAGATTTTCACTACTCCACATGCGTGTATTCTGAGAATTCACATAACCGAAGAGGTGGAACCAGGCTTCATCCGAAAAAAATGTCAGGTCTAATAAATAATTTCTTTCCAATAAATTTTGGGTAAACCATTGAGAGTAATTCCTGCGTCTTTCAAAATCTGCGGCTTGTATTTCTTGGAATACTAGCACTTTATAAGGAAATAAATTTAGCTGCTTCTTAAGAATAGTCCTGCATTTTCCATAAGATCTTCCCACTTCTTGGGACAGGCGTAGAATTTGTTGGCGTATTTTGCATTATTTCACGAACGTTTGCAACAAGTTCTCTGTTCTTACAGATGGTCTTCCTGCTTCTTTTTTGTGTTTTATAAAACCTGTTTCCCTAAACACAGCCACAGTTCTTTTCAGGCAATGATAAAAATCCCCAGCAATAAAAGCAACGATAGGAAAATGTTCGTGAAAATCGTCCATGTAATAAAACAAATATTCTGGGATTTAGATGTCATATGGAGGGTTTGGTGAGTGGAGATAATCTTGTGGAGAGTGGTAGTGAAACAAAGTTTCTGGGTTTGATTATAGATAGAGAACTTAGATTCGATTCTCACATTGCTGAACTTTCTAAAAGGATAGCTTCTGGCTGTTACGCAATTAGGGTAATTGTCAATGAGTTGGGTACTGCAATGGGTAGGACAGTTTACTATTCCCTGGTTGAGTCGCGCTTGAGATATGGCATCTCGTTCTGGGGCCTATCATGTTGTTATCTGATTAACTCGCTGTTTATCTTGCAAAAGCGAGCTGTAAGATATTTGAGTCAAGCAAAACCTAGGGATTCATGCAGACCATTGTTCATAAAAGAAAAAATCTTGACAATTTATAGTCTATTTATCCTTGAGACTGTATGCCTTGTGTACAAAAACCGTGACAATTTCATTCCACATAATACATATTACAATACCCGGCAAAATTCTGATCTGCCCTTGCCTATTCCAACTCTAACACTAACAAAGAAATCAATAATATATAAAAGCGTTAAGATTTATAATCATCTGCCAAATACCTTAAAACGATTACCCACACTTAGAATTTTTAAAAGAAAGATCAGGGAGATATTGCTTGATAAGGCATACTACGATATAACTGAATATTACAATGATACTCTGTAATTTATGTAATTTGTAATTTAATATTACTTGTCGCACAACTTAGTCTGCCCTCATCATTCTGTTTTGTTCTTTTCCCTGTGTGAGCATTTAATTTAATTTAATTTAATTTATTTTAATTTAATTTGATTTATTTTATTTTATTTTATTTACTGTAACTTTGTTGTTAAGTACAAAATTTTCTTTTTTTACTTACTTTTATATTTTGTTTCTGTGATTTTAGCATTATGATGTAAGGACCCTATGTTAGTATAACAATGTAAACGCACCTTGTGATTGACTTGTATTTCTTTACTTTCTCTCTCTCTTTTGGATATTTTATGTTCTGACGCTTCGGTTATTTATCTTAGTATTGTAACATCATCTTATGTTATGTTTATATTTAAACTGCTTTGTAAATGAGATCTTGTGTCTTTATACAATAAAGCATACTTTGACTTTGACTTTAACTTTGCACAAACCCGGATTGTATTGCCACTCACCATTTACTCTAACCCCGTTTCGAAAATACGCTTCAACCATGAATGTTTTGTGCTGTTCCGTAAAGCCCATTGTGTGAATTGTTCAAGAAATTGGAAAAATTAGCGATGAATCAAATTACTTGTAACGACTGTCAAAGATGACGGAATAACTGATTGATTGTTAATTCAGGTAGTTACTGACACCCAACAGGTATTAAGCTCTACGGCTAAGCATTACGTCCTTAGATGCAAGGCCCTCTTTGATGCAATACATTTTTGCTCGCACGATACTTAATTGAAATTTGCCTTTAGAATTTTTCCACAACTCTCCGGCAAAGCAAACCGTTAACTCTAAAATTCGGAAGTAAATTAATGCTTATTAACTTTTTTATTTTAAATCCTACTTTTATGATTATTTTCTAGATTTGTAGATAATTTTATTGGGAAAAACTGTTATATATAGTATTTTCTTAAAACTTTTTTTGTTTATGTGATTTCATAGAGGGTTTGTGTCAATTTGTGTTGTTCGACGAAAGTATAGAACCAACGATGATTAAGCAAAGATAGAACAAATTATTTCATTAATAATCGTACTTTTGCGCTGAGTCGCCATCTCAAGCCATATTTTTATCTTTCTCGCAACCGTTTAATACAGAGAGAGAGCTACAGAATGTTGGCCATGCTCATTCTAAATGAATATTCTGTTCCTACCAACGTTTAGGAGATGAACAACCTTATAAAACATAATTCCTACAATAGCGCCACTAGCGACCGGGGGCTAAATTAAACGAACAGGGGACGACCTTCACCATTTAAGTTATCCTAGCCTGACAATAACCTAATATTTCTAATGTCAAAATTGTCATATTGCATTTTATTTTCACTTGCTACCAGTGCCGTACTGAGGGCGAGGCGACTGAGGCGCTTGCCTCGGGCGCAATCACCGAGGGGGCGCCAAAAATTGACAAAATAATCTGAGATTTACAATTTTCAAATTTCGCGTACTTTTTCCCGCTTAACTTAATATAGAATAATTGTATTAAATTTTACAAGCGCCCTCTTCCCATTTGAGTGAAAACCATAGAATATCATAACATTGATCATCGAAAGCAAATGCAATAAAACCGTTAAACTCTCCAATTAAAGACGTTTATAAAGTGCTTCAGAATATGGTAGCCCATGCAAATAACCGCGACACACAATTATCTGCTGAAAATTTGCTCAAGAAGATTGAATCAAAATTTCTTTACTTTCTCGACGTGTGGGATCAAATTTTAGGTCGGATTGACCGCGTAACCAAAGCTATGCAATTGAAAAATTTGTCTTTGGAAAAAGCTGCTCATTTGGTTGAGGAATTGAGAAATTCATTGCAGGAAATTCGTGATGGAGAATTTGAAGATAATTTTAGACGGGCCACCATACTTTGCAACTGGAAAATACGTCGAAAATATCAAGAAACAAGAAAAGGCTACATTCGTACGAAGGAGAAGATGATGGGCCAAACATTTCAGAAAAGCAAGGATTTCGCATCGATATCACACAGTCAGTCGATAATTTGATTACGGAAATAAATTGGAGATTCGAGAAGTTGATGGAAGTCGTCGGGGATTTTGGATTTTTGTCTGGCGAATCCTTGCATTCTATGACCAAAACCGAGTTAGAAAAAGCAGTAACTGATTTAGCAATGAAATATGGAAGAGATATCAATGCAGCAGAATTCATTGATGAAATTTCAGACTTTAAGCATTTAGCGCTCTCAATTTTGCCCGACAACATTGAATCTACAACCACTCTAGAGTTACTTTAATTGCTCCATAATTACAATCTAAAAGAATCATACCCAAATATTGAAATTGCATTCAGAATTTTTTTTTACTACTCCAGTGACAATAGCCACCTGTGAACGCAGCTTTAGCAAGCTGAAACTCATCAAATATTACAGAAAAAGAAAAGCACGAAGTCTTTCTCCACAATCTTACAAGATTGTGGAGAAAGACTTCGTGCTTTTCTTTTTCTGTATCATTTAACTCCACTTTAAGTATGAACTACTTCTTCAAAATCATCAAATATTATTTGAGATCAACCATGAGACAAGATAGATAGACTAACTTGGCAATCGATTGAATATGAGATTGCTCAGAGTATTGATTTTGACTATCGGCAATTGATGAATTCGCTGCAATGAAATCTCGAAAAATTTTGTTGTGAATCAAGAAAATTGAATATATTTTGTATAATGCAATTTTATTTTTCTTGTGTACAATTATCCTTATACTGTCATTGTAAATTGCAGCAAAATAAACAAAAGCTTGACTTCAAAATAGTGTTGAAAATGTTCGATTTATTTAAAACTAGCGTGTACCCGGCATACGTTGCAACCCGCTGGTATAAATACAAACCCGAACAAACCCGATATATTAGTACCCGGCATGCCACTTTCTGAAATTGCATCCGTGCGAAGCCGGGGCGGGTCGCTAGTTATACATAAAAACATTCCCCTTGAATCACTCTATCTATTAAAAAAAACCGCTTCAAAATCCGTTGCGTAGTTTTAAAGATTTAAGCACATATGAATAGGGACAGACGGGCGACAGCGACTTTGTTTTATACTATGTTAAGATTCTGTTGAGGGAAGAAGGGGCGAAAAATTTGTAATTCGCCTCGGGCGCCAAAATAGCTGGTTACGGCTCTGCTTGCTACCTCTAGGAGGCAGACTCTCCTAAATATAATAAGCTGACAACACGTCAAATACAAAGGTCCGCCAGGTTCCTCTCGAGTTTCACCATGAAACCACGTGACACCAATTTTTATTCTATATAGATAGATATAAAATAATAGGCTGTTGCCGAAGAATCCTAAGATTAGCTCCTTTTGGGTTTTATTCGTGCTTAAATTGACTTAATTTGTAGCCATTGGGAATTTACCAATTTCACGTTAACAACTTAATAAAAAAAACATTTTTTACACTAAAGCTATTATATTTGCATAAAGATATTTTCAGTACCGATTTGAAACTTAAGTTAGCCAATTCCTTGGTATTATCACAATTGACCTATTGTAACATCGTATACTGGCCTGCATTGTTGAGAAGGAATAAAAACGACCTACCAAAAATCCAAAATTCCTGTTTACGTTTTTGTTATAACCGCCGAAAGTATGATCATATAACTGCAAGTCTGATAAATTCCGGTTGGCTTAACGTTGAAGAACGTTTCAAATTACAATTGGCTAAAACTGTTTTTAAAATTACTGGTAATGGTTCTCCATCCTATCTACTTGACATTTTTACTAAAGGCAGTGATACACATAACCTACATACCAGACATAGAGAACTGTTTAGTGTACCTCGTCACAGAACGGAACTCTTTAAGGGATCGTTTTCCTACAGTACTATCACACTGTATAATTCCCTTCCACTCCATGTTAAGACCTCCCAATCAATTTATATGTTCATTAGATTAGTTAAGAAAGAGATATTGGGGAGCAGAGATCGGACTTTGAGATGATTATTTGATAGTAATATAACTAACGGTTGTTTTTATGAGTTGAACACATATTTTGTTTAAACATTTTCTTTCGTAGGATTAACAGCTAATTTATTAGTTGTAATAGGTTTTTAACTAGCTCATAGTTATAGTTTAGTATTTTGTTATGTTATTAAACATCTTTTATTATAACTTATCAAAATTTTATTTAACCACTATATGCTTACCAAAATAAAAGGCATTTTGATTGATTGAATGGAATATAATGGAAATTTTCTTTAAAATATATTAGTTTTTAAATTAAAAAAAAATATCCTGTATAGTATTTTTTTATATAAATATGTCGCCACAGTGGATCTTTGCACGAGCGTCATCAATCAACGATCAGGACTCAACGTGGTTAATAACTCTGCATCTTTATTTATTACAGTAACAAGTTTGAATAAAAGCATAAAAGAACGTCTCCAAGATTCCGCAATAATATAACGTGCTAGACAAGAATAAAACTATAAACATCAATTAATTACTATTTTTATTTGTTTAGTTGACTACCGTTGTATTTTAGAACGTCATTGTCAACCTTATTTTGATCTGCCAATCTAATTCGTATTTTGTAAATTTTTGTGCCTTAAAACTGTTCCTTTTTCTAAAAATAGTTCTTTTTAGAGCTAATTATACCCACCATCTGTTTTGGCGGTAAGTATTTATGGATTTTTATAATACCCAATTTATTTATTTTAAATATTCTAACCGTAAAAGTTCTTTGAAAAGTTTACGGCAGTGGCTAAATTCCCTTAAATGAAAGGATGTCAAAAATTTGACTTTTGCGATTTTGATAGTCAATGAAACGCCAAACTTTCCTAGATTTTAAGCTTTAAAAATAGTATTAAATGTATTAACATTTGTTTGTCAATTTATTTTAGATAATAGAGAATGCCGGGCAAAACTTAAAATAAATAATAATTTTTCGAGATATTATGTAGGTACGTCAAACGGTAGGCAGGCACGTCCATTTTATGAACTTAGACTTAGTTTTGACTTTTTTCGGCTCGTAATTTTGATTTGATTGATACGATTTTGATGACGTGAAAGTGATGACGCACGGGAAAAGATCCACTGTGGCGACTTTATATTTACTAGCACGTTGTCGCCCGCTTCACAGCACCACGCCTTTGAATCTCATTGACGCACCTTCCGTCAGTCGACGTTCACCACTTTGTCAAGAAGTTATTGCAAATTTGATAACTCGTCCCATGGTTAAAAATTTGAGAATTTCAGATTTTTTCCTACATATTGCTGGCATTATCAAGATATAAAGAAAAGTTGAACTATTTACCGTAACTGGAAGTCGTTTTTTTCGGACAAAAATCGTTTCATTTTTTTTCAACAATATTTCACCCTCTTTAAATGTATCAATATGCTTTGAATTGTAAAATATATATAGAAAGGAATTTCGTTTCTCTCTATTTTGCACTACATTTTATTTGGTAGTATTTATATTTATTCCCAAAATCCTGGCTACGCCACTGATAACAATATAACTCTATTAAGGCCCAGGAAGTCGATACTTGAAACCTACTTTAAATACTGCACATTTTTAAAAATACACTATAAACTGGGCTACTTTTTTAAACGCTATTCTTGAAATTAAACCTTAAAAACGTTTGATTTTCATTCCTGGAATGTGTTTTAGTTGGCATCTATCGCTTTAAGAAAGGCTATATGTCTTTTAGAGGATTTTTTGTACTAATTTGGAAAATTTAGACTTAAACCACAGAATATATAGCTTGTGCAGCTATATATTCTGTGTTTAAACTAAGCAATTAATAAAACACCGGGCGGTTGTAATTCATAAAGTATTCCGTTTTGCAAAACGATGTCTCTTTAGCCAAGGCCTACCGAGTTGGTGAAAAATATGTGAATGTACAGTTAACGACAGATAATTTCATCCACTAAACTGTGACACTGTAAATGCAACTTTTTTACCTTTATTACCTTTGTAACGTGTTAATTGTTATCATGATACCTGTCAAAGTATTGTCATTATCTTATTTGATTTAAAAATGCCTCATTTAATAATTATTGAAAACGCAAGAATAATATGTTTAGTAGAAATAGGATGGTCCTATGGAAAAATAGCTGATCATTTTAGAGTACCTAGAAGTACTGTTCAAGGAGTTGTAAAAAAATGGCGCTATAGTCAGATCTGGTCTTAACGTGCGGGTCCAAAGGTCACTGATCATATGCGTCAAATCAGACAACACAGAGGCTATCAAAATGTTGTGAGATTATTTACAAATATACCGAAGGAAGGAAAAATAGTTTCATTATTTTAGCTATCGCGAAGATAGCCACATATACCTAATATTATTAGTTTTGTAAAAATTATGTACAGGGGAGTTGAAAACGTTACAAAAAATTATATAATCGTTAATTATATAGCTACTGTACCCTTTAATTAAAAACGACAATAATAAACAGTGCAATTTATTTTAACAATTTTACTACTAAAACCTAAAAATACAATGGCATTTAGTCTGATAAACTATTTCGATAATGAAAGAAAAAGTGGAAATTCGCAAACCAATATGCAGGAAACCGTAATGAAAACAATGGGAATTAGTTTAAGGACTATGCAGAATAATGTGCATGAAAAAAAAAGCATAATATAATACCCAAGAATTCTAAAAAATGTAAACGAAAAACACCGTTTATAATTATAGCCTAAAAACTCTCATCGTCACTTATAAAATCTGAAAAGTCCTCGTCGTCTGAGTCGTCTTCGAATGGAGCAATTATCATTGGCGCTACTTCGACATCTAGTACTTGTTCTCGATCCCACCAATCCCTTATTAATATTTCTGTATGCTCCACCGATTTCTTCCAGTACTCTTGTGTAAT
This sequence comes from Polydrusus pterygomalis, assembly GCA_963969555.1. Classification (NCBI taxonomy): domain Eukaryota; kingdom Metazoa; phylum Arthropoda; class Insecta; order Coleoptera; family Curculionidae; genus Polydrusus; species Polydrusus pterygomalis. Next base: position 81,258,559 of record OZ018375.1, read on the forward strand.
ATGATCTAACGAATCTTGCCAAACTATTTGTACTTGGTCGGATTTAAGACCATCACCTACATGTTTTTCGTAATAAGACTTTGCACCAGCCCATATTAAATCTATTGCGTTAAACTGACAATGATAATATGGCGGCAGTCGTAGAACCTCATGACCATATTCACGCAGTATTTCATCTACCGCGTATATTTTGGGTTTTTTAAGAGACTTTGCTATTGATAGGAGTTCCGATTTAAGCATATTTGGTAAAGGATTTTGGTTGTGTTTTTCCAGCCACTCATAAATATCACTTTTCCTCCAAGATGAAGTAGGCTGTTTATTTAAAATTCTTAAATGATATGATGCATTATCTAATACAATTAAAGACGGAGCATCCAAATTTGGTATCAATTGAACTTTTAACCATTTTTCAAATATTTCGCAATTCATATTATTATGATAGTCAGCACTTTTTGATGTTGAAGAAAAAATTAAACTCGCACCTGCAACATATCCTGTTGCAGAACCGGCATGCAAAATAATAAAACGCTTTCCCGTACCGCACCCCTTTTTCCTTTTAACACTTTTTACAGACTCATCTTGCCAAGATTTTGAACCACTTTCATTCGAAAATATCCACGTTTCGTCTAAAAATACCACTTTTCTAAATTTCGATTTGTAATTGTCCGCATATTTTGTTTAAAACTGAACACGATGACTCACTATCTGTGGCTGCTCACATAAAAATCTTCGGTTACAGTATTTTTTATAGCGAAAACCTAAATTTTTTATTAATTTTGATAACGCTTCAAGTCCAATTTCCAAAACACCCAGAATTTTTAATGTTTTTTGTAAAACTGGAAGAGTTACTTTGGTTTTTGATTTGTATAAATCGTAAATCACATTTCGAACTCCCATTTTAATATTTTCGCTTAAATCCTCAGTCTTTGGCTTTCTTCGTTTACACTTTTTAGTATTCTTGGGTATTATGTTATGTTTTGTTTCATGCACAATTTTCTGCACAGTCCTTAAACTAATTCCCAGTGCTTTGGTTACTGTTTCCTGAATATTGGTTGGCGAATTTCCACTTTTTCTTTCATTTTCGAAATAGTTTATCAGATTAAGTACCATTTTTTTTTTGATTGGGGATGGAAAAACCCAGAAAATTGTGTCATTTTGTCACAAACTGTCAAAGTCACAAAACTGGCATATTTAAAATAAAACGTAGCTGGTGCTATTATAAGCTTTTTTAGAATCGCTGGAAAGTTAATACATATCCTTTTTTTTTCATGTCAAAATGGAATAAGTATGTCTCATTTATCTTACGTATTTTATTTAGAGGGTAAAATTAAACGCAAGTAAAGAAAACAAAAACTGAGAGTATGTCTTTCTTGAATCGTATGACCCGCACGATAAGATCAGATCCGATTATATCATCAAACACTTGAAAGGTCTGTTGAGTATGGTTTAAATAATAGAAAATCATCAAATAAAGAAGACCGAAATGTGGTGGAGTATTTAAGGCAAAATCCATTTGAAACTGAAGTATCCGCTATGCACATAACAGGATTCCCTGCTTCATCTTGAACTGTGCAACGCCGAGTAAGACATTGTTCTGAATTAAGAAATCGAGCATCTGCATCCAAACCTTTTTTAAAAAATAGGTAGTGATAAGGAACAAAGAATTGGGGTTGCTATGCAATATTTAAAAGAAAATGATTTTTTTTTGCAAAATGTTATCTTTTCCGATGAGAAAACTTTTCAGTCTACATAATAATGGAAGGATTCGAGTATAATAGACCACCAAATTTTGATGTGTGGATAAGTGTTTACGGTGCAGGTGTATGCTGGAATATTGGTGGAACACTAAACAGTAATATGTATCTTCAGATTTTGGAAAATGTTTTTCTTCCTTCTGCCGCGATAGTTTTTGAAGGAAATAACTTCATATTTCAGCAGGATAACTGCCCTGTGCATACCGCAAAAAATATATATAGGAAACTGGTTTAGACAAAACAACGTAACATGTCTGCCTTGGTGCTCAAGAAGTCCTGATTTAAATCCAATTGAAAATGTTTGGGGATTGATGGTAAAAAAATGTACAAAATAAATTTTAAACCACAGAATAAAATAGTTATTTGATAAAATAGAAGAAATTTGGGAATGGCTAACTCAGTGGCGGCTCGTCAGGTGAAGTAGGTGAAGGGGCCCTTCACCAATAAAAATAAAACCAGGAGGAAATTTTTTCGACAATATTAAATATTAAATGTACCAATACAGCTACCTTAAAAAATAATTATGTTCGAATTATTAATTTAATCCGAATGTAGCTATGCATAATAGGACCACGGTTAACTCCGATGGACAATAATTCTATTATAAACACTCGTGCATTTTGGCGCGCCCCAGCCGACCGCGTCCGTCGCCGTCGCATCGAAAGGTCAAAGCAGCAAGTGAAGAGCGGCGAAAACCCAACATACTGAACGTACAGTCAAGTGGCTTTGATTTCCACCGTCGCTATGGTTACGTGACGTCAGGTACGCGACAGCATGCGAGACGTGATTGAAGTGCATCTAAAAATAGATCAGTCATATGCACTATTGTTTTAAGTATTGGTTCGGGTATTTATTTTGAGGCTTCGCGAAACTTACGGCTATAGATATCCTTTTTACGTTATTTATTGTGTGATTAGAAAGTTTTGTTTTTATTTTTCAGTTAATTCAGTAGACCTAAGTACTAATTTTTATTGTACGTTTTAAAAATAAACCCAATTAATGACATAGTTTGTAATTTGTTAGAAACTCCATTCAGTCGTGGGACAGATGAGGATAAGAGATACGACACGGTCGACCTACTGGAATCTTAAACATAGAATTAAAAAAAAGAATTGAAAAAAAGTGGCAGGTCCTATAAGATTAATTTTAAGTGTTCCCGGTTTTTAAAGTATAATTGGCTATGTAGTAGTGCCGCCTTACAAAAATTGTTTTGTAGGTCTAAAAAATTATATTAATTATTATTGTGGTCATTTTTTTTCGTTTATAAGTAATAAAGTAATAAATTATTGACCAAATTTGGGCGTGGTCCAAACAAATTTTCGCCTGCGGCGGGCTTTATGCCTTTGAGCACAAACTGCTACTAAGCTCTTCACCATTTTTTACAACCGCGAGCCGCCACTGGCTAACTCCGGATTACACCAGATTATTTTGTCAATGCAAAGAAGATTACGATTAGGTAGTGTTAGAATCCAATGGCGCAGCAATTAAATATTAGTATTTTGTTTGTTGTTTATTAATAAATTTGCCCTTTTTGGCTTTATACTTTTGTGTTTTCCTGGTATTATTTTATAATTTTCTTATTTCGCGACTGTTATTTAAACACAAAAATATTTAGAAATAAGCATTATTACTTATGGTAAAAAATCGTACATACAATAATTTACAGCTATGTATATAGCTGGTGTTCTATCCAGGTATAAGCAGCAAGGTAAGAAACCGATTTTGTTGTAATTGAGTTATGTATGGGTTGAGTGTACGAATTTATACGTCATCAACTGTACATACAGTCAAAAAAATTTTGAATTAGGAGGTTTCAACTTTCTACCCCTTAATAGTAGTAAAATTTTTTTTTTTTTTATTTTGAAACAGAAATATATCATCAAAATATTGAATGCTCATCCAGAAGGCATAAAATATAAACACATAGGAAATAGAATTGCTGAAAATGACTTAAATATTCATTTTAAAAGCCTTCAACTTTGTATTTTATTGTTGTCTAGATTTTTTTAGTATCCTACGTCACAAGTCGAGATATTTATAGTAAGTAGAATTTCTTAATTGGCCTGCAATTGTCGTGGGAGGATATTTTTCCCTAAATCGCCCCCCTTTTATCAAATATCCACAGACCAGTTAAAAGCACAGACAATATAATCTTATTGAACTGTTCCTTAAGAGTCCTTTTTTATAAAAAGAAAAAAAGTAAGCAAGCTTAAGACTTGTGTTGCTATATTTATCCATTCGCTACGCCTTTTTGTGTGGGGGTGGTAGTATAAAATAGTTACAAATAGTAAAAAGTATTGAATATAATAAATAGCAATTAAAAACAAACCTGTGTATTAAAAAAGAAACAAAAAACAACAGACTTTGTATCACAATCCTATAATCTGAATAATATCAGAAAAACAGTATCACGCGTTAACCTGGAGTTGTCGAACGGCTTAAAATAATCTCAAATAGAAACGAAACGTTTCTTTCAAAGGTTCATATGTGTTGTCGCTAAATGTAACTACCGACAACGAATTCCAAACTGTAAAGCCGTTATTCAGAGGCAAGAAGAGGCACAGTGAAGTTTGAAAGATAGGTTGCTCAAATTTAAAGTTATGGTCACATCTAGAAATTCTATGTGCTGAAGTTAGCCTTGCTTAAAGTTTTGAATAAGCCCTGCTTATTGGCAATAACAGTGTATAAACAACGTCCAACGTCTGAGAAACTGAAAAATTCTTGAAAAGTTCAAATTAACCCATATGTTGTAGCATCTCGATCTGGTTTATTAAATATCCTTGGTAGAGGCTCCAAATGCTGCTACAGTATTCCACGAGATATCTCACCAGTGTCAGGTAGACCTTTTCTTTCCCGCAGAGTTAAGATTTCGCATTTCAAAGTTGGGACAATGATCAGCTTTCGAAAGTGTTATTAACGTGATCGCACCCGTGTACAGTTAGGTACCCCCAAGGCAAGGGCGTCCATAGGGGGGGGGGGGGGCAAAACGGGCACTTGCCCCCTCCTGGGCGTCCACATTACTGTATTTTTCTCGTATTTTCTGTATTTTCCTTGTATTTTGTAGCTCTAGATTGGCTCTTGCCCCCCCCCCCCCTAGGCGCCGCGCCCACATTTATTCTAATAATCGAGTACTGAACTGAGTTTTCCAGTGATTTCAAAAAGTGAATATACTGAAAAAAAAGGTCGCCAGAGTTGAATAGTACAGTGATTATTTAGTATATAAAAAAAAATTTGTTTAAGTTTTTGCCCCCCCCCCCTGAAAAACGCTCTATGGACGCCCTTGCCCCAAGGTAGTTTACTACCTTAGTTGTGGACATTATTGCACCGTCAAGATGGTATGTTATGTCAACTACTGTCCTTTTGCAGAAAAGAATAATCTTAATCTTGTTAGCATTTAGGCTCATTGTGTTTGTTTTTACTCACTCTTATACTTTTTTTAGGTCTCTGCAGTCCCTAGAGTCCTACTCTTTACAACACAGTAGTCGGCAAATAGCTGAATGCAGACTCCATGTCCGTGGCTAAGTCATTAATATAGAGCAGAAATAAGAGATGACCAAGTACACGTCCTTGCGGTTTGTGGTTACCTCAACCTCACCAGACAGGACAGTTCTAACACGAAGACACTGCTTGTGATCCTTCAAAAATTCGACAAACCATTTGTTGTAACGTTATTTACTTTATTTACAAGGCCATTATAATTTACAAGATAAAAAGTTTTTTTTTTAAATCACTGAAAACAGCGTCTATTCTATCATTGCCATCAAGTGACTGTGATGTCTTGCGTAAAACCTGCCAGTACAACTTCACTTCTAAAGCTAAATTGCCCAGAATAAAGAAAATTTAGTTTCTCATGTAGTCTGCGGAGTCTGTCAAAAAGTCGACAGCCAATGCAAGTAAATCTAATAGGAGCCTTGTTGTGTAAGCCTTAGGACAACTTCAGTCTACTAAAAAAAAGCACATTGCATGAAATATATTAGACAGGTGATTAAAATGATTTTTTTCTTACAACTGTTACAGAGTAATAGCGTGCACATTCTAAAACGTGTTGCAAATATTGCACAGGAAGAAAAAATAATAACTACTTCTTATGTTTCACAAATTTAATCAGTTTCCCGACAAGTGTTTCGACCCTTGCAGGCCATTATCAAAGGAGTACAAAAAGATACTAAAATGCGGACAATCCTATGTTGGTGAAACTCTACGACCTCTCCAAACAAGGATCAAAGAACATCGAAACCACACACTGAAAGGAGAAACGAACAGATCCGGTGCAGCAGACCACGCTTGGACCCACGGCCATCATTTACAATGGGAAAACGCAAAAATTATACTTAAAGAAGAGCATTGGCGGAAGAGAAAATTCAAAGAAGCAGCTGTCATAATCCAGAACCCTGACTGTTTCAGTAAACCTTCTGCAGATATAAGAAACATTTGGAAGCCCTTGTTAAATAGGTGTAGGCTCAGATTGAGTAGTGATACAAACGTGATGACGTAAGCGGATGACGTCAGCAGATGAATAATCATGGTGACGTAAGCAGATGACTCACGACTGCACCCGAATTCGTCACTAGCTCCGCCCCCCCTAGGTAGTATAAATAGGCTCGTAGCTTTGTAACTTGTTTAGTATTCACCTGAAGACGACTGGAGATACTTACCAGTTGAAACGTTGTGATATGAAAAACTAAAGGCAATGGAAGTCCAAAACACAACTATTACTCAAGATACAGCATTGTCTACAACCTTCAAACAAACATACTAAATTCTACGTGACATTACAAAGGTATTTATATCATATTATGGTAATTATAAATATGTCATAAAATTAAAATTAGAAGATTGACTAGTGAACTGTGGGTTTTCCTAACTTTTAAAAACATATTTAGTCCTAAATTAGTGTGCTATTAAGAATTAGGGAAGCGCCTGAAGGTATTTCGGTTTGATTATTAGCAACATTACATTTGTTTTTTATAGCTTTTTTGATAGCTATTGTTTCTAGTAAATTTAGTTTTCTGCTTTTATTCTGTATGTATATGGGTTTTATGTTCTTAGAGATTGAGTGATTGTGTAATATGCAGTGATCGGCTAAAGGTAGGATGTTTTACTTGCCGACACTGCGACATGCGATAGCGACGTGCGATGAACTGTGGGGCGACGCGGATTGCGAGTTTGCGACAAATGTGTGTTTTACCATGCGACACTTCAGTCTAGAAAAAGGTTCGGAGCAGTAAAGACTCCACTAGCGTGCTACAAGACTACTGCAGTACTGCGATGCGATGCCGTTGAGAAAACATTTTTTATTTCTCGACGGCATGTCGCAGCGACAACCGCGGTGTCGCAATATCGTCGCCGCAAGTCGTTAGGTAAAACATTACATTCATTTAACTACTGCTAGAGTTACTCGCCGACACGCAGCAGTGTCGCACGTCGCTATCGCATGTCGCACTGTCGTCGAGTAAAACATTCTACCTTAAGCCTGTTTTATTTTTTTTTAAATAGATGCTTTGTGTTCTTTAAGCCTGGTGTCAAAATTTCTACCTGTTTGTCCAATGTAGATAGCCTCGCAGTTGTCGCATTCTATTTGATAGACCCCACTTTGTAAAAGTTTGTTTTTAGTTTCTATTTTAGCATTGTGTTCCCTGTATATCTTATTGAGCAGTATTTTTCCTTAATTGGAGTGGGATGTTGTTTGTAGAGAAGTTTTTGTGTGTTTTGTCTTTGTTTTTTCTTTATTATTTGGTGTATGATTTTTGTTCGGTAACCGTTGTTTGTGGCTATTGTTTTTATGATATCTAGTTATTTTTTGTATTGAATGTCTGAGAGAGGAAAGCTAGTTTTGTTTGTTGGGGGTGCTTTGAATCTGCGGGTATGACTATATCTATGGTAGTTGGTTTTCTATAAATGTGGTAGGTAAATGGATTTTCTTGGTTTTTCATTATTGTGAGGTCTAGGAAATTAATTGAGTTGTCCGTTTCTTTTTCTATGGTAAATTGGATACTATGGTTTAGAGAGTTTAGACTATTAAAAAGATTAAGAAATTGGTGCAATTGTCGGTCCGTACCGGTCCAAATACAAAACACGTCATACCTACGCCAAAAATGTATGTTTTTAATTAGAGGATTTTTTATGTTAAATAATTTGTTTTCGAAATATACCATAAAAAGTGCAGTTAACAAAGGTGATAAGGGAGAGCCCATTGGTAGTCCCTCCTGTTGTAAGTAGAATTTGTCGTTGAACCTGAAATAGCTTGTGAAATAGCACGTGTCAGGAAACTGATTAAATTTGTGAAACATAACAAGTACTTAGTTTAAGTAAATTACATTACATAGGTACATTATTCTGAAGTTTGATTAAAAATATTTAAACATTTAGGAGCAAGCACTCGTGGCGCATTCCCCATTTCGTTTTTAAGCAATATACACGTGAAAATATCAGCAAATTTTTACGCTAGAATAATACATTGTTGTAGATGATTCTCCTCCTTTTTGGTTTTATACTAACAGTCAGCAAAGTTTGTTTGCAATTTTCAAAACTTGTGGTACAATATATTATTTTCTACAACTGTCATGAAAACCAGCATTTTGCACACGAGTAGCATAGCTTGAAAATATTATTTTGCACACACCTCACGGATGTCAAGTCCTGCCAAAACTGAGTTAACAAAAAATAATCATCGGAAATTTGTAATTTATCAAGTATGCTTGGTGTGAATAGCAACAAATGTTGTTTCGTTTGTATTGTCAGTATCAAGCGTATTTTTTTTAAATATCTAATTTTTTGATAAATACATAAAAATATGCTTTTGTAGAAGAGTATAGTGAATAACACGTCCACAAAACTGTCTCACTCGTGAGCAAAGAGTCATTTTCAAACCTTGTTCAATGTACTATTACTTAACTGTACCTAGTAGGTACTATTTGTCCTTGAGAATTCACGTGGCAACGCTGGGTAAGGCTCGTATTTTCTCAAAGAGATTTTGAGGTTATGGTTAAAATGTGATGAGATTAAAACGTTTTTACGTATTGCGTAAAAGTGTTTATAGACATGTCATACGATAGAATGTCCTCTATAAACAATGAGTTGTATGCGCGGCGCAAAGGTACTTTATAAATGAAATGATTTGTCCATCTTGCTTCATCCTAATAATCCCTTACGTTTTTAATTGATATTCCTAAATCGATATAATACAACAATAAAAAAACGACAAAATTAAACTGAAATACACAACACACTACATACGCACACGTTTAAAGCCAAAAATTTATAATAAAACAAAAAGTTTAGTGCAAAAAACCCTATAATAAGACTATAAGGCCCGTTGCACACTTACACGGCCACCATCCTAACGGCACCGTTAGGGATTAGGCGGCATATGTGACCTTACACACGCACCGGCACCGTGTACACGGTGCCGTTCCACCGCGATGTCACCGTGAGCCCCCACTACAATTCACGGCGACCGTTACCGTGTTGACGGAGAGACATGCCCAGTAGATTTTAAGATTTAATTGATGCTTGTACATGTACCGCGCTTACGACATTTTATTGGTTATTGGTTCATTGGCGGGAACATTATTTTATTTTGTATATTTTATCACAATCATATTTTTCGCAATGGCAGTAGATATCTTATATCTTTGGTGGAAGCAAGGCCGGGTATTTGGGACAAAACAAATTCTATATATAAGGACATAAACTGCACAAGAAGTGCCTGGAATGAAATGTTTGGAGGTTAATCCTGATTTTGATTGTAACAGCCAACATTTCCATCGGCTGTATGCACTCTCTCATTATCTGTATCTTGACGTTAAAGCGAATTTTTTAATCGTTCGTGTAGGTCATCAAAGCTGGATATGGACATCCTAAAATAGTTTTTTTTTCGTCTTCCCTCAACGGGCAAAATAGTACAAAGAATTGTTTCCTTCCCATATTAATGGGATGAACCCACAAAATTATGTTTCGTGCTGTCCTTCGTTTTTTTGAGAAGCCTGTAAGACTTTAAAATCGCCACAGCACGTCTATGATCCATACTCGAATCAAAATAGAATCAAACTGACGAAAACCGTGCATGTGTGCAAGGATAACACAAATGCGGTAAATCGCGTAAACGGTGCCGTTAGGACGGTCGCCATGTAAGTGTGCAATAAGCCTAAGTTTCAAATCGGCGTTGCTACATTTATTTTATCTGCGCTAAGAATCGTCGTACTGGTTTGTCAGAATTACTGATGGATGTTTTGCGTTCCTGGTGTAGGACAACTTAGACAACGCCGCGTTTGCGGTCGACCCACGAAGGTATATGTCTATGCCCACGATACAGTAGAGTGACACAGTTTAATAATTATTATAATTACAATAATTAAGAAAAACAATAATACACTTTAATGTGCCGCCTAATCGTTATTGGTTCCAGTACTAGACGAGTCTCTAACAGAAATTTTGAACTCGGAGTATAACGGAAAATTCTACGCAAGGCTACTATTTCGGTCCAGCGTGATATTCCTAATTAACGGAAAATACGCTTTAGGTTATAGAAATGAACGTTTACAATGATTGGACCCCGGTCATTAGGTCAATTGTTCTCCACGCCGCACAGTGTATCATTTGGCTACATCAGACTGACACGGACCAGTATTTGGGTGTGTATTTTTATTTGTCCTTCACCAGTGTCAAGAATATAACCAACTGGTTGGACCTAAAAATGGTCCAAATCGCACAAGTTTTTTACGTACCTTTTTTGCCGGACTCTTATCGTGGGATTGACAGTTAAACGTGCTGCGATCAATTTTAGCGGTTCTTTTCGCTGGCAACTTTTCGGCAGCGAAGTATTCCACTTACTTATCCAGCTTAAGGTCCGGATACCCGCCGTAGTGTCCGGTAGGATATAATCGACATGTGTTGCGTAATTGTAGTATTAATTTATTGTGTGTTTTTCAGCGAAAACGATCTACTTCTTAATAAACATTGTCGATTCCGTCCCTAAAAACGCAGTTTTATTCCGCCGTAACCCCATTCGAAACTGAGATCTGTTTCAAGACGCAAATGTCAGGTTATTATTTTACCAATTCTTCTATTTCTAACTCATAACAAATAACCACTGACTCCAAAAATATATTTACTAATCGCCTACCCCCTATTAATACTTGTAAATACGTTCGCATACTTGGTGGTAAGTCAAGTACGTCGAGTGCATTTTAGTCGTTTGTTTGCAACGCGTTTAAAATAATGTATTGTTTTTATTTCTTTAAAACGTAGTTACCAAAATAGCTAAAAAAGCAGAAGATATATACTTAGGGTGAGATTACAGAAGCTCTGCATCTGACGTCTGCAGCTGCAAGTGGTGGAATTCCAGAAAACGTTTATAATACCTTGAGTCTGCAAATTTGCAGAAGGTTGGAAGGTCCTGCAAACTTGCAGAATGAATATTTGTTAAAAACTAACATATATTTTGCGGATTTGACTGACGAAGATGGTATTGGTGGGTATTTACAATTTGTATCCGATTTCTATATAAAAAAACAGGGGAACTTTAGAAATTAACTTTATTAATTTATTATGGCCATGGATTTGGGCAAATTTCACGTATTTGGCAGTAGAAATCAATAAACCAGAAGTAGTAAAACGGTGTAACTACGGTAAAAATGGCGGATTTGCAAAGAGTTTTTGTCTTGCGTCTGCAAGTCCGCCATATTTGCAGATCTGCAAAGTTGCAGGTATGCATTTGCTGTAATCTCACCCTAAGTAGATATACACTGTGGGTCAAATTTATTTGGAACCCAATTTCACTCTGAATAACTTTTGCTATATTTGTCGGATTTTGGTGGTATTTTGTGTAAATATTATTGGGGCCTTTCCCTAAATCGTAGAACAAATATCCAATCACTATGTACAGGGGGAGCCAGTAACAAGAAATATTTGTAATCATTGCCTTTGGGGCTGTTGCAAAATTAAATGGTTTACTCTAAAACTACAAAAATTATTTGAAATTATTAAGAGACTATCGAAAAAGAGGCTCTGAAAAATTTGTTCTAGAAACTTTAGGTTTTGTATTAAAAACGTTTTTTTTTTCGAAACGTTATTAAATAATACTTATTACCATACAGCTTTATTAAATATCAAGTTAACAAAGCAAAAATACGTAAATAATCGGATGTCTAGTTACCTATAAAACAAAAGAAAAAATGCCCTTGACAACAAGATGTAAATATTAGTAACTTGGCAGTGTATTAAATTCATTTCAAAATGGTGTCCTCGTATTTGTCATTTGAAGATATAATCTTAATTTCATCTCTAAGAGTCAAAGGATATGGTGCAAAAAAAAATTATTAAAAGTTACCCAGAGCGTAATTGGAAATTAAGTACCGTTAGTTATTTTCTACGCCATTTACTCGAGACCAATGGAAATGGTTCATTTCAAATGAAGCCTGGAAGGGGAAGAAAGAAAACTGGTAGAAGTATCGAAAACGTTGAAAGAGTTAGTTCTTAATGCTGTCGAACCCGGTAATACGATAAGTTCAAGAAAAATAACAAAAAATACTACTATTAAAAGATCATCGGTAAGAATTACTAAAATTGATTTGAAGTTTCGACTCTTTAAAAAAATATACTGTCACAAATTTTCAAATGATGTTAAAAATAAAAGAGTAGAAAGATGTCAAACATTGTTAAGAAGATTTAGGCGACGCGAGGATATTGAAAGAATTTGGTTCTCAGATGAAAAAGGTTTTTCTTTGCGCCAGCCAAAAGATTCTCAGAACAACAGGGTATATTCTAATGTACAAAGAAAATCGGAACATCATCTGGTTCCCAGAGATCATTTTTCTAAGTCAGTTATGGTTTCTCTGGCTGTATCGATGCTAGGAAAAACTGAAATTTCTTTTATTGGCTCTGGAGTAAAAATTAATTCCGAAGTTTATCAACGGGACATTTTAGAAGGTATGCTTCGAGAAATAGAAATAGTTAGCGACAACTACACATTCCAGCAAGATGGCGCACCAAGCCATACGTCAAGAAGTACTGTAAGATACCTGCAGGAAATTGTCCTGATTTTATTGAACCAAACAAACCCCGTCGACTATAACATTTGGGGGACATTAGAGGGAAAAGTTTATGAAAATACTCCGATTAATACGATTGATCAGCGTAAAGAGAGGATAGTCTACTGTTGGCAACAATATAATCAAGAAATTATTAATAACTCAATTGGACAATGGCGCCGAAGACTCAAGCTGTTGTAGATAATCAAGGTGGTAATATTCACAATAATTTCTTGTAAAATTATTGAAAAATACTTTTTTTTTATTACATTTTTGCTCTGTTAACTTGATATTTAATGTGTATGGTAATATTATTTAATAAAGTTTTAAAAAAAACGTTTTTAATACAAAACCTAAAGTTTCTAGAACAATTTTTTCAGAGCCTCTTTTCCGATAGTCTTTTAATAATTTCAAATAATTTTTGTAGTTTTAGAGTAAACCATTTAATTTTGCAACAGCCCCAAAGGCAATGATTAAAAATATTTCTTGTTACTTGGCTCCCCCTGTACATAGTGATTGGATATTTGTTCTACAATTAGGGAAAGGCCCCTTTAATATTTACACAAAATACCACCAAAATCCGACAAATTTGGCAAAAGATATTCAGAGTGAAATTGGGTTCCAAATAAATTTGTCCCACTGTGTATATAGAGATGTAACGTTAATATTTTGTTCACAAAAAAAATTGAACTTGTGTTGTGTTTAAAAAATATTTTTAAAAATATGCACTGTAAACCATTTAAATAATACTTATTATTTTAATCATATGTGGCCCAATTAATGAGTTAAGGCAGTGGTTCCCAAATTTCGCAAAATCCCGGACCCCCGAAATAGGATTAAGTAACATGCGGACCCCCATGGCCAGTTAATCTTTAAAAGTACTAAAACAACCGTTTTGTAACTTATTTAAACAACATTTTAATTATCAATACAACGTATTTTCCTTAAAAACAATAATAAACTTGAAACATTATCTTAAATATTCTCTATTCTAGTGGTGAGTTATTTAGTTATTTTTGTTTTATTTTCCTTTTGTGCTCCGTGGGTTCGCGGACCACCATTTGGGAACCACTGAGTTAAGGTATCTAGTTTCAGAAACTGAAATGGGTTGAATTTGCATAACATTTTTTTTTTACATTTTAGCGAATAGGTGTATTTATAGACAATTTTTTGAAGTTTGGTACTCGGGATCAAAATCGGACCGTAATAAAAGAATTGCACAAAGCCACATAAATTTTTTTTTTAAACTTATTTATTTCTTGTTAGGGTTAATTCTTAAAAATGAAATTTTTGGACCAAACTACTGAACTTATTGCACTGTATTGGGATAATACGAAAAAAGATCAAATTTCCACCATTTAGTCACTTTAAAAAGACATAAAATCTTTTTTTATTATTATTTATTTTCTTGTTAGGCTAAATGTTTTAAAATAAAATTTTTAGATAAATCTATTTAATTTATTGCGCTGTATTGGGATTACATATACGAAAAATGATAAATTTCTTCCATTTAAAATTATTTATTTCTTATTAGGCTTATTTTTTAAAAAAGAAATTTTTGGACGAATCTACTAAACTTATGGCACTGTATTGGGATTTTACGAAAAAAGCATAAATTTCCTCCATTTAGTTGCAAATGCAATATATTTTTAGTACAAGAAAATCTTTAAAATTCAAAAATTCACCTTACTGAACTGAATATGGAAAAGAAGTGGGAATCATCTGGTTTAAACCAAAAGAGGTAACTCTAGTTCAAATGTATCATTTACACAACATAAACATTTTGTGATAAAATTACTTTGTGATAATATGATATATTTTTCATAATAAACTCACCGGCAAAATTAGCAATTCACTCAATATTTGGATGTAGATATTTTAATCGTGAATAATTTTTTTATCTAATGTTAATTCAGATTTTCATTATTTTTTTTTATATTAAAGGTAAATTTATCCAAAATATCATATCTGATTTTAAAGGTCAGAATGTGTCCATAATATAAACGTTCAAACAAAAACTGTTTTTTCACTGGAACCTTAAAATGCCCTGTAGCGTAAGAAGATATTTTAAAATGTATTAGTTAGTTCCGGTTAAACCGGAAGTTGATAATTTAATTTATTAGCATGGTTATACGAGGTTTCATAATTATTTGTGTCTAGATGAATCAAATGGTCAACTGTTCACTGTAATAAAATAAGTATTTCGAGTTTTAAGCGCGTATGCGATAAGTTTTATAGAGAATAGTAATACCTTAAATACCCCCTATTATCCTCCTTTTCAGCCAACCATTTAATAGAAGCCATCAACAAATCGTCGTAACCCAAAAATTCTTCCAGGATAAGACGGCTAAACGGATCGCCAAAACAACTATCCTTAGTTGGATCTAAAAACACCACTTGTACAGGAATTTTTAGTCTTGCTCTAGTTGCCGGACTTAATCTTAGAAACCCATATTCCAAGGAATATTCGATGATATAGTCATCCGAGTTTCCTAAAAAAAAATCATTCTGTGCATATTTCAAATTTACTTTTATTTTCGTTCCACATTGGAGTGTTAAGAATAATTTTGGTAATACCGTGAGAGCAAAAATTATTTGGATCAAAGAGGGCTTGGATTAAAAAACGTAGGGCTTGGTTTAGATCACAATGATATAGGGACGATATATCTAACCAAATCTAGGTTAAAATTTTGTCAAATTCATATTATGACATGATACTTATGCCAAACTAATGAGTAATAAAATAAGTAGACATATACAAATTTATTTTTGTTGTTTACAAAATTAACAAAGTAAGAATAATGGGGATTTTCACTACTCCACATGCGTGTAGTCTGAGAATTCACATAACCGGAGAGGTGGAACCAGGCTTCATCCGAAAAAAATGTCAGGTCTAATAAATCATTTATTTCCAATAAATTTTGGGTAAACCATTGAGAGTAATTCCTGCGTCTTTCAAAATCTGCGGCTTGTATTTCTTGGAATACCTACTTGCACTTAATAAGGAAATAAATTTAGCTGCTTCTTAAGAATAGTCCTGCATGTCCATAAGATCTTCCCACTTCTTGGGACAGGCGTCTTATACAATTTGTTGGCGTATTTTGCATTATTTCACGACCGTTTGCAACAAGTTCTTCTGTTCTTACAGATGGTCTTTCAGCTCCTTTTTTGTGTTGTATAGAACCTGTTTGCCTAAACACAGCCACGGTTCTTTTCAGGCAATGATAAAAATCCCCAGTAATAAAAGCAACGTTAGGAAAATGTTCGTGAAAATCGTCCATGAACAAACCCAGATTGTATTGCCACTCACCATTTACTCTAACCCTGTTTCGAAAATACGCTTCAACAATCAATGTTTTGTACTGTTCCGTAAAGCCAATTGTGTGAATTGTTCAAGAAATTGGAAAAATTAGCGATAAATCAAATTACTTGTAACGACTGTCAAAGATGACTGAATAATTAATTGATTGTTAATTCAGGTAGTTACTCACACCCAACAGGTATTAAGCTCTACGGCTAAGCATTACGTCCTTAGATGCAAGGCCCTCTTTGATGCAAATAATTTTTGCTCGCAGCAATTTGACGAGTCCGAGCGATTCTTGATTGAGTAGGGGTGGTACTCTATATAAAAGGCTGATCCGTTTCTTTATTATAACCCTGTATAGCATCATAATGTGTTTATTATCTATAATAAAAATATAAAAGGCAATGTTTGTCCGGAAATGGTCCCTTGCTTCTGGATGTTGGGTAATACAAAGGTTTTTACAATAATTTACTAACCGGGCCACTCTGATTGTGAGAATATCATTTATGCCAATCTCATTTATGTCACAGTCAAAGTTGCTGGTTTATTAATTATTGTTAAAATCTTGGTGCAACCCAACAATAGAGTGTTAAAATCCTAAAGTAGGGGAAACTTGAAAATTTTGAATAGTGAGAGTTATAGAATAAATTAATAATTCTGTAAAACATTCCTTGACACGATGGTGAACATTGACATCAGGACGTATATTCTCCAATTTAAGAGAAGTGAATGCTCTCTAGCGAGAAGGGACAATTCACATCATATGCTCACATCGAATGAAAATGAATAGTCATTTTAAGTTTCAAGAATACAGTTTAATCATTCTCAAGAGACAAACTAATCACTTCTCTTGAAATGATCATTCGCCCATTTCGAGAATGGACGTCCAGGACGTCTATTCTCCAATTTAAGAGAAGTGAACGCTCTCTCGCAAGAGGGGGACAATTCACATCATATGCTCACATCGTCATGGAAATGAATAGTCATTTTAAGTTTCAAGAATACAGTTTAATCATTCTTAAGAGAAAAACTAATCACTTCTCTTGAAATGATCATTCACCTATTTCGAGAATAGACGTCCTGGGTCCTAATTCTCGAGCGTAAGAGAACGTGAACGATCCCATCACGCAAAGCAGCATTCACTCCCGCGGCAGTTCTCCTATGATCATAAGTTAGTAAAATTAGGTATTCTCGAACGCAGACGATATGTTCCGTGCGGGGAGGTGATAAGACAGTGTTGCCAACCATTTTCAACGCAAGGGCCACCATTTTTTACGAAAATTTTAAAGAAATCTAAAGGTAAATTGAGGGGGAAATTATTAGTGCAGGTTTTTCTTTATTGTGAAACGTAAGATTATGAAACTTGTCAATTACAAATATTATTCATTAGTCAAAATTTTTTTATCGATGGCTGAAAATGAAAAGAAACGTGTGGGCCCCATCATCCAGCAGCAAAAAGACATGTTGGCAGAATTCATGCTAAATCACGAAGAATTGCTTGCTGGAAGATTTACCTCAGATTTCACAAAAAAAACTACTAAAATAAAAACACTTTGACTTTGAAGTTTAAAAATTTAACGACGTAAATATAATACTGGGGTTAGAATTGCATGGGATCGGTCGTTCCCACCAAAAAAAGCGAGTTATCCCGTAAATCGGTGATGTGAATGGTCCCATGTGAACAAGAATACCGTTTCATGCGTTGCGTGAGAACTCCGCCCACATTTCTCCTGAGAACAGTGTTCCCCAGTTTCAAGAATTAGGACCCAGGAGCGTTAGCCTCGCGTCGATGTGAAGCGAAGGCACAGCGCGGTGAATTGAGCTACTTCGTACTTTTCAACATTATCATTAAAGCAAGCTTAAGCGTGTTCAATTGGTGGCAAGAAATCAACCGGTCAATTGAAAATTTAACTTTACAGCCAGACCAGTAGGTATATTGTAGGTATATATAGCGGACTTTAATGTGTGAAAAGACCTGCATTTTGCATTAATGTACACAGAGATGCCAAAAACAATGGACTGCCTGGGGCCGAGTAGACATTGACAGCTGTTTCGTCATTGTTAGGAACTCATGAGAATGCCACAACCCGAAGCAACTCCACCGATAACACTGCAGCGCATTTAAATCCTGCTTAATAAAATAGCAAGTAGTAAATAAGCCGCAACGCCATCGCGTTGAAATCAACAATGCAAAACACAGATATAGAGAAGATACTGGAGTGTGTTTGCTCCGTTTTGTTTTTTGAGTCTTTTCGCATCCACACGCAAAAGTGCGTTTATAAATGAGACGCATAATCTATCTTTGCTTTATCGTCACTGTCTGAACTAATGGCAAAGACAATGTGTTAGATAAAAGCCGATTTAAGCGTAGAAATTAAGAGAAACGGATCACTCGTCCTGTACGCATTTAAAAATTTTAAGCTTGTTTTAGTGAAAAAGTGAATGCATTATTGTTTTGATCCCCGTTTTCTTTAAAGACAACCTGAATGTGAAATAGACAAAACAGAGGTCCCACATTTGTCCCGTTTATTGACAAAATAAAGAAACATTGAGTTAACACCCAATTTAATACCTTACTAGCCGTCACTCTCAATGATGATTGTAATGTTTTCCATATTTGTTACATCATAAAAAGATAAACTACCTTTTTCAGAAGTTTTCGTATCCCCCGATTTTTCTTTTACAGTTATTGTGCCTGTGGTTATATCAGCCGTGGTATCACTGGTAGTGATGTTTGCGGAAAATTCACTATTTAGTGCAGTTGATGTCATTTGTAAGTTGTTCGAGTGATCTTTCGGAAACGCAGTCACCATGTCAATCCAATTCCAATTGGTTGAAGTGACATTTACCAGTTCATTGGTATAGCTCGGCAGTTCAGTCATGGTCATGGGACCTAAAAATGGATGTTATTAAAATTCCGTTAATCCACAATCAAAAGCGCGAATGTTAATTTACGGCTAATTTTGTAGAAAAACATTGTTAGTAGTTTTGGCTTACGAGTAACCAAAAGAAGTGGTTGTCGTCGCCAAATTTGGTATGTTAGTAATACATCAAAAATTAAGGGATTAGGGACATTTTATTATTTTTTTGGCCGCTGATATTATTAAATTGATTAAAACTTTTGCGAAGTTTGACTAGGTAGGGAAAGGATAAAAAAAATTGCCCTCTCGTCTTACAAATTCAATTTTGGAAAATTAGAAACCCATTTTAGGTACATAATATACAGGGTGATTCACGGTGGATGGAACGTTAGACGTTTCTGACAAACCAGTAAAGGAATCGTTCTGAAAATTTGGTCGCGTACATAAACGGACATGCTCTACCTATCTAAAATATTTTTAACAATACAGTGTTGCCGCTTCTACACAAAAATAATAGCTACTTCGATATTTTAAATGAAACACCCTATATATTATTAAATTTTTAAATTCTACATAAAATTATAATTATTTTTTAATAAAAGCATTATTAGTCTATGCTTAATGGTTTCCGAGATATTGTCTCTTGAAAAATGACATTTTTGAACTTTGACAGCTTCTAGCTTTTTAACTGTACGTCTGAGAGCAAAACGGCTTACATGTCCCTATCTTCGATTTTTAATATATTTCCAAAAGTAACAACTTCCGGTCAAACCGGAAGTATTATATTTCCTACATCCGGTTTAACCGGAACTTTTGGAAAAATAATAAAAATCGAAGATAGGGACATGTAAGCCGTTTTGCTCTCAGACGTACAGTTAAAAAGCTAGAAGCTGTCAAAGTTCAAAAATGTCATTTTTCAAGAGACAATATCTCGGAAACCATTAAGCATAGACTAATAATGCTTTTATTAAAAATTAATTATAATTTTATGTAGAATTTAAAAATTTAATAATATATAGGGTGTTCCATTTAAAATATCGAAGTAGCTATTATTTTTGTGGAAGCGGCAACACTGTATTGTTAAAAATATTTTAGATAGGTAGAGCGTGTCCGTTTATGTAAAGGACCAAATTTTCAAAACGATGCCTTTACTGGTTCGTCAGAAACGTCTAACGTTCCATCCACCGTGAAACACCCTGTATACTCTACGGATGGGTGCTACTTGAAATGTCGATTTGCTTGCAATCAATACATAATTGCCCAATGATTTTAGGAGCAATTCTTCTTCCTCTCCTAATTTATAATAATGACCTTGCTTTTATAGACATTGTGGGTCAGTTTACGATTTTTGCTGATGACACCACTGGCATTATATATTACATTAAATATCAAACTATAAGAAGGCCATATATAAGCAGATTTCCTATATCTGCTACGTTAAATTCATAGATGGCACAATGAGTCACCAACAATAAAGCGTGTTGATGCAGCCATTAACGACAAGTCTTTTCACTGCTAAATTAAAACATTGTTGCCGCCTGTCTGTTTGACTTGCTGCATGATCCTCTCCCCACTACCATAACCATACCGTCATGCGCATCGCGGTGCCTGGATTGCCTTGCCCTGGCATAATATATCGCCGGCCTAGTGCAAAAATTCATTAAGTCAAAATTGACAGTTTTGAGTAAAACCCAGTTTTAAGAAATGGCGGAGTTTAAAGTAATTTATTAAAAAAACGTGCAATAATGTTATGCCTAGGAAGTTGTCATGTGCATATGTACAAACTTTTTTCAATATATTTTTACAACATAGTGTTATTTATTATATACAGTGACCGGCAAAGAGTTCGCAACATATGGGAAAAATTTGTATTAGCGGAATATTGAAAAATCTTTTTTGGGGGATTGGATGTGCATGTCCCATAACCTTAAAATCGATTTTGACATACGTCACGTGACCAATGGTATGGCGGGAAAGTTGAAAAAACCAATATGAAATCATCATAAATCAGATAAGTTGATGAGATATCGAAAAAATTCCAAGAATAAAAAGTGTTTAGAATTCCATTAGAACCTTAAATATAATGTTTGGGATATCTACTTAAAAAAACATAAAATCGAATATTTTTGTAAATATTTTTTTACCGAATTAAAAATTTCCATATTTTTCCTTTCTTAAAGCTTCATTAAAGTAAAACTGACATCTGGTGACCACAACTAGAAATATTCTTTTGTTTTTCTGACAATTTGGAGCAATAATTCAAAAAATTCGTTTATACTTGAATACCAGCTGTTGCAATAGTCTATTTCTAATAACCTTATCGATATTTTTTATATCGAAATATTCTATTATGTTAAGAAATCCTTAAATTCATTAATCCAAAGAAAACTTTATTTATAACTGTAAAAAATAATTTTGAATTTCGCAGAAATCTTTAAAAAAATCTAAAAATTAATAAAAATTTAAATTATTTTTTACGGTTATAAATAAAATTTGCTTTGGATTAATGAATTTAAGGATTTCTTAACATAATAGAATATTTCGATATAAAAAATATCGATAAGGTTATTAGAAATAGACTATTGCAACAGCTGGTATCCAAGTGTAAACGAATTTTTTGAATTATTGCTCCAAATTGTCAGAAAAACAAAAAAATATTTCTAGTTGTGGTCACCAGATGTCAGTTTTACTTTAATGAAGCTTTAAGAAAGGAAAAATATGGAAATTTTTAATTCGGTAAAAAAATATTTACAAAAATATTCGATTTTATATTTTTTTAAGTAGATATCCCAAACATTGTATTTAAGGTTCTAATGGAATTCTAAACACTTTTTAATTGGGAATTGGAATTGGAATTTTTTCGATATATCATCAACTTATCTGATTTATGATGATTTCATATTGGTTTTTTCAACTTTCCCGCCATACCATTGGTCACGTGACGTATGTCAAAATCGATTTTAAGGTTATGGGACATGCCCATCCAATCCCCCAAAAAAGATTTTTCAATATTCCGCTAATAAAAATTTTTCCCATATGTTGCGAACTCTTTGCCGGTCACTGTATATATTATTGCACGTTTTTTTAATAAATCACTTTAAACGCCACCATTTCTTAAAACTGGGTTTTACTCAAAACTGTCAATTTTGACTTAATGAATTTTTGCACTAGGCCGGCGATATATATATATTTCAAATCAGACACCACATTCATGACTTGGTCACCGCGTAGTCACGAAAGTACGTCACATAAATGACGTCATTGTGACATCTGATTTGAATATGATTTTGTGGTCACTTATTCTTAGTCATGGCTGGCCACGCTAACAATATAAAAACAGAAAACCTTTTGTGGTTTCATTAAAGTTTTTGTTTTCTTTATACTGTTAAATATTGGTTAGTATTCTGTTGACAGAAATGACAAGTCGTCGGGATGACCATGCTCTAAACATTGCCCTTAAAAATCGAGGACTTCGTCGTGACTACATCTATGCTGACGTCATCGATTCTGATTTGAATCTGCATATTATTCAAGAGTACCTACTCAAGACTAAGTATCTGATTTGAAATCGCCTATTATGCCAGTGCAAGGCAATCCAGGCACCGCGATGCGCGTGACGGTATGGTTATGGT
The DNA here is from genome assembly GCA_963969555.1 of Polydrusus pterygomalis. NCBI lineage: Eukaryota > Metazoa > Arthropoda > Insecta > Coleoptera > Curculionidae > Polydrusus > Polydrusus pterygomalis. The sequence continues at coordinate 81,281,140 of OZ018375.1, forward strand.
AGTGGGGAGAGGATCATGCAGCAAGTCAAACAGACAGGCGGCAAAATATGAAAATTCAAACTTAATTACTAAGTGAGCTATAGAAGACGGGAGGTGAGGTGCAGGACCCTGTATATTACGCACAATTCATTAAGTGACTTAGTGAGTTTTCGACCCAACTACAAATAGCTAAAATGACTTAGTTTGATTTTTATATTGCTATTTTTTATCTGCCTTGTGCAAAACATAGATTTCATCAATAGGTAAGTCATTAATTTTTGAAAAAAATTATTTTGTATATAAACCAGATGGTTAATGTCCAATTAGAAGTTTTCTGGTAGAATGTAAATAAGATGTCAAATATTTCATGTTTTTTTTTACATATTGGTAAGGTAAACCGCCAGTTATTGACACCCTTAATAACACATTAACAGCAAAAAATATATTATCGCAGGAAGTTTTAAAGCTAAAATCAATTGGTATTTTTTTTCAAGTACTTTAATGTATTCTTATTGTAAAGCTAACATTTTGGTAATAAAAACACTTAGTTTTTTTTAAATATATTTCTATAAAACAGTATGAGCAGCTGGATTAGTAATTGACATTAACATTTTTTAAAAAAATTAGTGTTTGACAGTCCAGTTATTGACAGAGGAAAATAAATAGATTTTTTCATAAATAGATTTTATTTAAAAAAAACATTAAACAGTAATTAAATTAAAAACTTAGGAAGATAACTTAGTAAGAAGCATTGGGTTCTTCAACATCCAGCGGCTCTGAGAATTCATATTTTAATCGATCACCAGCAAGAAGCATTTTTGGAAACTCCATTTTCTTTATAACTTGAGAAAAATTTATAACAGATACATCCTTGTCATTCAATTTAAACATAGTTTTTTCCTTGTTACAGCATATCATACCAACTACTTCAGCTTCATCTTTGCTTAGCACCTCTTGTACAACACAGACATAATTTTTAAAACTCTTTTTTTCTGATGGAAAGGCAACCAAAATGTAGTCACTCACTTTAATTGTATCGTCTTTATTCTTATTTAAATCTAATTTAAAATTGTTTTCATTAGGATCTCTATTTTCATTGTAATTAATGGATTCATCAAACTCATTATTACTTTCTGAAGTAGAATCACTTGGTACCCACTCTTCTTCTGACTGTGAATCACTGCTATCAAATTCTTTTGTTTTAGTTATTTTTTTCTTTTTAGTTTGTAATTTTTTTCCTTTTTTATCAGAGTCAATAAAAACGCGTTTTTTTACACCATCTATTTTTTGTTCTTTCTCAATCTTTTTTTTCTCCCTTAGTAGAGCCCGCTCTTTTTTTTCTTGCATAGTCTTAAGTTTTAAGTCCTGTTTCTTTCTATTGAAGTCTTGCCATTTTTGGGAAGAAATAACTGAAGAAATTTTTGTTTTTGTTTGTTTCTTTTTAAATGCTGAGGCTTCAGGAAAATTTAAAACATACTTATATGGAGAAGGAAGGTCTAAAGGTAATGTAATTGCAGATGATGTTGAAGAGCATTGCTGAGTTGCTTCATCTGCTGCATCTTTTTGTTTGAGGTTCTCACAACTAATACCTAAATTTTCATCAACAATTGATTCGCACTCATCGACAATTGAACTTTGATCTAGAACAGTATCTTGTTCAGTAACCGGAATCTGATCATTAATTTTATTCAGAACTATATCCTGTGATGCCTCATTATCCTGCTGATCATTAACATTATTTACAACCAGATCTTGGGGAGCCTCATTGTTTTGTTTTTCTTGATACAAGGATTTCCACAAGGTAAATAACGATGAGTCTTCTACTGGACATGGAAGACTATTTAGTAAACTATCTAAAAAAAGATCAATTTTAGGTTGGCCAATCCTTTCCTCTATAGCCTTTAATAGGGTATGAGCGTCTAAACTGGGGTTCAAGTTGCTCGATGAGGTGTCAACATTAATTACACGCTTTTTAACGGATATTTTATTAAAATTTACATTGTCAACATTGAACGGACTTAAACCAGAGACTCTAAATCCGTTTTGTACTGTTTCAGGCGATATTTGCTCTAACGCTTTTTTAAAAATTGGAGCAAAGTTTGCCTTTTGCAACTTTACCCCATTATTTTGAAACCGCCAGTTTTTAACTTCTTTTTTCCAACGACACTTTAATGGGCGAAAAACGGAGACATCCATTGGTTGTAACAGGTGTGTTGAATTGGGGTAAAGTGCGATTAAAATTATTTTATTAAGAGAGCAGAACTCGGACAGTTGAAGAGTCATGTGTGAGACATGCCCATCTAGAAACAGCAGAACAGGCCTAGGTATATTTTCCTTTTCAAGCCATGGTACAAATATGTTGACCATATAACCAAAAAATGTGGTTCCGCACATCCAACCATTTTCGGATGTTCCGATACCCCAACTTTCAGGAACATTTTCTGCAACATGACTTGGTACTCTAGTGTATTTGTAAACTATCATGGGAGGAGCAAATTTGCCGCTAGCATTGGCTGTCACAAGAACTGTCAAGTTCTCTTTTTCGTCACCTGACACTTGATATACGTTTTTTTCGCCTTTTATTGTTATAACCCTGTCATCTTTGGGGTTTAGAAAGAACGCACTTTCGTCAGTATTAAAAACGCGATCAGGCTCTGTTGTTATTTCATATAAATTTTCATTTGTAAGGTATTCTTGAATTTCTGAAAACCAGTTTCTTATTTGTTTTTCTGAAACGCTATCCCTGGAGATTGTTAAATTTTGAGAAACCCTTGTTGTTAACTCAGGATGCCTTTTCAAGAAATTTTTAAACCAAGTATCGCCAGGTCTGCCATTCACAAAAAAATTCTTTCTTGGTTTTTTCTTTATAATGTATTCAACACTATCAAAAAGTTGAACTTTACTAATTGGATAGTGTATTTTAGTTAGTTCTAATATCCACTGGACCAGCATAGTTTCCTCTTCACAAGTCAGGCTTGAAGGTGGACCCATAGAACAGCTTTTTGGTGATTTCCCAGACACTTTGTAGAGGAGAGTTACACGTGGCACTTTAGCTTGTTTAGCGGCAGACGCTATAGAACTGCCTCTCTGAACTAACTCTAAAGCCATATTCATTTGCTCTTTTGAATACAATTTTTTGGGAGCCATGCTTACTTGAGTTAGAAGTAGTAATCTGCAAATAAGGACTACTTTTAGTAGTTGACACCCCAGTAATAGACACCTATGTCAATTACTAGTTGTAACAAACATTCAAAAATACAAGTCTTATTGGCAACATTGTAATTTTCTGTGTAATAAGATACCATTAAAAAATAAAAATCTTTAAAGATTTAGTAATTGACAGGGGGTGTCGATAACTAAAATATGGTTTATTTTTCATTTCAGTAATTGACATGTTAACAAAATGAATCCAGGATATTTTAGGTTAGGTTTAAATTACAATATATGATTAGTGAATTACTTTCGATGCTGGAAAGCTGCAAATTTAAATTTTAAGTTCAAAACTTTCGTAGAAAAGACATGTGAAAATTAGTACTTACCTTATGGTTTTGATTAAGCACAGGTGTAATTTGTAAAGCACATGAAATTTAGGAACAATTTATACCGACATGTCGGCACTAACAAACATGTCCGAACTACAGGGTTGCCAGAGTGACTTTAATAAAACTTTCAACCAAAATTAAAATTTAAATTATTAACTGGTTTTCTTAAAATCCTTTATTAATTCGATGGGTGTCAATCACTAAAAGGGTGTCAATAACTGGCGGTTTACCTTACTTACCTAAATTCAGGATAAAAATTATGGATCACTTGCAGTCAAAATTTAAGTAGTATTTTCACAACAAAGAGATACTTGCCAATGCTAAACTTTTATTAAAAGTTAAATTATCTTAAAAACTCGCTTAAAAACTATAGCCTAGAAGTAAGTATAACTTTTTCATACATTAAACAAGTGAATAAGTTGTCATGAAATGGAATGTAGAATTCCAAAATCAACTTAAATATAGCGTGTCCCATTAAAAAAATATAACTTTATTTAGACATAAAATTACTGGGCACAATCATTGACTAGACTCACTTGGTACTATGCCCTAAGTATACCTAACTTAAATATGTAGATGTAAATGTAGATTATACTTAGCCGAAACAAAAGATTATATTTTATGTACCTACTTATATGTTAATTGAAGTTAAATTAAGAGTTGTAGAGTATACCACTTCTAATAAGCATTAAATGAGGTCTTAGACTTATAGCTTCACCCATTGGGAACAAGATAACTTAATCCTAAATTACCTCTCCCACACTAAAACAAGCTCGAAAACAAGACTATAATGACAGTGTATTAAAAACAGTTCTCTTACAGGAAATGAAGGAAGGGTCATTGCTACTTCTGTTGCCATTATTTACAATTCTAGGTATGGGAGAGGATGTACAGTAGTTGCATCCATGATGGTCAAGTGTAAAAAGGTGATTTCTTGTGTCTCTAGGTGAAAAACCTAATCCAAAATATATTACGTTTAAATATTTACCTTTATTTCTAGATAAAGGCTGAGTTTCCTTTTCATTATGTTCAACTGTTGATGGTTCTATATTGACAAAGCCATCTCTTGCTAAAAGTCCCAGAATACTTGTTATGTCATCTGTTCTACCTTGCTGTCTTATACGCTCTTCTTTTGCATAGCTCTGTTCAATAGTGTATCCTTTTTCCAGATTCCTAACAATTTCTACACGTAAAATTCCATCTTTTGGCCAGGTATCTTTTACACTATCTAAACATGTGCTAGGTGTTTTGGAAAAAGATAAGTGAACATAAAAAAGTACAAAGAAAGCTGCTAGAGCCTTAACTAACACTATAAATTCTATGAATCGTCGCACTGATTTAGGAAATGTTCTGGCATATGCTAATGCAGCTCTATAAAATAAGGTATGAAATAGTCTATCTCTAACGTTTACTAGCTGATTGTGGTTTCTTGTTCTATTTACAGTAATTAATGGACCTCCTCCAGTATGAGTTTCTTGTTGGTTTCGTTCAGCTAACCCTGGCTGTTCCGACATAATGACAACTATTTAAATATACAGCTCAAACAGTTGTTCAGGTAATTTGCATCCTAAAAATTATTTAAAATTGTCTAAAAACTGGTAAATACTAAAATGTTTATTTGGTAAATACTTTTATTTCACTGGAATTTTTTAATCGTTATAGAGTTTTTCCGTATTTTAACGCAGACAATATGTTAATTATAGAAAAAAGAACAATCATTTGACGCAGGTTTATTATGGAATAAACAATTTCAATTTCTCTTTTCATAACCTATTTAAATGCCTTTTACCTTTTTAGACAATTAATATGTGTGTTGCAATAATAGTTAATTAGTAAACATTATAACTATAAACACCACAAAATAGTTTATTTTATTTACTTATTCTAAACAAAATAAAAGAAAATTTAAACAATTTTTGACCTAACGTCAACACAGATCAGAGGTCAACAGCTCAACCCTTTATTTTTCTGTGGCTCAACCTGCTCATGCTGCATGATGGAACGGCAAAAAAGATTATTTACATAGAGGAAATCTAGGCATACACGGAGCTAGTTTACACGCTACTAACGTGCTTCTTTAGCTTTAACCACGTATATCCAGACACGTGGAAAACAGCGAATGTAATACTGATTGCAAAACCTAATCAAAATCGCACTTTCCCCCAAAATTGGAGACCCATAAGTCTCATCTCGTTCATAGCAAAAATCTCAGAAAAAAATTTTCTATCCAGACTATGGGACATTCTTAACGAACTCCACATCATTCAAGATGAGCAGATTGGCTTTCGCCACGGTCATTCGACAGAAGACCAACTTGCTAGACTAATCGACACAGCCACAGACGGTCTGCAGCACCAGGCCTCCACCATGGTAGCTTTAGACATTTCCAAAGCTTTCGACAAAGTTTGGCACGACGGCCTCGCATACAAACTCCATTAAGTTTATAATATAAACATAAATTTCACAAAATTCAATATTTCATACCTCAAAGATAGAAAATTCTAAATCCGTGTAAACGGCATTTTGTCAGACGTACACGACATTGAAGCGAGCGTTCCCCAAGGTTCCCCAATTGCCCCAGTTTCATACATTGTGTATACTGCGGACATGCCAAAAACGCCTTTCGTCGAGCAATACATCTTTGCTGACGATACGGCCATGACGTGCACCCATAAAAATCTTGCACACATTCAAAGATGTTTACAAAATCAAATTAACACGCTTATTGACTATTTTCAAAAATGGAAAATAAAAGTTAACGCTGAAAAAACTCAAGCCATTCTCATTTCCAACAAGAGAATAAACAACATCAATATCCAAAATCTTGAACTAGACAACACTGAAATACCTTGGAGCAACACCCTAAAATACCTCGGTGTCACTCTTGACAAAAAGCTCTCATGGGCCCCCCCATTTTGACAATAAAATCAAAAGCGGAAAGCAAGCATTTGGCCGCCTATATCCTCTCCAAGGGTCGCAAAAGCAAACTGTCGCTTAAAAACAAGACGCTACTATACAAACAGGTAGTGCGCCCCTCCATACTATACGGAAGTATAGCATGGTGTCAAGCACCTAAAACACGAAGAAAACGTCTTCAAACACTTCAAAATAAAATTCTTAGGGCCATAAACGCGCCCTACTACATTAGGGGAGCGGCGATCCACCGCGACCTTAAAGTAGAAACAATTCAAGAATTCCTAAACAAAAGACATACTGAGTTTTTTTAGGAAAAAACAGTTTCACCCAAATCAATTAATTCAAAATTCATTTCCCATAAATCCCGCCCCAAATCTGCTCAAAATCCGCAATAGGAGCATAAATGCTCCTATTATGCAATAACATAAAAAACACAAAAACAACATCCTAATCGTCAAGCCATGCTTGATTGTATGACAACAAAAATTAATCAAACCCAAAAAATTTGATCAATTTTTTTTTTCAGAAACCCAAAGTGTGTAAAAGTGCTAAACGGCACTAACACGTTAAAACCCAAGAAAGAAGACGTATAAACCACCCGGTAGTCGGATAGTTGGTGAGTAAAAAAGCACGCATGATTACACGTGGCTAGTGAACAAGCTGGATCTAGTAGTCAGTTACACGCGCGAGATTATGAAGTCGAATGTTTATATTATTAACCAGGTTACTTATCCCTCCGTGACATCCATTTCCCCACCCATTTCGTTTTCCGCAAATCGTAATTTTCAATTCTTCAGCCTGTACAACAGCTCAAAAACCCAAGACGTATCTACGAAGTACTTGTTTTGACGTTTTATTATTAGATGACATTTTTGGCTTTTCACGATTAATTTTAGTGCAGGAATTCCATTGAGAAACTGGTGCGACACTTTTTGCTCCTAGTGCAAGTAGTTACCCAAGCAGCATTTTTCTGACTTCCAACTAATTTTTTATCAACCCCGACGTTGCAATGTGTCCATATAGTAGTCAATATTTGTACAGGATGTAAACCGGCGTCAAACCAACGTCATTTCAACGTTGTTTAGCTGTTAGCAGAAATCTGGAGGCGGATCGACGATTTCACAACTCATCGAGTGCAACAAGTTTGATATTGGGAGCGTGCACAACGTTGTAATGCCGTCGGAGATGACTAATATTTAAAAGTTGCCTATAGTCCTAAAACACAACGTTGGTATGACGTTGGTATTGGTATTTTCTTTACTACTCTATACTTTGACAGATGTCAGTACAAGATCGTAAAGGTTTAACCTGAAAGTGAGGTTAGGGAGTCTTATGTTTTCTTATTTGTAAATTTGATATGAAAAAAACAGCTTTCGCCTCGTCGGCCCTTTAAATATTCAGCTACTTTTTATAGAATACTGAAAATACAAAGGCACAAAAATAAAAAGTTTAAAAGCAATACCTGTAACAGCACATTATCATACAAACATCAGATGAAGCCGGTCCATCTACATCTCGCCAGCACACGTACCCCATCTGATGATTACAACACCGATTCACCGATAGTGATCCAGAAATGTGGCTAACAGAAAACAAATCTGCATGTCATGGATGTTGGCACGTTAAAGAACCCTACCCTCGACATAGAGGGATTCGACAAAATTACCCGATAGTGTGTGACAAATTCCCTGGCGTCGGTGATTGGCCTTGTTGCGGAAAAAGGCCGACGTAAAATAAATAAATAAAAAAAAAACTCTGAAAATGACGCGTTGCAACGTTTGCAAACGAACCGAATGTTGATGACAAAAATAAATAAATGACATGTTAATGCAAATTTACTTTACTACACAATAAAATACCCTACAATAATTTTTTAAAACAAATATATATATAAAATACCCTACAATAATTTTTTAAAACAAACATATATTATTATATCGACGGTAATTATAGAACCCGGTGCGAGATCTTGCGTCCCAGTACGGTACCTTAGAAAAGGTCAGTCGTAAAGGGGTTATTTTGTAAAAACAGAAAATTTTGCAAGAGTGCTCTCAAAACCGGTACAAGTGCCGGACTACAGATATTAATTCAAAAAAGTGTTGTCTGTTTCCTTCCGCACCGGGTTCTATAATTCCCGTCGATAATCGATCCTGACAAGTGATTTGTCTTTGAGCCCTGTTTCCTTCTGCCAAACTGAGCCTCACTGATGAGTCGTAATAACGGCGAAACGCGTCTGGGGATGGGTTTGGCGGAAGGAGACAGACAACACTTTTTTGAATTAATATCTGTGGTCCGGCACTTGTACCGGTTTTGAGAGCACTCTTGCAAAATTTTCTGTTTTTACAGAATAACCCCTTTACGACTGACCTTTTCTAAGGTACCGTACTGGGACGCAAGATGTCGCACCGGGTTCTATAATTCCCGTCGATAATCGATCCTGACAAGTGATTTGTCTTTGAGCCCTGTTTCCTTCTGCCAAACTGAGCCTCACTGATGAGCCATAATAACGGCGGAACGCGTCTGAGGATGGGTTTGGCTTAAGGAAACAGACAACACTTTTTTGAATAAATATATATATAGGGAAAAGAAAACCATGAAGTCTCTCTCCACAATTTTAATTCAGTAGCTAATAAGCTAGAATCGACATGTTTCGAGTGTAGAAACACTCATCATCAGGATGTTAAAGTAAAAATTATGAACAGCTGATGTTGTTAGCAAAAGAGAAAATATAATAAAGTTAAGGTGGAACTAATCCATAATGGAGCTTTCAATAGCACGCATAGGGAGTGAGAAAATTTGTTTGCAGTCAAGAGGTGAAAATCTATCAGCACGCTGAAAGGTCCGGGACCAGTAAAAAAGCCACTGTGGGCGGGAAATGAAGGGAAAAACAGGACATATCAGTATAATTCCATGTCAAATGAAGTGCTTTGTGGAAATCAGTTCAAGTGTGTGTGATAAGAAAATTATAGTTTGATTTGATTTGAAAAATTCATCTGTGTCGAAGAGGTGTGAAAGAAAAAGTCAGATATGAAGGGGGGAGAAAGAAAAATTGTGTTTTTTTTTTATATTTGAGTATAGTTGCTTTCATTTAGCTTGAAGAAAAATGCTGTTGGGGTACTAAGCTTGTTACGGCCCAGTTACCCCAGCAGGAGTCAAAACTGACACATATTGTAGAAAGGAAATAAAAGTTTATCACATTATCAGAGGAAACTTTTGATATTTTTTTTTATAAAAAAAATGTTTAAAAAATTTTTATTCGTTTTTCATGAACATCCTAGACGGAAGTTCGCTGCGACCAGCACGTGTCTAACCCAAACGGGTTGAAAAAATAAAAATAAAAAAAAATATCAAAAGTTTCCTCTGATAATGTGATAAACTTTTATTTCCTTTCTACAATATGTGTCAGTTTTGACTCCTGCTGGGGTAACTGGGCCGTAACAAGCTTAGTACCCCAACAGCATTTTTCTTCAAGCTAAATGAAAGCAACTATACTCAAATATAAAAAAAAAAAAAAACACAATTTTTCTTTCTCCCCCCTTCATATCTGACTTTTTCTTTCACACCTCTTCGACACAGATGAATTTTTCAAATCAAATCAAACTATAATTTTCTTATCACACACACTTGAACTGATTTCCACAAAGCACTTCATTTGACATGGAATTATACTGATATGTCCTGTTTTTCCCTTCATTTCCCGCCCACAGTGGCTTTTTTACTGGTCCCGGACCTTTCAGCGTGCTGATAGATTTTCACCTCTTGACTGCAAACAAATTTTCTCACTCCCTATGCGTGCTATTGAAAGCTCCATTATGGATTAGTTCCACCTTAACTTTATTATATTTTCTCTTTTGCTAACAACATCAGCTGTTCATAATTTTTACTTTAACGTCCTGATGATGAGTGTTTCTACACTCGAAACATGTCGATTCTAGCTTATTAGCTACTGAATTAAAATTGTGGAGAGAGACTTTATGGTTTTCTTTTCCCTGTATTATTCAGCTCCACTTTGAGTATGGACTACTTCTTCAAAAATATATATATGTTTCGTATTTTTACGGCAAAATATATTAATAATTAAAAGACCTGGTATGATGAATAAAAACTAATATTTTTTATTAGCTTATTCTTTTTGTGACCCCTTTTATTTTTATAGCTCTAGCTCATATGCATGTTTATCAAAAAACTGGATTGCGTTTAGTATTTAGACCCAGATATGGCCCGAAAACTAATTTCGAAATATCCATATAGTTATCAAAGTTTGCGCCATTCTTGTAAGCCATTTATTTATTTATTTATTTATTACAAATTTTACAGATTTACATCCAATTATAAAGTAGGAAAATTAACCTAAGTTATAGTTAAATAGTTTCATAGAGTAATTTCTTAAAATTAGTTGCACTTATATTAAATATATCACAATTGTCGCGGATTTTGTTATAAAATTTGCACATAACAATAATTGGAGAATTACTATAATAGTTAGTACGGGCTCTTTGAAAATATAAGGTTACAGGGTTCCTTGTCCTATGTGGTGGTACATTGAGATTTATTAGTCCTAGTAGATGAGGTTCATCAATCTGATTATGCAGTAATCTGTGCAGAAACATTAATGATGTTATAACTCTGCGACATTCCAAAACTCTTAAGGCCATGGGTAGTCATAATCTCGGTTTTTGGTATATCAAATTAATAAATTCCAGTTTCTTTGGAGTACATGTATCTTAGGAATTTGTTTTGTATTTTTTCTATTTGGTATGTGTGGTTTTTATAATATGGATTCCAGATTATGGTGGCATATTCCAGGATACTTCTTACGTGAGAAACATACAGTGCTCTAATACAGTCTTTATTTGTAAACAAGGTACAGTTTCTGACGATGAAACCATACATCCTTGAGGCCCTCCCTGTCAATGCTGCTATATGAGGCCTAAATGTAAGATGGGAGTCAAAAATGACTCCAAGGTCGTTCATTTCTGTCACTCGAGTTAGGGGTAATCCATTAATTTTGTAATCATAATCGACAATAACCTTCTTTCTGCAGTAGCTGAGCACAAAGCACTTGGATACATTAAAGTGCAACCTGTTATTTTTGGACCATTCATATATTTTATTTGGATTTTCCTGGATAATAGAGCAGTCGATAATTTTGCATATTTTTAAATATAGTTTTAGGTCGTCAGCAAATATCAATGCCTCACAGCCTTTTGTTATCAGTAATGCTAGGCTGTTGATAAATAGAAGAAATAGTAGTGGTCCCAAACAGGAGCCCTGTGGTATACCTGATGTGGCCAAGAAAGGCTCAGAACAATATCCCCTTACAACCACTTTTTGATATCTATACCAAAAATCGATTCAAATATTTTGGCTGGGCAAGATAACAATGCGATTGGTCTATAATTTTGAATGTCAGTGCTGTAACCTTTTTTGAATACAGGGCATATTTTAACTTCTTTCCATACCTGCGGAAAGATGTTTGTTTTTAGGAATAGATTGAAAAGTATTTTAAGTGGTTCGGCGAGAAAGCATATCATTCCTTTAAAAATAAATGCTGGGATATTATCAGGACCTACTGCTCTATTAATTTTAAGATCCTTAACTGCATCACAGACATCCTCATAGAATACCTCCCTCAAACAAAAAACACACCGATTTAAAAAAAGTTGCAAATGCATTCACTACAGCCTTGCCTTCTGTGTATTCTATATCATCTAGGTGCATCTTATTGGGTATCCCACTCATATTCTGTTTGTTCTTAATGTATTGCCAGAAAGATCTTGAATCTTCGTTTATATCGAGCTGTATTTTATTTAGATATTGCTTATGAGCGATTTTAATATCCTGTTTTATTTTAGTTCTAAATTCTATAAATTTATTGTGTGTTTCTTGATTTCCGGTTTTTTTACTTTTTAGTCTAAGCTTATCCTTAATTTTTATGTTTTTAATGATATTTTTGTTAAACCAAACAGGGTATTTACGACTTATGTTGGGGTTACTTTTTGGTACACAAATTTCAAAGATATTATTTATTTTTTCGTAGAATCTTTTTACCGCGTTATTTACATCAAGAAATAGCTCCAGTTCATGCCAGTATGTATCCTGTAGTATCTGATACATGACGTCAAAGTTGGCTTTTCTAAAGTTATAGTTCATGACTTGGTTATTATGATTTAAACATTTTTGTTTTGGTTCTTTAAGTTTAATTTCTATTGTTAACGGGGGATGATGTGGATCGACTTCGACAAAGCTATATGTACTTTCATAGACTTCACAAGGAAGTCGGCTTATAACGACATCTAACAAGTGATTATTGGTATTCAGAACTCGATTAAATTATTGACAATCATAGAATTGCATGAAGTTTAACAGCCTCTCTACGTAATGATCTCTATAATTTCTTGAATAAAAGTCATTTAGTCGAGATATGTTTGTATCACCAACAACAACAAAATTACCCTGATAGAGATAATTCAGTCCTTCTATGAATGAGTAGAGCTCATCTCTAGATAGAACAGAACAACTAGGCGCAATGTACACATTTAATATATATAAGTAGCTGATATCATTGTAATATACGTTGACTACTAAAAGGTCAATATCCGCCACAGTTCAGTCTAGATTTATCAAAGTACACTTATACGTTTTTTTAATTGGAAGAAGAACCCCTCCTCCGCGCATGCTATCATGTCTGTTGCGATTTCTAAAAACCATGAAGTAATTAGGAAATAGTTCACTAGTATATACACTATTGGGTAACCAAGTTTCACTTATGGCCAGCACATCTTATTCGTTGTCAGTCAAACATATACTGAGTTATAAAAGTCCGCAGTTTTACTGTTGAGTCCGCGCACATTTTTATAGGCTATATGAAGGGTCAATAATTCTTCCTGTACTTGTGGTGGTTTTGATTCGTTTACTGTTGGTATTGGGAGACAAGTATACTTAGTAGTTGTACTTACGTCAGAGATAATAAACGTTCTTCAGTGACATAGTTTGTATACTGTTGTATTCTACTGATCCTTTGCTTGTAAACAGGACAGTTTGCACTTCGAGCTGTATGACTTGTATCGGTTGCTGATTTCGACCTTTTACAGTTGGGGCATTCATAGTTGGTTGTATCACATTGTCTACCATCGTGAGCACCTCCGCATTTATAACAGCACGAGTTCATAGAGGTACAGTATTTCGTAACATGGTCAAAATAGCAGCATTTGAAGCATAATGCTACATTTGTGTATTCCTGAAGATATGCTGGGCAAAGGTCAAATATGAGTCTCGCCCTCATTAACCACTTAAATAAATTCGGAGATGTTTGAAAGATCCAGTTCTCTTTGGAATTGTTTTTGCATTCCCTTTTTGTAATAAATTTGAACTGGGTTGTAGCTTCTTGGCCAAATTTATCTGTAATGTCCGGATTTTCATTAATAAATTCATTTAAAAAGTCTTCAGGAGTAAATCCTTTGAGTATGCCAGTTATCATAATCATATGATCCGTATTTTGTATTTCCTTGATTACAAGCTCCTTATTTATTAAACTATCCTTTAATTTTTTTTGCTGTGCAACACTATGACACTCAATAATAACACTACCGCTCTGCAGAGGCCTTACGTTTTTAAAACTTTCTACGTCGTTGGCTATTTTTAGGTTTTCCTTGACTTCATGTTGATATCCGTACGACCCTCTCTACCTTCTCTTCCCGTGGCGCTACGCATCGCGCCCCTTTCGTTCTCACTAACATATTCCCGAATATCCCTCTGGACTCTCGCTAGCGCGGCTAAAGCTTGCTCGTCGGACCCTTCTGGCATTTGACTCTCATCTCTGGATATGTTAGTAAGGTCTGGTCGGAGGATAACATCGGCCGTGCTGTCGTTGCCGGCATCAAAGATCAGCAGCTCCGTCGCTTCGGCGAATGCTCCACTCTTCCGAACATAATTGTCGTGCTAAATTTCAGCTCTCCAATATCTACGTCCGGTAGTTCGATATCTGACTTTCTTGTTTTCTTATAGCTTCCCAGTTCAGGCGCCAGGTTCTTTTTGAGATAAAAGAAACCAAAACTTTAATCCTCTTTATAAATTTTCTAAGTCCAAAAGTTCGATACGCGTCGAACTTTTGAGGCCTAGCAGTTATCGAAAAACTTTCCCTCTGAAAGTTGGTCAGAATAGCCCTTTGTATACTTCCTATACAAAAATCCTCGGGCGGAACGTTCCGTTCCAAGTTATCAGTCAACTTCACTTTTCGTCAGAAATTTTCTAAGTCCCCTCGTGGTATCGAAAATAATTCCTAACTCTTGAGGCCCACTCGCTATCAAAAAACTTTCTCTTTGAAAGTTGTTCAGAATGGTCCTCTGTATGCTTCTTATACGAAAAATCGTCGGGCGGAACGTCCCGTTCCACGTTATCAATTAACTTCACTTTTCGTCAAAAATTCTTCTAAGTCCAAAACCACGTTAAAAACCCCTCCTTAAATGTTCCTGAAAATTTTGAGGGGCGGCTGCCTGCCTACTCTCAGCGCAAAAATATTTGGGGCTACTAGATCAAGTAGGAATGACCTGCGACCTTTTTTTTTTTGCTTGCTATATATATCGCTTTTTTGGCCCTTTTTTTTTTTTTTTTTTTTTTTTTTAGAAAGAAATCAGAATTTTGAAGGCAAAAACATAAACATAACTTATTATGGGGTGGAATAGTGCTAAAATAGCAACTGCTATTTTTTATCTGATACTGTACTGTAGGTGAGATTATCACACTGCTATGCTAATTTCGAACTGCTATTTCATAGTTGGTGGGCGCGTCGTTGTCCTTTTTTCGACACGAATAATGCTGAAATAGCAACTGCTACTAAAATAGCTGCTATTTGTAACTGCTATTTTTGTTTAGCAATAGCAGAAGCAACTGCTAAACAAAATAGCCGGTCGGACCCACCTCTAAAACATTACTCCCCGAATCTAGTGGCCCGCGGTTGACTAGAATTGTTTTTACTTGCTGAACTGGGCGGCTAGAAGAGCCTGCCTAACAGTTTGGTTGAAGACTGGTTGAATCCCGCGGCCCATAGGCCCGCAGACTGACTAAATATTAAAAATTATTTATTTCTTAAGATAAAGAACCGACGAATTCGGACGATGGTGCTAGAAACACCATCGCCATCTGACAGCACACTGCCAACTAACGATTCCGCATCAATGTAAGACAACTCTAGAATCATTTTGATTTTTCATTTTTATTACTGTTTCTAGTTTGGTCTTTTGCGGTGGTGTTTTCCACTCAGGGGCTGTTGTTGTGTGGTTGCTTTTTGGAAAACTAGATTTAACCATATCGCTATATCCAGTGTTACAGCTAGTTGAAGGTTGCGGGGTGTCTTTTATTAACGTATGATCCTGTCCAGTTGGAAAGTTAATATTGGTAAGCCGTATTTTCAGTTCTTTGATCTTGTTATTCAGTTCTGTATTGTTTCTGTCCGTTTGGCCAATCTTAAATGCGAGGGATGTAACATGTTTGTGAACAGTGAATAAAGCAGAATGAATAAGTCTAGCATTGCTTTCAGGAATATCCTCCGTGGTTTTTTGTATTTTCTCCAGCGCATCAAGAACTTCAATTAGTTGTCTTTCTGTGGACTGCGAGACATCAGTTTTTGCTATAGTTGGACTAGTATTTAGACTGGTATTACTGGGGTTGGCTTTTTTTGTCTTACGCTCTAAGGATCCTGGGCTGGAATTGGATCTAGGCCGTTTTTGGGAAAGCGTTGGATAATAGTTATTGGACTCATCATTAAACACTATGTCAATATCGTTATCTGTATATCCGAATATTGACTGCATTACAGTGGGTGAACTTACAGGACTTACAGGCGTATGAAAGAATTACGCGGTTTAAAAATATGATCCGAATTGAAATTAGCGTAATTCTTGCTAAAACTCTCAGTATTCACGTTATCGTTGCGTATATCCGTTTTGGAATGCCCTGGTATTTCAATAATTGACCTGCTATCAGCCAAATCTTTTTTATTTATTTCACACTTTTTTTGCCCAGTAGGTAGAATATTTATGTTCTTGACTCCGATTATTGAATTGATTTCCTCTTGGCTTAGATTCATTGATCCTAAGGAATTGCATCTTTTTGTAGCTTGTGAGAGTTTACGTTTACTTTCCACGGTTTTTTTGTTTCCATCACTGTTTTCACTCATTGTTTGATGTTTCTTTAGTTTTTATCGGGTTGATTACACCTGACTTTACCAGATAAAAGACAATGCGATATAAAAAAAAGTTACGGTGCGGTACTTTCAACAAGATCAATGAGAGCCATATTTATCATCTGTTTAAAGGTTTAATTCCACAGTACGGAGGTACTCCAATAACAGGTATTTTATTTTTACCAAACTATCTACAACAAGAAAGTTTAGTTTAAATAATTGGCGCATATCCTACCAGGTTTGCCCTAACTAGGTGAATCATAGTCGGTAATACCAACGTTGTCACGACTCCAACGTTTGTTTATTTAATCGGACTATATATAGTCGGACCCGACGTCGTAGCGACCCAAACTTGTGTGACCGATTTGGTGCAAATGTAGGTCGTGGCGAAGACGATTTGACGTCGCGCTCCAACTTCGGGTCGATTAAAGCAACGTTGTAACAACGTCGTATTGTTGCTTGGGTACGCACCTGCTTTTGGAGGTCGTGCGGCACCGATCCAATTTAAAGATTTATAGTTTTAACGTTTATTTTGATTTTTTTTTTGTTTTAGAACTTTACTGTTATGTGTGAGGGAGGGTGTGTGTGTGTGTGTGTGTGTGTGTGTGTGTGTGTGTGTGTGTGTGTGTAAGATTCACAAACAGACTTTCTAGCCCAAGGTCAAATACGAACTGCATGGGGATTGCACCAGTGCAGGTTTGAAATTGACCTGAATGAGGGTGGGTGCCACCCCAGTGTGACACTTTTTTTCTAATGGAAATCGCTATTAGCCATGTCGGAATGAGAGGTACTTTCCTTCTTTTAAACAGCATGGCAAATAAAAACTTACTTAGCTAAGTATTTAGGAACGCGTTACGAGCAACTTTTTATTGGGAGATAAAAATCTTCTCAGAGCTGAGTTATATTTTTAAAAGGATCGCACAATTCATTAGCCTTTGGCTTTGTTATGTTATTTACAAGTAACGAAAAGGAACTCGACTAATGACATGTGTCCCCACAGTCCCACAGACATATGTCTCTGTCTACAGCTCAGTTGTTACATGCCGTACAATTATAAAAGATGAAAAGTAAGTTTTAGTTCTTTTTCTGTCTTCTGTGGTTTGTGAAAGAACAAACCCTTTTATCCTTTTATTTTTCTGTGTGTGAAACACCAACCAAAGCGTTCTTAACCAAAAAAAATTTAAAAAAAAATGTTTAAATGTTATATTACTTTATAGTATTTATGAATCTTAACAAATAGCATACAAATAGTGTGAAAAATGGAAATGACAAAATGTCATGATTCCGACGATGACAAAGAAACAAACGTTTTAGTTAATTCCCCTTGCGAAAATCCTGGTTGGTCACCTACCTTGGTGAACTCTTCTCAAAAATGGTCACCACAGTCTCTAATTGACAAAAATAGAAAAAGCGCTTTTCTGCCATATCGGCAATGTATCACTTCTTCCACTGTATTAACTAACTTACAAAGAGGTAACACCCAAGCGGAGACTTTAGTGCCACAAACAGCTGAACTTAATTTTCATACTAAGGCAGGGCAAGGCGAACTCACTGAGCGAGATGTTTTAAAAGAAAAAGATATAGATGTCACAGACTCATATGGATTAACTGCATTGCATTGGAGTTGTGCATATGGACAATATAACACAGCGGAATTACTAATAAATTTTGGTGCTGAAGTTAATAAACTGGGACCAGATGAGGAAAGTCCGTTGATTCTTGCTGCTAGCGGTGGACATCATGAAGTTGTGAAACTACTTCTGACCCATAATTCTGATGTTAACCATGTGGACCATGTAAGGTTTTTTTTTGGAGGGTTCTCGGGAGGGTCTGTAATTTACTGAATTCAGGACAGAAACATATCATGTAGGAAGGTTCTATGGGCTATTGCCCTACCTTCCTTTATTCTAAAAACATACTTTTTTTATTAGTATAGGTCGGTATAGGTACTTATTAGAAGTAAGTAGGTACTTAGGTTGAGACCTAGGTATTTTTATTATTGCATGTTTAGTACCTATAGGTTGGTAGGATTTGAGTTAGGAATATTTTGAACTCTAATTTTTTTAGAACCTATAGGTGCAAAGCTATTTTTCATTGCCTAAGAAATACTTAGAAGTTCTAAGTAGGTTCCTACCTACTTAAGTCCTTTTTGTTAATACAAAGTTACCTACTTAATTAATAAACTTTATTGACCAGAAAAATACATTCTTGTTGACAAAGTTTGTCTTTAAATTAAAAATAAATACCTATGTCAACATGTCACAAAATTGTTATGCACTTAAACATAAGTAACTATTAAATAATATAAGTAAATGCAACTAGGCAAACAAGCTGCAACACTTGACTAAAACCAATAATGAGACCTTGAATAAAAACCTCGATAAAAACATAATGAGAATGCAATTCAATAGGACGATGAAAAACTGCTGAAATAAGCTATCTTTCAGAAGCTACAGGTTACATGATGTCCCTCATGTTATGCTTGTAAAAAAAATTGTACCTACCTAGTTAATAAAAATGAAAGAAACCTCAAAATACAGGTCATTTGAAATAAGCCTTACACACATATATTAGTCTTCCGACCATTCGTCCTAGGTACTTTCTACTGTCACACCTTACCAATTAACCAGTGTGCTTTTTGCTATAGGTAAAGACAATTTACCCGAGCCTCTAGTACTATACTGAGTATTATACTGTCATAATTTTAATGTTCTTTCTTCAATTTACTAACTACATTATAAAACCTTAAAGGTTTCTCATTTAAGTAGGTACACCTATATTTTTGTTAATAATAATAAATTGTCTATTTCTAGCTTTGCAATACAGCTTTAATGTATGCGGCAAAAGGTAACCATCCTCACACTTGCCAGGAACTACTGCTTAGTGGAGCTAATTTTGCATTAGTTAATCTTTCTGATGATACTCCGCTAAGTATAGCTATTGAAAATAATAGCACCTCAGGTAAGCCACTTGCATACTATTAACATGTCCATTAAGTATAATGTGACCCGAGGCCCAGTACTAGTGGAATTGGGCAAAAAATAAATAATAATAATAATAATAAAAGTTTATTCAAATATTTTTTTGACATTTAATGCTAAGTAATATATAATTTTTTGTATAAACTATCAATTCCGAACTCAGAAGTAAAATACTTGTTTTGAGTTAAATAATATAATATTTTTGTCAAGAATATATTTCATAATTCAGGCACAACTAGATTATAATATAAAACGAATATGACAATATTTTATTGGTATATTTTATACCACTAGAGTATACGAAGATACAATACGTTATGTATAATGTATATAATATATATATATTTATTTATTTTATTCGTTATAACTTGGTATATTTATTATTTATTAATGACGTTCTTGAATAGTATATCTTTTGGATTAGATAATATCCAATTTTTAATTTTATTTCTATAATTATTTAATGATTTAATTATTTGAATTGACAGTGGTAGCATATCAAAAATATATGGATTGATGTTTAAAAAATTTTTGTGTGCTATTGTTTTGTTTAAAAAATGTTTATATGTAATAGTATTTTTATGACGAGTTTCATGTGTGTGATTAATATAATTTATTTTATTTTTATGTTTAAAAATATATATTATTAACATGTTGTAAGAAAATATTTGTTTAATATTCATTTTTTCGCTATCTTTAAATAGTACTTAAATCAGAAGAATATTGGTGGTCTTTTTCGTAAATAATTTTCAAAATGTATTTTTGAATACTTTCAATATTATTAAGATAATTCTTATTTATGCCTCCCCATCCTAGTATTCCATAATTTAAATGGGTTTGTACTAAAGAATAATAAAGTATTTCTAATTCTTTTATATTCAAAAATTGTTTAAGGTGTTTAAATTTTGATATAAGAATTCTTAGTTTTTTTACAATGTAGTGACTGTAAATCCCATTTTAAATGTTTATCAAAAATTATTCCTAGATACCTATTTAATATTTTCACCTTCCTTTATATTAATATTATTATTGCATATTATTGGACCAAGTTTATTTTTGTATGAAGTAAGTAAATGGAATGTATGTTATTTTGTTATAATTTATAGTAATAATAAATAAATAAAAATAAGTTTTTATTAAACCAGTTGCTTATTTTTAAAATATCTTTTTCAATAGTATTTTTTAAATATTTCAATTTAGACCTTCATAAAAAATTACCGTATCATCAGCAAAACTATGTAGTTTTCCTTGACAGTTTAAATTAAAAATATCATTTAGATAAATATTAAAAAGTATTGGTCCTAGGACTGTACCTACCTTATTGTGGTACTGCATAATTAAATATTTTTGGTTAACTAATATTTTCACCAATTTTAACATGATGTACTCTGTTATATAAATAATGTTTAAATAAAGTTAATATTTGACCACGAAATCCAAGTTTTTCTTATTTGTTAATAAGAATTTTATGACTGGCAGTATCGAAGGCTTTAGGTAAATCTAAAAATATCGATTGAATTATCTATTTGATTTGTTAGGTGACAAATTGCATCTTGTGTAGATTTATTTTTTTAAATCCAAATTGTTTGTAAATAAGTACAATAGAATTATATTTATTTGTTCAAAATATTTACAATAAACAATATAAACTCACAGGGGTCTTGAATGTGTCAAAGGATTGACAAGTATTGAAAGTAGGTATAACAACTCCTAAATATAGTTGCTATCATGAAGGTACCCTATGCTATGGACTTATATTGGCATAAAAGTACTCTAAACCCCTTTTCTTTACATAAAAAAATGTCTCATGATTGAGTAGTTGTCCATTAGATTGGCACCATGAGAGTATGTTATCAATTCCAGTTTGTGCCCAGGGCACTGTCACATCATCTTTGTTTGGCACTTATTTATTCATTCAAGTCGAGTATCAACAACAACAGCCATTAACAGATACAAATTAACATCTCTATAGTTGTATATTATGAAATTAACAAGCTCTTAAATAGATTTGTCCGGGGAAAATCCAAATAGAACACTTTAATAGATCTAGTATTGAGTATTGACTCTATTTATTAAAAAATGAAGCTTACTTATACTTAACATATTCATAACATCCATCATTCCCTTTAATATCTTAAATAGTATAATTAGACATATTTTAATTTGTCGGTTTTCTCAGAACAGTCTGCCAAAACACCCTACACAACCTATATTTTAGGAACTTTCTTTGTACACCCTTGATACAATTAACCCAAAACCATACAATACTAAGTATCATATTTTTCTAACTTTGGCAATAGGTACCAATGTCATTAACAATCTAATTTCTTAGTATTTTTAATTATTATTCTTTGTGCCTCCTGTATTTTAGTTATTATATGTCCAGTAAATGACATTTTGGTGTATAATTAATTACTTATATAACATTGTATGACACCCAAATTCCACTAATTATCCAGGTCGGTGATCAGGGTGCCTGCTCTGTCTACTAACCGTGTAAAAGGCGGGCGTTTTAGGAAGACAGTAACAACCAAGAAATTGAATTAGGTAACCAGGTTATTATCTGTTTTCAAAAAATTACATTTTAGTTATCATTTCTATGCTTCAATTTTAATCAAAACGTTGAAAAAAATAAAAAGGGATTCTCAATTTGTTGGCGTTATTTTTAAGTCTTCCCCCCCACCCCCATTTGCTAAAATCGTCCATTATGTTGTTAATATGCAATAAGAATTAACTTTGCTTTGGAGATGTCATTTAAAATCGAGTTTAAAATAGAAGCTTTTTAGAGGTAATACATTTTGTATTTTGTAAGAACATTGCTTAGAGCCGTGGCAATTTACTCCTCTTTACCAATTTCCCGAACTTTAACTAATTTATTAATGGGCATGGGTGCAGTCGAACTCCGTTACGGTTGAGAGGTATCGGTAATCCGACGCCCGAACTCCGTTACGAACATTTTGGGACCAGAGGGTCACACCTGAATTCCGTCAAGTTGAATATTGGTACCTGCTCTATTATTAAATTAATAAGCACCCCAATATTAAAGTGGATCGTACTTGTTCTATTGTCTTATCAATGTAAATTTAAAATAATTAAGTATAATATTTACAGAAATAGATTTTTTATTTGAACATAAAAAAGATGGGATATTGGATGACATAATTTTAAAAAAATATGTACATGTATTGCCAGACTTGGTATAAAATATAAATTGATAGGAAATTCTTAAAGGATTGGAACTTTTTTTTGGACCAGTTCAGTTAAACAAAAAATATTGGTGAAAAAAAATATAAAAAAAAATGCTCTGGGTAACATCGAACAAACCGGTTGCCAATACACCTTTTAGAGCCGATTGGAGAGTATGTAGAATAATCACAGGTAGTGATGTAAAAAAACCGTTTTTTTGACCACCTGAAAAAAAAAAACGTGAAAAAAACATGTTTTTTTTTCATGGAAAAAAACATGTTTTTTTTCATGAAAAAAAACAATCCACGTTTTTTTTTATAAAGGCATCATTTTAAAATACCGCCATAAAACAGACCGTTCTATTTAGTTTGATAACTTTAATAGAATGATAGGTTCTATTTTATGTTCCTGTTCAGTAAGTAAACCAAAGAGCATAGAGCATATTATAAAGAGTATTTACTGTTGTTACTGTATGTTAATATAGGTTACACTTTTTCTTTTTACTTTGTTTGTTTAGTGCAACTACAAGGTTTTGCGTTATTTTTTTTATAAGTTCTTAAGTAAGGTTTATGGTCGTTTTTTTCTTTAAATATAATGTTTATTGACAAATGTAAAAATATTTTCGTGTTGATTGCACTTTATTTTAAAAAACTCAACAAGATAATACAGATTTTTAATTATTGTGAAAAAAAAACGCAATTTAGAAAAAAAACATACCCCCTATGCTTTTTTCAAAAAAAAACGTCGTTTTTTTTCATTTACATCACTAATCACAGGTAATACCGACCACTCCGACTCTTTTTGACCGTAACGCAATTCGGTTAGGGGATTAAAGATCCCTGCAGCATCTTCAAATTGATTAGCAAAAACTTAACGGAATTCGGGTGCACCGGACTGCCGAAGTGAATAAAACTTCTATTTGTAGGGTAATATTGAGTTTCTACCTTAATTTGAGTCTTTTTACTCACATTTTTCTAATATTTTCCTATTTGTTATTTATAATAACTCCATATGTCATTTATTTTTATTGTAGCTCAAATTGTTCTGGAGAATTATATAATTTCTTATATGGAAAATCATCCCAAAAATGAAGATTAACGGACTGATGGTATATGTAATGGCGATAAGATATAATTAGTATTAGCTACTATTGTGATAAGTAAATATAAAAATATTATTTGTTAAATGACAATGAACCGCAGTAAAGATATAAAATGTCCCTTTCATTATAGGTATGTTTTTTGTATGTTCTCCTTTTAGTCTCTACTTAAAAACGATTAAAGATACTAACTATGTAAATAAAGTAACAAAATAAATACAATGCATTTGAATTCCCGAGAAAAAAGAAATTCCGGTTAAAACAAAAATTTTGCTAAAAATACCAAAAGTCAATTGTATAATATTAGGGACAGCATGTTAAACCTGACTACACTGTTATTATTTTTTTTATACCTTAAAGAGTTTTAGACATGTCATGACTAGGGCTGAGCGATTATAAAAAATAATCGTAAATCGATAAATTGAAACAATCAATTTTAAATTTTTTTTAATTGATTATTTTTCTCACCCCTATCCTTTACCCGGAATTAGGCAAAGACAGCTTTTAATAATAGTAAAAATCTAGCCATTATATACACTTTCATCATCATGTTGGCAAAAAAAGATGGAATTAAATAAGAAACCCATAGAGGCTTTAATACCATAAAGAATATACGGCTTTCCATAAGTCGACCATTAACGATATATCGTCCGTCCACCGGCACACTTAAGGAGTAAAAACGTTTTCATAGGAAATATATTTTTGTCATATTTTCTTGAAACTTAGCAGAAATACTCTACAACACAAATAGGTAATAAGAAATGTACATATTTGTTTTTTTTTTGAAAATCTGGTCCGAATTTCTTGAAACAGCATAAATAATCCAAACACAAGCAATGAAACACTTATTTCTTCTTTTTTTTAATGTCGGCCCCTAAAGTGATGAAAGGGGGTACTTATATTAAAGTTTATATTGGAAAAAATATTTTTGACGGACTTTCTTGACATATTTCAATAATTTCTACCACTAAGGAATTTATAAACTCAAAATCCAGAAAAAGGTTCTGTAAGCGTTATTAATAATAATAATAATAATAATAATAATAATAAATTTCTTTATTTCAAGTCATAGGAATACAAAATGAAATGACGTCAAAAAAACAAAAAAACAATGCACGTTCTTCACAGACAAAATAGTATCAACAAAGTCACCTAAATTATAGGGTTCTAAATTAATTAACAGTTTTCTGATTTCCCCTTTAAAAAGTTTTTGAGAGTTTATTTGTTTGATCTTAAGAAATGTTTAATTGATTCGATCGTTACTTGATGAAGATCCATATTAAATAAATAAAAAAAGTCAAAAAAGTTATATAGGACAAACAGGACGCACTTTTAAAGTTAGACTACAGGAACATAGAAGGGACTTTCTAAATAAAAAACAAAATTCGGCGTACGCAACTCATCTACTATCAGAAAACCATACTTTTCAGGATAATTTTAAAATTTTACATGTCGAAAATAAAAGCAAAAAGTTATCTTTATTGGAATCTCTAGAAATTAACAAAATTAAAAAAGCAGGCAAAATTTTAAACGATCAATTAGATGTTAACAATTTACCAATTCACCCTTATTAAATTTGTTTTGAAATATTGTAGTTTCCAACCATTTTTATTCCTATTGTTCAGTATTTATAAGTATACTTTATTACTTGGATTTTTCCAAAACCCGTAAGATAAGGAATATTTAGATAATTAGTACTTAAAGGTAAATGCCTCTACACCTACAACTTTGTTTGTCATTTCCATCTCGACATCTGACGAAGTAGCAGTGCTACGAAACATGTCATGTTTTTATTTTTATTTTTAATATAAAAATAAAGTAATTTTGTGAAGATTTGAAACCTTAATGTTGTTTCATTTACGTATTTATTTATTTGTTTGATCTTATTTGGCAGAGCATTAAACAGTTTTAAGCACATATAATGAGGACTTTTCCAGTAATCGGTGTACTGGGTACGAGACATCCAACGTTCTTTTTCTATATTCATGGTTTACCCTTAGATGAAACATATCTCTGTTTTTAAAGAAAAACATTAAACATTCATAAATATAAATTGCATAAACCGCCAACATTCCTAAATTTTTAAAAACATTTCTGCAACTTTCCCTATATTCCATCTTCCTTATGAGTCTTACTATTCTTTTTTGGGCTATAAAAATGTTCGGGATTGAGCTGTGTCTACCCCAAAAAATAATGCCATAACGTATAAAGCCGGCCACTCACGTTCCGGTAGACCTGTACAGGTAGGGGAAAGTGTTCAACCTAGGGACACCAAGGGTTTTTGGCCGCATCGGCCATATAGTAGGCCAATCGTCATAACGCTATGACGCGTGACTATGCTTTAGCAACTATACTGAAGAAAACTGTAAATGGCCGCGTAATAAAATAGCAGCTGTTTTAGTGGTGCATAAGTAAATATTTTCACAATTTTCTGGTGGTCTTTATTGTCACAAATGTGATTGGTAAGACCTTTGCTATATTTTAAAGAACTAAAGTAATTATTCCATTATTTTTTAGCTGTAAAAGGCACGCAAGAAATTTGAAGGTTAGATTTTTTAGATTGTTTTTAAAGAAAACTATACCATACGTACCTAGGGACATTGAGTGGAGCTGTACCTGGAGACAGTTTTGTGTCCCTATAGGTACATCGCAACACAATATCCCCAGGTACAAACTCACATATATTTTTTAGTTATTTGCGTGTTGGATATATTTTTTAAAATTTTCGGATGAATATAAAATGCCAAGACAGCGAAAGTAGTGAAAAAAATGAGAAAATGGAGGTGATTTTCCACGATACTTCAGATTCCTATTATGTGAATGAAAATGAAGTCTTTGAAAGAGAAAATAAAGAAAATATAGAAATGTTAGATCGCCAAAACTTTGTAGTAGGTGACTATGTTCTTGCGCAATGTAAGGGCGAAAAGAACAAGGAGCATCATGTTGCAAAGATTTTAAAAATTTCAAGTGGGATATTCGAAGTTGAATTTTTGAAAAAAATGCCAAAAACTGACACTTTTATTGTAGATACGGACAATTCAGATGGCTACACCTTGTAGTCTGATGATTTAGTTATGAAACTGCCAGAACCTGAATCAGTAGGAACTACAAAAAGAAGCTCTTGTCACCTAAAATTTGGAGTTAGCTTAAAATAGTTAACAGAACCTAAATACATTTTTTGTTATTTTAAATTTAAAGTCGTTTATTTGTTATTTCTTTGATGTTTGCTTAGAAGTTCGAGTTTTGTTTTAGGATAAGTGTTTTTGAAACCAGATATTTAAGGTTTAAGTCTCTTTTATGCTAAATTATATGTTTTTTTACGAATTTCAAAGTTTGTTTAGTGAAAGTTTTATTAAACAGCTACTAGATTTTACTTAAATAAATGTTTAATAAAGCATTTTAACATGTCCATTAATGTCCCTAGGTAAAACACCATCCGTCCCTAGGTACATAAGCAAGTTGAACCTGGGGACAATTAAAAAAAAAGAGAGAATAATTTGGGTGTGGGTGTCAAAACGGTTAATTTTTGGTGCTGTATTAATTCTTTTATCTAAAACTTACGTAATGCCACGAGAATTTTTATTTTATTTCAACAAGCATTTTTGGGAGGACTTCAAAAAAACGCGTCCCTAGGTCGAGCACTCTCCCCTACACCTGTGCAGGTATATCGCAACATATGTGTGAGCAAACCTGTGCAGTTCAAAGGACCTGTGCAGGCGACCGGAGCAGTATTGAAAATCGATTCGGTCGACCTGCGCCAGACTGCTGTAGTACGTTGGACCGGAATGTGTGTGCCGACAAGCCTGCACTGGTCTCAGTTATCTATCGTAATTTTGTACTGAAAGCACGTGTTTGTACATAGATTTTGTTATAAAATGACGTTAAGTACTGAAGAGCAACGTAGAGTAATAACTAACATAATGTTAGAAACTAGTTGCAGCCATCAGCAAAAATAAAAAGAAATATGACGCCATTGTTTATATTCGCTTAGCTTTGTTGTTAATAAGAATAACGATAAGAAAAAGGGATTGAGAAGTAGAAACGAGGAGGTGTTTGGCAGTTTTTGCGATGTACTCGGCGCGAATACATTGTTTGCATATTATTATAATTTTGAATAAATAATTAGTTTACTTTACTTTTAAAAAGTGGCTTTATTTTGTATTAATTCTAACAAATCAGAAGTGGGATTATACTCGGATAATACCCACAGGACAGTAGTGCAATTGGATGTAGTGCTAGTGCACTTAGTGTAATTGGATGCAGTGACAGTGCACTTAGTGTAATTGGATACAGTGATAGTGCACTATGTCTACCAGATCCAGATGGCAAACGCACACGCCGGAAGTTGTGCACGAACATCCGGAATTAATTATTGATGGGACCGTCTCTCCCACCCTGTCCATTAGTGGCGAACAGCGCCGCCGAAAAAGGACAAAAAGAACGACCAAGAGATCACATAAAAAGTCAAGTCGAAAAACGAGAACTCACTCCAGCTCACGATCATCGAGTTCATCAAGTTCTTCTACCGCTGATGACCAAAGTAAACGAAAAAGGAAAAAGAAGAGACATGGTTTTAAAAACAGCATTAATTTTAGTAACCAGATTAGCAATGGCGAAGAACAAATGATTCCTATATTCGATCCCCAAAAGTCGGCACAGTCGGTAGAAAACTGGGTTCGCCGTGTTGATGAATTGGCAGAGTTTTATCATTGGAATGACTTGATGGTGATTAAATTAATAACCCGTCGATTAGTCGGTATGGCCCGAAGATGGTACGACTCTCAAGATCAGCTGGCGGTGAATTGGACAAAAATGAAAGAGCAATTAATTAAGCAATTTGCGAAACCGCTACCGTTTGCAAAATTACTTCGAGAAGCCTCGTTATATGAAACGCATAATGGTCAAGACTTAAGTGAGTACTGTTTTAATAAATTGGATAAATTAAAAGCTTTAAGGTTACATATTCCGGAAAGCTATTTGGTTGACGCAATAATAGGAGGAATTACCGATGAAAATATTGCAAGATCGGCACGATCATCGCGGTTTCTGGACACTAATGAGTTATACGGATATCTAAGTACACTGGGACATGTACCACAAGTTAGTCGAAGTGCTGGTACGAGACCATCTTCTGGAAGCCTCTCATCCCGTATTGTCAGAGTCGAAGAAACCAAGAGAAAGGAAATTCTATGTTTTAATTGTCAAGGACCGCATCGTGTAAGAGATTGCCCAAAACCTAGATTGGAATGTTTTAAATGTAAACGTCTTGGTCATAAACAAAACAATTGCCCTGAAATAAATCCAAAACAAGATAACCGTAAAAATTCATCATCATAAAGCCCAACACAGTAAATAGAAACCCGGAAGTGTTTGTACTTTAATTCGACGAAGTGTGGCCGTAGACTTGGGACTTGAACTGGAAACAAGAGACATTCAGGTTTTACGCGGTTTTACAGGTGATCCTGTACTTAAATTCAGTTGGTAGTCTTAAAGTGTTAAAGTGCACTTGCGTTTAGGCCAGCCGAGCGCGATGTCAAAAATTATCGTGATAGACGATACTCAAATGACTCATGATTGCATCATCGGCCGATACTTTATTAATTTACCGAACGTAATGTTATTTTGTTATTTAAAGTAGGAACCGACGTGATTGTACGTAAGCTGGGAATGAACGTTAAACCAGAATTGTGACTTCGAATGTTTTGAAATACGAGAAGACGGAAAAAGTAAAATAAACTTTGGCGAGTTTACCAACGAACAAAGACTCATTTATGAACAACTTTTAGATGAATTTAAAGATAGAATTTCGACATGTATGGCGGAGATAGGCAAAACTGACACAGCAAAAATTGAAATCAAACTAATAACAAATGATCCAGTGGTATATAGTTCATATAGATTACCACTTGCAGAAAAGGAAATATTACGAGGGATGAGTTATTACCCAATAATATTATAAGGGAGTCAAATTCTGCTTATGCTAGCCCTGTGTTGTTCGTTAAAAAGAAAACAGGTGACGTAAGATTGTGCGGCTATGCCATGATAAAGCTGGACACATGAGCGTAGAAAATACACTGATGAGAATCCAAATCAATTATTGGTTTCCTAAAATGCGACGTTTTCCTACGAAATATATCAATGCCTGTTTGAATTGTGCATATTATAAGAATAAGAAAGGTATAATGGGAAATAGTTAGTATGTTAGAGACAACAAGTGTTGAAGATAAAACAGAGAAAAGAAACACATTCGCGAAAGAAATACAAAGCGCTTTGAATTCGGCATATAATAAAAGTATATTAGTACAACTCCAGTAGTTCAAGCACTGTTTGGATATCATACAAGGTCGATAGCAGAAGGTTGTTTATTAAACTAGATACAAACGACTGTTGATAGTGTTGATCGTCTAAATTAATATCGCTGATCTTAGAAATAAAATTAAAGAACACATTAGTGACGACCAGAGTAAACAAAAATAACTCTATGATAAAAACAGACGCGACGCAACTAATTTCAATGTGCGTGTATTAATAACAAGTTATGCCAATACCGAGGAGAGCGAGAAATTCGGTACTACCAAAGTTCAAAGGAGCGAAGTGGTGAATGTTCTATGCAACGATAGATATGAAATAGAGGACCTACGAGAAGGGCAATGTAAGCGTAATGTTCGTATGGTAGTAGCTGCTGATAAAATCAAGAAATGGATTGCTATGATGGACATGTAATTGTCGAAGGCCGTTACTGCCTGTATCTGTTGACACGTAATTGTCGAAGGCCGATACTGCCTATTTATGTTGTATTTGTCTAAGGCCGTTACTGCCGGTTTCTGTTAAGTTGAGGCCGTTACTGCCTATTTATATTGTATTTGTGTAAGGCCGTTACTGCCTGTTTCTGGTAAGTTGAGGCCATTGCTGTCTATTTCCTAAGATTTATCCGTTTACCTTTTACGACATGGGTGGTATGGGACTTCCACCCAGTTGAGGATGGCCGAATGTTAGAAACTAGTTGCAGCCATCAGCAAAAATAAAAAGAAATATGACGCCATTGTTTATATTCGCTTAGCTTTGTTGTTAATAAGAATAACGATAAGAAAAAGGGATTGAGAAGTAGAAACGAGGAGGTGTTTGGCAGTTTTTGCGATGTACTCGGCGCGAATACATTGTTTGCATATTATTATAATTTTGAATAAATAATTAGTTTACTTTACTTTTAAAAAGTGGCTTTATTTTGTATTAATTCTAACAATAAATTAACCTTTTCTTTGATAACTTCTGTCAAACTGACCATAGATTAAAACGCTTCGGAGAGGTAACATTAGTAACAGACGCGACTACAACTCTATACATGTTTGGGCGCCGCCTATCGGCAAAGTGAAGAAACTGACTATGTCCGGTATTAGGAGATGTCCGGTACGAGGGGACTCTCCCCTACCATTTAATATATCTAGTATTAAGTTAACATTAATCCAATTATTAAGCAATGTTTTAATTTTAGAATCTATGGTGAACAAATAAAACAACTTTACAAAAACGCAAATTTTTCATGTATTTAAGGCATTCAATAACAATTTCAAAACATATGCAAAGTTGAACATTTACGATAACAATCGCAAGAAACGCGGGCTAATGAACTTTCTAGGAAGCGGTATTATGTTTGTCACGGGCAACCTAGACAACAATGACCTAAAGACAATCACTCAGAATTTAGAAACACTTAAGCATAATCAACTAAACAGCATGAATAAGATTAACGACTAGTTCATTTGCAGGCAATATTATGAATAAATTCGAGGAAAATATAGAAAGTATTAATGAAAATTCTAAAACTATTAAAACCGAACTTCCAAAATTTAACAACGAATTAAATATAATGTTATTAATACATTCAAAAAACAGTTTAAACCAATACTTAGAAATACTTTCACACGAATTTTCTCTTTTGCACATTTGGAAACTAGACTTTTAAATTTTTAAGTTAGATAGACGAGATTTGGCAATATTTAAATGTACACCATCCAAAAAATACCCTATGGTCCATTAAACATGTATCAGAACTTACTCTTATTTGTAAAACCGCGGTCTTTTAATTTTCAACGGAATGGCAAGTCTCGCATTTAAAATATCCATTTTTGAAAAAAATGTTTGTAACTTAAAATTTGTATATCCTATACGGAATATTGAATCCAAAATATTAATTAACCCCAGCAAATACTGCTGTAACGAACCATGGTACAAAAACTGCGAAGAAATTAACTCAAGATGGGTGTGTTCCAATCCACTTGTCAACAGCTGTTTATAACCCAAGATTGTCATTATGCTTCTCTCCAAAACAACCACCAAGTACACGCCATGAGCCACAAAAATGCCTTATGTACAAGAACTTCGGAAATAGCCTATCAAGACTGTTGCAACTTTCCAAGACTGTTCCCTTATACAGGGTGTTTCATTAAGGTCGAAGAGCGGCCATATCTCGGAAACTACTGGGCATAGAAACTCAGGAAAAGAAAAATGATAATAAAAGTGGCCATGAGAAAATTCTGGAAATAATTTTCAAGTTTCGCATTTTGCCGCAAGAGGGCGTAATTGAAAAGTAAATTTTTAAATTTTACATAACTCCGAAAATTCCACATTAAGGTATATGTTTGATAACACCATTTTAAAGCTTGGACAATTATGCATCATTTTGGTCTTATGCTCATTGGCCTACCGACTTTAATAAGAGTGGGGGAAGCTGTTGAAAGTGTAATCATTTAAATCGCTGTAACTTATAAACGACTTACCCGATTTTAGCAAACTAAAGACTGTTAGGAAGAGAAATGTATGCACTTTGACCAATCGTATTTAGTTGTCCATAATAGTTCTCAAAAAAAATGCTAGAGGGCGCAATTTGTAATAACAATACATTTTTTGATTTTCCTCCGAAAAAATAAATCATACGGTATAATTATGATACCATAATCGAGAAGGAGATGAAATTTGCTAGAAAAAATATTAAAACCGCAGCTCGATATCTCCGTTCGTTTCTGAGTTATTGCCAAAACAATAATTTTTAACACAAATTGCGCCCTCTAGCAATTTTATTAGAAACTATCTTGTACCATTAGATACGACAATTGAAGGTTCTTCCAAACAAGCTTAAATTTGGTAAAATCGGATAAGTCGTTTAGAAGTTACAGCGATTTTAATGTTTAAACTTTCATTAGCTTCTCCCACTCTTATCAAGTGAAACTGTAAACATTAAAATCGCTGTAACTTCTAAACGACTTAACCAATTTTACTAAATTTAAGCTTGTTTGGAAGAGAAAGGTAGGTTCCTTTAATTGTCCTATCCAATGTACAAGATAGTTTCTAATAAAATTGCTAGAGGGCGCAAATTGTCTTAAAAATTATTGTTTTGGCAATAACTCTAAAACGAACGGAGATATCGAGCTGCGGTTTTAATATTTTTTTTAGCAAATTTCATCTCCTTCTCGATTATGGTATCATAATTATACCGTATGATTTATTTTTTCGGAGGAAAATCAAAAAATGTATTGTTATCGCAAATTGCGCCCTCTAGCATTTTTTTTGAGAACTATTATGGACAACTAAATACGATTGGTCAAAGTGCATACATTTCTCTTCCAAACAGTCTTTAGTTTGCTAAAATCGGATAAGTCGTTTATAAGTTACAGCGATTTAAATGATTACACTTTCAACAGCTTCCCCCACTCTTATTAAAGTCGGTACGCCAATGAGCATAAGACCAAAATGATGCATAATTGTCCAAGCTTTAAAATGGTGTTATCAAACATATACCTTAATGTGGAATTTTCGGAGTTATGTAAAATTTAAAAATTTACTTTTCAATTACACCCTCTTGCGGCTAAATGCGGAACTTGAAAATTATTTCCAGAATTTTCTCATGGCCACTTTTATTATCATTTTTTTTTCCCTGAGTTTCTATGCCCAGTAGTTTCCGAGATATGGCCGCTCTTCGACCTTAATGAAACACCCTGTACAATGTGACGTCATTATCAACTATAACAAAAAAAAATCTGCTATTACCAACATATCCACTGCATACCCAGAGGCAATAATCCTTCAGGCGACAAATTTCATCCTAAAGCTACAAATTAGGCACTTAGAAGACCCTACAACAATCCAGGAAGACCTTCTAGAGCCCGTTAGGTTCGAAAACCTTACCCCTCAAAAGCAAACATATTATTTTATAGGGAAAAAAAAAGCATAAAGTCTTTCTCCACAATTTTAATTCAATAGCTAGGCTAGAATCTACATGTTTCGAGTGTAGAAACACTCATCATCAGGAAATTGAAGCAAAAATAATGAACAGCTGATGTTGTTAGCAAAAGAGAAAATATAATAAAATTAAAGGTGGAACTAATCCATAACGGAGTTTTTATCACACACACTTTAACTGATTTCTACAAAGTCCTTCATTTGATATGTCCTGTTTTTTCTCTTCATTTCCCGCCCACAGTGGCTTCTTACTGGTCCCTGACCTTTCAGCGTGCTGATATATTTTCCGCCTTTTGACTGCAAAAGTTTTTTCACTCCCCATGCGTGCCATTGAAAGCTCCATTATGGATTAGTTCCACCTTTAATTTTATTATATTTTCTCTTTTGCTAACAACATCAGCTGTTCATTATTTTTGCTTCAATTTCCTGATGATGAGTGTTTCTACACTCGAAACATGTCGATTCTAGCCTAGCTATTGAATTAAAATTGTGGAGAAATACTTTATGCTTTTCTTTTCCCTATATTATTCAACTCCACTTTGAGTATGGACTACTTCTTCAAAATATTATTTTATCTTTTTGAAAATTTGCATTCTCCTTATGTGTATTAGTGTATCCTGAGCATAGCTATATACCTCTGGAGAAAGCACAAATATATAAAGGCTATCGATAAAAATCCTCCAAAAAATCATCGACGAGGACGTTGAAAGAACTCAGGGTGGAGGAGTAATATCAATAGACCAGCCATAACTGCTGAGTAGACTAATTAGTTTATATCAAAATCAATATTGTATATTAAACACCAGCAGTGTCTTAAGCTACTTGCTGTTCATATTAATTGTTCAGTATAGATTTAAGTTTTATATTAATAATTTGAAGAAATAGTCCATACTTAAAGTGGAGTTGAAAGTATGAAAAGGAAAGAAAAACACAAAGTCTTCCTCCACAAAATGTAATAGAATAAAATTCTAGTTAGAAAGGTCTCTACATGTTTCGAACGTAGAAACGTTCATCATCAGGAGACAGAAATCTATTTTATGCTGATGTTGTTAGCAAAAGAGAAAATTAGAACCTTAATGGAGCTTTTATGGACGTAAAATTTTTATAGAAAACCATTTTAAATGTAGAAGAAACATGGCTTGAAAAAATTGACAATGGTTGAATACTGAGCATTCAAAAATGTTGTTAGAGTAGGCTTAAACCAACCAAACTAAATGGAGAAGAAGAGAAAAGAAAAAAACCCGGGAAAAAAGAAACTTTCTTAAAAGGTGTCGGAATCTATTTAGTTTTAATTCTTAAAATTTACATCCAGCATAAGTAACACATTATGAGGATAGAAGTGCAGTAGCACAATCTGTAAAAAAATAGAAATTGTAATTAAAATTAAAGAGTGAGTGACTACAGAATTTTTTTTTATAGTTTTTTAAAAAAAATTTTTTTTAAAAGAAGGGTAAGTACTTACAATGTTGTTAGGAAAACGTAAAGTTTTTGGAGTACTGAGGATTAAACCTCAGTAACCCCGCGAACGGTAAATTTGAAACCAAAAGTTAAAAAATCGAACATTTTAAAAAAATTAAAAGTCAAAAGGTTCTTCACCTCCACGTGCTGGAGAAACGTGACGTGAATGAAAGATGAATTGATTGACAGATGTACTGACAGGTAGAATGGCGGTAAAATTATTGTTAATTAAATCGATCGATTTTTTAACTTTTGGTTTCAAATTAACCGTTCGCGGGGTTACTGAGGTTTAATCCTCAGTACCCCAAAAACTTTACGTTTTCCTAACAACATTGTAAGTACTAACCCTTCTTTTTAAAATTTTTTTTTTTAAAAAACTATAAAAAAAAATTCTGTAGTCACTCACTCTTTAATTTTAATTACAATTTCTATTTTTTTACAGATTGTGCTACTGCACTTCTATCCTCATAATGTGTTACTTATGCTGGATATAAATTTTAAGAATTAAAACTAAATAGATTCCGACACCTTTTAAGAAAGTTTCTTTTTTCCCGGGTTATTTTCTTTTCTCTTCTTCTCCATTTAGTTTGGTTGGTTTAAGCCTACTCTAACAACATTTTTGAATGCTCAGTATTCAACCATTGTCAATTTTTTCAAGCCATGTTTCTTCTACATTTAAAATGTTTTTCTATAAAAATTTTACGTCCATAAAAGCTCCATTAAGGTTCTAATTTTCTCTTTTGCTAACAACATCAGCATAAAATAGATTTCTGTCTCCTGATGATGAACGTTTCTACGTTCGAAACATGTAGAGACCTTTCTAACTAGAATTTTGTGGAGGAAGACTTTGTGTTTTTCTTTCCTTTTCATTTTATATTATTCTTATAATTTTTGTCGAATATAAACGTTTTTTAAAAGGAACTTCGTCGATCCGGAATAAACTCACTGCCTCGACCCGTGGGTAGCCGTAACTCAGCTTAAGGTCGAGCGCCGCCTTCTATCTGAACTTCGAGGGGGTTGTTTTATATTTTGAAGCTGTTCTTGTCTATTTAACGTATCAAAACAAAGATTGCAATATAATCGGTCGAGGCTGACAAATAAAAGACTTTTTCGGATAATGGAATGACATAATTAGGTATTGTTCTTTTATTTTTAAACTGTCTGCTTTTGCGGCGTCTTTTTAATTGATTCTAGGAAAGATTTGTGCCACTCTATATAGGAAGATTTTTATTATTGGGATGTATTATCAATAGAATCTAATCAAATCAAAAAATGCTTTATCGTTTCGAAGAATAATCATTCTTGTTAACAAAGCTAAATAGAAATACAAGTAATATACTACGAATATACCGTGCGAGCAAAAATTATTTGCATCAAAGAGGGCCTTGCATCTAAGGACGTAATGCTTAGCCGTAGAGCTGAATACCTGTTGGGTGTCAGTAACTACCTGAATTAACAATCAATCAGTCATTCCGTCATCTTTGACAGTCGTTACAAGTCATTTGATTCATCGCTAATTTTTTCAATTTCTTGAACAATTCACACAATGGGCTTTACGGAACAGCACAAAACATTCATGGTTGAAGCGTATTTTCGAAACGGGGTTAGAGTAAATGGTAAGTGGCAATACAATCCGGGCTTGTGCATGGACGATTTTCACGAACATTTTCCTAACGTTGCTTTTATTGCTGGGGATTTTTATCATTGCCTGAAAAGAACCGTGGCTGTGTTTAGGGAAACAGGTTCTATACAACACAAAAAAGGAGCAGGAAGACCATCTGTAAGAACAGAAGAACTTGTTGCAAATGTTCGTGAAATAATGCAAAATACGCCAACAAATTGTATAAGACGCCTGTCGCAAGAAGTGGGAAGATCTTATTGAACATGCAGGACTATTCTTAAGAAGCAGCTAAATTTATTTCCTTATAAAGTGCAAGTATTCCAAGAAATACAAGCCGCAGATTTTGAAAGACGCGGGAATAATTACTATCAATGGTTTACCCAAAAGTTATTGGAAAGAAATGATTTTTTTTCGGATGAAGCCTGGTTCCACCTCTCCGGTTATGTGAATTGTCAGAATACACGCATGTGGAGTAGTGAAAATCCTCATTTTTTTGTAGAGTTCACATTGCACCCTCAAAAAATTGATGTCTGGTTAGCTGTTTCCCGAAGAAGAATTGTTGGTCATATTTTTTTCCATGATACAGTTACAGCACAGCGGAGCAATTACTTGACGACGAACTACGTTTTGGATATTTTCAACAGGACGGTGCAACCGCCCATACAGCCGCCGAAAATATTAACTATACTTACGCAATTTTTTCGACGACAGATTGATCAGTTTTCGATCAGACATTGAATTCCCACCTAGATCACCTTGTTTCACGGTTATGGATTACTTCGTTTTTCCTCATTTAAAGAACACTATTTTTAAAACACCAGTTGCAATTTTAGAACAATTACAAGAGAGGATTATCCAAGAATGTGGTAACATTTCTCCAGAGATGCTGGCCAACACTTTCGAAAATATGAAGAGACGTGTGAATTTATGCTTGGAGCATAGCGGTGGCCAATTTCAGCAATTTATTTAGGTAATTATTTTTCTTTATCTTTCTGTACTTATTACTTATATTATATTCTTACTTTGTTAATTTTGCAAACAACAAAAATAAATTTGTATTTGTCTACTTATTTTATTACTCATTAGTTTGGCATATAATGTCATAATATGAATTTGACAAAATTTTAACCTAGATTTGGTTAGATATATCGTCCCCATATCATTGTGACCTAAACCAAGCCCTACGTTTTTTAATCCAAGCCCTCTTTGATGCAAACAATTTTTGCTCGCACGGTACAAATTAAAAGAAATAGAACTAATTTTTTTTTCTTAGGGTATACATCATGAAAAATATATGTAGGTAAATCGGGAAACTACAAACATAGTAAACAGGACAAACTCAACAAAACAGGATGACCAAGTGCCGAAAATACTGGGTTAAAAGGCGTCGTTGTAATACTCGACCACCTCGTATAGGCTCTCCCCACCTTTATAGTTCTTTTAAATCTTTTAAGGGTAGGTATGTTTCTTATTTGCTCAGAAAAACAATTTACGGCTGTCGTAAATTATAGAGTTTCTAATAAGGGCAGAAGACGGTATGGGCAGATACAAGTTTTTTGATCTTCTAGTATAATGAAAGTGCTCGGGCACTTTCAATGTATATATTCTATGCCTAGGTATACTTTCAATGTATACCTATGCCTGTATATCATGCAGACAGTTTTAAGAATAAACAAGCATGGCAAAGTGAAGATTTTCTTTGATATAATAACGGTCTGCATGACTCTCTGTCATGCACACCACAAAGATATCTTACAGAACGCTTCTGCAGAATAAACACTGAGTTCAGCAGATAGATACACGTATTTCCCCCAGAAGACAATTCCATATCGCAAGTGAGACTCCACTAGCGAGTGGTAGACCCTTTTAGCTAAAGTAGCTCCAACCTCCATCGATGTTAATCGCGTGCAAGAATATTCATTATGGAAAGGAAAAATAATCGTTATAAATGGATGTTTGGCGGGGTATGCAAATGTTTTATTTTTATTAATATTGTCAGACAATATAATATAAGTTATCAGTTACAGCATAAATTAAATCTATAATACATTTAGACCTAGTTAAGTAAAATTTGCCTAGATTGTTAACATGGAATTACAACTAGTTAGTCTATTTTTTCGTCATTTCGTGACTTCTTTGGTTTGTAATTGTCCTAAAAACTAAGTTGCAGACTCAAGACCACGTATCCTTGGTACCAACCTGAAAAACAAAACATACTGTAATAAATTTAGATTATTTTTGAATGTTTCGCAACACGTAAGAAAAATCTTTTTTTTGTATAATTATTTGTGCAATCTTGTGCAAACTAGTGCAATCAAACCACTCGGCTAACGCCTCGTAGTTTAACGTTGCACACGTTTCATTATATTGTTCATATGGAACTAGTATCATTAATAACTATAAAGTAACTAATTCGAGGAAATTTATGCTTTTTTCGTATTATCCTAATACAGTACAATAAGTTAAGTAGTTTCGGCCAAATAGTTTATTTTTAAAAATTAAGCCTAACGAAAAATAAATCATTTTTAAAAAAAATATTTTTAGTGGCTTTAAAGTAACTAACTGGAGGAAATTTTTTTCGTATTATCCCAATACACTACAATAAGTTAAGTCGTTTCGGTCAAATAGTTCATTTTAAAAAAATAAGACTAACAAGAAAATGAATAATTTAAAAAAAATTATTTTATATCTTTTTAAAGCTACTAAATGGATGAAACTTGTGCATTTTTTGTATAAACCTAAAATAGCGCAATAAGTTTAGTAGTTTAGTCCAAAAAGTTAATTTTTAAAAATTAAGTCTAACGAGAAATAAATCATGCATTTTTAAAAAAAATATTTTTCGTGGCTTTAAACACAGAATATATAGCTTAGCTATATATTCTGTGCTTTAAAGTAACTAACTGGAGGAAATTTATGTTTTTTTTTTCGTATTATCCTAATACAGTACAATAAGTTAAGTAGTTTCGACCAAATAGTTTATTTTTAAAAAGTAAGCCTAACGAAAAAAATCATTTTAAAAAAAATTATTTTTAGTGGCTTTAAAGTAACTAACTGAAGGAAATTTATGCTCTTTTTATATTATCTCAATAAAGTACAATAAGTTAAGCAGTTTCGGCCTAATAGTTAATTTATAAAAAATAAGACTAACAAGAAAATAAATAATTTAAAAAAAAATTATTTTATATCTCTTTAAAGCTACTAAATGGATGAAATTTGTGCATTTTTTGCATAAACCTAAAATAGCGCAATAAGTTTAGTAGTTTAGTCCAAAAACTTAATTTTTAAAAATTAAGTCTAACGAGAAATAAATCATTTTAAAAAAATTATTTTTAGTGGCTTTAAAGCAACTAACTGGAGGAAATTTATGCTTTTTTCGTTTTATCCCAATAAAGTACAATAAGTTAAGTAGTTTCGGCCAAATAGTTCATTAGTTCATTTTTAGAAAATAAGCATAACATAAAAATAAAAAATTTAAAAAAAAATATTTTTTGTCTCTAAAGATTTTAAATGAATAAAATATGTGCTTTTTTGCATAAACCCAATAGGGTAAATGCGCTAGTTCGCGACCAGTTAAGAGAAAATGCAACTTTAGAAGGCTATAACAATCAAAATGTTCATTTCAGCGTAATTAGTTGTGTTTTGTTTAATTTTTTGGATTGTTTAAAGTTATTTTTTACTAAATTTTATTACTTTAGAGCGTTTTAAATATATTTATTCTTCAAATTATAAAAGAGTGCCATTCCACCAGTTCTCGACCACACGACATAATTTTCGACCAGTTTATTGTCAGTTCTCGACCACCTGTTCAAAGATAGCTTTAAGTGTTACAGAAAAAGATAGGTAGGTAGGTAAGTGGGTAGGTAGGTATTGGTTTAGGTAGGTATGGCTAGGTAGCTAGGAGGTTCTGCCTCAACTTCGCCTTTTGTAACTTATTTACAATAAAGTCTTTTATTATTATTATTATTATTATTATTATTATTATTATTATTATTATTATTATTATTATTATTATTATTATTATTATTATTTTTATAGTTAGGTATACAAGATACCCTGGTGGTCAAGAACTAACTGAGGACAAACTAGTTCTTGACCACCTGGCACGCTGGATATGCTAGTGATCGAGAATTAACTATCATTAAACTAGTTCTAGCCCACCAAGGTACAAGACTATATCTACATAATTTATGGATATAAAAAAGTGGTCGCAAACTAAATGATAAAAAAATATATATTTTATCGCATCAGTTCAATAAATAAAAATTTATAAATACGTGTTAAAAGCCCTAAATTAACGGAAATAAAATGGTCGCCAACTTTTAATTCTCGACCACGCGGTCGACAATTGAAAACCACCAAAAACCTAAATCTAATTCGCGACCACCTAATTTTTAATAGAAAAAAGATAGTTTTGGCCATTTTTTCTTCCAAAAATGTACCATAAAAAAAGCTTCCTTAACTATCCAAAATATTAAAGCATTCATTGACATAATAATATAAACATTTAATTACTATTTTCGCTCCTGGGATCACTTACAAATTTTGCACATAACACAAAGCACGATGCTACTGCTGTGAAATGTCACTGTCAACTGATTTTTTGCATAAAATACGTCTAATTATTGTAGAGCGCTCCACCTGTTTGCAATGGGCAAAAATAGTCGGAATCTAATTCAACTTGTTTCAACGCAAATGGGCGCTTGGTTTTCTTATTATTTGTGTTTAAATGCTAAAGTGGTCGAGAACTGGTGGTTGGTCGCAAACTAGCGCATTTACCCTACAGCGCAATAAGTTATAGTTTCGTCCAAAAAGTTAATTTTTAAAAATTAAGTCTAACGAGAAATAAATCATTTTTAGTGGCTTTAAAGTAACTAACTGGAGAAAATTTATGCTTTTTTCGTATTATCCCAATACACTACAAAAAGTTAAGTAGTTTCGGCCAAATAGTTCATTTAAAAAAAATAAGACTAAGTAACAAGAAAATGAATAATTAAAAAAAAAATATTTTATATCTCTTTAAAGCTACTAAATGGATGAAATTTGTGCATTTTTGGCATAAACCCAATACAGCGTAATAAGTTTAGTAGTTTAGTCCAAAAAGTTCATTTTTAAAAATTAAGCCGTACGAGAAATAAATCATTTAAAAATTTTTTTTGTTAGGGGCTTTAAAGTAACTAACTGGAGGAAATGTATGCTTTTTTCGTATTATCCTAATACAGTACAATAAGTTAAGTAGTTTCGGCCAAATAGTTTATTTTTAAAAATTAAGCCTAACGAAAAATAAATCATTTAAAAAAAAATTTTAGTGGCTTTAAAGTAATTAACTGAAGGAAATTTATGCTTTATGAAATTTACATTTTTTTAGTTATACAGGGTCGCTGATATGATTGTATGGTAATGGTCGATTATATTTTTTGAAGTTCGATAGTTGGCGAAAAATATTCAACACAAAAGTTTTAAAAGCAAACACTAGTGACGCATTCGCGGTGCCATTTTCCTATCAATATCTCGTTTATTGTTAGTTTTTTCCACAAAGCGGCCAAATACCCTTCTTTAGGTAGCAATTACCTACGGTTTTAAATTAAAAAAATCTAATTGATAAATTAATAAAGGCAATAAACGAAATTTGGTCAAATTTGCCTATATTTATTTTTCATTTATTAATTTATAAATACAACCTGTATACCTACTAAGTGTTACAAAGTCGACACTCACCATTGGGATCTCGTAAACGGTTAGAGATACAGCAAAGGTTAAATTGGGGCCAAGTTGCACAATTTGGCGACGATTAACATGCCTTCAAAACATTTGGAAAATTCCGAAAATTCTCAATTTATATATTATTTTTTGCTGGTTTTATTTACAGAGATGGCAAAAAATTAATTTCACATTTTCATTGCCACTTTTTATTTTCTATAACGTGTTGTTATCAAAAATTGATTCTGATGTTTCGTCTTTCGGGTACCATCGTCAGGTATGGTTTTTCAAATATGGATCGATCTGTATTTTTTAGTGCAGTATTGTAAACCTTTTATTTGATAAATTAATAATGCCATTCTACTTTATTTAAAAATCAGCGTTTCGACCCCAATAATAACATCTTCATTCTGTATTATCGTAAGCGGAGACACGCGAAAGATTAAATGACTGCAAAGTTGCTTAATTTAGAGGCGACTAGGGGAGGGTCGCCTATGATGGCACCTTTTTATTTACCACCTAATATATTTTTTAGTTCAAAGGTTTTAACCCATTTAACCATGTTAAAATATTTGTTACTACTTAAATTCATTATAAAAGTTTAAAAATATACAAAAACTATTTTTTTTTTGGTAAAAAAAATAGAAAAGAAAAAATCACCAAGTATGCCATCATAGGCAACTGCATTGCCTATGATGGCATACTCCAGTAAAATGCAAAAATCTGAAGGACGCATACAATTATGTAAAAGGAATACTTTTGTTACAGTTTGCACATTTTTATTGTTAAAAAATTCAAGCACATAAAACTGTTTAAAAAACTTAAAATAATATATTACATTCTAGGGAACATGTTTAAAACTTTTAAAAAAGATAATGAAAACATTATCAGGAAAGTACAATCTAGAGACATAGTATAAAACTTTAAAAAGCTTATAAGTAGTGAGATATCTAACAGAAAAGTAAAAGTAGCACCGTTTTGAATATGACACCTATGATGTCATATACCTATTTATAGGTATGCCATCATACGAAACCAATGGATATGCCATCTTAGGAATATGTCACACTTCTAGTAAGTAAATTATAAAAAATTTAAACCACAACTTAGATTAAAAATAATCATAGCAAAGTAACATCTATCTATCCTATCCTATAGTTATCGGAACAAAATCGTGCATTTTAATTTAAGGCA
The DNA here is from genome assembly GCA_963969555.1 of Polydrusus pterygomalis. Classification (NCBI taxonomy): domain Eukaryota; kingdom Metazoa; phylum Arthropoda; class Insecta; order Coleoptera; family Curculionidae; genus Polydrusus; species Polydrusus pterygomalis. Next base: position 81,325,232 of record OZ018375.1, read on the forward strand.
CCTAACATAATAAATTTTTGGTTTAAAAACTGGCTAATATTACTTCGGCACTTAACCATTTCTGTTCTATTAAATAACTTTACATAAAAACGTCAGTCACAACTGAAATTCGACTTATAACTGAACGGTCAATACGCGCGCCCGTCTAACTATGCGGAATGATGCAAAACCGGTTTATTCCCAAGATACCTGGGGTATGCCATCATAAGAAGTATGCCATCAAAGGCGACCTTCCCCTACTTGGTCTAAAACAGCCTGACGTTCAAATTCTATAATACGATTATAGTCGGATCTGGTCTTATCGTGCAGGTCATACGATTCAAGAAAGACGTTCTATCAGTTTTTGTTTTCTTTACTTGTAGTTAAGGAGCTAGCGTGCAAAAAACGCCATAGTTGGCTGCCCGTCAGTCGAGTTTGAAAAAACGTTGCCATTACTCCACTGAACACCCTGGTGCTTGAAGTTTTGCTTTTACCCATCAACTTTAAGATTTATTGGCAATAATGACATAGGGCGATTGGCCATAGTAAGGAGCCCGTCAGTCAGGTTGAAAATTAGGTTCTGTAGGTTGCCAAGATCATGTATCTAAAATTTCGTTGCGATCTAACCACTAGATCGTGAATTAGGCCAAATGGAAGATTATAATTTGTTTTTTGACCGCCATTTTGTTGGCCATAGTAAAGAGCCCCTCCAAAACTTGTTTCTACCTCTTCGTTTGGATAAAATGACAGGAAAAATGCACTTGACTGACAAATCGAATCACGACGTTCTTCCCTGGGTGACCTACAAAATCTCGAAAAATCCAATTTTTCAGTCTTTAGCATGGCTTTTTCAGAAATTCAAGCAAAATCATCAGTCAATCATTTTTCCTGATTTTTAGACATCCAATTAAGTAGAAATCACAAACGACTGACATTTTCCTCGAATATTTTCAATTTGGCCATACTTTGAAAATTTTCTGATTTTGGACTTTTTTATAATGGCTCAATAATGCTGTTCCAAATGGACTTAAAAGTAAAACTATATATGACGATGATGTTTGATGACCTAAAAAACGTTTCAATACATAACTATCACCTATTTACCCCTTCCTCCACCCCTCTGCTACCCTCCACCCCTATTAATTCGTTGAATTTATGTTATATTATATTGGATTCAGTAATAAAAAAAAATAGAATTTTTGCCACAAAAAGATACGATAACCAATTTCAGCAGTAAGAAATGAATAATTACTAAAGAAAATCGAAAATTAAATGGTTATTATTTATTGAATGAAATTGTTGGCATATTTGGGTTGAGCAAGCTGGGTTGTGTTAGTAACATTTCAATTTCATTATAAAAAAGTCCAAAATCAGAAAATTTTCAAAGTATGGCTAAATTGAAAATATTCGAGGAAAATGTCAGTCGTTTGTGATTTCTACTTAATTGGATGTCTAAAAATCAGGAAAAATGATTGACTGATGATTTTGGTTGAATTTCTGAAAAAGCCATGCTAAAGACTGAAAAATTGGATTTTTCGAGATTTTGTAGGTCACCCAGGGAAGAACGTCGTGATTCGATTTGTCAGTCAAGTGTATTTTTGCTGTCATTTTATCCAAACGAAGAGGTAGAAACAAGTTTTGGAGGGGCTTCTTACTATGGCCAACAAAATGGCGGTCAAAAAACAAATTATAATCTTCCATTTGGCCTAATTCACGATCTAGTGGTTAGATCGCAACGAAATTTTAGATACATGATCTTGGCAACCTACAGAACCTAATTTTCAACCTGACTGACGGGCTCCTCACTATGGCCAATCGCCCTATGTCATTATTGCCAATAAATCTTAAAGTTGATGGGTAAAAGCAAAACTTCAAGCACCAGGGTGTTCAGTGGAGTAATGGCAACGTTTTTTCAAACTCGACTGACGGGCAGCCAACTATGGCGTTTTTTGCACGCTAGCTCCTTAACTATTGCGTTTAATTTTACCCTCTAAATAAAATACGTAAGATAAATGAGACAGACTTATTCCATTTTGACATGAAAAAAAAAGGATATGTATTTACTTTCCAGCGATTCTTAAAAAGCTTATAATAGCACCAGCTACGTTTTATTTAAAATATGCCAGTTTTGTGACTTTGACAGTTTGTGACAAAATGAAACAATTTTCTGGGTTTTTGCATCCCCAATCAAAAAAAATGGTACTTAATCTGATAAACTATTTCGAAAATGAAAGAAAAAATGGAAATTCGCCAACCAATATTCAGGAAACAGTAGCCAAAGCACTGGGAATTAGTTTAAGGACTGTGCATGAAACAAAACATAACATAATACCCAAGAATACTAAAAAGTGTAAACGAAGAAAGCCAAAGACTGAGGATTTAAGCGAAAATATTAAAATGGGAGTTCGAAATTTGATTTACGATTTATACAAATCAAAAACCAATGTAACTCTTCCAGTTTTACAAAAAACATTAAAAAGTCGGAGTGTTTTGGAAATTGGACTTGAAGCGTTATCAAAATTAATAAAAAATTTAGGTTTTCGCTATAAAAAAGACTGTAACCGAAGATTTTTATGTGAGCAGCCACAGATAGTGAGTCAGCGTGTTCAGTTTTTAAAAAAATATACGGACAGTTACAAATCGAAATTTAGAAAAGTGGTATTTTTAGACGAAACGTGGATATTTTTGAATGGAAGTGGTTCAAAATCTTGGCAAGATGAGTCTGTAAAAAGTGTTAAAAGGAAAAGGGGTGCGGTACGGGAAAGCGTTTTATTATTTTGCATGCCGGTTCTGCAACAGGATATGTTGCAGGTGCGAGTTTAATTGTTTCTTCAACATCAAAAAGTGCTGACTATCATGATAATATGGATTGCGAAATGTTTGAAAAATGGTTAAAAGTTCAATTGATACCAAATTTGGATGTTCCGTCTTTAATTGTATTAGATAATGCATCATATCATTCAAGAATTTTTAAACAGTCTACTTCATCTTGGAGGAAAAGTGATATTTATGAGTGGCTGGAAAAACACAACCAAAATCCTTTACCAAATATGCTTAAATCGGATGTCCTATCAATAGCAAAGTCTCTTAAAAAACCCAAAATATACGCGGTAGATGAAATACTGCGTAAATATGGTCATGAGGTTCTACGACTGCCGCCATATCATTGCCAGTTTAACGCAATAGAATTAATATGGGCTGGTGCAAAGTCTTATTATGAAAAACATGTAGGTGATGGTCTTAAATCCGACCAAGTAAAAATAGTTTGGCAAGATTCGTTAGATTATATTACACAAGAGTACTGAAAGAAATCGGTGGAACATACAGAAATATTAATAAGGGATTGGTGGGATCGAGAACAAGTGTCGAAGTAGCGCCAATGATAATTGCTCCATTCGAAGACGACGAGGACTTTTCAGATTTTATAAGTGACGATGACAGTATTTAGGCTATAATTATAAACGGTGTTTTTCGTTTACATTTTTTAGTATTCTTGGGTATTATATTATGCTTTTTTTTCATGCACATTATTCTGCATAGTCCTTAAACTAATTCCCAGTCTTTTCATTACGGTTTCCTGCATATTGGTTTGCGAATTTCCACTTTTTCTTTTATTATCGAAATAGTTTATCAGACTAATTGCCATTGTATTTTTAGGTTTTAGTAGTTAAATTGTTAAAATAAATTGCACTGTTTATTATTGTCGTTTTTAATTAAAGGGTACAGTAGGTATATAATTAACGATTATATAATTTTTTTGTAACTTTTTCAACTCCCCTGTACATAATTTTTACAAAACTAATAATATTAGGTATAAGTGGCTATCTTCGCGATAGCTAAAATAATGAAACTATTTTTCCTTCCTTCGGTATATTTGTAAATAATCTCACAACATTTTGATAGCCTCTGTGTTGTCTGATTTGACGCATATGATCAGTGACCTTTGGACCCGCACGTTAAGACCAGATCTGACTATACCATGGTTTTGTCATGGTTTTCCAAACTGGCCGTAATCGTTAAGGGTTTCTGTTAAGACCTTTAGAACCTAAGGCCGAATCGCGTATAGGCTTAACAATATAACTTTAAAAAGTAAGCGATTACTCTGACTTGTACCCTTCATTACGTGTGTCTCTTCGGGAAAGCAGTTACGACGTAGTGTAGGTAGTTGTGTTCCAAAAGTTAGATTTGTCCCGTTTTTGGATAAAATAAGAAAGTAACGAAATATTTATCAGAAAACGAAATTGCAAATGCGTCACTCTTAAGTCATTTATGTTAACTTACACATTTTCCAGAGTGCTTAGTGTCAATGACGTAGCCTTTTGCACAAGCATCTTGCATCATGTGGCACCATGTTTGGTAGGTACTATTATTTGTCCCGCAAACAGGTCCATGTAAGTATTTCGGCCGACACGCTGCCAAACATACGACGCAACGTGGTCTGCCAGCTGCTTCTGTGTCTACCAGACATTGTTGGCGCTCTTGGCAGTGGATATCATGACAAGTGACGTTCTCTGTAAAATAAAACGAATTTTATTTACTTTATTTGGCATAAGTTGAAACTCTGGTGCCAGTGGTGCCTACTAATTATATTGGTCTCCCAAACAATTAGTTTCAAAAAAACCTTCTTATCCAATGTAGGTATCTTACCACAATTTACAATCACTGGAAAGAAAAATATCAAAAACAAGGCGGCCAGCGGAAGCGCATCACACAAAAAAAGAAATACTTATTTAGAATAAATCTTAGCTTTGTATATACGCAAAGAAATATATTTTTCAAATAAGTATTTCCAATACTTTATTGAATACACAAGTAATTTCGTAGTAATACATTAATTTTTCCAAATGAGAATTTGTATTATCAAGTTAAGTATTTTATGGTGCTGAAAATTGAGCTAAAAAATTGTTCATTTTAAAAATTTTAAAGTAGTGAAGCAAGTAAATATATTTCTAGGAACAAAAATAAGTGACTTTTTTTAAGAAAATAAATTTTTAAATTGACGCTCCGCTTTCTTACTTAAAGCTTGTTGATAATTAAAATAAGCAATATCCCAACAAACATGAATAAATGGCCCCTTAACGGAAACGCAAACAGTTGCCACAATTGAACTGTTGGGCATTTAAATAGCAACCATTTATGGACCACCTACATTATGTCCGCTGGCTTCCTTATGGGCCATCAGTAGGATTGTGATTAAGGTGTTTTTGTGGTCCACCAAAGAACCATTAATGGTACACTTGCGGCTTAATACTGTAGGGCCATCACTGGTTAGTTTTCCATTTACCAATGAAGATACGTTACAGTTACTTGGTAAGGCCACTTAAGATCTGATTATGGCGCTCCAGTATTTAGCCTTTAAAAGTTAAGGCTAGTGGCGCATTCGCCAGTTTATTTTTTGATCAATATTTCGTATCCTTTTTCCCTTATCCAAAAAGTAGGGTAGCAATTACCTACAGTTTTAATATGTAGCCATTTTTATAGATGAATTAAAGTAAAAAACGAAATTTCGTGAAATTTATCGATATTTCTTTTTGTGCTTTTATTTGTTTATAAATTAAACTCTTAACTTTAAACTGCAGGTAATTATGCTCTGAACATAGGTATGTATATAGCCAATTTTTGGATAAAACGAAAAAGTAACGAAATATTGATCAAAAAAAGAAATGGCGAATACGTTTTAATTCTTAATGTAAACCAGAGGATGAGGCTTTTAAACAAAAAAATTAAATAACAATATTATACATTAGCAAGCCTCTATATTTATAAAAAAAGTTTTATACATTAACATAAGGTAATAATCGTGAATATCGTCGCCTGATTCATTACTCATTTTCCTGCAAAAAAAAAGCAATATACAAGGCTTGATCAAAATAGCTCGAAAAACACACAGTCTAAGTGGTAACACCTAGGTGCATTAAATATAATGTTGATTAGGTAAGTTTATTTAGTTGTATTAATTAAAAACACATGATATGTGACTACAATATATTAAATTAAATAAAATTACCATAATGCAGCCGCTCAAAAGGAGTTTAGACTACCTACTATGAGTTAGGTGGCGTTTACTTGACCAGACCTCATAGGTCATAGCCTCTTTTAAGAGTTGAATAGCAATTCATATTTCCCTTTTAATAAATATTGGGATAAATTGTACAACGTCATTTTTACTATGCCTTGGTTAATAAGCTTAACAAAAATAATAATAAACTTTACATGTAGGTACATAATATATCCCCTGAAGGGGTGCTTGTTGCGGTCAAATTTTTTTGTCAATCGTTTTGTGCAATATCTGTCTTTTTAATAAATTTAAAATTTCTTAAAACGCGTTCAAAAATATAAGTTAACTTTTGGTGCTAAATTAAACCCAAAGTGTAGGTAATTTAATCAGTTAACTGTAAAAATATAAAGGGTTCATAGAAGTATTTAGAGAAGTTTTGCTATTAGTTTCTAATTATTATTACCTTCAGTGGTTTAAAATATATAAACGCTTGCGAACTTCCTACTGACTACAGTCAAGCAGGTCAACTTGCAAATGCAAATTAGACTATTTATTGCCACAGTAATTTAAAAAGAGAAGAATAGGCAATATTCTAAATAACTTGCATCTGCAAGTTGACCTGCAGGGCCTTCTGTAATCTCACCTCTTATATGTAACAGAAAAAGTGAAATTTTACCTTCTGCCTTCGCTGTCGACCACCTCCTCGGTCTATAGCTCCCCTCAGCCACTGCTTTATAACAGTATATATTTCTTGCTGCGTAGTATTGTGGGCCAAAAGGTTGTTTCTTACCGTGTATCTGCAATTCATTGTACAAAATTAAAGACGCAGAACCTCTTTTCTAAAATCTATAAGAAATATTTACTCCCCAAAAACTTACGTAAAATGTAGTGTAATATAGATAAAAATAAATAAACCCGAACACACAGGTTCTAGTAAAGACTTATACTGAGAGAGCAATTTGATCCAAGAAGGCCTGCAATAAAAAACGTAGGGCTTGGTTTAGATAAAATTACTTATATAATATTGAGGTGCGATAACTTGTGTTTTAACCGAGTCAACAATTCGTTTTTTGTTTAAGAAATCTCGTAGAATGTCTAGCACCATACTTTTTATAAATACCTCTAGTTTCTGGTAATGGCATTATTATATCTATTATTAAGAAAAAAGTATAGAAATACTCACTTTTTTGTTTCTTGAGTTGAGACATGCTTTAAAAACTCTGAATGATCTCACCGACCCAAACCTGTAAATTAAAAGAAAAACACATATAGCATGCTGTTTTTTGTCTAAGCTTTCACTAATATCTTCCCCAATCACTGTTATCACTATAAAAACTTACCGTTTAGATCGATTACAAATATATTTAAAATAAACAGCACATCGTCACCATACATGTTCGTCGCCGTTGTTCGTCGCAAATACCTAACCTTAAACTACCAAACCGTCCGAACTCGTTGGTCCGAACCAACCAAAGCGGGAGCCGGGAAACGACAATATACGTCATACATGATGGCTTCACTTTTTACCAACGTTAAACCATTTAAGTTCCTTTGCCGGCAATAAATCACAATTTTGCCAACGTTCAATTGTTAATGTTCCTTAAATGGCAAAAATATAACGGTCAGCCAATTAAAAAAAATAAATGGACCATAGTTGGCTTATTTGCAACAGCAAGAAACCATCAATACCATCAATGGCCCATTTAAAATCCCTCAATCCATGTTTGTTGGGATTGGTTCTTGTTGCAAAAATACCAAATGAACATATTTTTTACTTAAGTATTGAAATTTATTTAGAATGAGAAATGCTTTGTTTAGTAATAAAGATGCACACTCTCTATTCGAGTATGTGGAATACTCGAACAGAGAATGTTGTATATTTTATGAATTAATGAAAGAATTTCCATATACTCGTATAGATAATATTTTAATCTATTCATGTATATGGAATACTCGAATAGAGAATCATATATATTTTACGAATTAATTCAAGAATTTTCATATGCTCGAATAGAGAATATTTTGATTATTCAAGTATATGGAATACTCGAATAGAGAATGATGTATTATATTTTACGAATCAATTCAAGAATTTCCATATACTGGAATAGATAATATTTTTATCCATTCGAGTATAATATGGAATACTTGAATAGAGAACATTATTCGAGTATATGGAAATTATTGAATTAATTTGTAAATATCTCTATAATAATTGAGCTACTATAAGGTATCCCAAAAGCTCTCTATAATTTTTACAAAAATGCCAATATAGTATTTATTTACATGTTACTTTTCATAGGTCGAACAAATTTTGTTTTAAATAAAAACATGTATATCGGAGGCGAAATTTTGTAAGTAGGTATAGGTATTTCTTCTTAAACAAATAAATTATGGCGGATTACCTTGTTTTCCGTAATCCCTTACGCCTGAAGACCTCTGACACACAAATTAATCCATAGGTGGGTAAGTAAAAAAAGAAATATTTTATTTTTTTTATTTGAAAATAATTTTAAATAAGAACAAAACTAATGATCTATCTGTCAACTAAGACTAGATCAGTTAGATCAGAAACATAAACTACATCGAAATAGAAAAACGTCCAAATAAAAAACAAAATATGTACATTCCTTACAGTGCCTTAAATCTCAGTCACAAAAAGTTCGCGTTCTATTTATTTGAAAATCATTTTAAATACGAAAAAACTAATAATCTATCTGTCTACTAAGGCTAGATCAGTTAGATCAGAAACATAAACTATATCAAAATAGAAAAACGTCTAAATAAAAAACAAAATATGTACATTCCTTACAGTGCCTTAAATCTCAGTCACAAAAAGTTACACGTTAATGATTTCTTGGGATAAGCCCCAAGAATTTAGAATATCTTCTATGTCCATGCCACAATACACAATATTCACTTTGCATCCACTAAAGTTTGTATAGTAATAGCCGTTTAACTACTTAATAAGGTACGCTTCCGAAGGTTCAAACAAGTTCGAACATATAATATAATAGACAGAATAGACTTGTAACTTGGATTGGCGAGTGGCACGTTCCGATGTCCGATGCAAGACTGTGACGCGGATTGACAAATATCTTGCGTGGAAGTAGAAAGGGGTAAAGTGATACTTGCGAACTCTTCATTTAAGCAAAATTGATCGCAACGATTTTCAATATTAGTAAATATTCTTTTTTTTTTAATTTGAAACAGTAGACTTGTTTAGAAAGAGAAACATAGTTGCTTCAATAAATGCAAATATATACTCATTTTAAGAAACGTCAAATTTTAAACCATGCTTATTCAAATTAAGAATAACATAATCTTAAATGTAGTTAAATAATATTTAAATGAAGTTAATACAAGTCGTAAACTGAGCAAAAATTTTTCTTGTTTTAAACTGTCAATTCTAATTTAGAGATTAAAATATTCTTTATTGAATGCATACTTTGACTTGAAATTAGCATTAATTATAACTTTAGCCAAGTTTATATGGTATTTAAATTAAAAATATCTACTCAAATCAAGAAGAGTAACCAAGTATTTCAAATACTAATTTTAAATAAACGTTGATAATCAAGCGAAGTATCATTTCTTCGAGAGAGTATCTGTATCTTTAAATTGAGTTAAAAAGTGTGAGAAAACATATATAATTAAATAGAGTATTCCTTTTTTTGTGTGTAGAACAACATCTTAACATAGTATAAAACAAAGTCGCTATCCTGTTCATGTCCCCTTATGTGCGTAAATCTTTAAAATTACGCAACGGATTTTGAAGCGGTTTTTTAGTATTGAAAATACTATTGGGATCGTGTTTACGCAAACTTTGCATTGCATGTCAATGTCGCTCATGTCGATGTCGCGGCCAACAGCGCAATATCTAGATCGGTCAAAGTATTATGTTACAATACTCTGATAAGACTTGGTAGAAATATAAATATGAATCAGCGTAAAGTCGGCAAGTAAATAATGAATAATGTTTAGTTTAGTTTGTGTTTTAAAGAACGCCATAGTAGCTTTGTTAAAAAGTGTTTTATTGAGAGAAGTTATAACTAAGGTAAGTTCACGTTATTTAAATCGAAATATTATATCGAAAAAAAAAAAGCGGGAGGCAAAAAGTTGGAGCACAATAATTGCATATTACAGGGTCCGCCCAAATTTGGTTAACAAATGGGATAATTTTTTTATTATTGATTTCTCAGAAAATGTTATTGTACCGTTGGGTAAATAAGTATAATTTAAAAACATAGCATAAGTAGGCTTAGACAATATGACCGATTGAATATAAGGCAATTGTTCACCTTGGTTGGTCTGCTATGTAAATATTATTGTTTATAAACAAATTAATATTAATTATTCTTAGAAATAAAACCATACATTTAATATAATATGTTTTAGTTAATATACAGGGTGTCCCAAACGTAATGGGACACAGAGCAACAGCAGGCTCCTTAAGGCGAAATAATGCGATTTATTTAAACTTGCATTATCCCAAAATTGATAACAACCAAGATAAAGGGTGTCAAACTTTTATTTTTGTTTTCGTTTTTTTGGGATTATTTATAGTTCACCTTGGTTGGTCTGCTATGTGAATATTATTGTTTATAAACAAATTTATATTAATTATTCTTAGAAATAAAACCATACATTTAATATAATATGTTTTAGTGAATATACAGGGTGTCCCAAACGTAATAGGACAAAGAGCAACAGCAGGCTCCTTAAGGCAAAATAACGCGATTTATTTAAACTTGCATTATCCCAAAATTGATAACAACCAAGATAAATGGTGTCAAACTTTTATTTTTGTTTTCGTTTTTTTGGGATTATTTATAATATGTTTTAATTAATATACAGGGTGTCCCAAACGTAATGGGACACAGAGCAACAGTAGGCTTTTTAAGGCGAAATAATGCGGTTTATTTTAAAGCTGTGTCAGGTATTTTCAATACATAGGATGCTTGCGTAAGGTGCAAGATCTGTGAATTTTTTAATAGATAGAGTGATTCAAGGGAAAGGTTTTTATGTATAATACATGCACAATATTATAGAGAAACACTGATAAATTAGAGTAGGGAGAACGAACGACCCAACCTAACCGGTCCCCGGCCCGTTCAACGATCGATCCGAAGCCGGAATAGACCAAGACAGACTATGTTTTATGCATGGAAATTGTGGACGGGCCGGCAAACGGTTGAGTTTGAGGTTCGCCTTATTATCTCACGTCGTATAATGACGGACTGCAACGCAGGCCGGGTACACGCTAGTTAATTATATGACATTTCTATTTTTTTTTTCAGTAAGGAATAAGACACACTTTATTGCTAGTGTTCATTTCCTATTTAAAATTTAAGGGTGGATAATATCATGTAAATAAAACTTTTTTTTGCTTGGCCTGGTTAAATGGAACTGAAATGGGGTGGGTTTGGGGGTGATACATTTTTCACTCTTCCCTAATTTTTGCTCGACGCTGGACCCACGTCAAGACTAATACCAATAAAATAGACCGGGCTCGAACCAGTTTGCCGACAGTGGGATACGAACCCACAAACTCTCGTCCTAGAGTTCTTAGCTACTGTTGCGTTAATCACGGAGGCACTGATACCGTAAGGGGGCATGCCCTAGACAAAAAAGTAATCAGGGAGGGAATTCCAATTTCTGACACCGATCCTAACCAGCGAGCTAAAACCGATATTTGTCCTACTCATAGGCACCCTTAATTTTAAGAGGATGGTCATTTCTGCTCGGTCCACACAAATTCCCCCGCAGATTTTTTTTAAATCACGAACACTATTGTTTCTTTTTACCGGTGATCGAAAGGTTCCAGGTTCGATTCCCTGCTGGAGGCATACAACTTTTTCCAAATTTTAAAAACTTTGTCTGCACGCCAATCAACATTTTACAGTTTTAAAATAAAGAATAAGAACCAAGTTTTATGGAAAAAAAAAATTAATTATTGTTTTAGTTACAGACATTCAATAGAGAGATTTTGGAACGCTTAAAATAACAACAGTAAAACATAGTGTTATGGTTAATTTTATTAACGATAACGATTACGGTGACAATTACAAGAATAGATTTTGAACGGCTTAAAAATAAATAATTTGACAGATGCAAACATAACCTTTTTTTATTTCTTTAATTGTTTGACATGAGTCAACCAACAATGAAAAAGGACGAAAAGATACAAAAATGTAAGATTATTTTGGATTCCTGAGTTATGTTGCCAAGTCGTTTACAAAGAAATATAATTACAAAGAAAAAAGAAAAGCATAAAGTCTTTCTCCACAATTTTTATTAAAAAAAAACCAGGCGAACCCAGAATGATTCAAAATATATAGAATCGACATGTTTCGAGTGTAGAAACACTCATCATCAGGAAAAACAAGTAAATAATAAGAAGCTGATGTTATTAGCAATAGAGAAAATAAGTAGTGGTACTAAGCCGTAATGAAGCCTTCGATATGGTATACATGAGGAGTGAAAAAACTTAATATAGCAAAAGACAGGAAATATCACAGCACACTGAAAGGTCAAAGAACAGTGTCAAGATACTCTGGGTGGGAAATGAAGAGAAAAATTAAAAAGTTTTTAAAAAAACTTTGTAAAAGTCATTCTAAATATATGTGATAAAATATTTTTACTTTTGATTCAGTAAGGTTGGAGACATGTGCATGGAAGTGGTCAAAAAAAGGGGGGAAAGAGCTGGGGTAACTGAGCCGTAACAAGCTTGGTACCCCAACAGCATTTTGTTTCAAGCTAAAAGAAAGCAGCTACACGTCTTTTATACAAAAACCAAAAAAAAAATTTCTTTCCCCCCTTTTTTTGACCACTTCCATGCACATGTCTCCAACCTTACTGAATCAAAAGTAAAAATATTTTATCATAATATTGTTTCACTCGTTACCGTTAATAAAGGAATCGCTGCCTCGTTTTATTTAGTACTGCGCATGCTCAGAATAAGGATAACGATAACGACAGGCTAAAATAAGAGTTCCAAAATCTCTCTATTCAAGACTTGCTTAATCCCTTATTTATACCATGCACAGCATACAGCAATTTTGCGCTCTTTTTCCAATTTTGATTATAATGATAATAATAATTTATTCACAACAAAACTACAAAAAATATAATTTCAATATAATCATTTATCAAGTTTGTCATAAATGTCTTCCCTTCATTTACATAAAAGTGTTTTGAGAGAAGTTAGTAAGGTGGGGGCCAATCATTACCCAATCAATTAACAACTGAAGCAAAGATTACCCAGTAAAAATCTTTGTATTTTAAAAATTAAGTACCTAATTAAAAATTTAACAAAATATAGTACCTATACAACATATTAACTTTAGTATAGTTAGGTACTTAATAATAAAATATATTTGACTTATTGGGGAGGTGTTATAAAAATTATTAAACTAGTAGGCATATTTTTAAAACATGTAATTATTTATTATATGTATAATAATAATCGTATTTTATTTAAAAATAAATACAATTAGGCGATATTTAGACAGCATGCCAAAATTAATGAATTGTGGAGCGCAGATTACGAATCTGAAAACGATTTTCGGAAACGCTGAGTTTCTGAGATGCCTATTTCTTTTTAAAGTGCCTTGTTCATAAAGGTTAGATTTCTGATGTAAACGTTGCATTTATAGCATTTCCCAACACAAGAATTTAGAAAAAATAAGTAAATCTGCATGCTCCATGCAAATTGGTACTTTTATCTTATGTCATTCTAAAGAATAAATTCGTCAACACATCATCGTTGAATTTGTTTTTTAAAAGTAAACACGAAAGGCGCGTTCGCCATTTTGTTTTTGGATCAATAAGTCGTTAATTTTTCGTTTTATCCAAAAGTCGGCCAAATACCCATCTTTGGAGTACCTACAATTACCAATAGTTTTACATTAAAAAACGTTGAATTTGTAAATTAATAAGAGCAGAAAAAGAAATATGGCCAAATTTGACAGTTTCGTGTTTTGCTTTTACTATAATTTATCAAGTATTTTTTTTTACTGTAGGTAATTTCTACCCAACGACGGGTATTTATTTGGTCGATTTTTACAGAAAACGAAATATGTATTGATAATAAATGCTCTTAAAGTTGTTCTTCCCAGGAACGTTTTTCTTTTGTAACATTTATCCCAATGTAAATTTGAGGCTATATTTTATTTAATCCACTAATATAACTGCACTATTATCTAGAGCCCTGCACGGGCCGGGTTTTTATCTCGGGCCTCTACGCGGCCCACTTAACCAATAAATGTTTGGGCCGCCGGCAGAAATATTTTTCTTAACCATCCGCACGAGTCCCACCGCCTGACGAGTCCTTGCTAGACAAATTCCGTCGAAAAGGTATATTGGCAACCGGTTTGTTCGTTGTTACCCAGAGCATTTTTTTTCCACAAATATTTTATAAAAATGAAATTAAAAAAAATGCTCTGGGTAACAACGAACAAACCGGTTGCCAATATACCTTCTCGATGGAATTTGTAGAAAAGGACTCGTCAGGCGGTGGGACTCGTGCGGATGGTTAAGAAAAATATTTCTGCGGGCCGTCGGGCCCTAATAAATGTTTTCGGGCCTACCAGGCTTTTTACGTTTTATACATAGGTAATACGCAACAGCTGATAGGCCGAAGACGATACGTCATAAAGTCTGCTAGTTTAGGCTTCATATTATGGTACCGTGCGAACAAAAATTATTTGCATCAAAGAGGGCTTGATTTAGATCACACAATGATATGGGGACGATATATCTAACCAAATCTAGGTTAAAATTTTGCCAAATTCATGACATGATATGCCAAACTAATGAGTAATAAAAAAGTAGACAATTACAAATTTATTTTTGTTGTTTATAAAATTAACAAAGTAAGAATATACAGAAAGAAAAAGAAAAATAATTACAAAAATTGCTGAAATTGGCCACCGCCATGCTCCAAGCATAAATTCACACGTCTCTTCATATTTTCGAAAGTGTTGACCAGCATCTCTGAAGAAATGTTACCACAATGACATTCTTGGAATACTTGCACTTTATAAGGAAATAAATTTAGCTGCTTCTTAAGAATAGTACTGCATGTTCCATAAGATCTTCCCACTTCTTGGGACAGGCGTCTTATACAATTTGTTGGCGTATTTTGCATTATTTCACGAACGTTTGCAACAAGTTCTTCTGTTCTTACAGATGGTCTTCCTGCTCCTTTTTTATGTTGTATAGAACCTGTTTCCCTAAACACAGCCACGGTTCTTTTCAGGCAATGCCAAAATCCCCAGTAATAAAAGCAACGTTAGGGAAATGTTCGTGAAAATCGTCCATGCACAAACCCGGATTGTATTGCCACTCACCATTTACTCTAACCCCGTTTCGAAAATACGCTTCAACCATGAATGTTTTGTGCTGTGTGAATTGTTCAAGAAATTGAAAAAATTAGCGATGAATCAAATTTCTTGTAACGACTGTCAAAGGTGACGGAATGATTGATTGTTAATTCAGGTAGTTACTGACACCCAACAGGTATTAAGCTCTACGGCTAAGCATTACGCCCTTAGATGCCCTCTTTGATGCAAATAATTTTTGCTCGCACGGTACGAAGTCAGTTGAGACAACGTAAATATTGGAGGTACTTACGATCAATTTACTGCATCACACACTGAAACTACAATACAAATAATATAAGAAAATTTGTATTGATCGCTCCCTATACAGATGGTCGAGTGCTACTTGACAATAAGTCAGTCATCAAATTTTTTTTTGGTTTTTTGTCTGTCTCAACGAAGATCGTATACACTTTAACTACCTATGAGTCGTTTCCACCAGAATTCTGAACATTAGTTATTAATAATATGGAGGCGATTGTGAATTTTTTTAAATAATATTTTTTCATTGTTCTTTTTCATCAATCCGGAATTGGAAAAAACAAACAATTATTAGATAAAGTTCATTAACTTTTTAGAAGTACCTACAATTCTAAAAATGTTAAAATGCATCGGACAAAAAAAAATCCATAATAAGCCAATAGTTTCACAATTGCTCCCTTCTTTACAACTATTGTAAGATTTATATTCAAAACCACATGCACTGGCCGAAAATGCCCTAGTGTAAAGTCACGCCCATTATCGCGCGCCGTAAATCGTCCGAAGCAAAATCTGATCTGTTTTTGTAAATCGTCTTTTTCTAGGGTATTTTTAATTTATAAAACTTTTTAAAAAATTTCCCGTTGCATATTCGGTAACTTCCTAGATTTATTATTTTAAAAAGACCACTAAAAGCCGACAAATCTCTCAATTAACGAATCCATCAGGTTTGCGTCCGCAATCCGTAATGCCGAAAGTAATACAAAGTATGATTCTAAAATATGTATATCCCCGGTCCGCTGAAATGGATGCTTGTCTAGTCTAGACATAGTTGAATTAAATTTTATGCACATCTATCAGACTATAAGGATTAACGTGGTGCTGTCGCTGTATGCGCGCTCCTCGTTGTCTGAAAAGAGGATTTGAAATATTAACATACAAAAAGGTTTTTTAATTAATGCATGGCATTTTGTCTCCTTTGTCGTAGTGTGGATTTAAAGTTTACAACCTTTCTCTATTCCTATATGTATTTACGGTTAATATTAATACGCAAACTAAAAACTTTCTTTGGATGTTAGCTTAAAGTCGGAACACGTCTGCAGTTTGTGTCTAATTTACAAATGAAATTGACTAAAATTTAAAATGAACTCTACTTACTCGTAGCTCCCTCTTCTATTTAACTATGTTTAACT
This sequence comes from Polydrusus pterygomalis, assembly GCA_963969555.1. Lineage (NCBI taxonomy): Eukaryota > Metazoa > Arthropoda > Insecta > Coleoptera > Curculionidae > Polydrusus > Polydrusus pterygomalis. The sequence goes on from OZ018375.1 coordinate 81,341,983, forward strand.
CATTTATTTAATTACCTTTCTACTTCAACTACCCCTTCAACTTTTCCGATCATATTTGTCGGGTAGAACCCAAAAGGTTAAAATGAATCAGGTGTGAATAAGTGACAGTGAGAAAGTGGAGTTTGATGTTCCATAGGGTACCCTCTTGGGATCGGTGCTGTTTCCGATCTACCGTGCGAGCAAAAATTATTTGCATCAAAGAGGGCCTCGCATCTAAGGACGTAATGCTTGGCCGTAGAGCTTAATACCTGTTGGGTGTCAGTAACTACCTGAATTAAAATTCAATCAGTTATTCTGTCATCTTTGACAGTCGTTAGAAGTAATTTGATTCATAGCTAATTTTTCCAATTTCTTGAGCAATTCACACAATGGGCTTTACGGAACAGCACAAAACATTAATGGTTGAAGCGTATTTTCGAAACGGGGTTAGAGTAAATGGTGAGTGGCAATTCAATCCGGGTTTGTGCATGGACGATTTTCACGAACATTTTCCTAACGTTGCTTTTATTGCTGGGGATTTTTATCATTGCCTGAAAAGAGCCGTGGCTGTGTTTAGGGAAACAGGTTCTATACAACACAAAGAACAGGAAGACCATCTGTAAGAACAGAAGAACTTGTTGCAAACGTTCGTGAAATAATGCAAAATACGCCAACAAATTATATAAGACGCCTGTCCCAAGAAGTGGGAAGATCTTATGGAACATGCAGGACTATTCTTAAGAAGCAGCTAAATTTATTTTCTTATAAAGTGCAAGTATTCCAAGAAATACAAGCCGCAGATTTTGAAAGACGCAGGAATTACCTGACATTTTTTTCGGATGATGCCTGGTTCCACCTCTCCGGTTATGTGAATTCTCAGAATACACACATGTGGAGTAGTGAAAATCCCCATTTTTTTAAAGAACACTGTTTTTAAAACACCAGTGTGCAAATTTAGAACAATTACAAGAAAGGATTATCCAAGAATGAATTACATTTCTCCATGAGATGCTGGTCAACACATTCGAAAATATAAAGAGACGTGTGAATTTAGGCTTGAAGCATGGCGGTGGCCAATTTCAGCAATTTATGGAATTATTTTTCTTTTTCTTTCTGTATATTCTTATTTTGTTAATTTTGTAAAGAACAAAAATAAATTTGTATTTGTCTACTTATTTTATTACTCATTAGTTTGGCATATCATGTTATAATATGAATTTTACAAAATTTTAACCTAGATTTGGTTAGATATTTTATATCGTCCCCATATCATTGTGATCTAAACCAAGCCCTACGTTTTTTTAATCCAAGCCCTCTTTGATACAAATAATTTTTGCTCGCACGGTATGTTAATGATGTAATGACCGTAATAACGTACGTTACGGTGATTTGTTATGCGGACGACACCGTTGTACTGACACAGGCTGAAACCTGGGTGGACGCTGTAACTGCGCTGCAAGCTACCCTCAATAACGTCAAATTGTGGCTTGATAGCAACTCACCCTGAACATGTTGAAGTATCATTATATATGTCCTTTGGACTCAGTAGCAAAAGGATTCTCAACATGGAAAAATTTAAGATACACACAGAATCATGTATTACTGAAAATAAACCTGACTGCCAGTGCCACCCGGTTATAGAGCAGAGCAAATCCATCTGGTGCCTTGGTGTGTATCTTGAATATAGATCAATACTTAATGTGGGATATTCATATCCAAGAACTTACAGAAGAATCAGAAAAAACTTAGAAGTATTTTGTCCAATGGTAAAGACTGTTTATGGCGCTTTGGTGGAGTCAGTGCTGAAGTGTGCAGTGGTGGCATAGGGATGTGCCTACAAGTCACTTAAAACTTCTAATCATCACACGAAAGATATTATCAAAATTTTGTTAACTACTTTAATCTTATATAACTCCTTCGGAAATCATCAGCTTTTGTTTTTAAAAACTTAGTTACAATTAAAACAAATAATTAAACCTTGTAAACACACATCGCACCTCCGGATAAACAACGTCGTAAGTGCAAATTTTTCCTGATGTCATATTTTGATGGCAAAATATAGCAAAACCTTTAACGTATCTGGAATTACAAACTCATAATTGTGTCTTAAACTTCTGTCGCCAGATGCCGCCTACGTCTTTGTGGAAATGGCGCGAATAAATTGGCTCTTGAAGCAACATAGACTTAAAAGTACTTTCTGTCTTTGTTGCTTAATTTAATTGCCAAATTATTGGACCAATAAAGACGCAAATGTATTTTCGTATTGCTGAAATTTTTATAATTCCCTTTTCTAGTTTATTTTTCATTAAAATGTAGCAAATAACTCCTTCTTTTATTGCAATCACCTATTTAATTAAATTTTGTTTTGTCTTAAATTTAAAAAAATCACGAACCACTCGGGCCACAATGACATAATTGAGGGGGTACCTACTGCCTTTTAAACCCATCTAAGAGATACAAATTGTAAAAAGTCGTTAAAATTCTAACTGCACCTACTAGCTATACAAGATAAAGAATGTTAATTGATATTTAAATTCTTAGCAAATTTATTGCAGTGTATTTATTTTCAGTTTTAAGCATTCTCAAAACTTTAAAGACGTTTTCTGGACATTCTACAAATTTGCACTTACGTCGTTGTTTCTCCGGAGGTGCGACATATTATGCAGGTATTCACATCAGCAATGGAACTATTAGATAAGTATTAATATTAAGTAAAAGTGACATGGCATCATAAGTTGCCAAGATTGTTAAAAATGTATTCTAATGTAAAAGATACTGAATAAATTGTGATTCAAAATTGTACCTTAAAAATATAATATTATTTAAATACATTCAATCGAGTTTTTTTAATTAGCTTACTGTGATATTTAAATTGGAGCTTTTAAATGCACAACAAAAGCTTCAATTGTTTTTGCAACGTAACCTTGATTATTTTTGGTTATGGTAGATATTGATAGGTACTACAACAAGAAACCCAAATATTATAAAATGTTGATTTTTAAAGGTTATTAGATCGGTAATGGTTAAGATTTTTACAAATGCTTACCTACCTTTGCAGGATCCCTTGTACGCTATGGGTATTGCTTTTCCTGCCAGGCACGCCGCTTCTCGTAAATGACATGCGCTTTTATAAGTAAGTCCATTTGAACCACAGACTTGCCGGGTTTTTGGAATAGTTGGGCACTTTTTTCTGGAACAATGGACGCAATGTGGGGTTAGATTTTGGTCTAATAAACAAGTTTTGCCGTCTGGACAGCTAATTTTATCACAGGAACCTAAAAAGTAAAAACGCATTGGATATAATCACAGATTTATACAGGGTGATCTACTAAGTATAGAATATCTCAAAAACTATTTTATTGAAACTGATTAATTAATTAACTAAAATCTAGGCTGTTTTATTCTCTAAGCTGCGGCTAAAATATAAAAATGTCAAAATTTAAATAATATCAGTAATATTATAGATCTTTTAATAAGCCGGTTACCGTGAATCAAGTTGTATCTAGATTTCATATTCTCATTGCTGGATTTTTAGGATTTACTTGGGTAAATCTATATTGATCATCCTTTAAGGTTGAATTCTCAACGTCATTCAATCTATTGCCAACCTATAACCTATTTCGCGTTGATTCTTTGAGTTTATTATTTTAATAACTAACATTTAAAGAAAATCAATATCGTCGGTACATTATTTAGGTATCTGATATATTACAAAAATATCAATTTATTTTATTGCTAATTTTGGGAGAATTGTATAGTGAAAGAACAATGAGTGACAATGACATAATAATGTTAAAAAAAATCTTAGCCGATATTTTTCGCTATACAATTATCCTAAAATAAGTTATGAAATTCCTTGATATTTATTAAATATGTCTGTTATTACCTATAGAATATCAAGTCGATAGGTACTACTGATTTTCTTTAAATTTTGTATAAAAGCTAGAAAACATAAATAAATCTACGCGAAATAGGTTATAGGTTGGCAAGCATGTTGATACTCCCACATTAATTAAGTATTTTGAATAATTTTTAAAATAGAGTAATTTTCATGCCGGACCAATGAATTATACACTTGCAAAATGGTAGACGGGAATTTATTATTTAATCAAAAAAACATAATTTAGTATCGATTTTATTTCAATTGATGCATTTAAAGAACACATTGTTTTGAATTTGAATCCTTAATCTCAGCAGTAACGATCGATGACGCCAATGTATAAATCAGATCAACAAAAATGTGCAAAATTACAGGCTCATCTCGTTTTTTCTTGGTTTAATACTTCACAATTTTTATACTTGAAAAGAAAAGAGCAGAATATAGGGTATTACCATTCCGCCACCATTTTGTCAAGCAATATACAGGGTGATCCACGGCTGTATCTTCAAAACCGTACATGCTATTACTTTGGGGTAAAAAATTGCTTATGAAATATGAGTAAAAAGTACTGGAAATAGTTTTTAAGTTCCTAATTTAACCGCTAGGGTCAGAAATTAAGTTTTTATATGCTCTGTAATATCCTCTAAAAATTTTGTAATAACAATTTTTTTGTAGTTACCATGGTAACAGCGTGGAGCAGGGTAACGGCTCAAAGTACTTAAAAGGCTGTAACTTCGGTCTGCGTTAACCGAATTTAACAGTCTATGAGTTATTTTAAAGAACGTTTTATTCTGTTTGAACGTTTGCATAAATATTATTAAAAATAATTCGTGCGGTTGATAATAGAGGGCACTTTAAAAAAAATATATTTCTAGTTTCGATTTCATAAAAAAAATGTAAATACAACAATCTAACTATGTTAACTAGCTATTCTTCTAAGTTGATTCCTGTTATCACTTACAAGTTATCGCAAAAATAGTAGAAGAGTTTAATTCTATTTCGGCTTTTAGCAACTGTTTGCAATTTTCCTTTTATTAAAACGTTGAAATCCTACAGGAATAGCTTTTTTGGCTATATTTATTAATCTTAGGCGTTTAAAAAAAAATATGATATTTTCTTATTAATTTTAGTTATTTATCTAAAAAATGCATATTATGCAATAATTCAAATGTTACATTTGTTGTCAAGGCGGCCGTGGACAATTACGAAATTAAACATAATTCCAGGCGGTTGATAAAACAGAAATCGTTAGTTTTTACTCTATTTTTTAGGTCATTAGTTAGTAAAAGGAATAAATAAATAATTTATGTAATTAAAGTCATGAAAAACTGTGCTGGAATGGTGAACTCTATAAGGATAATGCATAGCGAATTCTCTTGAGGTTACAACTGCGTTTGCAAACAATTGAAAATATCGTCATATCGTAGACTTCCATTAATAAATATACTTAGTTAAAAAAAAACTATTCCTGTTCCGTTTTGTTTTAATAAAAGGAAAATTGCAAAACTTTGCTAAAAGCCGAAATAGAAATACACTCTTCTACTGTTTTTGCGATAACTTTTAAGAGAGAAGAGGAAACGACTTGCGGTTTTTGCTGTTCTGTTTATTAACTTGTTAGCTATAGAATAGAGTTAAAATGGTTGGATGCATGGTTGCATTCAAATTTTTTTTTTAATCGAAGCTAGAAATATATTTTTTTTAAGTGTCCTCTATTATCAGCAGTAATTTTAATAATATTTATACCAACGTTCAATCAGGATAAAACGTTCTTTAAAATAAGCCATAGTTTGTTAAATTCGGTTACCGCAAACCGAAGTTACCACATTTTAAGTACTTTTAGTCGTTACCCTTCTCCACGCTGTTACCATGGTAACTACAAAAAATTGTTATTACAAAGTTTATAGAGGATATTACAGAGCATATAAAAGCTTAATTTCTGACCTGCATTGCATTGCAGTTGTTAGTAGAAATTAAGGACTTTGTATCATAGCATAGCGACTACGCACCCTAGCGGTAAAAATAGGAACTTAAAAGTTATTTCCAGTGATTTTTTTTGCTCATATTTTATAATACATTTTTTTACCCCAAAGTCGTAGCATGTATGGTTTTGCAATACAGCCTATCGCCACCCGAGACTATGTTAAATGGTGATTCGAGAATGTTATACTGGTGCTGGTAAAGTATTTTTCACCCTAAAATGGTATCGACTGCAATAAAACTACCGGTTTAATCCTATTGTTATTCACAATCAACAAGCAAATACAGTACAGGGTAGGACTTTAGATGACTTTAGACTGAAAGATGTTATCGCAAGCACAATATAGTTAAATATTACCTGCTATAATTACAAATTATAATCCGACCCTGACCGACAGTTTATTTGCATTTTTATGGCCGAGCTCTTGCAAAACGTCCCAGGTAGTTAAACGGAGTCAACCATTTATTGTGAAAAATACTTTACCATGTAGATAAAGTCAAATTAAACTAAGAACTGGCCGCATCATCTGTCATTAATGGCACCCTGTTTTAGCCTCGTATATTTTGCGTTAAGCGGTTGGCTACAGAAACAGAACCGGACTATGTTATTTTACCTTCGCCTCGCCATCTGTTAAATTTTTTAAGAGAGTCTTAATATTCTGAAAAGATATAGCGTATGGACTAATTTTATCATTAATAAAATAAAATATTTACAAACCCGTACCTACCAAAATAAGTATGCGATAACATTATAAAACTAAAGCCAAAATAGATATTTAAGTAATTATTATCCAAGGAAAAAAGTAATACATTGTTTTGCGAGGTGTGAGGTGTGAGCTTTGTGGTGCACGTCTAATTAAAACACCATATTGGGAACCCTTTTTGTATTGTTCCTTTTGTGGGAATTTTATATATGGTTATATATAGGGTGTCCCGTAACTAAGGGGCTATACATGAGATAGTGGACTTGAAAATATGTCAGTCACTTTCATTTCTTATACTGTGTGACGATAATTTGATGTTAAGCGGATATGAATCAAATTTGGTATAGTCAGTGGCGTATTTAGGGGGGGGGGTCCGAGGGGTCTGGACCCCCCCCGTGGGCTCAACATTAAAAAAAACTCAGAACAGATCAGATGCCTTGTTGCATTTAATGTAGACAGGGTGAACTGAACCTCGCCCGATAACAAAATGTAATAATTTTCTATTTTACAATTTTTGAATAAAGACCTTTATTATTATTATTATTAAATAAAATTATTAAAAAATTGAAATGATGTTCACTTAGTTTTGTACTTTTTTTGCAAACTAGAACTATTAGCAATACTTTGTTTTTACAAATAATGAAGTAACTGTGTCACAGATAACAAAACAACATGGCCAAACTTGGCAAAAAAAAATGGCAAAAATAACTTGAAAACCAATTATTTTCGGAATCGGTCATATTATGTAGAAATATATATTTTTAAACATAAATATTTAAAAAAAATATATATTTCCATTATTGCGTTTATATTTAAAAAATTCTTAATTTCTTCCTTTTTTGAGTTCAGCTATCAAAACATAGAAATTATAAATTTTGATAGTTCAAAATAGAGCGTGGCACCGAAAAATTTTTCGCCTGCGGCGCTTTTTTGAAGAAAAAAAGAAAGAAAGAAAGAAAGAAAGAAAGAAAGAAAGAAAGAAAGAAAGAAAGAAAGAAAGATAAAACGAAAGGTATAGACCCCCCCCCCCCCCGTGGCAATATTCTAAATACGCCACTGGGTATAGTTATGTTTTTGAGGGCAAGGAGGAGGATTTCATAATAAATTTAAGATACCTCCTAGAGAACGCTAGCTACACAATATGAGTTTGATAAAAAATGCTCGCATATATTTTTTGTCTCTCACATATCTGACCGCTTTACATCAAATTGAAAGGGTGATCTTTTATACGTAAAAACGTTGTAGATACTTCGTTAATCTTGAAATTTAAATTCGTTTTTGAGATATTGCGTTTAAATGCTAGAAAAACATTTAAATAAGCACCTTTTAAAGAAATATATTTATTGAAAATTAACCGTGCGTTCTTAAGCATACACTGAGAAAATCGACCAACCTTGGAAATTGGTTTTCTTGTCACGTAGAAGTTGACGCAACCCTAAGATTTGCTGCAGGAACTAAAAATATGGGTTGTCGGTCAATATTTGACCGAATTTTATAGTTGTCACTAAAGGGACTTTAGGGTTGATAACTGAAAGTTGCCCCAAACCAATCTTAGGTTGTGACAACCGACCCGTCTGTGTTGATACAACCGAGGACTGGCGGTCGCCCCAACCCCAACCGAAAACGCCCTGTTGATAAAAGGAAAAACCGCCATTTTATTATTGGCTATCGCTTGTGCTTGGACGAAATTGATGTTTTTTCACTGTTTTGGTTTAAATCAAAATGTTTAAAGTTAGAGTGGGCTTTGGCAGACTACGTGGAATCATTTGAAGGTATGTACCTATACTTTTTAATTAATAGTTAGCATTTTAATATATAAACATAACACACTTTTCACAAAACATAAACTACCTATAACAAGACAGAATTTTTTATGGTAAATGTCTTTTATAGACCATATATAGATTTTGGTACCTTTTTACCCTACCTGCAACAAAGTCGCTGTGTATGCTTTTCTAATTTTATAGCATAGACAATAATTATTTGCCTCACATAGCAGTTTATTGCTGAAAAATACCATTTTCTCCCAAAAATGTAACTCTAAATAAAGCCATTCAACTGGGCTTTAGAAGTATAGGTTAACTATAGGAAATGTATTAAAGGTACTATTAATAAGAGGGGTTTATATCTAGGTCAATACCATGTCAGAAAATCAGTGTTTTTGTTTGTCGGCACTAAAGTCCTTAAATTTCTCATATTGTTACGAGCATTTTGTGATAAGCCATTACGTAGCCAATGAGGTTTTTTTATACTACGATAGTCAATATAACTAAAAATCCTGGTGGAAAAATTATTCGTTTCAAAGAAAATACACTGATTGGGCATAAATAGCCATTACCCTGATGGCCATTAATTACTATTAGACTTCAGTACAATACATTAGATATTACAACAACTTCTGGGATAGTTGGGTTACATGGATTTTGTGGGGTTTTCAGTTTGTTTAAGATGACCCCTTTGCCTTTGTGATAACTGACAATCAGCATGTCACAAATTTGTAGGTCAACTTTTCATTCAACTCCCCTAAAAAAATTTAAAGTCTGAAAGGGTTGTTTCTATTAAAATATGTTAATAGTGTTAAAAATAAATAGTACTTTAGTGAAATCCTGCTTCTATACTATCTAATGATTTTTTCGTTTTCAGTAGAACTGCATGGAACAAAAAGAATAGACCATTTACTTTTGGCGAATGTCGAATGCGCGCCAATCAAAATATTATGATGAAAACGAGTTCGATCCACACAATATGGTGAAGGCGAGGCCAACCCAAAACAAGCGCTGCAGCAATCTCCATTATTTGTTACTGTAACCCAAGTTTCTAGTTGTCCTAATTAAAATATAAAGTTACAAGAACTCCATGAATTATTATTCCATCTGATTTTCTAGTTGTACCTACTAAAAAGAACCAAAATATATAGTTATAACAACCATCGCCTTTAGTTGCGACAGCTAAACAATTTAGTTACCACGACTTGGTTGTGAGAACCCAAAGATTTAGTAGCAGCAACTAGGATGACATCGTTTAAGGGTCAACTAATTTAAATAGGTTGTTACAACCCAAATCTCTAACTGTCCCCTATTTAATACATATTTTTTGTCGCTACAACCCGGATTTTAGTTGTGGCAGCCTAAATTTTCCCTCAGTGTAAATGACATATTTTCTCTATCTGTTGCTGTATTTGCCTCTTAGTTATGAGACATCCTGTATATAACGATAAGTAAATGGGTTAACTAGACACTTTATTGATTTGATATTAGATGAGTTAACCAAAATAGTGTTCACTATTAAACTTAAATAATAAACACCAAAGAAAATGTGTCTCTGAAATATATAAAATCCAAAAGTAAAATGTTTAAAACACACACTACACAGCCACAGAAACACTTAAAAAACACCAAAATCGGAAGAAAATAATATGACGCAACCTGACGCGTGAGCTTGCTACGGCCCACTGCTGATCTGGGAACTTTCTTCTGTCGAAACGCTTTTTAAGAAAAAGTTAACTATCCTACATGTGAAAGAACTCTTCAGGAATAATATTTTTTATTTATACAGGGTGTTATTTGTGTATGTAACTATTAAGCAATTAAAATTACTTAATAGTTTGTTAGTTTAAATTTTTTACTCTTATTGTCCCGGGGACATGCAATAAAGTGGTTTTTATTTTTTTTCTCGAAATACAATCAAGATATGAAAAAAATTCAGGAGATAAAATAGTTGTATTTAATTTGAAGAAGTAGTCCATGCTTAAAGTGGAGTTAAAAGTATGGGAAAGAAAGAAAAAACAAAAAGTCTTCCTCCACAAAATGTAATAGAATAATTCTTAAGGGTCTCTACATGTTTCGAACGTAGAAACGTTCATCATCAGGAGATAGAAAATGTAATTAAAAAGTGCTGATGGTTTTAGCAGAAGAGAAAATGGTAAAGGACCTTAATGGAGCTCAGTACCCCACCAGTCTTTTTTATGTGGTTTTCATCACCTGTGTGATAACCACTACAAATTTTCTCCACCTAAGTCTTTTTGACAAAAACTTTAAAATGTTTACTAAAATTAAATAATTTTTATACTTTCTTTTTAGAAAGATCCTTCTTCTTCCTCAGTTTTTATCTATCTTAGACCACTTATACTGACTTCTCACATACTGAATATGGTTTAAATTTCATTAATTTCTCCATTTTATGGCTCTTTTACACATCAAAAATATTTTTTCGATCCCATGAAAGCTCCATTAAGGTCCTTTACCATTTTCTCTTCTGCTAAAACCATCAGCACTTTTGAATTACATTTTCTGTCTCCTGATGATGAACGTTTCTACGTTCGAAACATGTAGAGACCCTTAAGAATTATTCTATTAAATTTTGTGGAGGAAGACTTTTTGTTTTTTCTTTCTTTCCCATAGTTGTATTTGTAGTTGCTTAATTCGAAAAAAATACATAATTTAAAAAAAGTCAGTGGCGCGTAATTTTTTTGTCAAAAATATTAGTTAGATCGTCTTCCGGGACGCCACTGGACTTAATAATTTTAATCTAATTAAGGCTAAATTATCCTCTTGTTATTACAGACAGAATTGCCAAATTTCAACAAACCCGAATAAAAGTGTATTGAGATATTTACGCACATCCGATTTAAAAGTTTTACACCTTGTATTGTAAAAAGTATGCATTTTCAGACCCAAGTTTATATACGAGTAAACTTTTCTTCTTAAAATCACTTAAAAGAAGCACCGCTTGGAGTTTGGCCACATACTTAAATAACACCCTGTGTGTTACCTACAAAATGGAAACTTACTTTGGCATACACCATAATAGCCTACCGAAAGGTTACGAAGTTTTTGTTTGCAAGATTTCTTTTTCAGTCTACACGTGTTTCTGTACGTTCTGCCGTCACTGCCACAAACAGGACCCTTTGGTTTCTTCTTCCCCTCCTTACAAGTAGGCGAACACGCACACTTTGGAATTCCTTTTCTTATTACACAAGTCTTATCACTCTCACATTCAACATTTGTACACGAATCTGAAAACAAATTAAAGGTATTAGACCTTTCTCATTGTAGGTAAACGTATCGTAAAATCTAAAAATACAGCGAGTAATATAATAATACCTATACAGTGACGGACAGAAAGTACGCACCAAAGGGGTTTTTTTTTATTTCAAAACTTACCAATTTTTTTTGCGATGGAAAGGTTCTGCATGTTCTTAAACAAAAAAGAACTGAAACAAAACTAGCAAATATTGCGTCGTATACGAGAGGGAGAGGTAAAAACGTTAAATTCACTCAAGAATAAAATATTAATTATTTTTCACCGTAGACATTTTTTTTATTAGGAAATGTTGTTTGCACTTAAAAGTTATCCATAAATACCAAATTTCAGCTTAATAGCACAAAAAAATGTTTTTACTTTTTTTTTGCCGCACCCTCGCATAACGAGTCGACAGGAGCTATGCAACCTATAAATTCAGTTTTTTAACAGCTCGTGAGCAATTAGACACATAACTTACTTAAATTTTACGGAAGTAGTCCATTATCTCAGAGTGGAGCTGTGAAGATATGGGGAAAAACACACAGTCGTCTCCACAAATAATATACAGGGTGGTCCTTAAGTACATCAAGAAAATCTAGGATAAGATTCCTGGCATCAATTTAAGTTGAAAAGTTCATATGGACTTATGCCCTAAAATGCTTACCCTCTAAGATACAGGGTGTTAAAATATTTTCCATTTTCGTTTAAAACTACCATTTTTTTCTAAAACATAGTAGAGACAACTTTTGTTCCGCTTATATCAGTAAAGCATAAAAATGCATCAGAGTTTAAAAAAAACAGTGGCGTATCACATATTTTCACAAAAAAAATATTGATGGTATCTTCATGCACGCCACTGGTGGAAGTAGGCAAACCCTTTTTTAACCAAAAAGTGCAGTTTAATACGAAATCAATCGACATCAATTTTTAATACCGTATCTTCAAGGAGTTTCGAAATTTTAAAAAAACAATTATTTTTTAAAAATATTTTAACACCCTGTATCTTAGAGGGTAAGCATTTTAGGGCATAAGTCCATAGGAACTTTTTAACTTGAATTGATGCCAGGAATCATATCCTAGATTTTCTTGATGTACTTAAGGACCACCCTGTATAAAAAGTAGTCAGTTTATTGGGGTGTACATGTTTCGGTACTAGAAAGTAACATCATCAGCACCGAAGGGCACAAGTGCCACTTACACGAAAAAGAATGTAAACAAATTTTAAATACATGAAAAGAACAGGAACATGTTGTATAATTGGACGAAAACAAAGTTAAAATATTTAAAAAAGTGTTAAAAATTAAAATCGATTTTAAAAATCGAAAGGAGTTTCCTCCTCTTTTCCTTCCCTTACATAGTGTACGAACATGCAACCTTTCCACCGCAAAAAAAAATTGGTAAGTTTTAAAATTAAAAAAAAAAAATCCCCTTTGGTGCGTACTTTCTGCTTTCTGCCGGTCACTGTATAAGCTCTGCGAACTTTTTTTTCATTTTAGGATAAAAGGTTACTCTTTATGGAAAGGGCTGCTTTGTAAGAAAATTACCCTTATACCTACCGGATTATATTTTTGGTTGATTACAGTGAATATTTCCCTCATATGTTAAAGTTCCCATAAGAGAAATGCAATTTTCGCAAAATTACAGCAAAAACAGCACTGCCAGAAATCGAAAATTGCATCGCAAGTTTATATTGTTGACGAAACGTCAAAGCGGGATTTTATTGTTAACAAACGTCAAAAAATGTAATATTCTGACAATTAACTTCATCTTATTGAGTGACAGCAGACAAAAAAGTCAATGTCAACGAATGTTTTCCTTTCATTTTGTCAAGAATTGTTAATAACTATCTTTTTGCATTCTGTTAAATAAAATATTTAAATTTACTTGATTCGAGTTCTTAATTAATTTGGGAAATATTCAAATAAATTACACTCGTGCATAAAAATAACCAGATAATTTTTTTATTCAATGTGTTTTTTTTACAAATTGCAATGGTTTGTTTTCATATTTTACGAAAATGCCCTCCTTCTGCGGAGTCGGGCTTTTTCGCGAAAATATGAAAACAAACTCTTGCAATTATAAAAAAACACATTTCATTCAAAAATTATCGGTAATTTTGATGCACTTGTGCACTTACCCCCGAAAATTTCACATCTTAGATAGATAGATAGATAGATAGATAGAAACGATAGATAGATAGAAACGTCTTTATTTTTTAACTCGGCGAAGGGCAGCATTGCTGTTTATTTACAACCATGTATGTAATAATGACATTTCACCTATCTTTGAAAGGTGGAAAGTTGACGTTTCTTGACTTTTACTTTCCACCCGGGTGGAAAGTGAGCACTTTCCACCCGGGTGGAAAGTAAAATTGTTATTTTTTGTAATTTTATTAAAAATCGATATCTCAAAATAGTAAATTTTTTTTTTTTTAAATTTTAATAAAAATCGATATCTCAAAATAATATACAAACACACCAACACACAACTCATTACACAAATTCAACAACAATAATTTTATTTTTTATTTCTTTAAATGAATTATACCTAAATGACATTTATAAAAAACAAAAAATTAACATGGTTTATGTTTTACTTATTTACATTAAATATTACATTGGCATTATTGTAGGCAGTCACAGATATGTTTAAACCTTGCTGAAATTCTTCTTTTGAAAGGTTTATTTCATGATTATTTGAAGTTAAAGTAGTGTTAGTAAAACTTGAACTTGGCTTTGAAATCAATTTTGCCGTATTAACCTGAGTAGAAACCGAACTGTCTATGTATCCCTCAGCTACTGTGCTAGATTTCCAGCCTCCTAACCGCTTTATTTGCATAAGATCGCCACCGTTATTTGCGAGCAAAGTAGCCGCTGTTCTTCTGAAACAGTGACCAGTAAAACCTTCAGTATTCAGCTTCAGAAAAGCTGCAATTTTTTTTGGAAACTGACTTAAAGTGTTGTGCCCAATACATTGTTTACTAATTTTTCCATATCTTATTTGCATAAAAAGCTTTCCATCCTGTATATTTTTCCGTAAAGTTATGTACTCCTTAAGTGGTGCAATCCATTTATTATCAGTTATCATAAATGATCGTGGCTGGTACGTTTTGCTATTTTGTATTTCAATCGCGACCTTTTCTTCTAAAAAGTGAACGTCTGTTGTTTTCATTTTGTATAATTCATCTGATCGGCAGGCGCCTGAGACACCAATAACCAATGCGACCTACAAATGTATAAAATAATAAGTTAATATAGAAATAGTCAACCTTTTAGCCTAAAATACCTTTTGAACAAGAAATTCCATAGGTGCTTGTTCCAAAAATGTTTCAATATTATCCATAGACAGTGTGGTCGATTTTTTCGGCTTGTATCCTTTGTTTTGCTTTTTTAAAAATGCTAATAGCTTTGCGTGTTTAGATATGTCTACTTTTTCCCTAATTGATAGAGTGGTCCTCAACATTGAATATATTGACCAAAGCGTTGATATTTTCTTTGTCTTGGCATTTTCACTAAAATAAGCTAGTAGCGCCGATTCAGAACCAGGATTTTGAACTTTGTTTCCAATACACCATTCTTTAAAACAGTTATATGCCTTGTCATATCTCGGGCGGCTTTTAGTTGGCAGAAGATCTTCTTCTACTATTTTTGCTGCTTCTCGAATTTCTGGGGGAGTAGCAGCCAAATCAAATTCCTCATCTGAGAGCATTTTTTTGGTGTTTTGTAAAAACTTTGACACTAACGTTTTAAAAAAATAATATATTGTTTAGTGACATGGAAACCATATTCCAAAAATGATATTTGCCATCTTGATGTGTATTATTACCTACGTTATTTTATCACCTGCGGTTATTTGAAATTCTAAATGTCTGTCTACTTTTGCAATGGAAAAGTCAAAATGACATTTACCTTTTAATAATTATTTGAACTCAAAATAATAAGAAGTGGATGTTGGATGTGGTTGTAAATAAAATAGTATACAAACCTCGGTGAAAAGTTTCATTACTGTCTCTGAGATATAGTTTACCTCGACGCTTCGCGTCTCGGTAAACTATCTAATCTCTCGACAGTAATGAAACACTTTCCACCTCGGTACGTAATATACTATTACTTAACCGAGTATATAAAATACAATATAATAAATTTACAATAATAAAAATAATGATAATTACAAATTATAATTACAATTACTGATAGGAACATATTTTAATAGTATTGGCTATGATATTATGATATATTACATTAAGTTACGAATTAACCAAAGATCTCTACCCCATATGTATTAAAATTACACAATAATTGTAGAAATTTCTACTGAGTTGTAGATTTTGACACAAATTTAATAGTATAGTACTTGTAGGACCGTTAAGTTTTAATAATGTTTATTAAACAAGTAGGCTTTGAACTTTCTTTTAAAAGACATATAGCTAACGCTAGAGAACCTGTTTCGAACCTCAGAATTAAATAATTTGGGGATGACGTAGGAAAAGCAACGTTCGTATAGAGCAGTTCGGTGACGCGGTATATTAAGTTGATCGTTGTGGCGAGTTTCGCGTTGGTGGGTTGTAGAGCGAAATGTCAGCTTCTCCCGCAAGCATCTTAATTTTTAGCCAATAAGAAGCTTTCATCTCAGCTCGTTACTATGGCACCCATAAAACTTTCCGGAAGATTTTACCTCCTGGGTACCCTACCCTGGGTGTGATTACAGCGATAGTTAGGTATTCTGTCAAATGCACAGCCATCGAGCTTTATAAATAATTATTGTTAGCTTTAGTCAGGAGTCACACTGAGCGACCATGATCGACCGTCCGCGATCGACCGGCTACGACCAACAATCAAAATAGCTTAAATTCAGGGTTCTAGTCACACTGGTCGACCGACCACAGCTGTCGACCGCTCGTACGAAAATGTCAAACCTGTCAAATGTCAAGATTCTTTTGTAGATAATACTTTGTCTATATAAACACAAATGACCAAGAGCAAATAAAACCAGCGTGAAAAAGTAGGGCTAGGTTTTAGAGTTGCACGCCACTTCCACTTGGTATAAAATAAAAAAAAAATAAAAATTTTTGTCATGCGCATTAAGTGGGATGGTCCGAGACCGACCAAAATTCCAGCAGGTTGGAATTTCAAACAGGGTCGACGTAGATCGGTCGCGGACGGTCGAGGACGATCGTTCAGTGTGATTTTTGTGGTAAGAATGTTCTTGTTGGAAATTTGATCGTCACTGGTCGATCGCGGACGGTCGATCATGGTCGCTCAGTGTGATTCTTCCCTTATGCGTCTATCGTTACAAAGCAATACTGCTATTAATAAGTTTTTTCTGTCTTTCTTTACTTGGTATAACATAAAAGAATAATATTAATAATATACAGGGTTAGTTGAAATAACCGGAACGGCTAATTTTCTTCAAAACAACCAAGGCTAAATCAATGAATTTTACTACAGGTAGATAACTTAAAAAGTTGAATTGACAATTGCGACGTTGCCAAATTTATAGTTTTTTCTGGAACTCAATGAATGTTTTTTTTAAATGTACCTAACACTACTCTTTTTTTATTGAATTCAATTCCTCCCATCAACATTACCATTTCCTGATAGTATCAAATTTTTATCTCAAATAGTTCTATGGAAAAAAAAGTTAATTTGTTACTAACTAAAAAAATTCAATCTATTTCCATTTAAAAACGTTTCAAATAATGTGAAAAGGAAGGTTGGTAGAGTCTGGTAGACATAATGTACCTAATAGTATCGATGACGATAATAACAACAAACAACTACTAACAATAACATAGTTAGTAAAAATTACTTACATATTATAGTACACTACATTAATTTGGTTATGAAACCGATAATACGTAAGTAATTTTTCCTAGCTATGTTATTATTAGTAGTTGTTTGTTGTTATTATCGTTATCGATACTATTAGGTAGGTACGTTATGTCTACCAACCTTCCTTTTCACATTATTTGAAATATTTTTAAATGGAAATAGATTGGATTTTTTTAGAGTTAGTAACTAATTAGTAATTAACATCAGAAAATGGTAATGTTGATGGGAGGCATCGAATTCAATAAAAAAAAAGAGTAGTGTTACATTTAAAAAAAAACATTCCTTGAGTTACAGAAAAAACTAAAAATCTGGCAACGTCGCAATTATCAATTTTCAATTTAATTTTTTAAGTTATCCACCTGTACCAAAATTCATTGATTTAGCCTTGGTAGTTTTGAAGAAAATTAGCCGTTCCGGTTATTTCAACTAACCCTGTATATATTAATTAATTAATAATAATTAATTAATTGTATTAGCCTTGTCAACATCGTCTTTGATCTTAATATAGCTCAATAAATCTTTTCAATACCTGTTTATATTATGCTGTCTCATTTTTCCTCTTTTTTTGTAAAGTATAGATATTTATATTTTGCAAAGAATTCGTTAGATATTTATGGCATAAATGAAACATCTTTTTTGAATTTTAGTTACATCAAATAATTTAAGACAGATTAACAGAATCTTAATCAACTCATTGTAGTCTAAGTTTTGCTACTAAAGTTACCAAACATGTATTTTTTGCAAATATTTATTTATTTATTTATTTATTTCTTTATTTCAAATTACATTCATAAATACATATATATACATATAAATACAAACATAAAATGAAATGACGTCAAAAATACATATACACGGCAAGAAATTACATGTTCAAGTAGTCATCAACACTGTAAGGTTCCAATTCTATAAGTAATTGTTTTAAGTTCTTTTTAAAAATTCTCTCATTAATTGCCTGTTTTATATTAAGAGGCAACTTATTAAAGAATTTTATGCACATATAATATGGACTTTTCTCAAGCAGAGTTAATCGATGTATAGGGTAAATGATATTGTATGAACGAGTGTTGTGTTCATGCCGTATACTGGTGTTAAACCTATCTCTATTCTTATAAAAAAACATTACCGAATCATATATATACAAAGCAACTACCGTTAATATATTTTTGTTTCTAAATACTCCTCTACACGTCTGCAAATATGACATTTTATACATAATTCTAATTACTCGTTTCTGAATAATAAAAACGTTTTGAATTTTTGAATTGGATGCCCAAAAAATAATACCAAATCTCAATACCGCTTCAAAATTTGCGAAATACAAAGTTCTTCTGGCCTTTTCATTAAGATATTTTAAAACAATGCGAAAACAATAACATACTTTATTTAATTTCGCACTTAGATTCTCTATATGCTCTGTCCAATCCAAAAACTCATTTACATGTATCCCTAAAAATTTTATTGTTTTTTGAACGTTTAACGGTTTATCATTAAAGAAAATTTCTTCAGAGATAATATTTTTGTTTTGTTTTGTTCTAAAAATTACCATGTTTGTCTTATCTACATTAACTATTAACTTATTCATGTCAAACCACTGTTTAGTTATATTAAACACATGATTGCCGTATTCAATTAGCGCAGGAGTTTGACATGCTCCTACTAACAGATTTGTGTCATCGGCGTATGTTGTTAAACCGGTCTGCAAATCAAATATGCTTCATGACAGGGCCATTTTTTTTCATTTTATAATAATTATATTGTGTCTATACTGGGTGTCCCAAAAGTAATGGGACACAGAGCAACAGAAGACTCCTTTAGACGAAATAATGCGATCTATCTAAACTTGCCTTATCCCAAAACTGATAACAACCGAGATACAGGGTGTCAAAGTTTTAATTTTGTTTTCGTTTTTTTGCGATTACTTTTTAACGAAACGACATAGCAGCACAAAATTAAGGGTTTTGCGGTTTTTTAAGGTAAGGAATTCATAATTAGCCATAGTTTTTGTGTAACCAGTAGAGGGCGCTGCCTACGACATGGCCCACTCCTTTTAGCTGGCATAACTTTGTTTAGGCTTTTTATATCGACCCGACTATTAAAAAAATAAGTTACTTTACTTCTTTTACTTCAAAAATGTGTAACTTATTGAAGTCGCTAGGAGCAACCATTTTCGAGAGAATCGCATTTCATATGTCCAATGCAACTAAATACGTGGTCCAAAAGCAACGGAAAATCGAGCAACGGTAAATTTCTGACTTAAAATTATTGTAAATGAGCTACATTAGCTAAGTGTCAGTTAATGTAGATACTTAAGGTTGACTATTTTTTTCTAATAAAAACGCTTTTTCATATACGGAATTACTAATTTTATTTTAAACAAAAATTTTTTTTAATACTTACTTTAATAAAATTTAAAAGTAACAAAATAGTTAGAAATAGAAATGGTAACGCCGTGATAGCAATTGTTCAAAATGGCCACCATTGATTTCAATGATTTAATTAATTTAAATATTTTAGAATTCTTGCATTAAAAATATCGAATGCAATTATCTCGAAAATGGTTGCCCCTAGCGACTTTAATAAAGTATACATTTTTGATGCGAATTGAAGTAAAGTAACTTATTTTTTTAATAGTCGGATCGATATAAGAAGCCTAAACAAAGTTATGCCAGCTAAAAGGAGTGGGCCATGCCGTAGGCAGCGCCCTCTACTGGGTACACGAAAACTATGGATAATTTTAAATTCCTCACCTCAAAAAACCCCAAAAGCCTTGATTTTGTGCTGCTATGTCGTTTCGTTAAGAAGTAATCGCAAAAAAACGAAAACAAAATTAAAACTTTGCCACCCTGTATCTTTGTTGTTATCAATTTTGGGATAAGGCAAGATTAAGTAAATCACATTATTTCGGCTTAAGGAGTCTGCTGTTGCTCTGTGTCCCATTACTTTTGGGACACCCTGTATATACCCAAAAAATATAAGTATTCCTACAATTTTAGTCGTATGAAACAAATATGTGTTCGTCAAAAATAATGTATTCTATTAGCTATCAATCTCGCCAGTTGGTTAGAACAACAATTCCGGTTTCACCATTTGCAATGAAGGATCAGATCGGGATAATAGTGAGGCAGCATATAATAATAATAATAAACGACTTTTATTCATAAAATGAAATGAATACAATTAGGCGATATTTAGCCAGTAGGGCTATTCTTGCATATAACCTAAGTAAATAAATTACCTATACAGCGTGTCTTCGGAAGTTCCCACCAAATGGGAAACCCTCCAATCACCAACTCCACGAAAAAAAGTGCCCCCTCCCAAAAAGTCCCGCTTGGTGAGAAAACAAACTTGCACAAGAACAATATCCCACCCAAACGTTACAAGTAATCTGTTATATTTTAATAGGTTGGACGAACTAGTATTGCAACATGGAAATCGAGTTTTAAGACTTCTTCCATACCATTGCCATTTTAATTCTATTGAATTGGTTTGGTCGGAATGTAAGCGCTATTATGATGCAAAAATAAGTTCTATGAATCCTGTAACAAATTACGTAGTTTCTGTGGAATGAAGCCATAGAAAATGTAACAGTAAAAAAAATGAAAATAATTATGTAACACACACTAATAAAATTATAAATGATGTGTGGGAACGGAATAAATTCATCGATATACAGTGACCGGCAGAAAGTGCGCAGCATATGGGAAAGTTTTTTATCTTTAAGTTTAGAAAATTAATTTTATTTTAGATAGGTTCTGCATATTCTTAAACCAAAATAACACCCATTAAATCCGGTAAAAGTCTTATGGTATACGAGGTAGCATCAAAAATGTGAAATTCCGCTAAGAGTAAAGTACCTCCATTTTTCATTTTAGAATATTTTTTTACTAAGAATTATTGTTTTAATTTTAAAGTTATACCCAAATTCCAAATTTCGCCTATTTTGACCAAAAAAATGGATTTAATCGTATTTTCTGAATAATCCTGTATAAAAAATAAATGGCGACCGAATAGTACGAAAATAAGATTTTCTGCAGACTTTGTTAGAGATAATCGTCGATCATAAGTCCGACTAGTTTGTTTTCATAATATTATGGCTTTTTAAAAGAAAAACATAAAAATATTAAATATTTTTGCTGCACACCGTATTTTATTTTCTGAGGGAACAAGTTAATTTCATCTAACTGATATTTTTTGATTTACATTGATTTAAAGCATCTCCTAAATAGTTTTTTATACATTGAAGTATGCATAAAAAGTTTCCTTTTGATTTATAAAGAAAAAAAATTAAATTAAAAATATATTATTGATCCTTATTTTGCGTGACGAATAAAATCCGTTCAAAATGTATTTTTAATTTAAATTTCTTTCTTTATAAATCAAAAGGAAACTTTCTATGCATACTTTAATATATAAAAAAATATTTAGGAGATGCTTTAAGTCAATGTAAATCAAAAAATATCAGTTAGATGAAATTAACTTGTTCCCTCAGAAAATAAAATACGGTGTGCAGCAAAAATATTTAATATTTTTATGTTTTTATTTTAAAAAGCCATAATATTATAAAAACAAACTAATCGGACTTATGATCGACGGTTATCTCTAACAAAGTCTGCAGAAAATCTTATTTTCGTACTATTCGGTTGCCATTTATTTTTTTATACAGGGTTATTCAGAAAATACGATTAAATCCATTTTTTTGTTCAAAATAATCGAAATTTAAAATTTGGGTATAACTTTAAAATTAAAACAATAATTCTTAGTAAAAAAATATTCTAAAATGAAAGATGGAGGTACTTTACTCTTAGCGGAATTTAAAATTTTTGATCCTACCTCGTATACCATAAGACTTTTACCAGATTTAATGGGTGTTATTTTGGTTTAAAAACATGCAGAACCTATCTAAAATAAAATTAATTTTCTAAAATTAAAGATAAAAAACTTTCCCATATGGTGCGCACTTTCTGCCGGTCACTGTATATACCTTTTATTAACTTGGACTAATCGGATGATGATGATCCTTGCGGAGATGATTTATTTCAATTCTTGAAAAGCTGTATTTTGTTGTGTTGTCTCAATGACACAACCTGATGGAACTTCCTGTTTAACGGATGCTTCATTTCAGGAAAGTTCCAAGTTAACTTTTTAAAGTTTTTTAATGGAAGCTTTTCTAAAACCTAATAGTGTGTCATATCAAAATAATCGTAATAAAATACTGTTTTTTCTTAACTCGACGAGCCACCATGTTGTCGTTTAAAAAAATGAGTTATACAACTTTAAAAATTAATTTGAAGAAATAGTCCATGCTTAAAGTGGAGTTGAACGTATGGGAAAGAAAGAAAAAACTAAAAGTCTTCCTCTACAAAATTGAATAGAATAAAAATTCTTTAGGGCTCTACATGTTTCGAACGAAGAAACGTTCATCATCAGGCGACAGAAAATGTATTTAATGCTGATGGTTTTAGCAGAAGAGAAAATGGTGTAAAACCTTAATGGAGAAAGTTTTGTCAAAGGACTCAACAGAAAATTAGAACGATTCGTCTTAGTTTTATTGTGGTTTTTCTTACCTCTACATGGAAAGCAATGAACTCCGCCTCCCAACATCCTCCAAAAGAAAAGGGTACTAGGGTCGAGTTCTTCCGAGGACCACGCTGTGGTTATTGAGGTACTACTAGCACAACAGTCTTCTTTGGATATTTTTTCATGGAGCAATTCAGTACATCTCCCGTTGCTATTTTTAATCATAGTGGACCAACACGTTCCAGCTGAAATTAAGAATAATATGACATTTACAAAAAGATTCTATCAACAACTATTAGCTAGAAAATAGCTATTTGCTACAGTGAGCAGTCTTTATTTTACTGTTGAATGAAATAAAACACACATAATATATGTTCTGTCGTCCACACGTTATTCCCTCTGCCTGCCATGACCAATCCGTGTCCGATACTTTATTTTAATGGTTACCAAAATGACAACCTACAACCCGCCAAAATAATGGGTAATACAAGCTGTACCTGTACATAACCAATATAATACCAAAAATATATAGCCTTCATCGTTTTTAAAAAATATATATATATATACAGGGTGTTTCATTAAAAACTCCCAGGCCAAATATTTCGAAAACTAAAAGTGACATGTAAATTCTGTAAACGCCAGTTTTTAGCTTTTAGCCTCTATGGTTGGCTTCACAACTGTGTAAAAAATGTGTTTGAATAAAACAAGATGTAGGTGGCGCCACGGTGCAAAGAATTTTTTCGATGACAGGAATTATTAAATTTTGTGGTTCTTAAAGATAATTAATTTTTGATCAAATTATGTCGCATAAAAATTTTCAATAAATTCAACATGAACGGAGATATTTGGGGTAAAGTTTTTTTTTTTAAATAATTTTAACGAGCATTTTAATTATAAATATTTTTAATATCCTTTAGCAGATTTTAATTTAATTTTGGTAATGATAATTTTAGTGATAAACCGCTCGTGTAGCGCTAAGTCCAGTGACATCTCACGTGGCGCCTTAACAAACAATATTGGCAAAAAGTAAGACACCGCTGAGTTTTTGGTAATTTTTATATTTTGTTCGGATTAAGCTACCAAAAATATCCTTTTCTTGTCTGTTAAATTTGTTTCATATCTTGCTTCATTTTCGAGAAATAGTTAGTTTTTGGTATTATTCTAATTTTCATTAATAATTTTGTATAATTTCTCATTAGTTCTTTCATAAAATTTAAAACATCTTTTAATTTTATTTTATTATGCTTTAAGGCTTTAACTTTGCTTTTAAACGACAAAAAATACAACGTAATAATTATTTAATGATTTTTGTTTTCCAGAGATATGCAACAAAATTGTTTTTATTTTTATTTCTCGAAAATGAAGCAATATATGAAAACAATTTAACAGACAAGAAAAGTATATTTTTAGTTGCTTAATCCGAAAAAAATATAAAAATTACCAAAAACTCAGTGGCGTCTTATTTTTTGCCAATATTATTTGTTAAGGCGCCACCTGAGACGTCACTGGGCGTAATAATTTAGCGCTACAAGAGCGTTTTATCACTAAAAGTATCATAGAGGCTAAAACTAAAAACTAGCGTTTACAGAATTTACATGTCACTTTTAGTTTTCGAAATAATTGGCCTGGAAGTTTTTATTGAAACACCCTGTATATTTCACTACTTATCGTTAATAACGCTTACCAAACCATTCAATGGGCTTCGCGTTTATAGACACGTTGAGTATAAAATTTATTGAAATATTAAAATACGTCAAGAAAGTCTGTAAAAAAGTTTCTCTGTAAATGTTCCTAAAATTTTAGTAATAAACCTTAGTTATTAACCAGTAAAATCAACTTCTATTGTAAAAATATAGTGCGTCATATTTAACTAAACCATCGGAAATATGTTTTTTAAGTTTCATTTGAAACTATGTAGACATGTAATATCAAATGTTATGGTTGAAAACGAATTAATGTTTTTAATGTTGCTGAAATTCTAGTAATAAACCTTAGTTACTAACAAGTAAAATCAACTTCTCTTGTAAAAATACAGTGCGTCATATTAAACTAAACTTATCGGAAATATGTTTTTTTGATTTAAAACTATAAAGACATTGGATTTCAGATAACAAATTTGTTATTTAATGTTTCCCACATTTTAGTAATAAAAATGAGTTACTAACGGCTAAAATGAACTTTATTTCTAAAACTCTAATTAGTTACAATTAACTAAAGCCGCCGGAAATATGTTTTTGTAGCATTTTAGCAAAAAAATTACAATAAGAATAAACTCCAATTTAAGAAATTTTCTTACCGAATCTCCCACGCAGCAGAATTAATTCCCGATAATTCCGCAAGACGAGGGAAATCAACAAAAACATGAGTGAAACCGAGAATAAAATTATCGGTAATAATTCTGCTGCTAGGGAGATTATAAATGAGTATTTTGTTTAATTGTTTTTATCATTTTGTATCGTTTAGGGTTTCTTGCTTTTTCGCCTGTTAATGTCTTTTATTTTAAGGGTTTTTCCTCACGAGAGATGTTTGGACAACGAACATTAATATAGAAAAACAAATATGTATATGTGTTTTGCATGAAATAAACCCTTTTTATGTGTACTTACAATAAAAACTTACGTAGATACTAAAAGTTCTAAAGTCTGTTCAACGACCGCTGACCGTACAAGGCGAATCGTGTTTTTTGTAGACGTGTAACTAGTTCTTGTTTGACGTAGCTTGCCAGATCATGGATTCGCCGTGAAACAGTATCGTTTGATAGCGTCACAGTAGAAAGATGCTTTGCAGATTTTTCATCGAGCATACATTTTGTTATGTCTAATACACATGGCTTTATTAAATTCTCAGCGATAGTGTGCGCTTCACCTGCTTGTGCAATGCGATAGCTAACTAAATATGATGCCTCCGTGGCCTTTTCGTTGATAGTTTTTGTTACATGCATCATATTTTTTTGACTTTCCAATAACTGATCTTTTTTACGAACAAAAAATTCTTTATTCTTGTCTTTAGACTCGGGGTGTACAGTTTGTAAATGTCGGCGCAATTTGGCAGGTGCCATGGAACTATTAGGAAGCAGTTTACTACATAGCATGTGAGCCGTTGGAATCAACAAATCTGAAACTGATATATGATTCATCATACTTCCTTTTTTTCGTCTTTGAAACCGTCGAGCTTGACGTCGTGGCATCATCGTCTGGATCGGTGATTGCTATATTCTCCGCGCGCACTGCTTTTGAACATTCAGCGTCATTAGAAGATGTTGTTGCAACACGTTTAACACCTTTAAGCCAACGTTCCATTCTTCTTTATTTATAATGTTACACGTCAGGATGGTGGGGTCTAAATAATGCACAATCGTTACTGCGTATAAGAGACTAAGTTTAGTACAATGAAGAAATGTATAAAACTGAGACAACAGAATACAGCAGGCAGTAGAACAATGAACACTAGTTTCTCGCTAGCGAGCTTGTTAGTAGGTAGGTAGGAACTTATCGCTCCGAACGCTAATCGTCAACTGACTGACGAGGCGCGACGCGCGGTCGCCGCTTTTATACTTAGTCCTAGACTCGATCTCGAATATTCTCGAAAATACTCGAGTCGGCACCTTTGATAAACAAAAAGCAAAAATAAAAAGAGAAATATAAAAATTGCGTTGTAAACAATTCAGAGGCGGCTTTTATCAAAGGTACTGCGCGCTCACAAGTATACAACTATACATGTTGATACCAAACTTATGAGCTATTGTACCAGCTATTGTAACACATGTTTATACAAATACAAATAAATAAATAAATAAATATACCTACGCGCGGCCGCGGAGTCAAAACGTTCGACCAGAGAGAGGTGTTTTGATTTTTTTTTCCAAATTCTTGAGGAACCTCTACAGAGGTATCGCGGAACCCTAGGGTTCCGCGGAACACACTTAGAGTATAGCTGATATACACAGTCAAATGCCTTACTGAGATCGCAAAAGACCCCAGCAGGACACTCCCGAAGCTCCATATGCTCAATTGCTCAATAAGCCGCTCATAAAAGTGTTGGATTGCACTCATAGTAGAACGTCTCTGACGAAAACCAAATTGATACTGTGACAAAACTTTATGCTTCTTTAGATAAGGATCTAGTCTACTTAAAAAGCAGTACTAAAATATTTTGGACAATATAGGGATAAGTAAGATATAATCACTTAAGCGAATAATCGCGCTTTCGCCGAACTATCAGGAATTTTTAAACATCGCTATTAAATAACCAGTTTCAAGTCAGGTTTATTTTTAGAACTGCAATATCAAACTAAATTTATGGTGCTGTTTTGACCATAATATTATAAATTTAAGTCGCGTCCGCTGGCGACAAACTCATATTACACGTATAACAAGACTCAGTTGATGTCATTGCATTCGAAATTCGACTGCATCCTCTTCTTGCCTGTCGTTGAAGTCTCCACGTACACGTGCTAAAATTTTTTATTAGTCTGGGTTTGCCCAATATATTTTAATGTACTTGTTAAAATTTTGATATTTTTTTTTGTATATACCAAGTGGTTACCTATCTATACCTTTAAAATTTTAAACTTCAATGAACTCCAAATACCAAATTGGCTCTATAGACTTCGGTGATAACTTTGTATTACACAATATTCAACTTTTTTTAATTTGACATTTCATTGCTTGTTTAGATTTGTAGTACTTGACTATATTTTGGACAATATTTATTTATTTAAATTACAACAGAATAAAAAAAAACATTTATAATGAGTTTTACAGGTACGATGGACCATGTAAAGTATGTTCAGAAGGTTCATTGGGACTAATCTATATAAGGCCGTCTGCGTCGAAGCAAACTTCATCGCAATATACACTGTTAAAAGAAAAGAATCAAATTTAACTTTATTTTTATGTCGCAGAAAGTCCACTCCCGTTTTTTTGTCAATTTAACTAAAACCGCTTCAGTCCATCAGTAACTCATAAAATGTGTTATTACTATTTTGACACTAATCTGATTTTATTGTGCAGTAAAAAATAAAAACTTAATTAGTTAATTTGACACTATTTTTATGTTAGTATTAACTTATTTTAAAATTTTAACTAAAAAAGATATTGATAATGATTATAAACTTTATCAAAGTTACTAGTATTTGATTCATTTGAACCGTAAAAGAATTGCATGTTAATTTTAGTTAGCTGTTATGTTAAAACGACTTCCAGAAAAGTTAGTTCTTAAAATCTGATTTTTACTAAACACAAAAGAGTTAAAATAACTATACATTTTAAGTTAAATTTGATTTATTTTAATTGATTATAAATTTTTTTGATTCTCACGTCCAGGATTTTTAACAGTGTAACGACAGGAAGAACCATAAAGTTTTCTGTGTGTAGAACAGAGATGGAGCAAAGAACACTAAGTACTAGTTAAATTCTTATAGAAAACTAAAAAAATTTTGAACTTTTAGTTTTTGCTATTATGTTGGTAAAACAAGTACTGTACGAGCAAAAATTATTTGCATCAAAGAGGACTTGGATTAAAAAACGTAGGGCTTGGTTTAGATCACAATAATATGGGGACGATATATCTAACCAAATCTAGGTTAAAATTTTGTCAAATTCATATTATGACATGACATGCCAAACTAATGAGTAATAAAATAAGTAAACAAATACAAATTTATTTTTGTTGTTTACAACAAAATAACAAAGTAAGAATATACAGAAAGAAAAATATTTACATAAATTGCTGAAATTGGCCACCGCGATGCTCCAAGCATAAATTCACACGTCTCTTCATATTTTCAAACCATTGAGAGTAATTCCTGCGTCTTTCAAAATCTGAGGCTTGTATTTTTTGAAATACTTGCACTTTATAAGGAAATAAATTTAGCCGCTTCTTAAGAATAGTCCTGCATGTTCCATAAGATCTTCCCACTTCCTGGGACAGGCGTCTTATACAATTTGTTGGCGTATTTTGCATTATTTCACGAACGTTTGCAACAAGTTCTTCTGTTCTTACAGATGGTCATCCTGCTCCTTTTTTGTGTTGTATAGAACCTGTTTCCCTAAACACAGCCACGGTTCTTTTCAGGCAATGATAAAAATCCCCAGCAATAAAAGCAACGTTAGGAAAATGTTCGTGAAATCGTCCATGCACAAACCCGGATTGTATTGCCACTCACCATTTACTCTAACCCCGTTTCGAAAATACGCTTCAACCATGAATGTTTTGTACTGTTCCGTAAAGCCCATTGTGTGAATTATTGTTCAAGAAATTGGAAAAATTAGCGATGAATCAAATTACTTGTAACGACTGTCAAAGATGACGGAATAACTGATTGATTGTTAATTCATTTAGTTACTGACACCCAACAGGTATTAAGCTCTACGGCTAAGCATTACGCCCTTAGATGCAAGGCCCTCTTTGATGCAAATAATTTTTGCTCGCACTGTATGAACGAAGCAAGTAAAAATTAAAATAATAATTTGCATTATTGTTGGTAGTTTCTAGTTTAAAACTTGCAATTTCTTGTTTCTAGTATAGTATTTTTTACAAAATGCTACTAGACTTTATGGTATGCATTAAAATATTGCATATATAATGGATGAAACATTGCATCTTTATCGATTTTTTGGTCCACCCTGTATATCCTTGTAGTCAAATGTTTAATTTAGTGTTAATAAAGGCATAGTACAAACATATATATTTTGTGGAATTTACTTTCATTGTTTATGTGAATTTTATATGTTTGTTCAAGATCCTTCAAATATGTGTCACATAATAAAAAGTTGTTAAAAGGAACACGAAACTGTTACATGATGCATAATATAAAATGCTTTTAACTGCGTTTACACTTAACTTTATCGCATTATTCGACAGCTTCTCAGTAGCAGGAGTAGCGTAGCTAGCGCCCAAGTCCGCTAAGATCTACCCTTCGCAATCCAAAACACGTCAAGAAAGTAAGCGCCCTTTTCATAATTACTTCTATCTCTCCTTCAAAAATATAAAAATGTACTAGATTCATTAAGGACTAATCTATTAGGTCGACATCGAAGCAAAATTCATCGTATTATGAAGGCCTTTTGTCTGTATTCTCTAAAGACATTTTATTGAATATTGCTTGATGGTTATAGCCTTTTTCCGGGTCAAATCCAAATCTTTGTAGGACATATACTTACAAACATACGATGTAACTCTTCCGAGGACCTAGGTACTCCAAATAATATATTGATGTGATCAAATAATACTACAATCAATACTCCAGTTTAGGTACTACCGTGCGAGCAAAAATTATTTGCATCAAAGGAGGCTTGGATTAAAAAACGTAGAGCTTGGTATAGGTAGATCACAATGATATTATGGGGACGATATATCTAACCAAATCTAGGTTAAAATTTTGTCAAATTTATATTATGACATGATATGCCAAACTAATGAGTAATAAAGTAAGTAGACAAATACAAATTTATTTTTGTTGTTTACAAAATTAACAAAGTAAGAGTGTACAGAAAGAAAAAGGAAAAGAATTAAATAAATTGCTGAAATTGGCCACCGCCATGCTCCAAGTATAAATTCACACGTCTCTTCATATTTTCGAAAGTGTTGACCAGCATCTCTGGAGAAATGTTACCACATTCTTGGATAATCCTTTCTTGTAATTGTTCTAAATTTGCAACTGGTGTTTAAAAAATAGTGTTCTTTAAATGAGGAAAAACGAAGTAATCCATGCATAACCGTTAAACAAGGTGATCTTTAGGTGGGAATTCAATGTCTGATCGAAAACTGATCAATCTGTCGTCGAAAAAATTGCATAAGTAGTTAATAGTGTCGGCGGCTGTATTGGCGGCGGCGGTTGCGCCGTCCTGTTGAAAATATCCAAAACGTAGTTCGTCGTCAAGTATTGTTTGTTCAAAATATTGTCTCTACCGCTGTGCTGTAACTGTGTCATGGAAAAAAATAGGACCAACAATTCTTCTTCGGGAAACAGCTAACCAGACACCAATTTTTTGAGGGTGCAATGTGAACTCTACCAAAAAATGGGGATTTTCACTACTCCACATGCGTGTATTCTGAGAATTCACATAACCGGAGAGGTGGAACTAGGCTTCATCCAAAAAAAATCTCAGATGTAATAAATCATTTATTTCCTATAAATTTTGGGTAAACCATTGAGAGTAATTCCTGCGTCTTTCAAAATCTGCGGCTTGTATTTCTTGGAATACTTGCACTTTATCAGGAAATAAATTTAGCTGCTTCTTAAGAATAGTCTTGCATGTTCCATAAGATCTTCCCACTTCTTGGGACAGGCGTCTTATACAATTTGTTGGCATATTTTGCATTATTTCACGAACGTTTGCAACAAGTTCTTCTGTTCTTACAGATGGTCTTTCGGCTCCTTTTTGTGATGTATAGAACATGTTTCCCTAAACACAGTCACTACACGTTTTTTTCAGGCAATGTTAAAAATCCCCAGCAATAAAAGCAACGTTAGGAAAATGTTCGTAAAAATCGTCCATGCACAAACCCGGATTGTATTGCCACTCACCATTTACTCTAACCCCGTTTCGAAAATACGCTTTAACCACAAATGTTTTGTGCTGTTCCGTAAAGCCCATTGTGTGAATTATTGTTCAAGAAATTGAAAAAATTAGCGATGAATCAAATTACTTGTAACGACTGTCAAAGATGACGGAATAACTGATTGATTGTTAATTCAGGTAGTTACTGACACCCAGCAGGTATTAAGCTATACGGCTAAGCATTACGTCCTTAGATGCAAGGTCCTCTTTGATGCAAATAATTTTTGCTCGCACGGTACCAATACATCAAATAATCGAAGACATACATCAGTATTGACATGTCGGGTTTGTTCGTTGTTGACCTGATTACGAACAAACCCATGATCTTATATGCGGCAGCAATTCTATGCAATATCTTCATTAAAACTTAACGTTTCATCAATAGTGACACCTAAGTTCTTATGAGTCGTCATCCTTTCTAAAGTATTATCATCAATGATGTAGGTAATCCCGTTTTAAAAATTTTTCTTTAGAGTAAATGTCATGCAAACACACTTTTTTGTATTCAAATGAAGTCCATTCATTTCACACCATTCAGTTACTATGTTCAAATCCTCCTGCAAGTGATCACAGTCATTCTCAGTAACTACCTCTATAAACATCTTAAAATCATCGAAAGTATAAGTGATTTTGAACGATTCACTACCCCAGCTATCCCAATTATCGCTATTACAAAAAGAAGATGCCCTAAGTTTGAGCCCTAAGGAACCCCAGAAGTACTCTTATATAAACTTGATTTAGCTCCACCGACTACTACATATTGCTCCCTGTTTGTAAGGTAAAATTGAATTAATTGAACGAAATTGCTAATCAAATTCATATTCGATTATGATTCCACAATAATGCTATGCTTTATCTTGTCAAATGCTTTCTCCATGTCTGTGAGTATTATATCCACTTGGGATTTGTTATTGAACATTTGGTGAACATATTGTGAGAAAGAAAGCAACTTAGTCAAAGTAGATTTTTTGGGAAAAAACCATGTTGATTAGTTGATGTATGCTGCCCCTTACTTCATTGTATACCCTGTTGAAAATTACTATTTCAAATACTTTGGAGACAGCATCGACAATAGTCATGGGTCAATAATTAGGAATCTCGTTTTTAGTGGCGCTTTTATATACATACATACATACCAATTCTTGGGATAAATTAACACTAAAAATAAAAATATCTGTAAGGGGGTCAATTACTAGATCACATGCCTTAATAATGTAGCCCGGTAACCCGTCAGGTCTCAAGGTTCTGTTCCTTTTTATTTTTTTTATGACTGTCGAAACTCATTCATTTGTAATTGGTGTATAGCAGCAATGATCATTAAGTGAATATTTGTCACAATTAAAGGTTTCTGCTTTGTCAAAGACCGAGCCAAAAATACGGCAAAACCATTAGAAATGCACTTGACACCTTCAAAATTAATATTATTTAAACCTAAGGGAGCAGGGATATCAGGATTATTTCTTAGACCTTTAATATACCGGGTGTCCACGGAAGGTGGCTCGCCCCTCTAACTTTTTTGTTTTTCAAGATAATGAAATAAAATTCGGGGGATTTGTATACGACATATAACTGCATTTGTTGACAGGTGACTCAACATTATGGAACTTCTGGTTTAACCGGAAGTGACATAAACTTTCGATTTTTAAATGGGACACCTGGTATATTTTTACTTTTTTTGACTCCATATGACATTCTAAATACAAGAATGTGTCACTTGTCACTTTTTGTCACCAAGAAAATATTTTTTTTCCAAATTTATTGTTTTATCTAGAGGGCTATGAATACCTTAAAATCAGTTATTTCAGTTCTCTAATCTTGGGAAAAATACAATTTTACTATTTTTGATCCAATGCTATGTGCTATGTAAAATTTAATCTTTAAAGTTGTATAACTAATTTTTTTTAAATGGCAACATGGTGGCTCGTCGGGTTAAGAAAAAAGAGGATTTTATTACGATTATTTTGATACCATACACTATTAGGTTTTAGAAAAGCTGCCATTTAAAAAACTTTAAAAAGTTAACTTGGAACTTTCCTAAAATAAAGCATCTTTTAGATTTAAATGCATCAAGTAGCCTGTGACCAGCAAAACTGATAAAACAAAATCATGCCTTGAAGAAAATTGAAATGACAACAAGCTGCTTCTGCCAAAGTAAATTAGTTTGTTGTTTAAAAAACATGGAAAATACTAGTTTTACAAGGAGTGAAAAAGTTGATATGTAATTAGTGTTTGGAGAATGTAGAAATAATTCAACCGATGCTGCACGACTTTACGCACAAAGATATTTTAATCGGCGTCATCCAACCCGGCACTAATAGGTACCCAAAACTGGTTCCGAAAATGCGAAATGAGCCTGACAATAATAACATCAACTTTTTCACTCCTTGTAAAACTAGTATTTTCCATGTTTTTTAAACAACAAGCTAATTTACTTTGGCAGAAGCAGGCTGTTGGCATTTCAATTTTCTTCAAGGCATGATTTTGTTTTATGAGTTTTGCTGGTCACAGGCTACTTGTCTTGATGCATTTAAATCTAAATTTATTCTCAAAAGATGCTTCATTTTAGGAAAGTTCTAAGCTAACTTTTTAAAGTTTTTTAATGGCAGCTTTTCTAAAACCTAATAGTGTATGGTATCAAAATATACGTAATAAAATCCTCTTTTTTCTTAACCCGACGAGCCACCATGTTGCCACTTAAAAAAAATGAGTTATACAACTTTAAAGATTAAATTTTAGATAGCACATAGCATTGGATCCAAAATAGTAAAATTGTATTTTTCCCAAGATTAAAGAACTAAAATAAGTGATTTTAAGGTATTCATAGCCCTTTAGATTAAACAATAAATTTGGAAAAAAAAATTTTTCTTGGTGACAAAAAGTGACAAGTGACACATCGTTGTATTTAGAATGTCATATGAAGTCAAAAAAAGTAAAAATATACCAGGTGTCCCATTTAAAAATCGAAAGTTTATGTCACTTCCGGTTAAACCGGAAGTTCCATAATGTTGAGTCACCTGTCAAAAAATGCAGTTTTATGTCGTATACAAATCCCCCAAATTTTATTTCATTATCTTGAAAAACAAAAAAGTTAGAGGGGCGAGCCACCTTCCGTGGACAACCGGTATGTCCAGAAATACTATACAGGATTATTCCTGATACTTTACCCTACACGCATTAGATTGTTCCGATAGACATTTTTTATTTTGGGTTTTACCATCCCTTGTATACCTTTTTATACTTGAGTATTTACTGTACCACAAGAAAGAATTAAGTTTTTTATACTCTTTAAAATACTTTTTTAATTTAATTAGTTTTATTATTTCCTTGTTGTACCAAACAGAAAAAGTCCTACCCCAGCCCTAGAAATTTTCAATGTTTAATTAAATTTTACTGGTGATATTTGGTGACTGCCGAACATCTGCAACTATTTTTGAAATAGAAAAAAGAAAAGCACAAAGTCTTTCTCCACAAGTTTATTAAAATAGCTAGGCGAACCTAGAATAATTCATAATAATTCGACATGTTTCGAGTGTAGAAACACTCATCATCAGGAAAACAAAGTAAATAGTACAATGCCGATGTTTTTAGCAATAGAGAAAATAATAAGTGGGATTGAGCCGTAATGGAGCTTTCAATGTTGTACACGAGGTGTAAAAAATGAATAGTCATAATACCGACAAGACTTCAGCATACTGGAAAGTCAAGAGCTTGTGCAAATGCCCTGTCTTGGGCAGAAAAATGAAGAGAGCGAAAGAAAAATTAGATAGTTTAAACATACTTTGTGAGAATCATTTAGGTATAAAAGTAGTGAAAAATTTTAAGTTTCATTAAACTTTGTCGGAGACATGTAAAAGGGGTAAAATGCGAGGAAAAGAAAAAAGAAAAAATTGATTTTCGTAAAATTCAAAGCATCATTTAGCATGAAGTAAAATGCTGTTGGGGTACCAGGCTTGTTACGTGATGATGAGTGTTTTTACACTCGAAACATGTCCAATTATTATGAATTATTCTAGGTTCGCCTAGCTATTCTAATAAACTTGTGGAAAAAGACTTTGTGCTTTTCTTTTCTCTATACCTACATTTAACTCTTTGAGTATGGACTTCTTCAATATTTTTGAAATGTTGATCGTATTATAGAAGTCAAATGTTTATATATTTATTATTTCTAAATAAACAAAAAATTAGTATCTTGAAATAAATTTGATAGGTTTAAAGGGTTTCAAGTAAATGGTATAAATCCATGTCGGGAGTAAAATGGATGACTCTTAAACTATTGATCTTTCCCTACTTTTTAAATACTTTAAATGCCGTCGCCAAATTTTCGTTATATAGAAATGTTTTAAAATACTGTCCAATAAAATAATAACGCTGAAAAATTAGTATTTGAGGTCCTTGGTCTGAGTATAGTATACGTTGTAGTAAATGTCACCATTTAAAAGCTTACTTAGTTGATTTCAATTTAATGGAGCATTCGGGATTTGATTTAAAAAGAACCATAGCTTTTAGCATCTTTAATTTGTGGGAAATTTTATACTAAAAGGATTTCAATGGAAAAATAATTGGAAAGAAAATTATATCTTAACTTCCTACTAATATTTTGGGACTTGCTCTTCGTTATCTCCAAATTGAAAACGAGAATTTGTCTTATTTAATTTTTCAATTAAATTAATTTTTGTTTGTTTAATATCTTCTAAATTACAACGAATAAAAAATTGTATTTTGGTATTTTATATTTAACTTAATATAAACTTTACAAATATTTAATTAAAAACTATGATTGTCAATAAAAACGCAAGTAAAACTAGTTTTTAATAATTACTTCGGTATAAACTAACCTATATTCATCTCTTATTCGTGCTTTTAACTCCTCAACATGTGACAAAGGAATAAAAATTTGAAATTTTCTATAGGTACTTATGTATAACTTAATTTATGTTCTTTAAAATAGTCAATAAAAAACTAGGGTGGCCATATTTAAAAAAATTATCGATATCATCATATTATATCTAATTTGGAATACCCTGTAAGTATCAATATTTTTTTTTTCATAAAAAAAACCACAACTTAAAATGTTAATAGCCGTGCCACAACCACCTTGAAAGAAGCCGTGAAACAGAAACATCGACAACACTGCTTGAAGATCCATGTGCCACGTGAGTTTTGAGGTTACCATTGTTTAATATGTAATTTACGCACGAAATAGGTGTAGGTGTCGTATTAATTTGTATTTTTATCCGGTTTTCGATTGATATCTAATAGAAAATTTAAGTGACATGATTGCTAATAACCTCTATATACAAAATATTAGTGAAACATTTTAGTTTGTTTATTTATTACCATGCCAATCCCCTGCTGTATTCCTGGGTGTAACTCTACATAAAAGTGTTTTAAAAGCAGGTGAAGAGAGTGTAATATATTTTTATAGTTTAGATTTGACCAATGACTGTATAAATATTGTTAATCAGGTTTCAGATAGTTTCAGTCAGTGTACATTGATATGAAGGTAAAAGTTTTTTTAAAAGGTAATGAATTGGCTTACAATGATTTGAAATGGATTTTACCCTTTGAAAGGAAACTAAGCAGGTTGTCTCAGCTAAAACTTATTGTCTCAGTACCAATTCATACATTGTGAAAATATTGATTTCTTAAATTAAGCCCTAAACTTACTAAATTTTGAGACTTCAGAAGATGATAGTCAATCCTGTAATTATTTAAAGGCAGAAGATATTTTTTTTTAATTTTACGTCGGCCTATTTCCGCAACGAGGCCAATCACCGACGCGCGACGCCAGGAAATTTGTCACACACTATCTGGTAATTTTGCCGAATCCCTCTTTGTCGAGGGTAGGGTTCTTTAACGTGCCAACATCCATGACACGGGAACCACAGTTTAACGTCTCTTCCGAAAGACGGTGCACCTCTTAAACCAAATTCCAAATTTAACATCGTCGTTGCCGGCACCGGGGATCGAACCCAGACCTTCGATCTGTGAGGCCGCTGCACTGACCACTAGACCACAACGCCGATAAGATAATAATTTGTATAATAGAATATTACTTTTGATCGATCAAATAAATCTACTCGTAGTGAAACATAAACAGCTTCTCAAAAATTAGGTAAGTTGTTCTTGTTATCCAAAACTATTTATTTCTTTTTTGTACATTTTTCAATATCAATATAATGGCAACAGAGCCAAAAAAACACAAAAAATATTAGAAAGAATAAAAAACTCGCCCGTTGCCGCGCGTCGTAATAATAGCTTATGGATCTGCAACTCCCAGCTGATGCGGCGTTGCCCGATGTCACTTCATGGCTTCTTTTCAAGGTGGCTGTGGCCGTGCCCAAGTTTTTTTCCAAAAAAAAAACTGGATTTACTGAGTTTATTCGAAGTTCCAAACTCACACTGTATAGAATAGTCTAATTTTTGTACGAGCAAAGCCATACATTCAAGGAGGTATAAAGTTTGTTGCCTATTTTTTAAATATATCTTAAAGCGAGTGCATAGCTCCGAACCAGGGCCTGTTGGGATGTTGCTACGGGGCTGATGGTTGGAGGGATGTTAATTCCACGACAAAACTGTAACCCAGAAGACACAAGCACAGAAGAGTTCCGTTCCATAATTTTTGTCCGTTCACTACTCACTTTTGTCTAACGATTATTGTACATGTAATGCTTAAATTTGTTACCTCATGCCTATACAATGTAATGTAATGTAATACATACCCTACATACAGTAACAATAAAAGTTATACCAACCAACCTAATGGCGATTTTATTAATATATTGCAAAATTATGTGTTTGTTGATCGATTTTCTGGGAAGTTAAATGAAACACACTCACCTTCCATAAATTGCAATTTACACATTACATAATAGGACATTAAATTAAGTACCACTATTTAAGAATGGCTTAAGCGGTAGAGTAGAGGTGACCTTGTAACACACCTGTTTCATATTAAATAAATTTACATTAGGTAACAATGGCAATTATTATAATTCATTTAAGATGCAATTGCACGTGGATATGTTAATTTTCGAGTTGAGCTTTATTTATTTTGTAATTTTATTTGCTTAATTAATATTTACAAATTACTGACAGGTGCACCTTTGCATCGCAGTGATATAAATATTATTCATAAATATCACTCTCTATCATAAATTTGTAAATTTAGCGAGTAGCTGTATATTAAACCCCTTCTTTGGTCTCTGCCAGTGGCGGCTCGTGCCATTTTAGTGAAGTAGGGCCAGGTAAACCCTTAGCGCAGTAGGCAAAAAAATTTTGGGTGCCACGCCCTTTTTTGTTAATAGTTCTTGCTTTTGAAGTAGGAAAAATAAGCAAAAAGGCACCTTTTAATGTTAATTTTACCAAGCATACTGAAATTAAATATATTGTTTAAATGTACCTTCGATTTTTCATGTGTCTTCATTTTTTCCCAGATATGGACCAAATCATCTGTACCTTTTTGGGACCAAGTTTGCTTCCCACCAAATAAAACAAAATAGTCTATTAAATTCACCACAACCGCACACCCTATCTAATAGTATTCATTTATGTATTTCTAAAATAAAATTAACATTAAATAAGCCGGCCGAACGAAAGTTATTTAATTTACAAACAACCTAACCTACCACAAACAAATCGCGACGCGACGCGGACAGGGACAACTGACTACTGTTTGAAACGTCTAACGTCAAACGGTCAAGCGAAGAGCCTGGCTACTCAGAGATTTTTTCCTGCTTGCATTCAAGGTCATTTTCCAATGTTTTTTATTGATGTGTTATGGCGATTTCGTCATCACTTGGGGCCTCCGCCGTGTGGCGCGAAAGCTACGTTACCGTTTTACGCATAATCGCTTCCTAAATAGATGGAAATTTGCACCCGACTGTGTTCCATTTTTAAATTATTTTGCTAATCGCTTTAAAAACGAGAATATTAATTTTAATAGGTTTTGGTAATTTGTAAAGGGCAGGACGCTGGACAGGAGGGCAGGTAGTGCCATGGCACTGTGGCTCTACCCCACGAGCCGCCACTGGCTTCTGCTGCTACTGAATTTCTTCAAATTGCAAAAAAAAAATGAAATACCAATCATTAGACTGTGTAGCACCGGTAGGGGATGGGGGGGGGGGGGGGCTGCCGCCCTCTCCTGAGTTTTTTTTTGCCTTTACCGAGATATTCCTTGAAAAATTACTGATAATAGGGGAAATTGGTATAATACGGCATACTTTTTACAAAACTGAAAATATATATTTTAAATATAAAGGTACAAAACTGCAGAGAAAACATAACATTTGTTTTGGCTTTATCTTTGGATAAAACAATATAAATACTGCGTATCAGGAACAAAAAGCTTAAATATACGTTATTCATGCACAGGTGTTAGGTGTGCCGTTTTATCCAACCAGTTGGGTAAAATGGCATACATATCTGCTCGTATAATGTATGATGAAATAAAAATATTTTTAAGGTAAAATAGTGTTAATTATGGTTGGCAAAGTTCACAAATAAACATTTCCGTTTTTGGAGAAAGTCCTGCACACTCATCACAGTGGCTCCATTTTCTACAACTTTGACAGCAAATCCAAATCACCTTAGGCTTAGACATGCAAAAAGTTCATTACAAGACATATAAGATGCTTTATCATTATCCTGATGAAATGGCTTCGTTTTCGGAATCAAATTTGGGGAACTGATCTGCAAGGTCTACTTTCGCTTTTCGTTTTCTTTGAGATCTTCTTTCTTCTCAATTTTTTTTCTTCTGCTTTTTGTTTCATCTCTATTAAAATAAGTTGAGTTTAAAACATTTGGTCCCTGACTCTTTCGTTTTATTTTATTCTGTGATTGTTGCAGTTTAGGCAATAACGCGCATTATCTAAAACACAAAATAATATTATTTTATAATCTTGGATAAAACGGCACAGTACCATTTTAAACATATCACACTGAGAAAAACCCGCCAACTAAATTACTTAGTTGATTTTTTTTTAGTTGTAGCTACTAAAAATGTCCGCAGACTTAGTTGCCATAATACCGCAAAGCTATTTACAGGGACTAACAAATATATTTTTTGCCCTCCACTTACAATTACTAATTGAATTAGTAGGCTGTACGCCGAAAATTTATTTGGTAGACTTGCGGTAAATACATCCTTTGTTGTGATAACTAACAAGGGCGTAAGATTTTGTTATACTTGTGACAACTAAAAAAAAAATTATTTTAAATAATGCCTTAAGTTGTCGTAACGAAAAATATGGTAGCCATTACTAAATATTTAGTTAATCCACGCGGTAACAATCATTTCGTCTCCGTGCTTCGATACGTGTGCATGGTTTAAGTGAATCAGGTGCTTCTTGCCGCGGTGTGTGTGTGTGTGTGTGTGTATCTATTAGTGTTATTTATTTATTATAGTTTATAGTGATGTATTACAGACTTTTATTGTTAGAATGGGGGCTTCAAATCCATCTAGATGCATTTGAAGGTAAGGTTGTGTTGTGTTATAGGATTTATCCATGTTATTTATTTAATAAAAATTTTAAAAACTGAAAAAAATATTTTTTGTATTTTAAGTTGAAGAGAAAACAAACTTTTCACTTTAGGGAAGTAATTACCTACCTCAACTAGAAAGCCTTAAAAATAATTCAATCTATCTGAAATGAAATTTCATCTACAAGCTATCACAGAAGGCTTCTGAATTTAAATATTCTGACGTGTAGATATATTGAATAAGTTTCTCCCAGAAACAAAGACAAATTTTGATCAACTAGTTAAACAGCCAAGTTAAAGTGTTTTAATTGGTATACTGTTGCACAGACCTTCAGTTTCCTTAGGCCGTATAAAAGGGCTTTTTAACATCAGCTCAACTGAACCTTTACTCTGGTACTTAAAGTTTTTTTTATAAAAATCACATTGCAGTTAAATTAAATATTGTTTCTGTTTGAAACTGGCAGCAATATATTTTAGACGAAAAGCTTCAACATCAGTAAAATGGTTTTATTGGTGGTTACAGAAAAGCTCCAGCAAATTACGCTTTGATTCTTAGAGTTTTTTCTGCAGTATACCGAGCTTTTCGGTTGCGATATACACATGCAATTACAGTGAATTTTATCTACAAGTTGTATGTGCAGCCATAACAAATATTTTTCTAATGCAGCATAGAACTCTTGTTAAATAGGGGAGAGCGAAATACTTTTTGCTGTGGTGACTAGAGTAAGCTTTTCGTTGCTGCCAGTTCCAA
The DNA here is from genome assembly GCA_963969555.1 of Polydrusus pterygomalis. Taxonomy (NCBI): domain Eukaryota; kingdom Metazoa; phylum Arthropoda; class Insecta; order Coleoptera; family Curculionidae; genus Polydrusus; species Polydrusus pterygomalis. The sequence continues at coordinate 81,383,691 of OZ018375.1, forward strand.
ACAAAAAACCGTATTTGACGACAATGTGATTTTTATGGGAAGGTTCAAGTACCAGTAAAGGTTCACTTGAGCTACTGTTAAGATGCCCTTATATAATAAGGCCTTTAGGGGACTGAAGGTGCGTGCAATCGTTGCCAAATAAAAAAAAACTTTGTGGTTACTTTTTAACTAATATTTTTATTTGTATTCATTAAATACCCAATTTGGGTTAACTACATAATTTAGTTACTATTATATAATTTATTAGTAACGTTAACATCTACGCTTAGTTCCTGCAACTAAATGATATAATAGCTTTAACAAACCACCTACTTGTAACGAATATATATATTAGCTGAGCTAACTCAGTTTTTTAGTAACTGTAACTAAAACCATTTAGTAAACCCAACAACATAAGTTCGATATCTACTAAATCCTATAGTTGTAGCTACTAATCTATTCTAGCAAACTTGATTTAGTTGTTATAAGTCATCCACCTTGCTGTCCCCTATTTTAATGAAAAATTTTGCTGTGGTAACTAAATTTTTAGTAATGGCTACAAATTATTTTCCTCAGTGCACCCCTGTGCCATTTTATCCAAAAAGTCAATTTTGTTTGTTATTAAATATTTATGAAATAACTTTTAAAATATACAAATAATAAAAAAACATGCTTCAGTATCCTACTTACCTGTCAAGTTATAACAAGTTATAAATAATTGTGCAATAAGTTGTAGGTTATGAGTTTCAGGCACGTTCTCTTAATCTCCAAACAATTTCACACACGAAAACAATCTAACACCTACCACCGCTAAACATCCACTGACATTTTCTTCGTTTTAATCTCCAGTTATCGTATGCTCCCCACCAGTGTCGAAAATCGCATGGCGGGATTTAAGAAATGCACGTAATTTATTATACAGGTGATGTGCCATTTTATCCTAGTATGCCGTATTATACCAATTTCCCCTAAGTGCCTGTGATAGAAAACTAACTCCGTAAACAGTAATCAACAGGCGGACTGTCTTCAGTTACCTATATCCAAAATAGCTTTAAAAAAATAGGATAATTCTTGCCCTAGGGGATATAATAAATAGGGGAGAATGGCCCCAAAATGATCATCCTAACGGGAAAATCCCTCGTAAACCGAGTGTATAATTTAGGGAGATCCATAATCATAGTCACGGGATTCCCTAATTCTTATGCTTTTAGATTTGGATGCGCAGAGTGTTTAATAAAAAAACCTAATAGGTAATGTTATTTATATAATTATGAACTTGGTCAAAAGGATCATTTTACCCTACCTGGTAGGGTAAAATCAACCCCAATTTAATTTAAGAAAAAATGCGAAATTGTTGATTATAAGTCAATAATACAGATAGGCCGTACTTTATTTTTTAAGAGAAAACAGTAAGAAAATACAATAAACATTTAAACCATTTCTTATAACTAAAAACGAAATAATTTTGTTGAGAAAATAAAATTATTATTAAGTGTCTCGATAATCTATGACACAAAATTATATTAGTACTTACCTATTGTTAAAACTTATCATTTATCATTATTATTGTATCTTCAAAGAATACCGAGATAGGTACTTTACTTAACACTATAATATTTCTTATATAAAACCAAAAAATTTGGGTAAAATGATCCCAGAATCGTTTTACCCTACCTCATGAGGGATCATTTTGCCGAATGTGCAAAATTTACTAACCGCCTTGTTTATCACTTAGTCGTTGAGTTTAAAACTTTACAAATATCTTAAAATATAGCTAAAGGAATAAGCTTTTAAGAAATATACTACATTTTAACATTCCTGTTATCTGTCAAAAGTCTGTAGCAAGGCCGTAGCCAGAAAATAATTTCGGGGGGGGTTTGTTCCAGTGGCGGCTTTAGGATTTGTTCTAGGGAGGCGAAAGGGAACTGCACAGAAGGCGCTCTTTTGCGCAACATTTTTTGGGTGCCACGCCCTTTTTTGGGTAAAATAACTGTAAAGCTTAATCTGCGGCAATATGCCAGACTTTAAAACACTATTTTAATTTAAAAGAAATTCGAAATTTGAAAGGTAGGTCGACAAAATATACAATAAACTATTTATTTTACTAATTAACATGTCTCTTATATTAAGTCATAATTATATCTAAGTATAATAATTATTATAATAAATTATATTATGTAATAATAAGATCAAAAACAAAATAAGAATAAAAACGAAAAATAAACAATAAGAACAAATAAAACATCTGAAGTACTTACTTACTTTGTACTAAATTACAAACTCAAGTTTTCTGTTCTTAGAAGAGAAAATATTTATTATTTTGTTTACATCTACGTTTATATCACGGTGGACATATAGGAAAGCCAGACCATTACGGCGATCTGCAGCCATTGTAGCCCGTAAATAAGATTATTTGTTAACATTTCGGGGGGGGGGGGTTACAACCCCCCTAACCCCCCCCCTGGCTACGGCCCTGGTCTGTAGGTACGTACCTACCTACCTTAGATCAGAATAAGCAAAAATCAGTTTTTTATTGATAGCGCACCAACCGCCAACAAGTTTCGATTCAACTGACAAGCACAACTCGACGGAAGACAAGGAAGGTATAGTGGCTTACGAAAACCATAGATGATGGCACCATCCGTATTAACGATAATAGGGGGGATCGTTTTGCCTGCTGGGATCATTTTGGGCCATTCTCCCCTAAATACCAAAATTGTACCGAGATATTAACCTAGGTTATAAAACGACGTTAAAATATAACATGACAATAAACTTCTAACAAAATGTGACTTACTTGAAATTTTATTTTTTGCACGACTTTCTTTTCTACCCTGTATAATATTAAAGTGCATTGCTTACGTCACCTGCAAGCGTATCACACTATTAATCTACAAAAAACAGTCTGTCAAACTCAAAATTCTCAACTGCACTTTACATTTTTTCTTGCAAATTTAATCTACTTTCCAATTATGATGTCATTGTTATACCGTATGATTTGAACTTTCGGGATAAAATAAAAAAAACTGTTATTATTGCAAATTGCGCCCTCTAGCAATTTTATTAGAAACTATCGGTGTATCGTTGGATACGGCAATTAAAAGTACTTACCTTTCTCTTCCCAACAAGTTTAAATTTAGTAAAAACGGATGAGTCGACGTTTAGAAGTTATAACGATTCTTTCAAACTTCCTACTTTTATCGAGGTCGGTACGCCAATGAGCCTTATACCAAAATGATGCAGAGTTGTCTTGTCTTTCTAATGATGTAACCATAAGTATATTTTAATATAGAAATTTTCGGAGAAATTTGCAATTTTAAAAATTTATTCTTAATTGTGCCATCTTGTGGTGAAACGCGGAACTTCTCATGACCACTTTAATCATAATTTTTTTTCCCAAGTTTCAATGATTAGTAGTTTCCGAGATATGGTCGGTGGCCACCCTTAATGAAACACCCTGTACATATATTTAAAAAATAATAGTCTATTCGATACAAAATAAACAATTATAAATTTATAGAAAAGATAAAAACACAAAGTCTTTCTCCACAATATTTTATTAGAAAAACTAGGCGCACCTAGAATAATTTTATTCATAATAATTAAAGTGAATGGTAACAATGCTGATGTTGTTAGCAATAGAGAAAATAATAGTGGGATTGAGCCGTAATAGAGCTTTCAATGGTGTACAAGAGGTGTAAAAAATTGAATAGTCAAAAACCGACAATCAAGACTTCAGCATACTGGAAAGTCAGGGGTTAAGCAGAGGCCAGGTCTTGGGCAGAAAAATGAAGATGTAAAAGAAAAATTAGGGAGTTTTAACAGACTTTGTGGAAAACATTTGTTAAGTAGTGAAAAATCTTAAGTTTTATTCAGCTTTGTTAGAGACATGTAAAAGTATTGAAATAAGAGGGAAAGAAAGAAAAAATTGTTTTTTATAAAAGTCAAAGCATCTGTAAAAGAAAAAAAGGTGAATGTAGCAAATGAAATTTAATAAAATTACCATTTAGCTTAAAGTAAAATAATGTTGGCGTACCAGGATTTTTACGACCCAGTTACCCCGGCAGGAGTCAAAACGTACACATTGTGTGCAAAATTAGGGTTTAAACAATTTAAAAAAAGTTTTTGTTCTACTAGAACATCTTTGTTAGAGAAGTTCCACTGCAACCAGCACGTGTCAGAAGGAAAATGAACTTGACATTGTAAAAGGAGGAACAAATGACAAGTGTTTTGGCGGTTAAATTGAATAACCTTCAAGTATGATAAAAAAATCCGTTATAGAGGAGAAAAGCTCAATTAAGGCTCAAAAATGCTTAAAAAACTAAAAATCATTAGAAATACAAGATAAAAAACAATCCCTACAAAATAGAAAGAAATTTCATTTAGAAATATGTTGCTCAAAGGGTTAAGAATAGGTGTCCTAAATATTTGTGTGGCGACCTCTACTGCTAGGTTTACAATTATAAATTTGTATATTAACGAGGTAATTGGTGTATGTAAATAATGTAATACTTATGTAAAGTTAAGAAGGATACCTCTGATATTACCTAAAATATAAAAAATTGTATACAAAAAACCCGTTAGGGATAACCGCCATCAAGACATATATGTCCCTCGCCCCTAGACCAACCGCTACTTAGTGCCTTAGTATTAGTAGACGGTGCCTAAACCCACTACACGCTACTGTGTTGTCATCACAATACATCATTTCATCCAAATTGATAAAACATTAAAATTCAGATGAGCCAATAATAATAATAATTTATAAAAGAGATGACCAGAAACGCTTTATGTTATGTTTATATTTTTTATTGACATTTTAAATTGCTCCAACTTGTGGTGAGAATAAATCTCAGATTCTCCTAATTGCAGCAAAAAAGTTAAATCAAGAGGCAGGTGGTACATTTTATAGTTTCTGCAGAACTGCTGGCATCGTCAATGTTATATTGTTCGAAGAAAATATCCCATACATAAGTGATCATCATCTGCCCAATCAAACATTATCCTTTTTTACAGACTGTGCTGTGTTTTGATTGCAAAATGCACTCTGCACGACGCGACGTTAACCGAGATATATCAGTGGCGTATCTAATTAAAATAATAAAATACATATTGAGCCTAATGAATAAAAATGTAGCGATCGCATTTTCTTTTAAAATCGAAGTAGTTTCTTGAAAGCCAAAGAATAAAAACTAAAGTATGTAATTGCTTTTGCTTCCAGCGATTGCTTAAAAGTGCAGGACTTGCTTCTAGTCAATGCTTTTTCTTAAAAATAGAAGCAATTGCTATCGTTTGCTTAAAATGTGATGAATAAATGAAGGAATTGCTTTTTCTAGTGTAGCAATTGCTTTCAACTTTTTAAGGTAGGTCGACCCCTGCATGATTTGCTTGGTAGCAGTCAACTTTAGTTTTCCGCGGCATACACATGCGTTGCTCTTAATTTGTGTCTTTAATTATGGCTGAATATATGAACGTCCGTAAAGGAAAAATCTACAGTGTACGCAATAATTGCAGATATGATGATTTCAGAAAGCTATATCGATTTGACTGCGAAAATGTTGAGTGGTTGGCAAATTATTTTTTGACTGATACTGGTAAAAGGCTAGGAGGTGCACTGTCGCCTTTAAATAAGATGAAAGTATTTCTGCGGCAATTGTGGGATCCGGGCTTTCAAAATTCTGTAGGTGAAGAACTCGGTGTTCACCAAACTACTGCCTGTAAGACATACACTTCTGTAATGGATGCAGTTTTGGAGAAGGCCAATATTTTTATTAAATTTCCTACAAGTACTGAAGCTGTTGTGGAAGCTAAACGGTTGTGGTCAGAGAGATACCGGTTTCCAAATGCCATCGGCGTAATAGACTGTATCTACACACATCAGGATTCCAAAGTTTCAATAATTCGGTGATGAATAAACCGAAAAGGGTACCCCAGCATCAACGTGCAGGCAACTTGTAATACACAAGAAATTTTTACAAGTGTGGACTGCCAATGGTCAGGCTCTGTGCACGATAGCAGAATTTTCAAAAATTTTAATATATACAACATTCTTAAAAACAGCACAGAAGCATGCGTATTATTAGGAGACGATAGCTACTCTATATCGCCTTGGGTTATGACTCCCTAGAGAACTCCTGCACCCAAGAGCAGCAAAATTATAATAACGTTTTCTGCCGTGAACGTGTCATAAGTGAACGATGTTTTGGGCAGTTAAAAGCAAGGTTTCCTGTCCTTCAGTATAAAATTAGAAATAAATTAGAAAAAATTCCATCCACGATAATTACCTGCGTTGTGCTTCATACAACTGTGAATAAGCATTTGCTACAGAGGTGTAAGAAAAGCAGCAATTGCTTCAAAATTTTATTTATATTTAGATCTAGCAATTGCTTTTACTAAAAAGTAATTGTTTCAAGTAATTGTTTAATTTTTATTTATTTGACTCAATAACATAACAGTATAATATAGGTACTGCAAAACCTACCGAAATGACAGAGGGTCGATGTTGGAAACCTCCTGGTTTAAAAAGTAGGTATCTCTATATTAATAAATTAAGTGACTTTTTCAATTGCACTTCTTTAACCACTATTCTTTCACTTTATAAACGATACGAGTTTCATTCAGGCAATGTGCTTTAGTTGACATATATCTATTTAATAAATGCAAACCTAAGTGTTATAATTAAAGGGCGAAATATAATAATATGCAAAATGCATATACAGTGTCACCAGTAAAGTCCGCATCATATGGGATTTTCTTTATTAATAGCTTTATTCAAAATTTGACTTTGGCATGAAGTTCTGCTTCGACCGAGATGAAAATTAAGCAAAAAAATAGTACTCACGTGATTCGCATTATCTGTCAAATTTTAAATTTTTCCAAAAAATAATTCAAGAGTGGGGTTATTTCGGAAAATATCGAAAAAAGTTATTAGAAAAAGTTTTTTTTAAATGCAGTTTCTAGACCACACGCAAAATTTCAGCCGCATAAGATAATTTTGATTTTTTACCCATATTTTGTAAATTGCACCACTTTTGCAAAAAAACGACTTAACGCAACTTACATAAAACTTCTTAGTTTTGACAATGCTTCATTTCAGATACGTTTTCTTTAAAGTAGCGCCATATTAAATGTGTGTTTTTCTACAAAATCAAAATTGGGCTATTAAAATTTGGTCGCATCTGATGCAAAGTTTATTTGTTTTTGACCATGTATAAGGTAACTTCATAAAATAAGTATTTTTGAAAACGTAGTTTGTGCCTGAAAGTAAAAAAATAAAGTAAAGTGGTTTTAAATTAAATCGTTGAAAATAGATAAACTTTACGTTAAGTTAAACTAAAATTTATTTTCCACTTAAAAACACTTTACTGAAGACACTGTGTTCTTTTTTGTCTTAATATTAAGGTGTATTAGAGACCGCAATGAAATTTTCCGTCGAGGATTGTATACTATTTTATTTTCAGCCATGACATTATGATTTAAGTAAACATTGAATATTTTTGCAGGATTGACTTTTTTGAAATAATAAATTTTGTCGCACCGGTTATTACCTTTCATTTCCATTGTTAGTCGTTGTCACCAGTTGACAGCTGTTGTCGCTTAAATTTTTTTAAAAGTCAGCGTTTTTTTAAGAAAAAGAATACCGATTAAAGATGTTCTCCGATAGTGACGACGAGTTAATTAGCTGTACTCCACCTGATTTGAAAGAAGCAGCGGAAAAGATTGAAGGAAGTCTGCTACCTACAAAAAGTAAGCTACGTTATGAGAAAGAAAATAAGGATTGAAATGTATTAGGATGGAAACGCATTTTCCGTCCTAGGATGGAAAATGTGGATCGGAAGTAAGAAGACAGAAATGTGACATTTTCAAGTTTCTAAAAAGACAGGAATGTCAATATTACATACATGGCTGAAAATATAGTTATTTACATTACAAGCTGCGAAAGTTCACTTTTTGGTGCGAGGTGTGTTTAAATAGTCGAGGCGAAGCATAGCGTAGCCGAGGGTATTTAAATACTCCGAGCACCTGAAAGGGCTGTTGCAGCGTGTAATGTATTAAACTTTTCATTCTTCCCTCTCGATTTCTTAAAACACACACATTTAAATTTGATGCTGAAAATCCTCAATCGATTGTAATAAGATGGGTAAAGGCGGCTTACTCTCATAAAAACAGCCAGGTTGTTAACGTTACTAAGGTAAGCTTCATGTCAATAAAAAAAATATTTTGGCAGTTATCAAATAATATTATTGAATAGTGATGTTATGATAGTCGATAAGTTTTGTATTTGCCGAGAATTTGACAAAACATGAATTCTATTCAAGAGGCAGCGAATATTGCGTGTAGAAGTTTGTTACCGGACAAATCTAAAGATCGGTACAATCAAGCCTATGAAAGTTTCATTCACAATAACGGAAGATGCATTATTGGCATTTTTCTTAGAAAAATCAAAAACATTATCTCCTGTTACATTGTGGTCAGAATACTCGATGTTGAAATTGACTATTTCATTAAATAAGAACCAGGATATCTCAAAATTTGGCCGCTTAAAGGCATTCATAAAAAGGAAGAATGACGGATATCAACCTCGAAAATCTCAGGTATTTACAAAGGATGATATATTAAAGTTTTTGTTAGAAGCTCCTGATGAAATATATTTAATGAAAAAAGTAGTAGCGATTTTTGGAGTAGCTGGGGCATGTAGAACTGACGAGCTATACAAAATAAAAGTGAAGGATGTGGAGTATAAAAATTGTATCATGTTAGTGCAGATTCTCACTACCAAAAACAATGTACAAAGAAGATTTGTAGTTATAGAAGATTGGGTAACAATTGTTAATCGTTACATGAAACTTCGACCACAAAATGCTCAAGATGAACGATTCTTTTATCGGTATGAGCGTGGCAGATGTGTAAATCAGGTAGTTGGAAAGCATAAAATTTCAAAAATTCCGTACGAGATAGCTAAATTCTTTAAGTTTTCCAATTCAAATCAGTACACCGGTCACTCGTTTCGAAGAACATCCTCTACATTACTAGCAAATGCCCCAGGTGTGGACATTTTAGATATGAAAAGACACGGGGGGTGGAAGTCTTCAGAGGTAGCGGAAGGATATAGGTATAGCAGACTCAGTGACTCATAAAATAGAAGTTGCTAATAAAATCATGCCCGAAAAATCCATCTGTATGCAGCAAAACAAACATTCAGAAACAGAATTTAAAGACCATGTAGCCCAAGTCAACAAACAAGTAAATATTTCCAGTGCCGTTGCTTTCGGACAAGATTTCAATCAACATTTGCCTCTAAATATTTCAGGCTCTTATAACAATTGTAATTTTACATTTAAGTTTGTTTCTAAATAAACGTTTGACATTACTAATTTGACATTTTTATTTTTTTCGTCGTCCAGGGCACGAAAGTTTTTCATACCTAGCAACCGATCACCTCGCATGTTTTACTTTCGCTTGCCCTTTTAAAACAGAAATAGTTATTTACATTACAAGCTGCGAAAGTTAATTTTTTGGTGTGAGGAGGTTTTTGAATTGCCGAGGCAAAGCCGAGGTGATTTATTACCTCCGACCACCAAAAAAGGCTTTCGAATCGTGTAATGTATTAAATTTTTTCTACTACTGTTCTCTGATCAATATATTATTAAGTAATAAACTTTGATTTTATTCAAATTAAAATGATAAAATAAATTTTTTTTTCACCTATAAAATAATCCATGACAACTAGTTATTTGAGTATTGTTGACAACTAGTTATTTGAGTACTGTCAGAGTCTGTCAGTTCGATTTTTTTGTCCTGGCACCGAAAGTATTACTTTCGTAGCCAGCAACGGATAATATTCAGGTAACTGTAACATTTACTTTCGTTTTCTTTCGTGTTGCTAGGGCCCGAAAGTTAATTTATTTATACAGTAGTGGAAAATAGTTATTTACATTACAAGCTGCGAAAGTTTAGTTTTTGGTGCGAGGTGTGTTTAAATAGCCGAGGCGAAGCCGAGGCTATTTAAAAAACTTCGAGCACCTGAAAGGGCTTTTGCAGCGTGTAATGTATTAAACTTTTTCTATTATTGTTCTCTGATCAATTATATTATTAAGTAATGAACTTTGATTTTATTCAAATTATAATAAAATACACCTGTAAAATAATCCATGACAACTAGTTATTTGAGTACTGTCAAAGTCTGTCAGTTCGAATTTTTTAATTTCGATTGTTTCAAGACCGAACGAAGCTATACAGAAGGCGGCCGAGTTGGCATGTGCCTCACTCTTACCCGTAAAGTCGAAAGATAGGAACTGTCAAACATACAACCTGTTTCTAGAATGGTTCGTGGAGAAAAACCTTTCACAAATTGACGAAAATGTAATGCTAGCGTACTTTCAAGAGAAATCTGAAGCCCTATCCACCTCCGTCCTTATGGTCACAATATTTCATGCTTAAATTGACTATTTCTGTGAACAAAAATACATATATTTCGCAGTTTAAGAAACTTATTGCATTTATTAAACGAAAAAATGATGGTTACGAAGCTAAAAAATCAAAATTTTTCACAAAAGAAGAAATAATAAAGTTTTTACTTGACGCTCCTAGTCATAGCTATTTATCTATGAAAGTGATAGCAATAATGGGGATAGCTGGAGCATGCCGGACAGATGAGATCTATAAAATGAAATTGAACGACATCGAAATCAAAGATGATGTAGCTATTGTTAAAATCCTCCAGAGTAAAAACAAGGTTCAAAGAAGTTTTGTGATAGCCGATGATGGAGGTCCAGTTTCTTTTATGAGGTTACTTCAAGATTATATTAAACTTAGGCCAAATAATGCACAAGACGAACGCTTGTAATATCGCTATGAACGAGGTAGGTGTGTGAATCAGGTGATTGGAAAACACACTATTTCAAATGTTCCCAAAGAAATTGTCAAATTTTTGAAACTTCAAGATATAAATAAATACACTGGTCACTCGTTTAGAAGAACATCAACTACCTTTCTTGCAAATGCTCCAGGTGTCGATATTTTGGATTTAAAAAGACATGACGGTTGGAGATCTTCGTCCGTTGCGGAGGGATATATTGGTGATTCGTATACAAATAAAATCGAAATTTCCAAAAAGATCTTAAATCGATCTCCTACTTTTATTCCATCTAACGACGCGAGAGTGACAAATAGTTGTATGGTCCAAGTCCAGGATAATAACGAGTCTCTAATAAGAAGCGGCGAAGGTATTGAATTGAATAATATTCCATCAATTAACATTTCTAACTGTTCAAATTTCACTATTAACCTTAATGGCAATAAATAAAAATTAGCGGTATTTAAGTTTTATATTATTGTTATTATACCACTTGTTTTTTCAATAAATATAAACTATTTATTATTTAGTAAGATTTTTTTTAAATTCGATTGAATAAATACAATAAAAAATTTTATTCTTGTTTTTTTTGTCCTGGCAACGAAAGTATTACTTTCGTAGCTAGCAACCTACTTTCGTAGCTAACAACGGACAATATTCAGGTAACTGTAACATTTACTTTCGTTTTCTTTCGTGTTGCTAGGGCCCGAAAGTTAATTTATTTATACAGTAGTAGAAAAAGTATATTTTCGTGGAGGGGAGAATGAAAAACATATTTATTAGAACCCAATGTGTTTCTTTACCTCATTTTACTATAATAAATTAAGAAATATTGCATAAATAAATAAATAAATAAATACCAGTATGCAAATTTGGTAAAAAAATGCATCGAAAAAGTTATTGTTTTGTTGATTCCTAATTTTGTTCCTTTTTATTCTGCCATAGATACAAATCTTTTAAGATGACTTTCAAGTCGTGAACTACATTTTAAATCTCCAGAACATTAAGATAATAGAGTCGTATAAAGCACTTGGACATGTTTTAAAATAATGCACCTTATTCTAAAATTATTTATATCAAAGTTGCATTTGGCTTAAATAAATGTATTGTTGGTTTTAAGTGCTAAAGTTTATAAATAATGATAAAAAAAAGGTGAAGTCCTGCCCTGACCAATGCTGAATATATTATACATAGTGTTAGAAATGACAATGGCGGCCATTATAAACTAACGGCATAAATACTAGATCAAGCGTTTAATAATATGGAAACAAGTTCATGTAATTGTCTTATTGATTGGAAGTCAAATAATAGTAATATTTTTTTCATATTTTCGAAATTTCGTTTAGTTTAAACGTATGTTTTCAGATTTTGCACCATCAGAAATAGAAAATCCATAAAAAATATTTGAAATACTACAAGAAGAAGCAAAAGAATAAGTCTCAAAACTGACCTCTTCGACTTAATGCTCAAATTAATGCTGGCCACAAAAAGAAAAATTAACTAAGTCAATGTTCCAAGCTAATAGCGTTTGTAAAAAGTGCATTGGTTAATATACAGGGTGTTAGTGAATAAGTGCGACAAACTTCAGGGGGTGATTCTACATGAAAAAATAATGATAGTTTGCTATATAACGTTTGTCCGCAAATGCTTTGATTTCCGAGATACAGGGTGTTAAAGTATTTATTAAAAAGACGATTTACGATTTATTTATTGCTCTGAAACCCATCGAGATATGCAAATGAAATTTGGTATTTTTTAAGAGGTAGTTATTGCGCATTTTTTGACATGCAATTAAGAATTTTTTGTTTATCATTGGCGCGCATAAGGGTAATAATCTCAATTTTTTTAAAGAAGAAAATGATACGCCACTGAGATATATCAAACTAAAAACAATTTTTGAATTTCTCATTTAATTTGTGACAAAAAATCTCTCTTGCCTTTTTTTCGTATTGGGCGCCGTTTTTATACAAAAAAATAAAACATCTTAACGCGTATTTTTCATTTCTTTAATACATCATCTTTCTAGTAGGCTACCGTAAACATTCTGTTAAATACGAATATTTCAACGAAATGTCAAATTATTAGAGTTTCCTCATTTTTAAGCTTTTAGTTTGGTATAGCATTAATGTTAATAAGTAATTAATTTTTCTTTTATCGAAAAGAATGGAAAATTATACAAATGCGGAATTGTCAGACATGCATTTTGTCTATGGTCGAAGTAATGGAAATGGTCGGCAAGCTCGACGATTGTATGCTGAGTTGTATCCAGGATGAAGAGTACTCCATCACACAATATTTGCTCGTCTGCACCAACGTTTGCGCGAAAATAGTACATTTAAGAAACAAACGGCTGACTGCGGACGCCCTCGAGAAGTACGAACTGTGCAACTAGAGGAAGCAGTTCTCGAGATAATTGCGGATTCACCTGAAACAAGTACTCGAAAAATTGCTAACATATTGAATGTAAGCAACTTCACTGTATTTAAAATTCTTAAAGAACAGCAATTGTATCCGTTTCACGTTCAACGTGTGCAAGCTCTACTACCTAGAGCCTTTTTTCCGCGCCTAGTTTTTTGCCATTGGATTCTTCATCAAATCGCTCTTTTTCCTTTTTCCTAATTTTTTAAATGGCGTTTTGTTTACTGATGAAGCTAATTTTGGACGACAGTGTATACGAAATTTCCATAACAATCACTTATGGGCTGAGGAAAATCCACATGGAATCTGTGAAGCTCATTTTCAGTATCAGTTTCAGTAAATGTATGGCTTGGGGTAATTGATGATCATTTAGTCGGTCCATATTTCCTCCCACAACGACTAACAGGCGACTCTTACCTTAATTTCCTACAGGAAGAGCTACCTACTATTTTAGAAGAAATCCCTCTACAGCTAAGACAACACTTCTGGTTCATGCATGATGGCGCACCAGCCCATTTTAGCATTAATATACGTAATCACTTAGATACAGTATATTCAAATCGTTGGATAGGTAGGGGAGGTACGGAAAATTGGCCGGCTCGATCGCCGGATTTAAATTCTCTAGATTTTTGCATTTGGGGTTTGTTCCCGTCGAAAATGTTGAAGACCTGAGGAATCGAATTATAGCCGGCTGTGAGACAATAAGAAATACACCAGGAATATTTGCGCGAATACGACAATCAATGAGGCCAAGAGTTGAGTCTTGTATCACGTTTGAGGGAGGTAATTTTCAACATTTGTTGTAGTTTTGCGCCTATTTATTTATTAGTGTTATTTTCTGTTATTGTTCTGGTTTAATGTTATTGTATTAGATAGTTTTTAATAATGTATTAAAGAAATGAAAAATACGCGTTAAGATGTTTTATTTTTTTGAATAAAAACGGCGCCCAATACGAAAAAAAGGCAAAAGAGATTTTTTGTCACAAATTGAATGAGCAATTCAAAAATTGTTTTTAGTTCGATATATCTCAGTGGCGTATCATTTTTTTCTTTAAAAAAATTGAGATTATTACCCTTAGGCGCGCCAATTATAAACATAAAATTCTTAATTGCATGTCAGAAAATGCGCAATAACTACCTCTTAAAACCTACCGAATTTCATTTGCATATCTCGATGGGTTTCAGGGCAATAAATAAATCGTCACTTTTTAATAAAAACTTTAACACCCTGTATTTTGGAAATCAAAGCATTTGCGGACAAAAGTTATATAGCAAACTATCATTATTTTTTCATGTTGAATCACCCCCTGAAGTTTGTCGCACTTATTCACTAACGCCCTGTATACGGCGAGAAAATCCTAGATTATTACAAGAGAGCATTCAAAGCTTTCTAAATAATGCTCCCAATAACGATGGTGTGTATTTAAAGGATCGGAAAGGTTTTTTTTAATTTATTAAATAAATTTTATCACATACCCATGAATAAATAATATATAGGGGGCAATGGCTTTAACTGTAACATGTAGAGTTATTGTATCATTCGCTTCACGTAATAATGTGTCGCCACAAAATTATTATTTACCATTTTCATTATGTCATAACATTTATCAGAATTATGTCTCTATAATGTAGAATAGGATTAACAATGAAGACGGTTCTTTATGCACAATTTATAATTATAACTGTTTGCCTCACCGAGAAAATGACATTATTAGACATGTGATTGTTAGCAGTTGATTGAGTATAATACTTTCATATTCAGTACAATAATTATTAATGTTATTAATTTAAAATGAAATTACATTTGCTACTTAAAATACAAGGTAGAAAACCATTAAGAAAGGACAAAGATGTTAAAAAGTGACAAAAGGAAAGCGACAATTCCGGTGTATTGTCTATCAGGTCCATTCATTATAGATCATCATCATTATCATCATCATCATTAGTAGACTCTATTGTCCCAAGAAAAATACATTCTTGTTGACAAAGTGTGTCTTTAACTTAAAAATAAATATAAATGTGTCGAATAGGTGTGTACCTAATGCAAATTAATCATTAGAACAATCAGTCAATAAAATCTTACTTAGTGCAGCCAGTTTCAAAAATACTAACAATATCGTAAGCGTATGTATTTGATATAATCTTTTTCAGAGAATTCATTACCAAGGGTCACACAAACAGTGTTCAATGAGGTATATAAAAGGTTGGTTGGTTAAAGGGGAGCTGGCATATTGTCATTATACAGCCGTTGAATGACTTAAATTGAATCCCTTTGTTTAACGTCTGGGTATTGGTAATGTTAGCCAGACTTGACCTACAGTTTTTGACGTAGGATCCGAACCACAGAAATGCCCTAGTTATTCCTCTGAAGAGGGGATTATTCGCTCTAGTCAGTGGGTCGTATTCAGGACATACTGCATTCTTCTTTTTAGGATTTTTGGGTATACTAAGCATTGGGAATCGATCACAGGTTGAATGTGACAGCTATTCTGACTGATATGTCACCATGCCGGAAAGGTATCGGCTGGTATTTTTAGAACCGGGAAGCGGGAAGTTATATTGAATCCTCAC
Organism: Polydrusus pterygomalis; assembly: GCA_963969555.1. NCBI lineage: Eukaryota > Metazoa > Arthropoda > Insecta > Coleoptera > Curculionidae > Polydrusus > Polydrusus pterygomalis. Next base: position 81,399,514 of record OZ018375.1, read on the forward strand.
GCACAAATGCATATTTTTACGAAATACAAACCTACTTTTTATGGAAAGAGGAAGAACGGGATTTTTTATTAGAGTTTTGACCACGAAATTTTTTACATGTCAAGTTCTGAGGTTGTTCATGACTAGACAGGCGAGATTTTTAAAAGTATGATAAATATTATCAAATTTTCAAAGTCCAAAAATAAGGGGTTAAGTCGGCTTCCACTTAACTAGGCGCACGTGACCTCCTGAATCAAATCAGTTGAATCGGAGGTTCAAAAATGTTTCTAAATATAAAAACCAATATGGCGGCATATGGACAGCTGATTTTCCATAAAATTGAATATTAATAGGTTAACAATTAATTTGAAACTATCAGTCATAATAAAAATGACATAATAACAGTGACGGGTCTCGTTCCAAAATTAATTTCCCAGGGGTGCGTTCGTGTTGTTGTACACGGTTGACAAAATAGTTTTATATTTCAAAAAATTTAATAACTAAATTGATGGAAAATTAGATAAACAATATACCTACAGTAAAACCTCTGACTAGCGACCACCCTTGGGAATCAAATGTTGGTCCGTAAATAGGGGTGATTGTTTAATAAATAAAAATAGAACATCAGAATCTGTCTGCATTTTACATTGTATATAATTTTGAATATTTTTGTGTACATTTATTTTAAGTAAACTGATCTATATATCTATATTATTGCGAATTTAGATGAAAAAATTAAACTCGCTTCCTTTATAAAACCAGTAGATGAGCCAGCATGTAATACTATGTAACGTTTTCCCGAACCACAACCTTTTTTTCGTTTTACTGATTTCACTGAGTCGTCTTGCCATGATTTAGACCCACTTCCATTCGAAAATACCCAAGTTTCATCTAAAAAAACTGCTTTTCTAAACTTTGATTCCTAATTTTCAACATATTTTTTCAGAAACTTTACTCGTTCGCTTGCAATTCTTGGTAGTTCGCATAAATATCTTCTGTTGCAGTCCTTTCTATAACGAAATCATAAGCTTTTAATGAGCGCTGACAATGACCTGAGACCTATTTCCAAAACACCTCGTTCCTTCAAAGCATTTTTCAGAGCTGAAAGCGTTATATCGACTTGTGATGCATATAAGTCGTATATAACATTCCTTACATCCATTTTTTTACCTTCCTGTAAAGTTTTAATCTTCGTTTTCCTTGATCGTCGTTGTGTTTTCTTCATTGGTATATTTCTACTACTTTCATGAACAATCCTTTGTATTGATCTTAAACTTATTTTTAGTGCTTCCAAGGGCGGATCCAGGGAGAAGTTTCGGGGGGGGCACTATTTAGTTGAATTATACAAGAGGTTAGACAACGTGTAGGGTGAATAGCACCGCAGGCGATTTTTTTTGGGACCACGCCGAAATGTCATAAGAATGCATGGGTGGGCACTATTTATGTTGTAGGGAGGTATTTCGGCGCATCGACGAATGCATGAATGCAATCGATCAGTCATATTTCTTCTGTATTTCTTCGGTTCTTAGGGCGCTCGGGGGAGGCACTTGCCCCTAGTGCCCCCCCCCTGGATCCGCCCTTGAGTGCTTCCGATATTTTCTCTTTAATAGACTTGGGATTGAATAACTCGCCGGTTTCAGTAGCCTTTTCTTCTTCATTTTTAAAATAATCTATTAAATTGAGAACCATTTCTTTTGCCTGGGGATGCAGAAAACCTGCAAACCGATTTGTACTCGACATTTTATGTCACAATATTTTTAATGACACATTTGTCAAAACTAGGGAGCTTATTTACGACATAATATAATACGGTAGTGTTCTTCGAAACATTTTGATAATTACTGAAAATTAGATGTGCTTCTCTCTCAGATTCATAAATAACCAATAGGTTTATCGCGTTTATATTACGGATATCTTTATAATGCCGTTTTAACCTTGGTTTGAGCAAGACAACACTATTTAAGTTTCTCTATGATAAGTTCATAACGCGCCTAGTTCAGTGGAAGCCGACTATAGTATGTATTTTCTACTTTGTGCATTATGTTTTTATCTGCTACATGAAAGCATGACCCAATAGTTAAAGTTTGAGAATACGAGGCTTTTGAAAAATCTAGAAGAACTAACGCACTGTCAAATGTTTTATCAGCTGCTGTCAGTGATCCTAACAAAAGCGACAGCTGTACCAGAGGCCTTTCTAAAGCCACATTAGCTATATTTTATTGTTGACACAGTATTGAAATAAGTTACCATACCAGATTCTGTCAAAAATTTTGGAAAGCATGGGCAATATACTATATATATATGTTACGGGTAAAGTTAGATAAGCGAGTAAACCTAGGTTTACCCGGGTAAACTCAGGCAACCAGTTTGTTCGTTGTTACCCAGAGCATTTTTTTTAATTCAATTTTTTCAACTAATATTAGTAGCAATAAACAAACCAGTTGTCTTGGGTATTACGCAGTTTACCCGGGTAAACCTAGCTTTACTCGCTTATCTAACTTTACCCGTAACATATATATTATGATTCTAAGATCATTATTAGTCTTGGTTTAGTAACAGAAATTTTTCATTGATCTGGAAAATAGTTAGCGTCTAGACAACAGTTGATAATATGTGTGACATATTGATCAACGTGGGACTGCAATATTCTAACCTTGTTATTACCATCCCCACTAGAAGCATTGGAAGTTATCGAGTAAATTATTTTGTGAATATCTGGTATTTCAGTCATTCTAAAAGAGAAAATTAGTTCATTATTAAATATTCTATCATTGTATTTAGTGTATTATAGGGCTGCGGTCTGAAGACGAAGCAAATACCTACCAAAAAATTGTATGGGATAAGATATCCGGAATGTTACAATCTTATATTAAAAGGTCTTAAGGAGTTCCAGTTTTCTTGGAATTACTTTCTGCACAAATAGAATCAAGGTACTGTCTTTTTTTTTCATTTTAACTATAGAAAGTAACGTTTCTTAAACATTTATTACGTTCCCAATCATCAACGGTCCGAGTTAGGTGTAAACCAGGGTGCTCTAAGTTTAGCAATTCCAGGCTTCTTGTAAGGGCTTGCGTAAATTAAGAATGGTATATCATTAAGTGACCGAAGATCAAAAAGAAATGAGTTAAAGTTAAAATGTTTGGAACTTCTTATACTTATATAGGTACTTAATAATTTTTAGTTTTTTTTTTTATTTTGAAACAACAATATACAAAAAGATGATTAGAAACATCCACCAAGGACACAGTTCCAGAATTAAACAACAAAGTATCGTTGGTGACAAAAATACTATCCACAAGGGTATTTGCCTGCCTGCTAATAGATTGGTTAATAATCTGCACAAATTTAAAGTTCAAAGAATGAAGTGAGAAGAAAGAATTCACAGGGTGTTCTATTAAAAAAAAAAACAGAGTGATTTGTAAGAGTTTTGATAGAAAATTCATCGGGATCATTACCACTGAATAGAGAATCATTCGTTACGCATACACACCAAAGTTAGTCAAGTACCCAACCCCAAGATCAAAATATTTTCACAGCATAATTTTGTTGGACCTTAAAGGGTCACCAACCGTCCTTACAAAGTTGAACTGTGAGAGAAAAATGTAAATAAATACGTCAAAGTAAAGCACGGTCTAACGAAAATTATTTATTAAATATCTGTTTAAAATGCTTAAAGTTAATGGAGAATACTATACTTGCTTCGGTTATTAATTTTAATTGATATATTGTATAAAGTTATATATAATTAAACTAAGTATAAAAAAATTTAAATTTTATGCAGTTAATGATCGCGAAGGAAAATAAATGAATGAATAAATAAATTTATACATATTATACAAGTGTACGTACAGAGTGACTTGTTGAAGAACTGGACATACAGATGCATTAAATAATCACTGTTTCCACTTGCGTATTGCATAAATTTACTCAAAAACCACTAGAATGCTATAATAGATTTTATTATTTTTTAAAATCATTTTTGTAACCGCTCGCTGAGATAAACATTTAAATAAAAATAGTTTAAAAAAACTAAAAAACACGCTTTAATAATTAATCAGACTAAAAAGCGGAAAATAAATATAGTTTTAAATAATTCTTGAAATTCTTAATATAGGCAGAAAATAATAATGAACGATAAACATTAGTATTATTGTGAAAAAAGCGTGGGGCGCTTTGTGATATATTTTTCGTATATAAAGCACCCCTCGCTTTTTTTTCACAATAATACTAATGTTTATCGTTCATTATTATTTTCTGACTATATTAAGAATTTCAAGAATTATTTTAAACTATATTTATTTTCCGCTTTTTAGTCTGATTAATTATTAAAGCGTGTTTTTTAGTTTTTTTAAACTATTTTAATTTTTTAGTTTGACTTATTGTTAAGAAAAAAAAAATTTGAGCAGATTGAGCTAGGTTAGTAGATTATTGTATTGTCAGCGGTTCTTGATAAGTCTACATAATTAAAATTAAATCTGACCGTTTAACGTGTGTCAAAATCAGGTTCAAAGAAGTCGGTTACAAACAAACCCGAACAAATCCGAACAAACCCCATCGTTTATGTTGAATTATAAGAAAAGAACGATATTTGCAAATTTTTGAAAACTCTGACATATTGACAGTTGAATGATGAAAGAATTTTGGACTTCCATTGTCTTTATTTGTTTAAATCACAACGTTTCAACTGGTAAGTATCTCCAGTCGTCTTCAGGTGAATACTGACATATGACATATTGACAGTTGTCAAATTTTGACAAGAGAATTTTTTGAGTATTTTTTTCAACTTTCCACCGTCAATATACATACGACTTTATAGTTTTTTCATTAATATAATTTTTTTTAAACAATTATGACATATTGACAGCTGTCAAATTTTGACAGGAGAATTTTTTGCTTATTTTTCCCAAAGTCTCCGCATCGAATACTATATGACCCCATAATTTGTTTCGTCAAAATCGCATCTTCGTTTTATACTTGACAGCTGTCAAAATTTGACAGGAGAATTTTTTGCGTATTAGATTATTGTATTGTCAGTGGTTCTTGATAAGTCTACAAAATTTAAATTAAATCTGACCCTTTAAAGTGAGTCAAAATCGGGTTCAAAAAAGAAGTCGGTTACAAACATACATACATACACTGAGAAAAACCCGCCAACTAAATTACTTAGTTGATTTTTTTTTAGTTGTAGCTACTAAAAATGTCCGCAGACTTAGTTACCATAATACCGCAAAGCTATTTACAGGGACTAACAAATATATTTTTTGCCCTCCACTTACAATTACTAATCGATTTAGTAGGCTGTACGCCGAAAATTGATTTGGTAGACTTGCGGTAAATACATTCTTTGTTGTGATAACTAACAAGGGCGTAAGATTTTGTTATACTTGTGACAACTAAAAAAAATATATTTTAAATAATGCCTTAAGTTGTCGTAACGAAAAATATGGTAGCCATTACTAAATATTTAGTTAATTTACCCGATCGCGCACGCGATCATTGGTCATCAACGCGGTAACAATCATTTCGTCTCCGTGCTTCAGGTGCTTCTTGCCGCGGTGTGTGTGTGTGTATCTATTAGTGTTATTTATTTATTATAGTTTATAGTGATGTATTACAGACTTTTATTGTTAGAATGGGTGCTTCAAACCCATCTAGTTGCATTTGAAGGTAAAGTTGTGTTGTGTTATAGGATTTATCCATGTTATTTATTTAATAAAAATTTTAAAAACTGAAAAAATTATTTTTTGTATTTTAAGTTGAAGAGAAAACAAACTTTTTGCTTTAGGGAAGTAATTACCTACCTCAACTAGAAAGCCTTAAAAATAATTCAATCTATCTGAAATGAAATTTCATCTACAAGCTATCACGGAAGGCTTCACGAGTGAGATCAGTTATTGTAATCATCCCTCGATTTATGTATCACTTATGGATTGAAATATTTTTAATTAATCTTATATTAACAACCATAAATCTGTGTGTAGCATCGTGGGATAGTTGAATTTAAATATTCTGACGTGTAGATATATTGAATAAGTTACTCCCAGAAACAAAGACACATTTTGATCAACTATAGTTAAACAGTAAACAGCCAAGTTAAAGTGTTTTATTTGGTATTTACTGTTGCACACACCTTCAGTTTCCTTAGGCCGTATAAAAGGGCTTTTTAACATCAGCTCAACTGAACCTTTACTGGTACTTAAAGTTTCTTATAAAAATCACATTGCAGTTAAATTAAATATTGTTTCTGTTTAAAACTGGCAGCAATATATTTTAGACGAAAAGCTTCAACATCTCTAAAATGGTTTTATTGGTGGTTACAGAAAAGCTCCAGCAAACTACGCTTTGCTGCTTTGAGTTGTTTCTGCTGTATACCGAGCTTTTCGGTTGCGATACACACATGCAATTACAGTGGATTTTATCTACAAGTTGTATGTGCAGCCGTAACAAATATTTTTCTAATGCAGCATAGAACTCTTGTTAAATAGGGGACAGCGAAATACTTTTTGCTGTGGTGACTAGAGTAAGCTTTTCGTTGCTGCCAGTTCCAAACAAAAACCGTATTTGACGACAATGTGATTTTTATGGGAAGGTTCAAGTTAAAGGTTCACTTGAGCTACTGTTAAGATGCCCTTATATAATAAGGCCTTAGGGGACTGAAGGTGCGTGCAATCGTTGCCAAATAAAAAAAAACTTTGTGGTTACTTTTTAACTAATATTTTTATTTGTATTTACTAAACACCCAATTTGGGTTAACTACATAATTTAGTTACTATTATATAATTTATTAGTAACGTTAACATCTACGCTTAGTTCCTGCAACTAAATGATATAATAGCTTTAACAAACCACCTACTTGTAACGAATATATTTATTAGCTGTGCTAACTCAGTTTTTTTAGTAACTGTAACTAAGACCATTTAGTAAACCCAACAACATAAGTTCGTTATCTACTAAATCCTATAGTTGTAGTTACTAATCTATTCCAGCAAACTTGATTTAGTTGTTATAAGTCATCCACCTTGCTGTCCCCTATTGTAACGAAAAATTTTGCTGTGGTAACTAAATTTTTAGTAATGGCTACAAATTATTTTCCTCAGTGTACACACAAACATATAGGTGAAGCTAATAAAAGCGTGTTAAATAGACGCAAGTGTTCGGCAGTACAAATTTCGTATAGATAAAGGGTCAAACGTTGTTTGCCATGTAAAATATTTTTTATTGAGTCTTTTGGTTCGAAGAATATAAGCCCTAAAGGTAGATATTAGCATCAATTACATCAAAAGGTATTTATTAAATGGACCAAAAAGGGTATTTATTTTGTTAAAAATTTATGATTAAGTGGTACTACATGAAAAATAGTTATCGGACAGCATCCGAAATGGTCTCTGCAATGTTTTTTGACAGATGTATTCCAAACAAAACAATAATCCCGAATAGTGTTCCTTATTTTAAAAGTAAAAGTAGGAAGGTACTGTAAATAATAATTGCACCTTTTCGAGCAAACTCGATGGTAGAGCACCAAGAAAATCGCTGGATTTAGAACTTTTACTTCATGTTGACAAATGATGGAATTAATACCAGGCTACTTGGAAAAACTCTAGGAAAGCATCACTCCACAGTACCTACTGAACAAATTCCATAAGTATCTATTAATACCATGCGAGCAAAAATTATTTGCATCAAAGGGGGCCTTGCATCTAAGGACGTAATGCTTAGCCGTAGACCTTAATACCTTTTGGGTGTCAGTAACTACCTGAATTAACAATCAATCAGTTATTCCGTCATCTTTGACAGTCGTTACAAGTAATTTGATTCATCGCTAATTTTTCCAATTTCTTGAACAATTCACACAATGGGCTTTACGGAACAGCAAAAAACATTCATGGTTGAACAGTATTTTCGAAACGGGGTTAGAGTAAATGGTGAGTGGCAATAAAATCCGGGTTTGTGCATGGACGATTTTCACGAACATTTTCCTAACGTTGCTTTTATTGCTGGGGATTTTTATCATTGCCTGAAAAGAACCGTGGCTGTGTTTAGGGAAACAGGTTCTATACAATACAAAAAAGAAGCAGGTAGACCATCTGTAAGAATAGAAGAACTTGTTGCAAACGCTCGTGAAATAATGCAAAATACGCCAGCAAGTTGTTTAAGACGCCTGTCCCAAGAAGTGGGAAGATCTTATGGAACATGCAGGAATATTCTTAAGAAGCAGCTAAATTTATTTCCTTATAAAGTGCAAGTCTTCCAAGAAATACAAGCCGCAGATTTTGAAAGACGCAGGAATTACTCTCAATGGTTTACCCAAAATTTATTGAAAAGAAATGATTTATTAGACCTGACATTTCTTTCGGATGAAGCCTGGTTCCACCTCTCCGGTTATGTGAATTCTCAGAATACACGCATGTGGAGTAGTGAAAATCTCCATTTTTTTGTAGAGTCCACATTGCACCCTCAAAAAATTGGTGTCTGGTTAGCTGTTTCCCGAAGAAGAATTGTTGATCTTATTTTTTCCTTGACACAGTTACAGCACAGCGGTATAGAGACAAGTTTTGAATCCATTTGTGGAGCAATTACTTGACGACGAACTACGTTTTGGATATTTTCAACAGAACGGTGCAACCGCCTATACAGCCGCTGAAGCTATTAACTACTTATGCCATTTTTTCGACGACTTGACGAAATTGATCAGTTTTCGATCAGACATTGAATTCCCACCTATATCACCTTGTTTAACGGTTATGGATTACTTCGTTTTTCATCATTTAAAGAACACTATTTTTAAAACACCAGTTGCAAATTTAGAACAATTATTACAAGAAAGGATTATCCAAGAATGTGGTAACATTTCTACAGAGATGCTGGTCAACACTTTCGAAAATATGAAGAGACGTGTGAGTTTATGCTTGGAGCATGGCGGTGGCCAATATCAGCAATTTATGTAATTATTTTTCTTTTTCTTTCTGTATATTTTTACTTTGTTAATTTTGTACACAACAAAAATAAGTTTGTACTTGTCTACTTATTTTATTACTCATTAGTTTAATATATCATGTCATAATATAAATTTGACCAAATTTTAACCTAGATTTGGTTAGATATATCGTCCCCATATCATTGTGATCGTAACCAAGCCCTAAGTTTTTTAATCCAAGCCCTATTTGATGCAAATAATTTTTGCTCGCACGGTATAAACAAATACTCAATACCCTCAAAAGGTAAATGCTTGCATGGGGGGCATATTCGGACACAAAACTTTTTTCTTGGAACAACATTTAAGATAGAAATTTTTTTTTGGAATTTTTACAAAATAAAATTGGACAGATTTATACCTATTACTAAGATTGTAATATTATCATTAATTCATCAATTAAAATTAAGACCAATAGCGTGATCTCGAAGCCTTTTTTAAAATTTGATGGAGGTAAATTAAACAAATCAATATTTTGATATAAAGCATTATAAAGTGTGGTTAAGCGATTTATGGGAGAATGTTTACCTGAATTTGTTCTATAAAAGCAGAATATGAGTACGCTGACAAGGGACAACTTCAGCGTCACTCTCAGCTTTCAAAACAAGCTAACACCAAGTTTTTGGGACATTTAATTGATGACTGTCTGAGGTTTGACTCTCATATATTGGGACTTGCTCGCAATGTGGCTTCGGGATGCGCAGTGCGATTAACATCGATGGAGGTTGGAGCCACCTTGGCTAAGAGGGTCTACCATTCACTGGTGGAGTCACACTTGCGATATGGAATTGCGTTCTGGGGGAATACGTGTAACTACCTGCTGAACTCAGTGTTTATTTTGCAAAAGCGTGCTGTAAGATGTCTTTGTGGTGCGTATGGCAGAGAGTCATGCAGACCGTTACTTATTCTAAGAAAATTTTAACTTTGCCATGCCTGTCTATTCTTAAAACTGTCAGCATGATATGCAAGCATAGGGATACTTTGCCGGTGCCTGACCACTCTCATGATACTTACTAGAAGATCAAAAAACCTGTACCTGCCCATACCGTCTTCTGCCCTTATTAGAAATTCTATAATTTACGAAAGCCGTAAATTTTTTAACCATTTTCCTGAGCAATTAAGAAACATGCCTACCCTAAAATTTTTTAAACGAACTATAAAGGAACTACTGGTGGGTAGAGCCTATTACGAGGTGGTTGAGTATTACAACGACGCCTTTTAACTGAGTAGTTCCGGCCAGCATTTCGTCATCTTGTTTTGTTGAGTTTGTCTTTGTACTGTTTACTATGTTTGTAGTTTTCCTATTTACATATATATCTTTGACGATGTATACCTTAAGGAAAAAATAATTATTTTTATTTCTTTTAATTTGTGTATTCGTAGTATATTACTTGTATTTATTTTTAGCTTTGTTAATAAGAATGATTATTCTTCAAAACAATAAAGCATATTTTGATTTGATTTTGATTTCACGATCTCGGCGAAACACCTGATAATTACTACTGAATAATTCAGTATCCAACACTATTTAACTAAGGTTCTGTCAAAAACACAATTTCGTAGTCTCTAGAGACAGCAAATTAAGTCTGAAGTCTTGGGTTTTTGTTCTTAAACCTCTTACGTTTTGCAGCATCGCGATTCTTCGGGGAAAGGTGTTCATTAACAAATATTTGATTATTTCCCTCGCCCATAGATAACAGTTGTCCAATATTTAAACCTAGTTTAATTTTTGCTGCCTGCAATACCTCATCTCTGATTCTTTGAGATGAGTATTTACAACTATATTTTTAGGTGAACTGAGCTTAAATGAACGAACTCTGTGAGCATTTTCTATCATGCTTGCCGCACAAGGCAAACCCAGAAAATTATGAAGTATTTCCACAACGCTGGACAAGTGGACAACTCCTCATTCTTCCGCTCTGGAAAGCTCTGCAATTCGACATTATTGATCCTTGACAGTTGTTCCAGATCACTGACTTTATTGGAAAGCAATTTTACATTATTTTTAAGAGATTCATTTTTCGCCTTGATTATCTGCATTTACCTGACCAGTCCATCCCACTTTTTGATGGATTTTTTAAAATCGGACACCTTATTCGAACAAAACGTCACAGAGGCTAGCAAATCATGCTGTCAGTCCTTGAATGACTTCATTTCAAACTTCATATCTCGCATAAAATTCAGTATCTCTGCAGGTCTTGCATATTTCCGTCATTTTTCACTATATTTAGGAGATAAGAAAATGGGAAAGAAAGAAAAACTAAAAGTCTTCCTCCACAAAATTTAATAGAATAAAATTCTTCAAGAGTATCTACATGTTTCGAACGTAGAAACGTTCATCATCAGGAGACAGAAAATATATTGGGTGCTGATGGTTTTAGCAGAGGAGAAAGTGGTGTAGAACCTTAATGGAGTTTGTATGGAATTAAAACTTGAAGTGTAGGAGAGACATAATATGAAGGAAATTGATGAAAATTAAAACATTTTGATTATGTAAAAAGTCAGTAAAGAGTGTCTAAACTAACCAAATAAACTGGGGAAGAAAAAATAAACTTTCTAAAAAGAATAAGGTGTCCAAAATTATTTAAAAATTTTTAAAAACTTTTTATAAAACATCTTTAGGTGTATGTCTGTAAGACATTGTAAGGGAAAATTAGTCAAATAATGAAGATATCACAATAGAATTGAATTCCAACAAAAGTGTTTTGTGGGGTACTCCATTATTTTGACTAATTTTACCCTTACAATGTCTTACAGACATACCACCTAAAGATGTTTTATAAGAAGATTTTAAAAATTTTTAAATAATCTTTGACACCTTCTTTTTAGAAAGGTTTTTTCTTCTTCCCCAGTTTATTTGATTAGTTTAGACCCCCTTTACTGACTTCTCACATAATCAGTATCTTTTCATTTTCATCAATTTCCTTCATATTATGTCTCTTCTACACTTCAAGTTTTAATTCCATACAAGCTCCATTAAGGTTCTACACCACTTTCTCTTCTGCTAAAACCATCAGCACCAAATATATTTTCTGTCTCCTGAGGATGAACGTTTCTACGTTCGAAACATGTAGAGATCCCTGAAGAATTTTATTTTATTAAATTTTGTGGAGGAAGACTTTTAGTTTTTCTTTCTTTCCCATACTTTTAACTCCACTTTAAGCATGGACTACTTCTTCAAGATAAAAAAATATTTAGGCTATTGAAATCACTGTTTATGAACTTTTTTACGTTTATTAGGCTTGTAGAGAAATAATTAATTATTAACTTGTATAAACCACGTATTTACACGATAATATACGAGCTCGAGATATATAATCCGAACACGCCGAACAACAACAATGATGTTCGGTAAGTTATATCGTTTAGTTGACTGAATAATAAACTAACAGCACAACTTTGTTCTCAAGTATAAAAAAAAGAACTACCTGGCAGTTAAAAAAAACACCACGCGCCAAAAAATCTTCGCCCCCAGTCCTGAATTACTTCCAACGTCACTGGTGTATCTTTTTAATTCATTCATTAGTTTTCACTGCTCGGTTTGGGAAAATAATCTATTTATTGTGTGTCTGTCTAATTCGGCAAATCATTTAAAATGAATTTGTTTTTTAATATTACAGGAACAGGTATCAGCCCACCACAAAAAATGAAATGTCTAGACGGTTAAGATTGCTGGTCGATGATTATATTTTAAATTGCTTATTTGGGCTGCATTAAGCAAGTGTCTGCAATTCAAAACAATAAAAGATATTAATTATTATAATATATGATTAATGACTATCAATTTGTGAACCATCGTGATTTATTTTGCAGTGATACGTTAACAAAATGGTTTTTGTATCGTAATATTATAATGATTTGAAGGCTGCGGCAAATTTTTGTAGGTCAAATTTTGGTAAAAAAGATAATAAACTTCCTTATGTCACAAAGAAAATAGATCGAAACCTCAAAAAAATATAAAATTCGTTGTGGCGGTGGACATAACTGTTCGTCCAAAACGGCCAGCGTGAGACGAAAACCCGACCCGAAGAATCCGGCGGAGCTTGCAAAAAAATGTTTTAAACAATCAATTTCTTTATTTTTCTATACAGGGTGAGTCGGGAGGAACGGACCAAATTTCACGTGTATTATACACGCGAAAACAATGTAAAAAACCCATAATGTTCTTATCCGATATTCATTTGTTTTCAAGTTATAGCGAAATATCAAATTTTTTTCGACGTTCCACTTTTATCAAAATTTTCACATAATTATTAGAGACATTAGAGTATGCCATGCTCAAGACTCTAAACCATTTGACATCTATGTTGTCTTGACAATGTGTCTGGTGTTTGTGTATTGTGGCAGTAATTAAACGTTTATTTTCAAGTTTGAGTGATTAAAGTGTTACAAAATGCCGAATACTTATTCAGAATATGCAAATATGGTATTTATTTATGGTTTCTGTAATGGAAGTGCTACAGCTGCTGTTGAAGAATATCGTCAATGGTATCCACATCACAGACATCCGACTAGAAACGTGTTTATCAGAGTTTTTAACAATTTGTGCGAGAATGGTAAGCTTTCCAGTGCCAACATTACATCTGAACGAGCTACTCGACAAGGTTTAGGAGAAGTAGAAAATATTCTGGATTTAGTTGAAGAAAATGCAACGACCAGCTCACGAAGAATTGCTACTGAATTGGACATTCCACAAAAAAGAGTATTAAACATACTCCACCAGCAAGGCTTATATCCATACCATGTACGGAGAGTACAACACCTAAAACCGGAAGATTATACTAAACGTATTGAATTTTGTCGGTGGATAAATAATCATCGTGTTGTATCGCGTATACTTTTTACAGAGGAAGCAACAGTCACCCGTGACGGTATTAATAATACTCGTAACTCTCATGTATGGTCAATCGAAAATCCCCACGCAACAGTTGAAAGTAATTTTCAACATAAGTTTTCGGTTAACGTGTGGTGTGGTATGCTCGATAGCTATTTAATTGGCCCTTTCATTTTGGAAAATCGCCTCACAGGAGACAACTACCTACATTTTTGAGTGACAAGGACTGCTAGAGGATGTTCCTGTAAATATCAGAAAGCAAATGTATTACCAGCACGATGAAACTCCTGCACATTTTGCTCGTCAGGTCAAGCAACATTTAGACGAAACATTTCCAGGGCGTTGGATTGATCGCGGTGGTCCTATTAATTGGCCTCCAAGATCTCCAGACCTCACAGCACTAGATTATTGTTTATGGGGCTGGTTTAAAAATGAAGTGTACAAAGAAAAAGTGGCCACTCGGGATGCACTAATTCGACATATTAGAAATACTGCAGCCAATTTTAAAGAAGAAAGACATGAAGCATAAAATGTTTAGAAGTCAATGGCGGTATTTTTGAACATTTATTAAAATAATGCTATGATTAGGAAACCGTTAATATATGAACTTTTTTTTATTTGGTATCACGCTATAACTTGAAAACAAATGATTATTGAATAAGAACGTATGGGTTTTTCAAATTGTTTTTGCGTGTATATTGCGTTCCTAAAGTTTGGTCCGTTTCTCCCGACTCACCCTGTATAGCTACCTCTATACCGGGAAGAACCACCAGGCTGGTCATGGGAAGTCCCATGTAAATTGTGCTGCACCAAATATTGGCTCCCCTATTAATTTTACATCAAAATTGTATAAGACTTTTAAAGGTCTGACTATGAGACTCGCATACCAAACTTTATTATTTTCTAATAAGCCAATTAAAAGTTATTTAAAAAAAACTTCGTGTATAATTATTTAAAATAAAATACGGTTCGTATGATACCTCAATGAACCCACCAGTAATGTCAAATGTCAACTAGACGTTTTATTTTTTGTTAGTTTCAACATGTTTTACAGAACATTCGAGAAAAAATAACAATGAGCCTAATGAATAAATATGTAGCAATTGCTTTTTCTTATAAAATCGAAGTAATTTCTTGAAAGCCAATGAACAAAAACTAAAGTAATTGCTTTTGCGTCCAGCAATTGCTTAAAAGTGCAGGAATTGCTTCTAGTCAATGCTTTTTCTTAAGAAATAGAAGCAATTGAAGGGCTCGGTGAAAAAACCGGTGAACTCCATTTTTTATAATTCGTGGAAAATCAATAAAAACTTTCCAACATTGTCATTTGTCAAAATTTTCTGTAAAAAAAATGTAGATTTAAGAATTGGTATTGGGAAATGATTTAATACTAAACTGATAACAACATATTTTTTCTACACTTTAGAAAAAAATTTTGAAAGTCTTGGAGTTTACTGTTTCTTGCACCGAACCTCCAATAAATACACAAATAAAGCAACATTATTTCGTTCGACATTTATTTATTGTGAAACACCATTATTTTTTAAATGAAAGCAACTCTAGAAACAATAAGACCATAGAAAAGAAAACAAATAATGTGGTAAATATATAAAAAACACCATTTAACAAAGAAACCTGATCAACATAAATAAAACTAGAAATCTTCAGTTTCAACTTCGTCATTGTCACTGTCAGGTTGTTCTTGTTGTTGTTCTTCATTAGTATTTGCGACTCGGATTTGCTCGTAGTACCACTTATGTATTGGTGGTACATACTGATCTGCCAAAGACATGACATTTGCTATTTTTTTGGGGTTTATTTTAAGTGGAAATGTGTTGTACAGTTTGGTATTTAGAAATACTAAAACTGTGTTTTCTTAGTGGCAAATGATGAATACATTGTAAGACCTGTTGTGGTACTACACTGTATAATGTTTTTTCTTTTATATTCAATAAGGCGGTACTTGGAGTCAGTAAATCTTTCTTTTTGTTGGTTACTGATGAATTTTTTTAAAAATAGGTATAAACTAACATGCTATTCAGCTTGCTGTTGCTCGTGGCCTGATGCATTTGCCAATGTTGTTGGTGGCAAGAAACAGTCATCTTCTGGAGTTGACCGATTCTTGCACCTAAGTATTGGTGCAGTCAACTCCTTCGCCTATATATCTACAATAAGATTTGTCGGAGATGGCTGATTCTTCCACCAAAAGATGCGCAAACATTTCTTGTATAGGATGCATATCATAACTCAATTTGGGTAAAAAGTGGAGTTGATTGGTTTTTGCACCGAGCCTTCAATTGCTATCGTTTGCTTAAAATGTTTATTGCTTTTTCTAGTGTAGCGATCGCTTTCAACTTTTTACGGTAAGTCGACCCGTGCATCATTTGCTTGGTAGCCGTTAACTTTAGTTCTCCGCGACATACACGTGCTTTGCTCTTAATTTGTATCTTTAATTATGGCTGAATATATGATCATCGTCCATAAAAGAAAAATCTACAGTGTACGTAAGAATTGCAGATTTGATGATTTCAGAAAGTTATATCGAGTTGACTGCGAAAATGTTGGCAAATAATTTTTTTACTGATACTGGTAAAAAGCGAGGGGGTGCACAGTACTGTCGCCTTTAAATAAGATTAAAATCTTTCTGCGGAAATTGTCGGATCCGGGCATTCAAAATTCTGTAGGTGAAGAACTCGGTGTTCACCAAACTACTGTCTGTAATGAATGCAGTTTTGGAGAAGGCTAATATTTTTATTAAATTTCCTACAAGTGCTGAAGCTGTTGTGGAAGCTAAACGATTGTGGTCAGAGAGATTTCTTTATATTCCTTCAATTTGTAAACGAATATCAATTGCTTGTCTTTAATTTCTTCATCACTACTATCACTTTCCTCATTTTCACTGAAATCTGCCTTATCACAAATATAAGTTTCCTATTTTCCACAAAACCGTAACATATTACTATTGTACTAAATAAATAGACCAAACTGAATATGAAATCTATAATCTGAACAAGTGGATAAGCCACGTCTGAACTTGTGTTGAATAAGCATTTACTACAGAGGTGTAAAAAAAAACAGCAATTTCTTCAAAATTTTATTCATATCCAGATCTAGCAATTGCTTTTACTGATAGCCTTTGCTAGTCAAGAAATTGCTTTTACTAAAAAGTTTTTGCTTCAAGTAATTGCTTAATTTTTATTCATTAGGCTTATTGAATAAGTGTTACTACTTGAAAAATATTTCTCGGAGAGTATTTCAAATGCTCTCTGCTATATTTCATGACAGACCCATTCCAAGCAAAGCAACAGTCCTAAATATTGTACTTAGTTTTGAGAGTAAAGGTACTGTAATTTATAAATGTCACTGCTTAGATTAAAATAATTATATATTCGATGGTAGAGCACAAAAAAAGATTGCAGATTTATAACTTTAATTCCATGTAGGGGAGAGGGAGGCAAGAGTGAACACTTAAAAGCTTTAAAATTTTTTTTTATTATAAGGCAGAACTTGAAATAAACTTGCTTAGCATAGAACAATCTTTGGTAAACCAGTAACACAAAAATATATGTATAAATGCTTTAAAAACTATTAATAGTAATAATACAAAAATATTTTGAAAACAGCAAAAGTTTACTCTTGCCCCTCTGGTATGAGGCAAGAGCAAACAACAAGAAAATCCTAGGTAGGACGACAAAATCACAAATAAAAACTTCATCAAAAGGTTCAACGTCTGTACAGTCTTCATGTGACCATAAACCACAGGTGACACACCGAATCCAATTCTCATTTGACTGACTATATTTATCGCTACAATAAATACATTCGGAATAATCCTTTTTATCAGTTATTTTTATTTTCTTTACTACTTTATTTTTTGTTTTTATACCAGATACACCATCAGCTGCTTTTCCATTACATACATTTATTTCATCCTCTGTATCACTTATTATTTGTTTGTTAACCGTTTTATTTTTTGTTTTTATATCCGTTATTAAAGGGCCCATGTCATATTATGTGATTCGTTTTCCTGCATGGTTTGTCATCCAAATGTCCATTTCGGAATTGAAATAGGACTTAAAAGGACCAAACACTGTAAGGTCAAGCGGGGCAAGAGTGAACACATGTGTTCGCTTTTGCCCCAAAAAACAAAAAATTTTAATAAGCGAGTCCTTTTAACAACGCGCCACTGGCGACGTTATATACCAATATGAATTTATAGGTTAGGTTTTAAAGATTTCGTGAAAAAATAGTAGGAAGCCAAAATGAACTACCACAATTAAGCGATTAAACGATCTAAATTATCAAATAATTGTTACATGGTATACTATTAAAAATTAATTTACCTTATTTTCGGCTTATTTTCTTGGTAAATTCAAACCAAAGTTGCACAGGGAACTGAAAGCACATGGTTTGCACTACTGTGACCATTGGCAGTGAAAAAATTATCAATTAGAAATGTTATTGCATTGTCTACTCTTGCCCACCTGTTTACTCTTGACTCCCTCTCCCCTAGAAGAAAATAATGGCAGCAGCACTAGGTTTCTTGGCCAAACTTTAGGAAAGCATTACTCTACAGTAGTGTGCAAATTATATAAGTACCGTGCGAGCAAAAATTATTTGCATCAAAGACGACTTGGATTAAAAAACGTAGGGCTTGGTTTAGATCACAATGATATGGGGACGATATATCTAACCAAATCTAGGTTAAAATGTTGTCAAATTCATATTATGACCTGATATGCCAAACTAATAAATAGGTAATAAAATAAGTAAACAAATACAAATTTATTTTTGTTGTTTACAAAATTAACAAAGTAAGAATATACCGAAAGAAAAAGAAAAATAATTACATAAATTGCTGAAATTGGCCACCATCATGCTCCAAGCATAAATTCACACGTCTCTTCATATTTTTGAAAGTGTTGACCAGCATCTCTGGAGAAATGTTACCACAGTCTTGGATAATTCTTTCTTGTAATTGTTCTAAATTTGCAAGTGTTGTTTTAAAAATAGTGTTCTTTAAATGAGGAAAAACGAAATAATCAATAACCGTTAAACAAGGTGATCTAGGTGGAAATTCAACGTCGGATCGAAAACTGATCAATCTGTCGGCGGAAAATAACATAACCGGAGAGGTGGAACCAGGCTTCATCCGAAAAAAATGTCAGGTCTAATAAATAAATCATTTCTTTCCAATAACTTTTGGGTAAACCATTGAGCGTAATTCCTGCGTCTTTCAAAATCTGCGGCTTGTATTTCTTGGAATACTTGCACTTTATAAGGAAATAAATTTAGCTCAAGAATAGTCCTGCATGTTCCATGAGATCTTCCCACTTCTTGGAACAGGCGTCTTATACAATTTGTTGGCGTATTTTGCATTATTTCATGAACGTTTGCAACCAGTTCTTCTGTTCTTACAGATGGTCTCCCTGCTTTTTTTTTGTGTTGTATAGAACCTGTTTCCCTAAACACAGCCACGGTTCTTGTCATGCAATAATAAAAATTCCCAGCAATAAAAGCAACGTTATAGGAAAATGTTCGTGAAAATCGTCCATGCACAAACCCGGATTGTATTGACACTCACCATTAATTTACTCTAACCCCGTTTCGAAAATACGCTTCAACAATGAATGTTTTGTGCTGTTCCCTAAAGCCCATTGTGTCAATTGTTCAAGAAATTGGAAAAATTAGCGATGAATCAAATTACTTGTAACGACTGTCAAAGATGACGGAATAACTGATTGATTATTAATTCAGGTAGTTACTGACCCCCAAAAGGTATTAAGCTCTACGGCTAAGCATTACGTCCTTAGATGCAAGGCCCTCTTTGATGCTATAATAATTTTTGCTCGTACGGTACATAATGTCAAGAATGAATTTTACTTTAGATTAGGGGTTTGTGATGACATGACTTATTCCATTGCCATTTCAAAAAATTCACAAGGTCGTTTAGGGGACCTGTTGTGCATTTATTAGATATGAATATTTTGAAAACTGACTAGGTATACCGGGTGTTTCTTAAAAGACGTTCACCCCTATAACTTTTATAAATTTATACATATTAAAATGAAATTTTGAGATTATGCATAAGAGATGAGTCTGCATTTATTGGCATAATTTTCAATTTGTTAGCACTTCCGGTTCGACCGGAAGTGACCTTGACTTTGATATTTTAAATGGGACATCTTGTATATTTTTACTTATTTGGGTTCAGCATAACATTATGAGTGAAATGACACCTCACTTGTCATTTTTTTACGTGGTATAACATTTTTATGTTTATTTTTTATTTTCAATCTAGAGTGCTACAAATTAATTAAATATGTTAATTTATAGTCAAGTAATATATGAAAATTAAAATTATGTCCTAAGAATTGATTTTCTAAGTTTCACAAGCGTTTAAAAAATGAAATTTTGTTTTCTTGACGTTTACTTTATTTTTTAAAATATAACAATGGTGGTTCACTAGAATATTTAAAACGAGCATTTTTTTTAACAATTTGATACCATACACTCCTACGCTATTTTAAAATTGACACTGAAAAGTTTGCCTTAAATCCCAATCGCAAATTTAAAAACTTTAAGCATTATTGCCGCCCTCTCTGTTCTAAAGAAATATAAAGGCGGCTTTGAAAAACAATGGAATGGTTTTTGAAAAGCAATATGGCTTTAATTTAAAGTTGTACAATACATACAATCTTGCGGCTTCAGAAGAATTTTTCTGATCACTCCAAAAATTAGGAGCATATCAGTTTGTTTATTTCTAGTAAAACTAACCGTTTTATCTGATTTACTATGTAAGTTTAATAAACGAATGACATTACAATTTTAATTTAAAACCATATTGCTTTTCAAAACCATTCCATTGTTTTTCAAAGCCGCCTTTATATTTCTTTAGAAAATACAGTGCGGCAATAATGCATAAGTAACGCTTTTAAATTTACGATTGGGACTTCAGGCAAATTTTTTCGTGTCAATTTTAAAATAGCATTGGAGTGTATGGTAACAAATTGTTAGAAAAAAATGCTCGTTTTAAATAACCTAGTGAACTACCATCGTTCCATTTGGAAAAATTGAGTAAACGCCAAGAAAACAAAATTTAATTTTTTAGACGCTTGTGAAACTTAGAAAGTCAATTGTTATGACATAATTTTAGTTTTCATATACTACTTGACTATAAATTAATTAATTTGTAGCACTCTAGATTGAAAACAAAAAACAAACCTAAAAATGTTATAACACGTCAAAAAATGACAAGTGAGGTGTCATTTTACTCAGAATGTTATGCTGAATCCCAATAAGTAAAAATATACAAGATGTCCCATTTAAAATACCAAAGTCAAGGTAATTTCCGGTCAAACCGGAAGTACTAACAAATTGGAAATTATGCCAATAAATGCAGACTCATCTCTTATGCATACTCTCAAGATTTCATTTTAATATCTATAAATACAGAAAAGTTATAGGGGTGAACGTCTTTTGAGAAACAACCGGTAGAGTAATTATTTTTTTCTTCAAACGTCAATAAACTTGACGTTTTTCTACTAATTTTTTGATGTTAAAGTTCTACTTTTTCGTCAGAAGGCGGTTGCTTTTGGCAACGGAAGAAAAAGTATTTACTTTTTCTTCCGTTGCCAATAGCAGCGGAAGTAAAAGGAGGACTGTGTTCTCATGACTAAATATATATTAAATACGTACAGGTAAATTCTGAGTCTGACATTTTAATTTGAAGTAAATGTAGTTTTAAAAAATTCTATTTTTAAAAGGATAAAAATTAAATAAAGTTACGCAATAATGAATGCTGACACTTGTCAAATCGAATGGCACGTCGCTATCAAACAATATAATAATAAATCCATAGTAACGCTAGCCCCTTCTCAAAACTTAAAATTTTTAAATAAAACAATTAAAACATTTTGTATCTTTGTGTTTTCATATTTAAACAACGTCTGAAGAAAAAAAAGTATGTTTTATTCGGAGTAAAAGCAACTTCTTATGACTCGTCCGTAATTGCCGGACTCACTTTGTTCGTCCGGCAAACCTACAGACTTGTCAGAAAAGTATCGCTTTTACTCCTAATAAAACAATATACTATTATACAAAATGTGTTTCATGCCACACACTAAAATACATAAATAAAAATTTGGAAACAAATTGATTACTTTAACGAAAAAGCCAGTAAATGACAGTAAAGCTTAAAAAATTACTTCACTCTTCCAAAAAATGTATGTATTGAAAATGGAAGATGGCATTTGACCAACAAAAGTCCATTAAAATATGCCGAGAATTCGTATTGTTAGCTTCCTGTTGAGTAACTTTTTTATATAATCTATTTTTAATTTATCTAATTTAGCAATTATTATTTATTTAACAGTTTTACTTAAAAGGAAACGACAAGGAAAAAAATTACTTGTCTGGAGTCTAGACACTTTAGATTCTTGCACGATGAATACTTTTTTTTTGTGTTATTTATTTTTTGTATCTTTTAAATACTTGAAAGTAGGGTTGGTGAATAAAGCTAAATTTAAGCAGTGTCGGCGGAGCAATCGGGGATATGAAAATAGCAAATAATATATTAATTAAATGTGTAAAAATTATAAATACTTATATCTGATAAAAACGGAGTATTCATGTGTTTGAGATTATGTTTGTATGTAGTAGGTAGGTATACCGGGTGTTTCTCAAAAGACGTTCACCCCTAAAACTTTTTTATATTTATAGATGTTAAAATGAAATTTTGAGATTATGCATAAGAGATCAGTTTGCATTTATTGGCATAATTTCCAAATTGTTAGCACTTCCGGTTTGACCGGAAGTGACCTTGACTTTGGTATTTTAAATGGGACATCTTGTATATTTTTACTTATTTGGGTTCAGCATAACATTATAAATAGATAATGACACCTCACTTGTCATTTTTTGACGTGTTATAACATTTTAATATTTATTTTTTATTTTCAATCTGGAGTGCTAAAAATTAATTCAATCTGTTAAGTTATAGTCAAGTAGGATATAAAAATTAAAATTATGTCATAATAATTGACTTTCTAAGTTTCACAAGCGTTTAAAAAAGGAAATTTTGTATTCATGACGTTTACTCAATTTTTGTAAATGGAACGATGGTGGTTCACTATGATATTTAAAACGAGTATTTTTGTTTCAACAATTTGCCTTAAATCCCAATCGCAAATTTAAAAGCGTTATGATGCATTATTGCCGCCCTCTCTTTTCTAAATAAATATAAAGGAGGCTTTGAAAAACAATGGAATGGTTTTGAAAAGCAATATGGCTTTAATTTAAAGTTGTAATGTCATTAGTTCATAATACATACAATACATACAATCTTGCGGCTTCAGAAGAATTTTTCTGGTCACTCCAAAAATTAGAAGCATATCAATTTGTTCATTTCTAGTAAAACTAACCATTTAATCTGATTTACAATGTAAGTTTAATAAACGAATGACATTACAATTTTAATTTAAAACCATATCTATTGGTTTTCAAAACCATTCCATTGTTTTTCAAAGCCGCCTTTATATTTCTTTAGAAAAGACAGGGCGGCAATAATGCATAACGCTTTTAAATTTGCGATTGGGACTTAAGGCAAATCTTTTCGTGTCAATTTTAAAATAGCATAGGAGTGTATGGTATCAAATTGTTGGAAAAAAATGCTTGTTTTAAATATCCTAGTGAACTCTACCATCGTTCCATTTGGAAAAATGGAGTAAACGTCAAGAAAACATAATTTCATTGTTTATACACTTGTGAAATGTAGAATAGTATATTAAAGTACGAGTTTCATAAGAAGCGGTTTTAGCGCCCGCGTCTATTTTAAAAAACGAGCCACGAAGTGGCGAGTTTTTTTATTGACACGGGCGCTAAAACGCCTTATGAAACATGTGCTTTATACATTTTTTTCTATCTCACCTTTTATAATCAAGAAAAATACATTTTAAAAATAAAATAAATCCTTCAAATTTTGTAAATTTTTATGTCTAAATTTTATCAGAGCCTCTGGACAAAAAAATTATTTTGCAAACTGTGATTTTTTAATTTATTGACCCATTTTCACCACGAGATTCTAAAGTTATTTTAGCGATATGAGATTTGAAATTGGACGGAATACGTTGTGTGATCCTTGTACATTCGGTAGATAGTACATATACAGAGCGTTCGAAAATTCGGGAGATTTTGCTACTTTTTTTCGAATTTCAAAAGACGTGATTTTACGTCACGGCATTGCAATTTAGTATAGGGAAGATGGAAAATTCAAATAAAGTTGAAGTTAAAATCGACATTAGAAGGTTAGTAGATTGAATTTTGGATAGGATTTGGCAGAAAATGATAGCTTAAAGCATCTACAAAAGATTGATTTATAGATTTATGCAACCAACATACATGACTGTTATCCACACAGAATAAAAAGTAAGTTATCAAGCTAGTTTTCCTCTGCGAAAAATGGGTTTTCTCGTAAATCACAAAGGCCGCGCAAGTCAATGAAATAAAACATTTAAATGTTACCAACATCAAATAAAGAAAAAACGCGTATCGAAATAGCTTCATTACGATCCGCAAATGAGGGTCGTACTGAACTCATTATGAACGTGAAATAGAAAAAGTAAATTATTGTGACATAATTTTAATTTTTATGCCCTAACTTGACTATAAATTAACAGATTTAATTAATTTGTAGCACTCTAGATTGAAAATAAAAAATAAACATAAAAATGTCATAACACGTTAAAAAATGACAAGTGACAAGTGTCATTTTACTCAGAATTTTATGCTGAATCCCAATAAGTAAAAATATACAAGATGTCCCATTTAAAATACCAAAGTCAAGGTCACTTCCGGTCAAACCGGAAGTACTAACAAATTGGAAATTAGTCCAATGAATGCAGACTCATCTCTTATGCATAATCTTAAAATTTCATTTTAATATCCATAATACAGAAAAGTTATAGGGGTGAACGTCTTTTGAGAAACACCCGGTATAGATAAAACTACTATTTCATCAATGTGAGGTGAAAAATTAGGTGCGCATAAAAAATGTTCGTATAGATTTCAATTTTACCTTGAAAAACTAACCGCACCCAAAAAAAAAGGCATTTAATTAAAAAAACAAGGTAAGTACCTATATTAAAATTGAAAATAGAAAACAAATTAAAATATAGCCAATATTTTGTAGTACTTGGACGAATAAGTTAGCTCGTTTATGTGCTCGGTTTTTAAATATATTTGTTTTTGTTGTAGTTCTACAAGTAATTTAACAAAATTAATTTAAAATAATACAACATGCGAAGAAACTATGGTGTTAGTAAAATATTTTTTCTAAAAGTCATGATTTGCAAAAGTAGAGAACTGTTTGGCTATAAAGAAATTATTTCAGTAATTACTATTATAACTTATATAACCTATTTTATACTTTAAAGTTCTGGGCTTTATGTACAAAATGTAAGGGTAATACTTATATAGCTTATATCGCCTCAGAAAATATTCACATGGTAACCTAACCATGAGGATATATTAAAGACAAAACGAAGTAATTTATTTTTCATTTGTGGGCCTAAAAGATTTTTGGGCTTTAAGGCCAAACTAAGCTAAAAAATAACCTGCTTTGGCGTTAAATTACTGATTTTTCTTAGACCTAACTATCAAGTCGATTTACAAGGTAAATATCTACTATTTAGGACTATCTCTATATACTTATATTTTCCTACTTTGGAGACGTAAGAATAAGTTCGAATCACTTTCTTTTAATCAAACCGTTAGTCTCTTTGGCCATTTCGTCCAAAAAGCCGATTTGGAAGTAAAAATAGTCAATTTTTAACTTAAATAGGTCATTTTCTCTAAATTAGAGGCAGTGGCGTAGCGTGCAGGGGGCCAGGGGGGGCGACCGCCCCCCCCCCGCCCTTTGAGTCCTTTGCCAAACGGCGCCCCCTTTCCACTCTCCCAGTAGTTTCCAGTTCAATTTCACTTCACATGATAATTGATAATATTATTTACCTATCGACTATCGCAGCAAGAGGAAATTTACTATGTTTATGGATATAAATAATAATTATATAACAAAACCCTCATCTTATCCGACTGAAAGTTTATATTGCCGACAGCCTTGTCCTACAGTCAATATTACGGTCGTCTCTTCGCTCTTCGTCAGAAAAACAAAAATTCCATTTTAACAAATAATTCCCGCCCATGAGAATATATGCTCCTATTATTATGTAATATGCATAATATATTTGATAGAGTTTTAACAAAATTCTCCTTGCCGTGTCATATTCTGTTTTCATGTGACCATTTTAGACATGACGAAACAAAAACTTTATTTCTTAGGCCAAAATTTACTAAATAAACGAAATTATACATTAGCAGTGAGGCGCCCTTTGAATAAGGGCGTAGATAAGGGGGTAATTACCCCCCCCCCCCAGGACCCATAATGAGCCATGAAAACGAAGCACTTTTTTTTTACTTGATCAATTTTTTTTTGATTTCTTGAGGATCTTGTGTATTTTATATTTTTCCTACTTGAACATCAGGTAACATCAGTGAAAAAAGGGCGTGGCACCCAGAAAATTTTCGCCTGCGGCGCTATTTTTCCCCCTCTTTTAACCCATAAAAAAAATGTACGCCCTTACCTTTGAAGCTTTCGCCCCCTCCGCCCCTTTAACCACGCTACGCCACTGATTAGAGGTCGCTAAAACTTTAAATGTTTGTTGGGATATTATAGGACACGGTCAGACCATTAACTATAGTCAAAAGCTTATATCTAAAATAGGATTGTATGTTTAATCTATTTTGAAAAACGGTTTTTAAGGCGCTATTAAGGCGTATGACAGTACCGATA
Source organism: Polydrusus pterygomalis (assembly GCA_963969555.1). Lineage (NCBI taxonomy): Eukaryota > Metazoa > Arthropoda > Insecta > Coleoptera > Curculionidae > Polydrusus > Polydrusus pterygomalis. The sequence continues at coordinate 81,426,142 of OZ018375.1, forward strand.
GCATCCAAATTCTTGTATTGTTCTTAAACAAATGAACATCCGTAATAACAATGATTGACATGTCTGACAAGGACGATGTCGTTGGCCTAGGTGTCCAAATTGGACTCCAAAATATACGCTAGACACACATATCAATTTGATTTTTATGAAATTTTAATTTTACTTGATAATAATTAGTGACCGACCAAAGGTTCGGTTTCGGTTTCGGCTAGTTTCGGCCAAAAAAAAATAGTTTAGGTGACAGTTTCGGTTTCGGCCAAAAACCGGCCGAACCTTCGGCTATGCCGAATCTTTTTTATTAATAGCTTTAGTCAAAATTTGACTTTAACATCAAGTTCTGCTTCGATCGAAATAAAAATTAAGCAAAAAAATAGTAGTCACGTGATTCGCATTATCTGTCAAATTTTATTTTTTTCTAAAAAATAATTCAAAAGTGGGGTTATTTCTGAAAATATCGAAAAAAGTTATAGGAAAAAGTTTTTTTAAATGCAGTTTTTAGCCTAGATGCAAAAATTTCAGCTGCATAAGATAATTTTGATTTTTTAGCCACCACTAAAATTTATTTTCCACTTAATGAACACTTTACTGATGACACTGTGTTCTTTTTTGTCTTAATATTAAGGTGTATTACTTTCAACTACAAACTACGTTTTTAAAAATATTTATTTTATGAAGTTACCTTATACAGGGTCAAAAACAAATAAACTTTGCATCACATGCGACCAAATTTTAATAGCCCAATTTTGATTTTGTAGAAAAATACACATTTAATATGGCGCTACTTAACAGAAAATGTATTTGAAATAAAGCATTGTCAAAACTAAGAAGTTTTATGTAGGTTGCGTTAAGTCTTATTTTGCAAAAGTGGATTGATTTACAAAATATGGGTAAAAATCAAAATTATCTTATGCAGGTAAAATTTTGCATGTGGGCTAGAAACTGCATTAAAAAAAACTTTTTCTAATAACTTTTTTCGATACTTTCAGAAATAACCCTACTTTTGAATTATTTTCTGAAAATAATTAAAACTTGACAGATAATGCGAATCACGTGACTACTATTTTTTTGCTTAATTTTCATCTCGATCGAAGCAGAACTTGATGCCAAAGTCAAATTTCGAATAAAGCTATTAATAAAAAAAAATCCCATAATAATATGATGCGGACATTACTGGTCACACTGTATATAAATAGATTTTTTCTCTGTCAACTTCTTTTTTGGGGTGGAAGAGGTCAATCCGTTCCTAAGATCGATCTCGTCCCATATAAAATAAATTAAATTTCAGCATGCAATAAAATTTTTAACACGTATAAATAAGTTTCGGTTTCGGCCGAAACTGAGACCAAGGCCGAAGATTCGGTTTCGGCTGAAAATTTCGGTCGGACACTTATGATAATGTTACAGTAAGTATATTAGCAGCCAAGAGATCTATCTGGCTAAAATAGAAAACTGATTTGCGTTTTCTTTTTTGCTCGTTATTCGTTATTAAAAGCTGCCTTGCAGATTGCAGACAGGAAGAATAGGTAAATCACCTTGTCGTCATCGGCTGGTGGCGACAGACGGCAGACAATCTGCCGCCTGGTGTTGCTCCGACTGGACACAGACAAGCATATAAATGACCGCAACTTCATGGCAGGGCTGTCGCCGTGGTTGAGAGGAATAACCTCGAAAGGCCGAAGCAGCAGAAGGAACGGGTCAGCAAGGCGGAATTACATAATCGCGAGTTCGGCGGCGGCGGTAGCAGAATGGCCCAGTATTCGATCAACACAAACAAAATATTGTAAACTAGTTTGTTTGCCATCTTGGGTTACTCAAAAAAAGGCAAAGCAGGGCGCTCATATACCTTGACCGTTAGGCTATTTTAAATACTAATTGCATGGCTTTATCAAGAAAGAGTAAGTATTTGTGTATGGAGTCATTACACGCAAAAAATACGTTTTGCTAGATTTGGTCGAATTTTTTTTTACTATACCCTTCAAAAATAAAATCGAACCTTTAGAATTGACGCTTTTAGTTATTATTCCTGCATGTTATCTAGCGTTTATGTTTTGAAGACAATTTAGAAATCGCTGCACATAAAAGAACACATAGCAAATACTTTGACTACCCAAATTCTGCTTATTGAATATATATATATATATATATATATATACTTTATTATTTTCCTATTATTGATAAGCCCTTCGGTCATATATTATTTGGATAGAGGAAACTTGTGTATTAGGTGTAACGTTTATATATTAATAGCAGAGCGCTTTCGGTTTATGGGCCATCCTCAGTGCCTCCTGCAAAGCATTAAATGAAAATATGGGAAAGAAAGAAAAAAGTGGGAGTCTTCCTCCACAAAGTTTAATAGAATAACAATATTCAGTAAGAGTCTCTACATGTTTCGAACGTAGAAACGTTCATCATCAGGAGACAGAAAATATAATCGGTGCTGATGGTTTTAGTAGAAGAGAAAAATGGTGTAGAACCTTAATGGAGCTTTTATGGAATTAAAAATTTGATGTGTAAATTAAACATAAAATAAAGAAATTGATTAGAGTTAAAACATAAACTGGGAATGCGGGAAGTCAGTAAATGGGGTCTAAACCAACCAAATAAACTGAGGGAGAAGAAAAAACCTTTCTAAAAGTAGGTGTCGAAGAATGTTTAAAATTAAAAAAAAAACATTTTTAAGTAGGTAGATATGTGTCTATAAGACATTGTGAGAACAAAATTAGAAGTAAATAATAAGGTAATGAATATTACATTCAAGAGAGGTGTTTAGTGAGGTACTGAGGTTACAAGCTCAGTAACCCCGCAGGATTTTAATTTAAAACTAGTAAAGTTCATTAAAAAGTTGCACATTTCAAAAAAAAAAAATTTCGAGAAAAAAGCAGTTGTTCACGTCCACGTACTGGGACCAAAGTAAATGAAAGATTATTTGGTTGGTTTAGACCCTATTTACTGACTTCTCACTTACTCAGTATGTTTTAACTCTCATCAATTTCTTTATATTATGTTTAATTTACACATCAAATTTTTAATTCCATAAAAGCTCCATTAAGGTTTTACACCATTTTCTGTTCTGCTAAAACCATCAGCACCGATTATATTTTCTGTCTCCTCATGATGAACGTTTCTACGTTCGAAACATGTAGAGACTCTTACTGAACTGTTCTTCTTGTTCTATTAAACTTTGTGGAGGAAGACTTTGAGTTTTTTATTTCTTTCCCATACTTTCAACTCCACTTTAAGCATCGACAATTTCTTCAAATTAAATGAAAAGTTTGAAAATAAAAACTTTTATAAAAAATTTTAAAATTCTTCATATAAAATTTTTTAACAATTTTTAAATACGCCTTGGAAAATAAATATTTAATAAACATCCTAGATAGAGTGTTTGTTGCTATCTATCGAAAATGCAAAAAGGAGGAAAAACTTTAACCTAACTTAAATGGGGAGTGAAATTATGTTAAAAGTTTTTAATATGGTTTCCAAAAACACTGGACGATTTGCTTAGATGTTCAATAATCCTAGTTTTTAGGGGTTTACAAGTACTGCATGAATCACAACACATTTTAAAAATTCCGCTTTTAGAAAATGTATCTATCTTGTCTTTTGTGTTAACTAAATGAGTACCTACTCAGATTATATTTGGTTTTGTGGAATATTCCAATATTGCCAAAAGTTTGTTTCAAAGATTTTGAGATTGCTTTATTGAGGGTATTGTCTATGAATGGAATAGCTATATATTTTTTATCTATTTGTACAGCAGTTAAAATAATTTTTTTTAAATTTTTTGGATTTTGTTCTTTTAATCAATATGTCAATCAAATGAGGGTCATATGAGTTGTTAATTACAATATGTTTCAAAATGTTTTCCTTTGTATTATATTATCAGTTGAGAGTGGTATTTTAAGTAACCGGTTAATGTAACAATGAAAAGCTGCCTTTTTATGTTCATATGGATGATTAGAAAGGTCTAAGATTTCATAATCGGATTGTCTAGGTTTTCAATAAATTAAAAAGTTGAGTTTTTGACTTTGTTTATGTACCTATGACAAGGTCTAGAAAGTTAGGGGTATGGTTAATCTCTATTTCTAGGGTAAAAGCGATGATGTGGTGTATTTGGTTAACTTTGAGTAGAAGCTCCTCTGCTCCTAAGGAATCGCAACTGAGGACACAAAGACAATTATTGTCTATGTAGGTACCTAAACCAGTGTATGATCTCATGGTTAATAGGTACCTACCATTGAACTATTTTCTAAGTGGTCCATAAAGCCGTCTACTAAAAAAGAAGAAAGACAATTACCCAACATTAAGCCATCGAGTTTCCGGTAAATGTTATTATTGAAAGAGAAGGAGTTTTGTGAGAGACATGGATATAGTAAGAGCAAAATATCGATAACGTTCTTATCATCGATACCTTTATTTCTAAGTAAATTACCGACCGAATCAACTGTCTGAGCTTTTGGAACTATGGTGAAGAAGCTGGGAGATTAATATGGTTAAGTTTTAAAACTAAGTCTGTTGAGTTAATAAGAATACCGAATTTGGGTATAATTTTTAATTAAATTAAGAACAGCGGTTGATAGAAAGGAAACTGGAGTATTTGTGCAACTGACTACTGGCCTAAGTAATAGGTATATATACTAATAAGATTACAAATGAAGTAAAGGCAAATGATTTTACATCGATGTATAAAAGTTAATCTATGAGGGTTGATCAAAATTTTCAAGAATCTGGCAAAAAATAAAAATTGTATTAGACTATCAAAAGGCGTATAGAGGCTAAAAATGCCTAAATAAACAACTTTCTCGAATAAAGTTTTTCGATATTTTGATAAATAATGGCATTTTTGAACCTATTTTATTAAAAATGTCAAATTTGACAGGTAACGCAAGTCGTGCAGCTGCTTCAGTATACGTCATTTTTGGTTTTTAGGTAAGCAAAAACTAACTGCTTTTTCAATTTTTACCTATACCTAATAATAAAAAAAAATCCCATTTGATGCGAACTTTCTTGCGGACACTGTATAAGATATATTAAAGACAAAACGAAGTAATTTATTCTTTATTAATTGGTCTAAAAGATTTTGGCTTTAAGGCCCAATCTAAGGTAAAAAATAACTTGCTTTGGCGTTTATTACCTACTGACTTTCCTTAGACCTAACTATCAAATCAATTTACAAGGTAAATATCTATTATTTTGGACTATCTCTTGGTCTTCTTATATTTACTACTTTGAAGACGTAATAGTAAGTTCGAATAACTTTCTTTTGACCAATCAGTTAGTCCCTTTGGCCGTTTCGTCCAAAAAGCCGATTTGGAAGTAAAAAATAGACAATTTTTTACTTAAATAGGTCATTTTCTTCAAATTAGAGGTCACTAAGGCTTTAAATGTTTGTTGGGAGCTTTAATCATTCATGACTTATGATTAAATAAATTTAATTATTCTAATTATACAAAATGAAAAACAAGTTTTATGCAGACATGATAATTTAAATTGTTGTCTCAGTAAAACAAATATTGGAGTTATGAAATGCGGGAGCAATATTGACAATTTTATTAACTACTGCATGCATCGTATTGTTTATTTAGAAATAATATGTTGTTTAATTTAATTCACTTCGCGGCAGTACGCTACAGTGATTTAGGCGCGTATATGGGGAGTTGTTCGTTTCTGAAATTGAATATTTTAAAGAAAACAATACATTTCTCAGAAAATAAAAAGATTTACGTTTTAGACATTAAAGCCCAGTTAGAGTTTTATCCTATTAATTTTTTGTCCTCTTCCAAAAAAGCAGGTGAAACTTCAACTCATATTTCGAAAAATCATCGAAAAAATTAAAAAACCAATAAAACTTAAACACAGCGCTAAACACACTTAAACAAAGCGTTAAGAAAATAATTTTGTACAAACGTAAACTAAAAACCGATAATAGCTGTTATTAATGATACTAGTTCGATATGAACACTATAACGAGACGTGTGCAACGTTAAACCACGAGGCGTTAGCCGAGTGGTTTAATTGCTCAAGTTTCATTAACAAAGTTCATATCGAACGCGTATCATTCAAAATTTAATCTACGACAGTGCTAATAGATTTTATTCGTCTAAATTTCATTGATATCAGATAACGTTTTCGTAATTTTTAAAATTTTCAGGTGTCCATATTAGTCGATATCATGTTAACCGCATTTTTGATTGTTTCAATTTCGATTTTGACAACGTCATTATATTGCCGTCTAATTTTCTATTGTATGCAAAGTGTTGGCCAAAAATAATTTAAATATGGGAGATTCTGAATCCGAAAGTGTCCCTTCGGATATTTACAATAAATAAATGCAATCCGTTTTTCTAAGTAATAATAACAAATAAATAGTTTGCACCGACTTTCTTTTTATTTTTGTATCTTAACATTTGGAGGCTACTATGAATTCATAATGGCACTGAGTCAGGCTAGGATAACTTAAATGGTGAAGGTCGTCCCCTGTTCGTTTAATTTAGCCCCCGGTCGCTAGTGGCGCTATTGTAGGAATTTTGTTTTATAAGGTTGTTCATCTCCTAACGTTGGTAGGAACAGAAAATTCATTTAGAATGAGCATGGCCAACATTCTGTACCTCTCTCTCTCTCTCTATACCTGCATAATATGTGCGAGAAAGATAAAAATATGGCTTGTTGTAACAGATCCTGAAGTCTTACCTGGGACTGGTGAAAGATTGTCATTGTCATTTTATGATTGATTTGTAAAATATATAAAAAATAAAGTTATTATAAATAATTATTAATATATAATTTATAAACTTAACATGGCGCAGTCGGTAGTTTGAGAATCGTAAATAGGTATATATTTAATATGTCGCGACCAAAGAAATCGGGAAGAAAAACCAAGGCAATTAACAAAAGCGTGGAACCTCCTGAAGACTTCATTAATGTCGCCCAACGATTGGAAAGTACAGCGAAAGCTATTAAAGATATAGAAAGAAACTTTACTTCACAACTTAATGAACTACAAGGTACAATAACTAGTTTATTAAATAAAAACTTTGAAAATAACACGGAATTGTTAGAAAAATCTACAGAAAATAATAATATAATAATGTAAGCTGTTTTTTTATGTAAACCATATTTATGTAAATATCTAATATTAATAAATCTGGTCGCCATATCATTGTTATAATTTCCTTTCGTTCTCCCAAATTATTTTAACTTGAATCAGATGTTTCGCGCTTCAAACTTTTCCGATAAGTTGGAAGCGCGAAAATTTGAATTCAAAGTAATAATAAAATTTAAATTTTTATGCTTGGCGCCTACCCCCACCACGACTATATTTAGTTTCGCCCCCGGTCGCATGTGGCGCTATCAGGGAACCAATTTAGTATGTTAAGTTGCCTATCTATCCTTGAGAGCGCGCAACTCGCTTGTCTATGCACTGAGTGCTATTATGAAGGTCATAATGACATCCAGGGACGGAGTCATGGGGGGGGGGGGGTCGGGGGGGGCGACGCCTCCCCCCCAAAGTTATCCCAAACATCAAAAGTTGGGAGAACTTGGGTAGACAAAAATATGTGCAGCTTATTTAACTTCCATTAGTTGCCCTGGTAAGACTGACTGTAATATATAGATAGACACTTGGCGTTTTCAGTCATTTAAAGAGTGTCGTGTATCGTACACAACCTAAGTCTTTGGAGGACCTTAAAAACAGTATTTTAGATGCTGTACATGTTATTTCTCGTAAACATTTGCAAAACGTGCTTTCCCAATTCCCCGAGAGGATTGGACACTGTGAGGTGTTTGAAAGACGACATTTTTAACATTTAATTAAATAACTTTTTTTTTATATTATTGTTTATTTAAAAATTATTACCAATTTTGTTTAAATAATCAAATGAACTACATTCATTTGTCCGCGCGTAATTCCGAAACAGTTGAATTTAGTCATATGGTATACTATACAAAAAATATTTTAAAGTTATTGAAAATTTAGAATAGCTGATAATATACAGGGTGTTCCATTTTAGTCCTATACCGGGTGTCTACGGAAGATGGTTTGCCACTCTAACTTTTTTGTTTTTCAAGATAATGAAATAAAATTTGGAGGATTGTATATGACATAAAACTGAATTTTTTAAGTTGACTCAACATTATGACTTATGAGACTTCCAGTCTAACCGGAAGTGATATAAATTTTCGATTTTTAAATGGGACACCTGGTATATTTTTCCTTTTTCTGACTCATATGACATTCTTAATATAACGATGACACATTTGTCACTTTTTGTTACCAAGAAAATATTTTTTTCCAAATTTATTGTTTTATCTAGAGGGCTATGAATACCTTAAAATTCTTATTGCACTTCTTTAATCTTGGGAAAAATAAAATTTTACTATTTTTGGTCCAATGCTATGTGCTGTGTACAATTTAATCTTTAAAGTTGTATTACCTACTCATTTTTTTTTAAACGGCAACATGGTGGCTCGTCGAGTTAAGAAAAAAGAGGATTTTATTACGATTATTTTGATACCACACTATAAGGTTTTAGAAAAGCTGCCATAAAAAAAAACTTTAAAAAGTTAACTGAACCAGTTTTGGGCAATAGCACGCCGATTAGGATATCTTTGTACGTCGTGCAGCGTTGATCGGTTGAATTCTTTTCTTTCTACATTCTCCAAACACTAATAACATATCAACTTTTTCGCTCCTTGTAAAACTATTATTTTCCATATTTTTCAAACAACAAACCAACTTACTTTGGCAGAAGCTGTCGGCATGTCAATTTTCTTCAAGGCATGATTTTGTTTTATCAGTTTTGCTGGTCACAGAATACTTGATGCATTTAAATCTAAATTTATTCTCAAAAGGTGCTTTATTTTAGGAAAGTTTCAAGTTAACTTTTTAAAGTTTTTTTATGGCAGGTTTTCTAAAACCTAATAGTGTGTGGTATCAAAATAATTGTATTAAAATCCTCTGTTTTCTTAACCCGGTAAGCCACCCATGTTGCCGTTTAAAAAAAATGAGTTATACAACTTTAAAGATTAAATTGTACACAGCACATAGCATTGGACCAAAAATAGTAAAATTGTATTTTTCCTAAGATTAAAGAACTGAAATAAGTGATTTTAAGGTATTCCATAGCCCTCTAGATAAAACAATAAATTTGGAAAAAAATATTTTCTTGGTAACAAAAAGTGTGACACATCGTTATATTAAGAATGTCATATGGAGTCAGATAAACGAAAAATATACCAGGTGTCCCATTTAAAAATCGAAAGTTTATGTCACTTTCAGTTAAACCGGAAGTTTCATAATGTTGAGTCAACTATCAAAAAATGCAGTTTTATGTCATATACAAATCCCCCAAATTTTATTCCATTATCTTGAAAAACATAAAAGTTAGAGGGGCGAACCACCTTCCGTGGACACCCGGTAAATTGCCCAAAACCCGGATCCGATATCACTTTTAGTTCGCCTGTAATTAAGCCGTTCCGGAACATTTGCCCAACCCTGTATATGTTTTTTATACAGTTTATTTGATAATTAGGGGTAGGTCTGAAATAAATACTTTTTGAATTGTGTTATTTTTTTTCTATATTTTATAAAGTTGGGAAATTTAGGAATTTCACCCCTCCCAAACCAGAGGCCTTCGCTACGTCCCTGATGACATCTAAATGATAATGCTAAATACGTCATAATGTCGTAGATTAAAACTTTTAATAAAACCGAAATCTATATTATCGACCAAACAGATACATCACTTATAAAACGAGTTTTAGAACATAAGAGAACTTTTCTTTCTAATAAAACTGATTCTAACTATGTCAAGTCAATCATATTTTACTGGAAGAGCACACGATAGTTTTAATAATTTAAATACTGAATATAAAGGCTAGAATCTATATCCTGTGGAAAATCGAAGAAGCTACAAGATAGAGATAAGACGTCAGTTAAATAAAGTTACGTGATAAAGTGGAAATTTTACGTATTTCATTATAAGTAATTATAAATTTCCATCGAGTAAAGGCCTTTAACTACCTATGTTGCAAACAAGATAACCATGGAAGAACAATAATAAATAATTACACTTTAGCAATGATTTTAGGAAACATTATTTGTAAGCTAAATGTATTCTCCTATTAGGTAATATACAGGGTGATTCACGTCGAATGGTACGTTAGACATATACGACGACAGGAAACGAATCGTTCTGAAAAATTGGTCGTTTACATAAACGGACACGCTCTATTTCTTTTTGACGATATACTGTAGCCACTTCTACCAAAAATTAATAGGAACTTCGATATTTTATTTTATTTTATTTTTGAATTTCCTATTAATTTCTTAACTTTCTTTAATATTATCCTATACCATTTATACCAACCTCTTAATATTTCTAAAATAATATGTAATTAAATTTCAATTTTTTTGACGGAAAACGTTAACTCAAAAAAATGTTAAAATATTTTTTAACACTTAAACTACAATACATAATTTAACAAAATTTGTATCGATCGCTCCCTATAATACAGTGTTCGAAGATAGTCCACGTAGACTTGACAAGTCTGTCATCGATTTTTTTTTAGTTTTTTTGTCTGTCTCAACTAGGTTAGGTTAGGTTAGGTTAAAAGTGAGTGGGTTACAGCTAACCCTCCACTGTGACCATGCGATCTATTGTGGCTCACACCTTATTTATATTTCCCCCAATAGGCCTAACTTTTTGATGAAGTTAATGATGGTATTGGGAGAGACATTTTTCATGTCGTCCGGCAGCAGAGTCGTCTCGCCGAATAGAGCGAATCTGATTCTTTCTGCTACGGGGCAGGCGCACAATACGTGTTCTGCTGTTTCTGCATCTTCCATGCAGAGCCGGCATTCATCAGTTGGGGCTAATCCTATTTTATACATATTATGGTGTCGCAACCTGCAGTAGCCGGTGTACAATCCTACTAGTGCTTTAAGGCATGATCTGTTGAGCATAGGTAGTTTGTCAGTTAGTTGTTGATTTATATGGCTGTATATAAATGCTTTAGAGTATGTTAGGCCTGGTAGATTTAACCAGTGTCTTTCCCATTTGCTTTTTGCTTCGGCTATTATTGTTTTCCTGGCTGTAGCATGAGATATACCCATTACCGGCTCGGGTCCTGTGAATTTCTGTGCTGCCCCTCTCTTAGCGAGCTTGTCGGCAGCCTCATTACCCTCCAGGCCCATGTGTCCCGGTATCCACACTAGGGTTATTCTATTATTCAGACTTAGTTCGGATAGTGTTTCGTGACAGCTCCACACTGTTTTTGAGGTACACCATCTCGATTTAAGAGCTTTTAATGCAGCTTGACTCTCGGAGAATATATTGATTGATTTGTGTGCATACCGTCGGTCTATCAGCAGTCTTGCACACATTTCAATTGCATGGACCTCTGCTTGAAATATGGTTGTCATAGTTCCCAGGCTGACAGTTATTTCTATCTTTGGGTTTTTGCCATATATTCCGGCTCCAATACCTTCTTTAGTTTTGGAGCCGTCTGTAAATATTCCAAATTCCGCCTTTAGCAAGTCAGCAGTGTTCTTGACCCATTTCTCCCTTCTTGGGTGGATGATTTTATAAGGCGGTTCGTTAATGGACTTTCTTGTCATTATGTCAGAGGGCATATTTAACATGCCACAGGCTAGCGTGCCTTCCAACATGCTAGTGCTCTCCATGATGCATGACTACGGCTTATTAGTAGCTGCTTGATATAGTCTGTAGGTGGCCTATTTAGCCTTCTTCTCCAGATATATATGAAGTGGAATAAGTCCTAACAGGACCTCCATGGATGCCGTTGGTGCGAATAGCTCCAGTGATCGCAAGGCATGCTTGCCTTTGCAGTCCGGATAGTTTCGCTTGGGCCTGTCGTTGCTGGCCTTTATTCCACCAGACGACAGAGCCGTACGTAATCATTGGTCTAATGACCGTCACATAAAGCCAGTATAGTTGTTTTGGTGCCATGCCCCAGGATTTTCCGCAAATTCTGCGGCATGTCCATAGAGAAAAATTTGCCTTGCGGATAGTATTTTCTATATGAGAGTTCCAGCTGAGCGTTTTGTCTAGGATTACCCCCAGATATTTCGCTTCTCTTGCAAACGGTATACTCTCTCCTTTCAAGGTAGGCGGTATTAGGTTTTCCAGCTTCCTTTTCTTGGTGAATGGCACTATGACCGTTTTGTGAGGATTGATTGACATTTCCTCTCTCAGGCACCATGCGTATATGGTATTGAGGATATTTTGTAGAATATTGGATATTCGTTCCTCAGATGTTCCTTTAATTAGTATGACTAGGTCATCCGCATATGCTTGCAGACCGATCTTCCATAGGGAGACTCTAGCCAGCAGGTCATCCACCAGTAGTGACCACAAGAGGGGCGATAGGACGCCCCCCTGCGGACACCCTTTGGCAGCCCTAAATCTGACCTCTTCCCCTCGCAGCTCAGTAGTAATGATTCTGCTTTTTAGCATATTGCGTATCCAGTCACAGATTAAAGGTTCAATTCCCCTAGATATTGCGGCATCATACAGGGAGTTTGGTAGTGCATTGTTAAATGCTCCTTCGATGTCAAGAAAGATTGCCACAGCTATCTCTTTGTCATCTATGGATTTGGTTATGCCCGCTACTAGGTTGTTAAGGGCTAGTTCTGTTGATTTGCCTGTCTGATAAGCATACTGGTGGATACTGTCTCAACTAAGATCGTATACACTTTAGCAGAATTTCGAATATATTCCTAACCATAAGACATACCTTCTTCTAATATGATTATTGCTACATAGTTAAACTAATTACTATTAAAGCCGATCCCGTGTGGAATATTAAAAAAATACAACACAGACCCATAATCGAAACCTACTAAAACTATCCCGATTAGCCATGAAAAAAGAAAGAAGAGCAAAATGTATATTTTGTAGTGTCCGACAGAAACAAGATTTTTGGTTTCGGCCGAAACCGAATCTTCGGCGTTGATCTCAGTTTCGGCCGAAACCGAAATCGAAACTTATTTATACATGTTAAAAATTTTATTGTATACTGAAATTTAATTTATTTTATATAGGACGAGATCGATCTTGGGAACGGATTGAACTCTTCTTACTAGCAAAAAAAAAAGTCGACAGAAAAAATCCATTTATATTATAGACAACACTGCCTACGAACCCACCCAAAGTTAGCCGAACGGTGCGCGACAATTCACGAACACTGAGTTTCGGCATGGCAGAAGTTTCGGCCGGTTTTTGGCTAAAAACGAAGCTGTCACTGAAACTAGCCGAAACCGAACCTTCGGTCGGGCTTGGCTTTTAAATTCCTCATTTATTAAAATTATTTGCTTACAAAATGCCTCCTCAAATAACATTAACAAAAAAAGCAGAACTGGTTTTAGGGGAGACCGGGGGAATGCCCCGCATGGGGAAATTCCGCGCAGGCCACTGTAGAAAAAACTGCAACCAGGAGCAGGTGTATATCACGAATTGTTGCCGTAGTCATGTCAAGTACGCGCAAATAGTTTGGAATAATTGCCGGCAGTCGTTAACCAACAGCGAACGTATTTGTGCTAAATGAATTTTTGATCTATCTTTTGTGCAAATTAATCGGTTGATAATAAATGAAATTACTAGTTACTGTGCATATTTAAAGAAGATATATTTTATTTTCACTTGCTAGGGCCTATGGAAGTGTTGTTCTAAGTGATCACCAATAAAATGTAAGTACTTTTCTTGAATTAAATTTTTAGGTTGGAAAGTATCTCCCGGGGAAATACCGCGCATAATAAAGGGGGAATAGCGCGCTGCGCGGTATTACCCCAACCCATGAAGATGACATCTGTTTAATCTGCGGAGAGTTTGGAAAGGACAACGAGGTCTGGTATCGTTGCATTTTCTGCTCAAAGTGGGCACACGCCGCTTGTAGTGGAAAAAAAAAGGAAAAGTCTACCTTTGTGACTACTGTTGCTAATAGTTGTTTTTTTTTACCTAAGTATCTGTTGGATTGTGTTTTTTTATATTAGTATACAATAATGTTTCTTTATTTCTTTGCTCACTATTATATTTTTTTGCTATTTGGGTTACCTACATACCTGTATTTTATGTATAATAAAGTCTTAGTTAAACTGTATTGAAACACTTCACTGCGTGTCATTCCCCTAAATGCCCGGGTAATACCGCGCAGGCACTCATTTTAATTTTTTTGTGTGAATGGACATTACGAAAAGCAATGTTTGATTTCCAATGTTGCAATAGTTCGTGTATTGTATTAACACTCCTTATACAAAAAATTACATCAAAGATAAAAATATTTAATAATTTAGGAGTAATTCTGCTTAGGTGCGCGGCATTCCCCCGGTCTCCCCTAATCTGTGAAGATTGTTATAAACCAATGCGTTAAACTGCGATATTTTTAAGAGTCTACCATCGCTTTTACCCCCGACATACATTTACTCGAAACCCTCTAAACCTATCGGATTTATTTTAAACCAGTAAAATTTAATTAAACATGTATAAATTTGGTATCACTGGGTAGCTGAAGCTTCAAACATTGGACCATTTATACTTAAACAAATTATAATATTTTAAAAACAAAAGGGTAATTGGACAATCTGCTACATGAGAAGCAGAGTTTAAATGATAGGTATCCAATCATTTTATATTGTAGTAAATAGTATGTGCGGTTTTTAATTCAATATAGGTATTTGAAAACTTGACCTCCTTATGGGTCATCGATTTCATTTGCACAATTTTGTTATTAAAAGAAAGAGAAAGAAGAAGGTAAAAAAGTTAACTACTAAATATTATCAAATTGTATTTTTATTAAACAGCTAATCAGCCATTATTTGAAAATATTAATGAATAGAAAAATATAATAATTATCTATCAGCCTGGGAACTATGACAACCATATTTCAAGCAGAGGTTCATGCAATTAAAATGTCTGCAAGACTGCTGATAGATCGACGGTGTGCATATAGATCAATCAAGAAATTCTCTGACAGTCAAGCTGCATTAAAAGCTTTTGAATCGAGATGGTGTACCTCAAAAACGGTGTGGAGCTGTCGCGAAACACTATCCGAACTAAGTCTGAACAACAAAATAACCCTTATATGGATACCGGGACAGATGGTCCTGGAGGGTAATGAATCGCCGATAAGCTCGCTAAGAGAGGTGCAGCACTAAAATTCACAGTACCCGAGCCGGTAATAAGTATATCTCATGCTACGGCCAGGAAACACCTAGCTGAAGCAAAAAGCAAATGGGAAAGACACTGGTTAAATCTACCAGGTCTAACACACTCAAAAGCATTTATTTTATAAACAGCCCTATAAACCAACAACTAACTGACAAACTACTAGTGCTCAACAGGTCATGGCTTAAAGCACTAGTGGGATTGTACATCGGCCGCTGCAGATTGCGACACCATTATGCATAAAATTGGAATAGCCCCAACTGATGAATGCCAGCTTTGCATGGAAGATGCAGAAATAGCAGAACACGTAATGTGCGCTTGCCCCGCAGCAGGAAGAATAAGATTCGCCCTATTCGGCGAGGTGAGTCTGCTCCCGGACGACACGAAAAATGTCTCTCCCAATACTATTATTAGCTTCATTAAAAAGTTAGACCTATTGGGGGAAATATAAACAAGGTTTGAGCCACAATAGATCGCATGGTCGCAGTGGAGGGTTAGCTGTAACCCACTCACTTTTAACCTAACTTAACCTAAAATATTAATGTAGCATGATATCATGATAGATGGAGTGTTTTTTACCTAATTGTGCTTCTAATGATATTTATAGGAGGCCTATTGAATAACTATGAAGCTATAAGTATCTTGAAGAATAGGATTTAGATCATTAATATCCCAGTCATGGCTGTGTTAAGTTCATCATACGTACTTCTAGTAGCGCTGGTTCAAAATGTGTTTTACGTCTATACGCCCTTTAACGTTCGGAACGTGTCAGTAATGATTGAGACCAGCGACTTTTCATCTAATAATACATGGGTGCATACACAGTTCGAGATGATTGATAAAAGAATTACACCTGCTTCTTACACGAAGGTCCCATCTTCGGCTACCGAACTACTTCGTTACAAGGTTAAGTTCCTGTTCCGAGATAACACCGTGGGTGAGACTAACTGGAAGACTTTAATCAGCGTCTTCAAGAACACCTCTCTCCCCCAATGCGGTAACTCAACATCGAAGGATTATTCTGATGATTCAAGCAGCAATTATAGTTTGATTGTATTCATAGCTGTAACCTGCTTCTTAGCAATTCATGTATATAAGATTGCTAAAAAACAATGCGTAATATGGCTAAATAAATAATTTTTATAAGTCTTGTGTTTTATTTTTATAGATACCACACCTTAGCGAGCCGCAGGTGGACCTATTGCCCTAGTACACCTCGCCCTGTGGGTCTCGGGATTTTTCATAATAACTTGATGCATCGCCCTAAATACGAATCGTATGTTATATTACCCCTGGCAGTCTCAACGAGCTGTAAACGAGCATATCCCTTTAGTACACCTCGACCTGAGGGTCTCCGGATTTTTCATAATAACTTGTTACGTCATCCTACATAAATAACCTCGTTTTCAATTCTTTCCGCCATTTGTTAAGTGGCCGGTGACCTTGAGCTGTCTTAATTGACAGGTGCCATCCGCCATCTTTTGCTATTCGTAATATGACGTCATCCTGTATATATCCCGCGTGATAGATTTTAATTTAGACATTTGACATGTGACAGGTAGCCTCGAGCTGTCTTAATTGACAGGTGACATCCGCCATCTTTTGCTATTCGTAATATGACGTCATCCTGAACACGTTGCATATATTAAATATTATTGCCCAAAGTACCTATCGCCCAAGTAGCTAAGACTCGATGTAGTTAACGCCCAAGTAGCTAAGGCCTTATAGCTAGCGCCCGGCAATATGACGTTTGACAGTTGACAGATGATATATGACACACGCCTGCGCACTGCTGGCGCATGGGCAGAAAGGACCTCAGGGATTGGCGTAGAAACCCCCATCTCCCTCTACTAACGATTGATTGTCAGTCTGTTTAGAGCAGCTATACTCTAAGCGTGTTCCGCGGAACCCTAGTGTTCCGCGGAACCCTAGGGTTCCGCGATACCTCTGTAGGGGTTCCTCAAGAATTTAGAAAAAAAATCAAAACACCTCTCTCTGGTCGAACGTTTTAACTCCGCGGCCGCGCGTAGGTATATTTATTTATTTATTTGTATTTGTATATGTATAAACATGTGTTACAATAGCTGGTACAATATCTCATAAGTTTGGTATCAACATGTATACTTGTATACTTGTCAGCGCGCAGTCCCTTTGATAAAAGCCGCCTCTGAATTGTTTACAACGCAATTTTTATATTTCTCTTTTTATTTTTGCTTTTTGTTTATCAAAGGCGCCGACTCGAGTATTTTCGAGAATATTCGAGATCGAGTCTAGGACTAAGTATAAAAGCGGCGATCGCGCGTCGCTCCTCGTCAGTCAGTTGACGATTAGCGTTCGGAGCGATAAGTTCCTACCTACCTACTTACAAGCTCACTAGCGAGAAACTAGTGTTCATTGTTCTACTGCCTGCTGTATTCTGTTGTCTCAGTTTTATACATTTCTTCATTGTACTAAACTTCTCTTATACGCAGTAACGATTGTGCATTATTTAGACCCCACCATCCTGACGTGTAACATTATAAATAAAGAAGAATGGAACGTTGGCTTAAAGGTGTTAAACGTGTTGCAACAACATCTTCTAATGACGCTGAATGTTCAAAAGCAGTACGCGCGGAGAATATAGCAATCACCGATCCAGACGATGATGCCACGACGTCAAGCTCGACGGTTTCAAAGACGAAAAAAAGCAAGTATGATGAATCATATATCAGTTTCGGATTTGTTGATTCCAACGGCTCACCTCTCAGCATGCTATGTAGTAAACTGCTTCCTAATAGTTCCATGGCACCTGCCAAATTGCGCCGACATTTACAAACTGTACACCCCGAGTCTAAAGACAAGAATAAAGAATTTTTTGTTCGTAAAAAAGATCAGTTATTGGAAAGTCAAAAAAATATGATGCATGTAACAAAAACTATCAACGAAAAGGCCACGGAGGCATCATATTTAGTTAGCGCATTGCACAAGCAGGTGAAGCGCACACTATCGCTGAGAATTTAATAAAGCCATGTGTATTAGACATAACAAAATGTATGCTCGATGAAAAATCTGCAAAGCATCTTTCTACTGTGCCGCTATTAAACGATACTGTTTCACGGCGAATCCATGATCTGGCAAGCTACGTCAAACAAGAACTAGTTACACGTCTACAAAAAACACGATTCGCCTTGCAAATGGACGAGTCAACTGATGTCGCTGGTTTGGCTATCTTGCTGGTTATCGTGAGATATCCATATGAAAGTTCTTTTGAAGAAGACATGCTTATGTGTTCACCGCTGCTCACAAACACTACCGGGGAAGAAATTTTTAATAAAATAAATATATTTTTTGAAGAAAATAATCTCAGTTGGAACAATTGCATTGACAGTTGTACAGATGGGGCCAAGGCGATGACAGGTAAAACAGCAGGAGCAGTGTCACGAATAAAAAATAAAGCGCCTAATTGTAGTTCCAGCCATTGTATTCTGCATAGACAAGCACTTGCGATGAAGCAAATGCCGTCAAATCTAAAATTAGTTATGGACGAAGCGGTAAAAATAATTAATTTTATCAAATCACGACCACTACAATCCCGATTGTTCTCATTATTGTGTGAATATTATGGCAGCAAACATAAAACACTGCTGCTCCATACAGAAGTGCGATGGCTGTCTCGGGGTAAAACTTTAACAAGGCTATTTGAACTTAGGGCCGAGTTACAAATGTTTCTTTCAGCAGATACTTCTTTTAATTTGAAGGACCGTTTGTATGATAAAACTTGGTTGTTCCGATTGTCTTTTATGGCGGATATCTTTCAAAAACTGAACGAATTGAATTTATCATTGCAAGGTAAACAGACAACAGTGTTTCAGGCCTATAACAAAATAACTGCCTTCAAAAGAAAATTGGATTTTTGGATTATTTGCGTTGGTAAGAAAGAAATAGAAAGCTTTACGTCACTCAGTGAGTTTGTTAGCGATAACGACTCAGAAATGTTTTAAGATGATGTGTTTGAATAATTGGTCCAATATCTCAGTTCGATGCGCGCATCTTTTGAAAAGTATTTTCCCGAAGAACAGAATACAAAAATGAAACTGAATTCATGGATTCATAATCCTTTTTTAACCAACTTGGAAAAGCCCGAAAGTATGTCAAATGAGATATATGAATCTCTTTTAGAAATATCATCAGACACAAGTATGAAGTCACTGTTCAAAACGACGCCTCTCAACGATTTTTGGTGCAGAATCCGTGATGAATATCCAATGCTTGGCAAAATGGCTCTGAATATTCTTCTCCCGTTCCCAACAACATATTTGTGCGAAACAGGATTCTCAACCTATGCAGCCACGAAAACAAAATATCGCAATAGACTGGACACCGAACCTGATATGAGACTTCAACTGTCTTCTATCAAACCTGATATCAACCAATTGATGAAAAATAAAAAACAGTTTCATACCTCCCATTAGTTAGATTTTTTCTTTTTTAATATCTTCTATTATTGTACTTGTCATGTGGAAAAGTAAGTAATAATTAGTAACTGTTACATTGTACTTTTATTATGCTTATTAATAAAGAATACACTTTTAAAAACTATTGTTTTATTGTAGGGTTCCATCAAGTATTTTGCTTCCCAAAAGGGTTCCGTCACCAAAAAAGTTTGAGAGCCGCTGGTTTAGAGCATTACTTTTGTTTTAGATTATTTTCCTTTTCGAATACCAAAATAAAAATCATTTATTATTAATAATAATTCGTTAATTTACAATCTCGTGGACTAGTTTGAACCTAAATTGCGGAAATCTTAATACGATCATAATAAATAAACCAAATATTAAATTAAAAATAGATATCGGTTAGGTATGTCAAGATATTTGGAGCCAGGCTTTGACTGCACACATGAATAAACAGACAAATTAATCTATTATAGGAATGGTGCATATTTTTGCTGGCAGATGTTGATTGATCTAATAGTTTATTAAATTTAAAACTTTAAAATAACTTGCCGTTTTACTTTGAAGTGAAAGTCACCTGCTGTAAACGACGGCGACGTCAATATGACTAAAAAAATATTTTATAATAATTGAGGCGTCCCAGCGCTAAACGTGCCTTGCCATTATAAGTGATTTCTGTGAAATTGAGCAAAAATATCACAAGGGTTTATATGTAGGGGAGACTGTCCTAAAACGGCATATCTGGCTAAAACGGCATACAAGCAATTTTGAATGTAACGCTTAAATTAAAAACAGGCTATATGGTCCAAACATTGTAAAACACTGTTTACGAATACCCACAAAATTGCCAAAGCCGCAGATTAGTCAGTTATGTGATAAATTGAATGTATATGGTCCGACACCACCAAAAGTTCTTGTTAATCAGCAGGTAAATTGCAAATATTTTTAATGTAGTGTTTTTTTTTATTAAATTTGATAGGTAAACTCTAAAATACCAACACATGTGACACTTTTTTCATGTGTAGAATAATTGAAAACATTAACTGAAAGGGCAAAATGATTAGGGTTATTTAAGCGCCTTGTGGTGTAAAATGGCATACACACGCCTTGGGTAAAACGGCATAAATCTGCCACAATATCCATTTTGGATAGACATTGCTCGTAGTTTTTTTTTTATTATTTTAATCACAAAGTATTTTACGAGTGCGTATAAAAAGCAACATAAATTACAAGTTTTTGCAATAAAGTTACTTCTATTAACAAACCCGAACGCCACGTGTTAAATGCGTCAATTATTTTGTATAACTATGCCATTTTGCCCTTATCATAAATTTAAAATTACTTACTTCTTGTTATGGGCGCTTCTTTAAGTTAGTTTCTGATAAATTATTTAGTTAAACATGTTCTCTTTACCATGTCAGTACTCAGTACAGTTTCTTTTTTTATATAAGATTAGTTGAATTTATATATGTTTTATTATTGGTATTCCATTTTACCCACAGTAGTAAGGGTAAAATGGTTTATGCAAACTTTTACTTTTTTGGCAGCTATTAAAAAAAGTATATATAACGTCTACAAAAAGTAGTATGCCGTTTTAGGACAGTCTCCCCTACAGCGCGTAATCAATTAAGGGTACGGCTATATCTTGAAAACCATTTTTATGGGGTAAAAAATAACTAATAAATTCGGTCAAAAGAATCGCTATAAAAATATTTTTAAGTTCCTAACTTAACTGTTAGGGACGCATTTGCTCTTATGTAACTATAAAATTGGCAAATTTTCACTTAGAATCTCCCTAGCAGCAGAATTATCGGGAATTAATGCTGCTGCGTGGAAGATTCGGTAAGAAAATTTCATAAATTGGAGTTTTTCTTATGGTAATTTTTTTGCTAAAATGCTACAAAAACATATTTCCGGCGGCTTTAGTTAATTGTAACTAATTAGAGTTTTAGAAGTGAAGTTCATTTTAGCCGTTAGTAACTAATTTTTATTACTAAAATGCAATAAATAACAAATTTGTTATCTGGAATCCAATGTCTTTATAGTTTTAAATTCAAATAAAACTTTAAAAAACATATTTCCGATGAGTTTAGTTTAATATGACGCACTGTATTTTTACAATAGAAGTTGATTTTACTTGTTAGTAGGTAACTAAGGTTTAGTACTAAAATTTCAGGAACATTAAAAACATTCATTTGTTTTCAACCATAACATCTGATATTACATGTCTACCTAGTTTCAAATGAAACTTAAAAAAACATGTTTCCGATGAGTTTAGTTAAATTTTTGATGTGTCTCTTTTAGCCCCAGTGTTCGGTATGTAAAGCAAATTGGTTAGTATCAATAAAAATTATAAGTTTGCAACAAAATGTATTTTGATTTTATTCTGAGTGACTTTTGCCAATAGATATAAAGCACTTCATTTTTGACAAAAAAAATTATCACTTATTAATTTCATTAAGTTAATAGGAACTAACAAAATTATCGCGATAATCTCCCGTTGTTATAAGTAACATAAACAAAAAGGAGCTTTCTAATTGGTTGAAAATAAATTTGTGTAATTTTCCCAATAATTTCATATACAATGTAAGTCTAAAAAATGCCATATACAAGCTCTGTTCAATACTCTAAAAAAAAATGTTTGAACATCTTTCTTTAATTACCATGACAACGCTAGTGTGAGATGTAACATTTAAAAGAATTTTAAATGCTCTAACTGGGGGTTCCGTGTACCGATTTTTACTAACCATGGCTTCACTGAAAGGTAATTTCAAGAGGATTAAATTTTATTACAATTACTGCTAAGGTTATTTTGTTTGCTAAACAATAATGGGCGCTAATCAAAAGAAAGTACTATTACAGTCATTTACACAAATAATTTACATACCCAGGTACAGCTTTTTTACTTTCGTTAATAGACTATTATTTTTTAAAAAAATATCAGAAAATCTGAGGTTGTTATCTATTTTTTATGAAATATTTTTTTAATATTTTCTAAAAAATTAAATAGCTATAAATTACTGATCAATTGGCGTTATCATTAAAATGGCGGTGGTTAAGGTGATTATGTCTTCCGCATTCAGATCTTTCTTTGATGTAATATTGATATAAATGAATAAACAGAAATGGTAGTTTTCCTTGTAAAACAGTCCTTTATATTTTGTATTGTTTTGGGTAGTAATTTTATTTTTTAATGTTGTTTGCTTTGTTGTTTTTAATTGTATATCATAAATGGTTTATTCTTGGTTTTGGGTAAATTTTATCGTCCCTGAGTAACTACTGGCAAACTCTTAAATTTAGGATATTTTTTCTTTGTTTGAAATGGACATTTCAAGGGTCTCGTTAGTTACAATTACTTCCCACATTATCAATACTTTTGTATCATTTTTAAATAACTGCTGAATACTAGAAATGTCACTAACATGGACTGTCCCTCTTATGATTTTATTTATAATCAATGTTATTGTATAGCGAATAAAATAATTAGATATGCTATGTTAGTACTGAGTGATTTAGCAGGTTTACAGAATTACCTTTAATACCCCAATCCAGAGGCGGATCCAGGGGGGCAGCCGCCCCCCCCCCCAAAAGTCCGTTGAAACATTGAAAATTATTTTTTAGTTGAATAGAATACCTGTTACAAAAATTTGTGTTTTTCACAATATAAAATAAAAATATACTGATTTATTTTGATTCTTTGCATACGGGCCCCCCCTTAGGAGTATTTCTGGATCCGCCAGTGTCTAAACAATAATTTATCACTGGTGGATTTATTAATCAAAACAAGTCGTCCCCAAGTTTCTTGTCATTAACGTGGACAGAACAAAACCACATGATTCACAGTTTCCTGAAACTGAACACGATTTGGCAATAACGCAAAACAGTTATTTTTGGGAGTAAATATCAAGATCTGAATTGTTTTGGCGGGTTCAATTTGGCAAAAAAACGTTGTTGAGTAAGGTTCTGTAAGTTTTTAAATGGTTATGTTTTTTATGTGTCACTAACGTGGACGTGGTAAGTGGATTAAAGTATGTTTTTTTTTCTTTTCTCTTATACAGTGTCACCAGTAAAGTCCGCATCATATGGGATTTTTTTTAATAGCTTTTTTCGAAATTTGACTTTGGCATCAAGTTCTGCTTCGATCGAGATGAAAATTAAGCAAAACAATAGCAGTCACGGGATTCGCATTATCGGTCAAATTTTAATTTTTTCCAAAAACTAATTCATAATTGGGGTTATTTCTGAAAATATCGAAAAAAGTTATAAGAAAAAGTTTTTTCTTTAATGCAGTTTCTAGTCCACATGCCATATTTCAGCTGCATAAGATAATTTTGATCTTTTACCTAAATTTTGTAAATTGCACTAGGTACTTTTGCAAAATAAGACTCAACGCAACCTACCTAGAACTTCTCAGTTTTGACAAGGCTTTATTTCACAAACATTTTCTTTAAAGTTATGCTTTATATGCAAAGTTTATTTGTTTTTGACCCTGTATAAGGTAACTATAAAACACGTATTTTTGAAAACGTAGTTTGTGCCTGAAAGTAAAAAAATAAAAAATAAAGTAAAGGGGTTTTAAATTAAATCGTTGAAAATAGATTAACTTTACGTTAAGTTAAACTAAAATTTATTTTCCACTTAATGAACACTTTACTGATGACACTGTGTTCTTGTTTGTCTTAATATTAAGGTGTATTACTTTCAGACACAAACTACGTTTTCAAAAATACTTGTTTTATGAAGTTACCTTATACAGGGTCCAAAACAAATAAACTTTGCATCAAATGCGACCAAATTTTAATGGCCCAATTTTGATTTTGTAGAAAAACACACATTTAATATGGCGCTACGCATATGCAGCTGAAATTTTGCATGGAGGCTAGAAACTGCATTTTTCTAATAACTTTTTTTCGGCATTTTCAGAAATTACCCCACTTTTGAATAATTATTGTTTTTAAAAAAATTTAAATTTGACACAATGCAAATCACGTGACAACTATTTTTTTGCTGAATGTTCATCTCGATCGAAGCAGAACTTGATGTCAAAGTCAAATTTTGAAAAAAGCTATTAATAAAAAAAATCCCATATGATGCGGACTTTACTGGTGACACACACTGTACATAACATGGGTGTATAGAATGTTTTATAGGTATGTGATAATCTTTCAAATAAATTTTGTTTATATTTTTAATTGATCATAAAAGACATCTTGTCATTAACTTGGGCATAATGAGATGTCATTAACATGGACAAAACTTGTCCATGTTAATGACCAATGTCCATATTAATGACATTTTACATATTATTGCATTACAGATTTGAGGTACACCAAATGGGAAAACCGAAAAAAAGGCAATCCATCGAGGAGAGAAGGAAACAAAAGCGTGAATGTGAAAAACGAAGAAGAGAAAAAAAAAATAATGGTATGGTATTTATACCATTTTTTTAAAGAAATAAAACCACAAAATAAAGAAAACTACAAAAAATGTATTTACTTAACCTTGCAATTAAAATTTAATGTTCCCCTTTCCTCTACCATCTTTACCCGCCGCCACTATACATGGTTCGGTTAAAACCCATCCCCGTTTTGTCCAATTAACACGCAAATAGTGTTTCTGCGTTTCTCTTTGTTTGTGTTCTAGACTTTGGACCGTGCCGTGCCGATTCAATGCGCGTTCACCTTAACGCTCGTGCTTCCGAAACCCAGGAATATCCGCCGCGCCGGCTATCGGCTTATTTAACAAATTATTCAAATAAAGTACTTTGCACACTTACCTAAACAAAGATGGACGGATAAACTTAGACAAAATAATGTAACCAGCAGCCAAATTTTGAGTGCAACAGCATTCATTGCGGTGGGAAGGACTTTGATATACTTGATGGGCCTGAGCCCGCCTTAGCCCAACAAGTTACATGTTAGTTGGATGTCGTGCCAGATTCCTGTAACAAGAATTTATTATTCAAAAAAATGTAATGAAGCCTTTAAAACGGTTCATTTAAAGCTTAATTCTGTCGGGTTTGCGCTGAAGTCATTTTATGTGAAAAGTGTATTGAAACTCATTTAAAATATATCTATTATTTAAGGAGCGTATAATGTACGTCACGTGTGACCAGTAAAGTCCGCATCATATGGGATTTTTTTTTTATTAATTGCCTAATTCAAAATTTGACTTTGGCATCAAGTTCTGCTTCGATCGAGATGAAAATTAAGCAAAAAAATAGTAGTCACGTGATTCGTATTATCTGTCAAATTTTAATTTTTTTCAAAAAATAATTCAAAAGTGGTGTTATTTCTAAAAATATCGAAAAAAAGTCATTAGAAAAAGTTTTTTTTAATGCAGGTTCTAGCCCACATGCAAAATTTCAGCTGCATAAGATAAGTTTGATTTTTTACCCACCATTAAAATTTATTTTCCACTTAATGAACAAACTACGTTTTCAAAAATACTTATTTTATGAAGTTACCTTATACAGGGACTTACCGGGTCAAAACAAATAAACTTTGCATCACATGCAAAAAATTTTAATAGCCCAATTTTGATTTTGTAGAAAAACACACATTTAATATGGCGCCACTTTAAAGAAAATGTATCTGAAATAAAGCATGGTCAAAACCAAGAAGTTTTATGTAGGTTGCGTTGAGTCTTATTTTGCAAAAGTGGTGCAATTTACAAAATATGGGTAAAAAATAAAAATTATCTATCTTATGCATCTAAAATTTTGCATGTGGGCTAGAAACTGCATTAAAAAAAAACTTTTTCTAATCCCTTTTTTCGATACTTTCAGAAATAACCCCACTTTTGAATTATTTTTGGAAAAAATTAAAATTTGACAGATAATGCGAATCACGTGACTACTATTTTTTTGTTTAATTTTCATCTCGATCGAAGCAGAACTTGATGCCAAAGTCAAATTTCGAATAAAGTTATTAATAAAAAAAAATCCCATATTATGCGGCTTTACTGGTCACACTGTATGATAAATGTGGATAATTATAACACAGGCCACTTGTGGCGAGTAGATCGTATCGTATATCTTCCCTTATTCTTGGTAAAACTAAAATGTGGTAATCCGAAATAAACAATTTCTTTCAAAATTTTCGTTCGAAAGGTTTCAATAACTTTAGAAATAAAAGCCGAAATATACAGGGTGCGTCAAACTCAGGGTGAACATTTTATTCGTAATCTAAATAAATGCAAGAAAGTCAATATTTTTAAACAGAACACCCTGTATTTTATTTTTTTTAACCAGTATAAATTAGCTACGAAAATTATACAATCATATTATTACCTATGTTTAGCCGTTTTGAACTTACAAAGCGTTTTAGTAAATTAATAACCGAATAAAAATGTCAAGTTAATTCAAACATTACAGTGAGAAAAATGTTCTAATACAACAGGTTTGCTAAATTTGTATTGATGTATACTAAATAAATTGCTGGTGTATCAAACCCGATTTAGTGCTATATCAATTCCAGATGTGCTAGAACAGTGTTTTTATTGGTAGTAATCAGTTCCATTAGCAGCACACTCTTGTTGAATAGTAAACTACTTTTAATACAGCATTTTGTTAAGAAATAAATTGTATTTTTTTAATGCCATGGATTTTGTTCCCAGTAAAGCGATTTCTCTGCAATTAAGAAAGCAGAACAGCCTCTCAACGAATTGTATCCGTTAGAATCTATAATCAGCAAGACGTTGGTGGGGGTTCGTAGCGATCGGCAATCGCCGTGCGCCGTATTATTAACGTATTTGATTCTGGTCACATCGTTGTTCGGAGTCTTTTAGCTGTCCTGTCTGAATTAAAATTTTATTTTTCGTACCAACACCTGCTTCAATTAATTTATTTTTACTTTGTATTTAAGTTTTTTTTTAATACTTTGCATGTCAGATAAAGCTAGAATATAGAAAATAGAAGATTCTTACCTCAACCCATCATTAGTATTGGACTTTATAATCTACGGACGAATTTTACCATCTTAGTAAACCCTGTTGCATAATAGATAATCATATGCAATTTTAAAAACGACAAGAACAATATCACTAATTAAATTTTTGAGAACTACAGTAAGTACTGATTTTTAGTGGTAAGTATATGCTTTATAGCAAGCACATATTATTATGATTAATGTAAAGTTATAAACCATTGTATGGTAGCATTAACTCCTATTTCCTATTGGCTATAAATTACCGTCATATTATCACTACACAACGGTCTAGCAATTTTCGTTGCTGTCACATATAGAGGAAGAGACCCAATTTTGAGATAGGCACCTAATTTGACATAGCTCCGCATATTAACGTATATGTAACGCCATCTAACAAAAGGGCGTAAACTTACTCAAATAAACTAAAATGCACTGGTAAAGAGTTCGTTGAGCGCGTCAGTTCGTTTATTTCTGCGCAGGTACGTTTTTCATCCGATTTGAGTCGTTAAGTTTTTTTGATAGTGTAAATAAACCGGCATTTGCAGTCAACGTAAGTGGAAATAAAATATTTTATGTGTCGAAATAGTTAGTTTAGGTGTGCCTAATGATGTCTTATTAAAATTTGGCTGTAGTCTTTTATAACTAACCTAAAATATTGTTGCCAATTTTTATAACGATAATTCCTAATTTGAGATACTATATGGTGCGCTGTATTTAAGACTATCTCAAATAAGGCACCCAATACAATATTTTGATATTTTATTACAGATGCCTTAAAAACACAAGAAATGTGACCCTCACGCTATGATGAAAGCTGTGAAGGCTGTGCGTAATAAAGACTTAAAGAGATGGGATATCTAAGAGCCTCAAAAGTTTTTGGTCTAGTGTCTCAAATTAGGCATTCTATTATTTTATGGGAAAATTGACAAAAACAAACTTTAAGTTCAATAACTTCTCTAGATAGCTATTTTAATGTAGATTCTTTGTTTCGATGTTTTGTTAATACACCAAGCAAGCGATTTTGTACAATAATAATAAAAATTTGTTCAATGATGAATTTTATTTCGAATTTAAAAAAAAAGGTGTCTCAAATTTGGGTCCCTTCCTCTACATAGTATTAAATAGTTGTATAAAGAGTATGTTATATATAATTGTTATAAGGAATAGAAGGCTTTTTTCTCAGTGCGCAGACTTCAGCGAGGATTCTTGATAGTATTAACATATTACTACAAAAAGTATATGTATAGGTAGCACTATTTCAAGTCAGTAAAAAAAATCGAGGTAATAATAAAGTGTTTTTCCCCTCCTTGCCGCCTGATCAGTTTACCACTTCCCTAGTTTATAAATTGAAGAAGTAGTCCATACTTTAAGTGGAGTAAAAAATTGAAAGGGAAAAGAAAAACTCTAAGTCTTCCTCCACTGATATATTCAAAATAACTTTAGTTAAAAGCTAACTCTACATGTTTCGAACATAGAAATGTTCATCTTCAGGAGAATTAAGATGTTATAAAAGAAAAATAACTAGTGTTAACGTTTTGGACTAGGCTTTAAGATAGTGAGAGGGACATATTATTAACATTCTAAGTCATAAAAGCAACAAAGACTAAGTTACCAAAGTATTAATTTACCAGGTTTAGGGTAATGATAGTAAAAATTAAAGGAAGCAAGGCCCATACGTGAAGCAACTGTTCTACTGCTTTACTAATCATTTTGCTTCACGTATGGGCCTTGCTTCCTTTAATTTTTACTATTATTACCCTATACCTGGTAAATTAATACCTCGGTAACTTGTTCTTTGGTGCTTTTATGACTTAGTATGTTAATATGTCCCTCTCACTATCTTAAAGCCTAGTCAAAAACGTTAACACTAGTTATTTTTCTTTTATAACATCTTAATTCTCCTGATGATAAACATTTCTATGTTCGAAACATGTAGAGTTAGCTTTTAACTAAAGTTATTTTGAATATATCAGTGGAGGAAGACTTAGAGTTTTTCTTTTCCCTTTCACTTCCCTAGTTATTAAGTTACGCTATTTATTTGTTACAACTAGTCAAAGTTATAATTGGTGCAACATTAGCTCTGCAAAACTGCATTTTAGAACTTAATAATATAAGCCTGACTGAACTCTTTAACGACCCATTATAGGCATTCTTAACAAATTATCCTTTCACACGTGATTTTAGGGCAATGTGAAAGGATTGAAACATAAAACTTAATGGTGCTTAACTTACGTATTAACCAATGCAACCGGTACCTTCATTTTTTATTGTTCTCGAATAAGAATTTTTTTCACTATAGTTGAAATGTATACTGGATCATAAAATAAGCCAGTTTAAAACGGAACACAAATGGTCATAAAGTTTAAAAGGAAATATATAAAAAGATTAGCACACGACTACTACTTGAGTCTTACACGGATTTAAGAGCTAGGGCCAGAGGCGTAAAGTAAAATCGCATTTTGAGTATGTTCAAACAAAAGTAACGTTTTATGGGTGAAAAAATACGTTCGAGCGCATGACTCGCCGATCAGCTGCCTTCCCTCTGAGCACCTTCGGGCATGCGCACAAACCTCGTGTCATCGGCCTGTCCTACTTTAGCGACATGCTCAAAATACACTCCAGAACCGGCTCGGCCGCCATTTTTGTTGTTCTCTGGATTCCTTGTAGTTTTCTTATATGTTGTGGATTGTGGGTGTTTTCTAGTTTTCTTGTAGTTTAGTGAATTGTGGTGCCTGATTGTGAGGAAATTAATTCTGTCAAAGTTGCTTGTTGGTTAATTTTGTGGTTAAAATCTGTCCACCCCGACATTAAGCTTTTAATAAAGCCAGTATTCCACGGGTCAAGTTCTCGGGCAAACACTTTTCAAATTCTTGAACAAGAAATTTCGTTTGAAAATGTTTTACACGCACCCAAGTTTTTGCCAAATTGTAAAAATCAATACACTACCAACTAATCTTTGACTTGAGGTTAGGCGCGCGATTACACCGTAGATTGGTTATTTTGCTGGTTTTGTTTGTTTTTATATTCGATTTTATAAGACTAGTTTAATTAATTTGTTCTTGTTCTCTTCCTTTTCGAACTAAAAACACGACGACGAATCATTTTTAAACATATTTTAACAAAACCTTAAAAACAATATTCTATCCTTAAAATCTGATAGGTTTGCTACTACTAAAAATGCCAAAAAATTTTTGGCAAGAATTTAAATTTTAAAGCCCGGACCTGTCTATTTTCCCATTCGTCAAACGATAATGTTGCAGTGCGCATGTCTAATAGTGTCTAGCTTTGTTTACATGCGCGAGGCCATAAATCTGCCACTTTCGTGATTATTGTTTGCTTATCTAAAGGTAAATTGTCTATGATTCAAAGTCGTTTTGCAAACTGATGGAGTATATCCCTACGGAGGTTTTTCTTACTATACCCCACTGCTGCTGCTGAAAAGGTTCTCGCTTGTTAGTTTATGAGACGCAAATTTTCTACAGTTATTTTTACATCAACTTCTCCGTAACAACATTATTCTCGACATTTTTACACTTTCTATTTCACTACCTTTTTACGAACAACCCCAATCAAACATTTTTAAATTTTCCCGTATTAACAGAATGTGTATCTGTTACTAACTGTAAGACAACGAAATTTACTACACCGTTATGTAGTGATAATATCAAAAAATAAATAAAAACATTTTGGTGTATTGTCATTTTTTTATAAAATTTTTTTTATGATTTTATAAATAAGATGAAAATATTTGAAACAAAATTTATAGAGTGATGCACTGAAGTACCTACTAGAGATACACCAAACAAAAAATATATGAATGAAAAATTTT
This sequence comes from Polydrusus pterygomalis, assembly GCA_963969555.1. Taxonomy (NCBI): domain Eukaryota; kingdom Metazoa; phylum Arthropoda; class Insecta; order Coleoptera; family Curculionidae; genus Polydrusus; species Polydrusus pterygomalis. The sequence continues at coordinate 81,457,514 of OZ018375.1, forward strand.
ATAAATGAGTGTTATTTATTTTTAAGTAAATGTAAATTAATTAAAAATTTCATACTGGTTTTCAAAAATAAAATGTTTCATCCCATGATACCTTTTATCCTGAATAAACTACTAATTTCTGATTTCCTTAAAAATATAAAAATAAAAATTTGAAAAATCCGCTTGTATTTTACTTTCTCACTTGCATCCGTTGTTATGTAGATCAAGCCTAAGAAAAATTATAACCTTTCCTTTACCACCGGTAAGTCAAATTATTGAATTAATTTACGACGTACCGCAAATGTGGAGAATATAACGTAGGTAACGGTTTGCGGTTATTGAACAGACTTTAGTAGCTTTTGTTTCTAGCGCACAAGCAGAATGCAGAACATTTTTTGTGATACTTTTTCTTCTGGAAAATATTCCTGAATGATTAATGGTCCTGCCTAATGCCGGACATCTCGTCAGTTTTTGGTAAACGGAAGCGTAGAAAATTTACTACTTTTACACGTGATATCATTCAGAACTTCCAAGTTCCATTTAGTAAAAAACTGAAACTTTGCTGCATTTGAGCTCATGTTGTCTTGCGTTTATAAAAATAATAATTAATACCTCTATAGTAATATATGCTTGATCCTCATTAGCTTAGAAGGCGTGAAACTTTAATAAAAAGACTGATTTATTTTAGAATTATTTCCTTGCTTTTGTTACGTTTATTTGTTATTTAAAATAATTGCAATAAACAAAAAATGTTTTATTTTACTGACAAAAGAGAAACATATCGTGCGAGCAAAAATTATTTGCATCAAAGGGGGATTGGATTAAAAAATGTAGGGCTTAGTTTAGATCACAATGATATGGGGACGATATATCTAACCAATTCTAGGTTAAAATTTGGTCAAATTCATATTATGATATGATATGTCAAACTAATGAATAATAAAATAAATAGACAAATGCAAATGTATTTTTGTTGTTTACAAAATTAATAAAGTAAGAATATACAGAAAGAAAAAGAAAAACAATTACATAAATTGCTGAAATTGGCCACCGCCATGCTCCAAGCATAAATTCACACGTCTCTTCATATTTTCGAAAGTGTTGACCAGCATCTCTGGAGAAATGTTGCCTAATTCTTGGATAATCCTTTCTTGTAATTGTTCGAAATTTGTAACTGGTGTTTTTAAAATAGTGTTCTTTAAATGAGGAAAACGAAGTAATCCATAACCGTTAAACAAGGTGATCTAGGTGGGAATTCAATATCTGATCGAAAACTGATCAATCTGTCGTCGAAAAAATTGCGTAAGTAGTTGATAGTTTCGGCGGCTGTATGGGCGGTTGCACCGTCCTGTTGAAAATATCCAAAACGTAGTTCGTCGTCAAGTAATTGCTCCACAAATGGATTCAAAATATTGTCTCTATACCGCTGTGCTGTAACTGTGTCATGGAAAAAAATAGGACCAACAATTCTTCTTTGGGAAACAGCTAACCAGACACCAATTTTTTGAGGGTACAATGTGGACAATGGGGAATTTCACTACTTCACATGCGTGTATTCTGAGAATTCACATAACCGGAGAGGTGGAACCAGGCTTCATCCGAAAAATAGCCCATTGTGTGAATTGTTCAAGAAATTGGAAAAATTAGCGATGAATCGAATTACTTGTAACGACTGTCAAAGATGACGGAATAACTGATTGATTGTTAATTCAGGTAGTTACTGACACCCAACAGGTATTAAGCTCTACGGCTAAGCATTACGTCCTTAGATGCAAGACCCTCTTTCATCCAAATAATTTTTGCTCGCACGGTACAACCAATAATGTGCGAATCTTTAACAACTGTGTATTACTCTAATGTAAAACTGTGTTAATATTTTCACGTAGTTTACTCCTTTGACGCACAGAAACCCAAACACAACTACTACTCTACAAAATTTCTTTCCAGGAATTGAATAACATATGAAAATTAACTGCACTTAACCAACAAATTTATTTTTGTTGACTAGTGTTATTATTTCCATAAGGTATTAGGATTCCAGCACACACTTTCGCTTCATGAGAACCACCCAATTAAGTTTTTAAATTTATGTTACTGTCTGCAAAATTTTTTTTATCACAGTTGTTAGGAACATTAACTCTGACAGAAATGGCACGTGCATTATCGGTGCATAATTTAATTCGGACTTGGGTGCCCGTTAAGTTGGCTACTTTCATCCCACATAGTGGGAGATTATGTTATCCCAGGGCCGGACTGAGTAACAGGATACGATCAATTGCAATTCATAAAAGTTAAGATTTTGCAAAAAACAGATCATTAACATGACATACCATTTATGGCTAAATATCGTATTTATGCCCTTCAGAATATGGATCCAAAACAAGCTTAAAATTTCTGACCCTCTCGAAGTAAAAGTCCGATTAGTGCCGTATTAATGGGTTGAACAGATTAGCAAAAATTATAGTTCGTAATATAAAATATCAGTCAACATTTTGAGCCTTCTTAAAATTGGATTTTTGTCCCTCGACTAATATATTATATTGTCATAAATATTTGCTAGATTTGGTATATAAAAAACGATAACGGGAGCATTAACTTCTATAGAACAAAAAGCTATAATTCACACCAGAAGGGGGGTGCCACAAAAATTAGGCTTGAGCCTATAGCACGTCATGCCAATGGTCCAATAGCAACCATTATGGCAATATTCATTTTTTTTAAATTGCCCACTCTAAATGTTTGTATAATTTTTTATATTGAAAGAAAAACTCAAAGTCTTCCTCCACAAAGTTTTATAGAATAAGGATATTCAGTAAGAGTCTCTACATGTTTCGAACGTAGAAACGTTCATCATCAGGAGACAGAACATATAATCGGTGCTGATGGTTTTAGCAGAAGAGAAAATGGTATAGAACCTTAATGGAGCTTTTATGGAATTAAAATTTGATGTGTAAATTAAACATAATATAAAGAAATTGATGAGAGTTACAATACTGAGTATGTGAGAAGTCAGTAAATGGGGTCTAAACCAACCAAATAAACTGGGCAAGAAGAAAAAACCTTTTTAAAAAGTAGGTGTCGAAGAATGTTTAAAATTTTTTAAAAAATATTTTTAAGTAGGTATGTGTCTATAAGACATTGTGAGGACAAAATTAGAAGTAAATAATAAGGTAATCTGTAAAAACTAGAAATTGAAATTAAAATTAAGAATTGAAGTGAAAGAATTTTTGGAGTATTATTTTTTTTTAAGAGTAAGTACTTACGAATATTACATTCAAGAAAAGTGTTTAGTGGGGTACTGAGGTTTCAAGCTCAGTAACCCCGCAGGGTTTTTAATTTAAAACTCGTAGGTAAAGTTCATTAAAAAGTTGCACATTTCAAAAAAAAATTAGAGGAAAAAGCAGTTGTTCACGTCCACGTGCTGGGACCAAAGTGAATGAAAGATGGGTTGATTGACAGATGGTCCCAGCACGTGGACGTGAACAACTGCTTTTTGCTCTAATTTTTTTTTTGAAATGTGCAACTTTTTAATGAACTTTACTAGTTTTAAATTAAAATCCTGCGGGGTTACTGAGCTACCTCAGTACCCCACTAAACACTTCTCCTGAATGTAATATTCGTAGTACTTACTTTTTATCATATATAATATCACAAGAGATAAAATTTTGTCGGCAAAATTTTCGAAAGGTAAGAAAGTTTGTTGCTTGGCAATTTCGCGAATGACATTTTTGACAAAATCACGAGCCGTCAGGCGAGTGATTTTGTCGAAAATGTCATGAGCGAAATTGCTTAAAAGCAACAAACTTAAATAAATCCTTGAGAACAATTTTGCTTACACAATTTTTTCTCGAGTGGTATTCGACATGACTATTTAACTAGAAAAAAGACAAAATTTTGCCGCGGCAAAAATCACATGTGAATTTTGTCCAGGTAGGTGCAGGTAGTAATTTTGCCAGTAGAAGACCGGCCGTTGCTATGACATTTTGCCAGTGTAAAACACTCTAGTTAAATAGTAAAAAAAAAAATAATACTCCAAAACTTCTTTCACTTCAATTCTTAATTTTAATTTCAATTTCTATTTTTTACACTTTACCTTATTATTTACTTCTAATAATTTTGTCCTCACAATGTCTTATAGACACATACCTACACTAAAAATGTTAAAAAATATTAAACATTCTTCGACATCTACTTTTTAGAAAGTTTGTTTTCTTCTTCCCCAGTTTATTTGGTTGGTTTACTTGGTTTACCATTTACTGACTTTTCACATACTCAGTATGTTTTAATTCTCATCAATTTCTTTATATTATGTTTAATTTACAAATCAAATTTTTAATTCCATAAAAGCTCCATTAAGGTTCTACACAATTTTCTCTTCTGCTAAAACCATCAGCACCGATTATGTTTTCTGTCTCCTGATGATGAACGTTTCTACGTTCGAAACATGTAGAAACTCTTACTGAATATCCTTATTCTATTAAACTTTGTGGAGGAAGACTTTGAGTTTTTCTTTCTTTCCCATACTTTTAACTCCACTTTAAGCATGGACGATTTCTTTAAATTATATTAAATAATTTGTTTCATGTTTCTTACAGCAGTCCTGATGATGGCCTATTTGGCCGAAACGCGTAAGCACTAGTTTTATTTTAAATAAATTTAAGAAGGTAGATAGGGCTTTCTTTCCCAACCCCCAAATTACAATTTCCTTTCTGGAGAGTAGTTCCGACTTCGCTACTAAATGTTTCCTATTTAAAAATCTAATGTCGGGTTATACACAGATTTTAACAAATAATTAACTAACCAGCAAGTTTAGCTGCGACTTCAATCGCATTTCTTACAACATTTGGGTTATTAAAGTTTATATTTAGAGATATCAATATGCTTTAAAGGTGTCTTAAAATCGATGCTAGATGTCGCTATGCGTTGCATCCTCTCAGCTATTTACGCTCTTTACTACTTTTAAGTACTTAGTACACCGTTTTCTTTATTTATTTGTCATTCGTCGACTGTCTGTGATCCTAGTCTCTGTTTACTGATGAGCCATGAGCAATAGAGCAATGCCATAATAACAATATGGCAAATTGTGAGGATTGATCTGTGGAAATTAAAGAAAAAAAAATTTCTTTTGACTGTAATAAAACACGAAATTAAGAAAAAATAAAAAATGTGTATCTAATTTTTACTCAATACCCTAACGTATGAATAGATTATATTTTAAACTTACCTTACTCATTAAATAAATATCATCTGAAGCTTCTTTTAAATAAGTTTGTAATTTTTCTATGCAGAGAGAAAGCTCTAATTTTTTTTTTAACTCGGAACCATGTGATTGTCGTTTCAAAAATGCTCGTAATTTGTAATAATCTGAAATGTCAACATTTTTTCATGATAAATACAGCCCTCAGCATCGAATAATTTAATCAGTGAGTCGATACGGTTTCATCTTTTCGGATAAGTGATAATAATACGCAATCATAACATTTTCGAAATGGGAGGACGTATTTTTTCCGTGGTAATAATCCATTAATATTGTATAAGCCATCTCATATTATTCTCTGGACTTGGCTAGCAACAAGAAAAGCAAAACACAAAAAGCAAAATTTCTACCGTGCGAACAAAAATTATTTGCATCAAAGAGGGCCTTGCATCTAAGGACGTAATGCTTAGCTGTAGAGCTTAATACGTGTTGGGTGTCAGTAACTACCTGAATTAACACTCAATCAGTTATTCCGCCATCTTTGACAGTCGTTACAAGTAATTTGATTCATCGCTAATTTTTCCAATTTCTTAAATAATTCACACCATGGGCTTTACGGAACAGCACAAAACATTCATGGTTGAAGCGTATTTTCAAAATCGGGTTAGAGTAAATGGTGAGTGGCAATACAATCCGGGTTTGTGCATGGACGATTTTCACGAACATTTTCCTAACGTTGCTTTTATTGCTGGGGATTTTTATCATTGCCTGAAAAGAACCGTAGCTGTGTTTAGGAAAACAGGTTCTATATAACACAAAAAGGAGCAGGAAGACCATCTGTAAGAACAGAAGAACTTGTTGGAAACGTTTGTGAAATAATGCAAAATACGCCAACAAATTGTATAAGACACCTGTCCCAAGAAGTGGGAAGATCTTATGGAACATGCAGGACTATTCTTAAAAAGCAGCTAAATTTATTTCCTTATAAAACGCAAGTATTCCAAGAATTACAAGCCGCAGATTTTGAAAGACGCAGGAATTACTCTTAATGGTTACCCAAAATGTATTGGAAATAAATGATTTATTAGACCTGACATTTTTTCGGATGAGCCTGGTTCCACCTCTCCGGTTATGTGAATTCTCAGAATACACGCATGTGGAGTAGAACACTATTTTTAAAACACCAGTTGCAAATTTAGAACAATCACAAGAAAGGATTATCCAAGAATGTGGTAACATTTCTCCAGAGATGCTGGTCAACACTTTCGAAAATATGAAGCGACGTGTGAATTTATGCTTGGCGGCCAATTTCAGCAATTTATTTAATTATTTTTCTTTTTCTTTCTGAATATTCTTACTTTGTTAATTTTGTAAACAACAAAAATAAATTTGTATTTGTCTACTTATTTTATTACTCATTACTTTGGCATATCATGTCATAATATGACTTTGACAAAATTTTAACCTAGATTTGGTTAGATATATTGTCCCTATATCATTGCGCTTGTCATAAATAAACAACAATAACTAAACAGCGGTTGCCAAACAACCGCACAGCTAAGTATTGGCGATCTAATAGGTCACGTTAATAAATGTTTACTTATAAAGTTCCAAATTTTATTTTATTATTTAATTTTATTCTATTTCATTTTCGACCGCAGAAAACATAGTATTGGCACCTCGTAGAAAAACTATATTCTCACACGAGGATGCAAATTGGTGGACGAGGCTGCCGAAAGCTCCAAAATACCTACACCCAAAATGTAAGATCCGTCCCTGATTTTAGCCGTTACCTGTACCAGGTAAAATTATACTGTTCTTGAAAATATTCCTATTTGATATTTAAACATAAATTGGATCAATTTCGTTTCTCTCGTTAAAGTTATTTGTTTTTATTTTAATCTGGTTTCAGGCCAATTTACAAACCAATTTAATAACATAAACATAAACTCTTTTTATTTTACGATGACAACAACAAGCAAGTCAAATAAAGTTTTTTTTAACTTCTCTCTTTTAATAATATAAATAATTCAATTCCAGTCTGTATTGTGTGATGTGTGTGTGTGTGTGTGATTTATTCAAAAAATGTTTACTATAACACTTTTCTGTTAAGTATGGCCTAGTTTTGGAAAATACGAACTCGATTTTCTTATTAAGTATTAATTTTATTACGATCTATAATACATTTTTTGTGTTAAATTTGTTTAAAAATAAAATAAAGGCTTGCTATGGGCAATAACATTGGACATACTATATCCGAAAATTGATAATTTCAACGAAGATTTTTTAATGAGTAATTTATAATGTATTTAAAGGTATCTAATGTCATTTATTGGTAGGTAGTGGATACACTATAAGGTTGAAAGCCAATTATACATACATACCCTCAAGCGCGGATCCAGGGGGGGGGGGGGTGTCATGGGAGTCATGACCCCCCAAAACAGAAAAAAAAAATGGATTTACTGTTTTGACTACCTCTGCAGCTTTTTCACAAGATTCATGACAACATTACCATACATAAATTAGTTATATTTTTTCTGTTGATTATAATATTATGATATATAAAAATACTTTGCTTTATTGTATATTGGGATAAAACACATTATAGGAAAGAAAAAAGATACTAATTTTAGCTGTATATTTTTCTTTTTTTGAATTCACTCTAACATTAATTTACATGCATATATTATTATTCTTTTTAATGTAAAGTTTATCATTGGAAATTTTCTCGTCTATAGCGCATTCGCTGTCAAGCTTTGGGCGTGGTCGCCAAATTTTTTCGCCTGCGGCGCTTTTTAACTTCGTTTATATGATTATGACCATCCCCCCCAAGGCAAAGTTCTAAATCCACGCCTGCATACTAGGGCTCGGAATTTTTAAAATATAAGTATTCGAATAGTCGTTTGGTAGGTTATTCGAATAGTCGAATATAGTCGAATAATTCGAATAATTCGAATAGTCGAATAATTTTAATAGTCGAATATTGTCGAATAATTCGAATAGTCGAATATTGTCGAATATAGTGGAATAATTCGAATAGTCGAATAGATACTTAAATAGTCGAATAGTCAAATATTTGAATTTCGAATAGTCGAATATTTGAGTAGTCGAATATTTAAATAGTCGAATATTCGAATGGTCGTCTATTTAAATATCGAAATACAGTCGTTTAATTACGGTAAAGGTGGTTTAACTGCTTGCTGACTATATATAATTTTATTTTTGTTTTTCTTTTTTACGTTAAAATTTACAGTTTCACAGAAAACACAAATAATCGAACATATAAATATCGGAACAAAGTCAAATAGTTAAATATTGAAATGGTCGAATATTTAAATAGTCGAATAGATACTTAAACAGTCGAATATTCGAATAGTCAACTATTTGAATTTCGAATAGTCGAATATTTGAATAGTCGAATATTTAAATAGTCGAATAGTCACATATTCGAATTTCGAATAGTCGAATATTTGAATAGTCGAATATATAAATAGTCCAATAATTCGAATAGTCAAATATTCGAATTTCGAATATAGTCGAATATTTGAATAGTCGAATTTTTTAACTAATACGAAATTCGAATTTAGAATAGTCGAATATTTGAATAGTCGAATATTTAAATAGTCGAATATTCGAATAGTCACATATTCGAATTTCGAATCGTCGAATATTTGAATAGTCGAATATTTAAATAGTCCAATATTCGAATAGTCAAATATTCGAATTTCGAATATAGTCAAATATTTGAATAGTCGAATTTTTTAACTAACAAGAAATTCGAATTTAGAATAGTCGAATATTTGAATAGTCGAATATTTAAATAGTCGAATATTCGAATAGTCACATATTCGAATTTCGAATAGTCGAATATTTGAATAGTCGAATATTTAAATAGTCGAATATTCGAATAGTCAAATATTCGAATTTCGAATATAGTCGAATATTTGAATAGTCGAATTTTTTAACTAACAAAAAATTCAAATTTAGAATAGTCGAATATTCGAATACAATTCCGAGCCCTACTGCATACAATAGAGAAATAAAACCAAGATACACACCATCCAATACAATCATTTTACCGCTCATAATTGTGTACGACCTACAAATAATAATACTAATAATAATAATAATAATAATAATCTTTATTGTCTAACAGAACAAGTTCCAATTACAAGATAATGTGACATAGAAAAAAGAAAAAATAGGTTAAAAAAGATTAATAAATCATTCTGAAATAGAAAATGGTGAAATTCAGTAATTTAACGTTTTTGTAATAGTTTTTTTCTACAGACGTGCGGAAAAACCAATTTTCCGCACGGACATCAGTGCGGAAAATTGATTTTTCCACACTAGTGCGGAAAAATTTTTCGGCACGATTATGTCAAAATTAATAATATATCAATAATCGGGGTAATTGATATTGTTTGTATTAACAAAAACTATAGGTGCCCAATAATGCATTTTGTTTTTCTTACAGTGACTTTTTACAAGACAGTGGCGAAAATAGAGCCTAAATTTATAGTTTTTAGTTTAAAAATAAAAATATCAAACAAAGGTAACAAAATACCAGGTTAGCTACCAGGTTACTAAGGAAGCTTACAGTAACAATTAAAAATTAACAAACTGATATTTTGACATTATTATAAATATTAGTTATTTTTGTGAGTTAATTTCGCAGTAATTTGTGCGTATATCTCGTAATTTTGTAATCTCAGAATGAGTTTAACTGATTTTGATAATCTGGAAATGGAAGATGGGGTTCCAGAGTACATTATGAGTGCAGCTAAAAAAATAGATGTAGATTTGCTTCCAGAAAAATCCAAAGTAAGGTACATTCAAGAATATGAAAAGTTTACGAAATGGTGCACCGACAAGAAAATAAGCAACATTAGTAAAGAAGAGGTGCTTTTGTTTTATTTCCAAGAACTTTCAAAGAATTTTCAACCTTCTACAATGTGGTCTAAGTACTCAATGGTAAAGTCTATGCTGAAATTGAAACAAAACGTTGATATTAGCAGGCATTTTAAATTAAATGCTTTTTTAAAAAAGAAAATGGTGGGTTTTAGACCAAAAAAGTCTAAAGCCCTAAGCCATGAAGATGTTAAAACATTTTTAAGTACTGCGCCTGACGATATTTATTTGCTTATTAAAGTTGCAACAATATGTGGAGTCGCTGGAGCCTGTAGGCGCGAAGAACTAACTTATCTGTTGTGTGAAAACGTGGTCGAACAAAAGGAGTTGTTTCTTGTGAGAATACCAGATAGCAAGACTCACCAGAGTAGAAGCTTTGTTGTAACTGGAGAAAAAAATCTCAATTTAATTAAGAAGTACATCTCGCTGCGTCCCAAAAGTACACCACATCAAAGGTTTTTTGTCAATTTCCAAAAGGGAAAATGTACTAATCAAACTGTTGGCATTAATAAATTTGGTAAGATGCCATCAGATGTGGCTGCTTTTTTAAGACTTCCAAATCCAGAGACCTATACTGGGCACTGTTATAGACGCTCTTCGGCTACTATGTTGGCCGACGCTGGAGTGGATATTACCAATTTGAAACGTCTCGGGGGATGGCAATCGACAAAAGTTGCAGAATCATATGTGGACGAGTCTATGGGGAACAAAAAACGTATAGCCAACCACATTCTACACTCTAAAGAAAAAAAATCACCTCCACCGTCACCCTTGCCATCTACAAGTTTTGCGTATGAAATTAATAATATTCCTGACAGCAGTGGACCAGCGAACCCGCACCAGTATGAGAATTTAAGAAAAAAAAGTGTCAACATTATTGCCAACACCAAGGAAGCCAACCAAAAAAATGCTCCAAATTTAGTTAATAATGCTTATAATTGTGACTTAATATGTAGGTATGTGGTTGTTTAAGTTAATTAAAAATTATTAAATTTCTTTGAAATGTGTTACTTATTTCCGCATGTCTGTAGAAAAACTATTGTACCTGACACGTGCGGAAAATGTTTTCCCTGCACTCGGCTGCTTCACCGAACTCCGCTACGCGTCGTTCGATGAACGGCAGACTCGTGCGGAAAAATTCATTTTCCGCACTTGTTAGGTAAATAGCTATTTCCTACGATCGTGGGGAAAAGTTACTTTTCGGCACGATTTATCGTGCGGAAAGTACCATTTTTCCGCACGATTTTACTTTCCCGCACAATTTTTACTTTACCACACTATTTTTGAAAATCGGGCGGAAAAGTAACTTTTTAGGACTACTAGCATTAGTAACTTTTCCGCACGATTTGTTAAATTAATGAATACCTTATCTAAAACACTCAATAAAGTGAAATACTTGCGAAATAAATATTTTTTTTTGCCAGAAGCTCAATAATTTTTGTAATTACAGTATATTATTACAAACCTAATTGACGTTTATCTGAGAACTATATCGATCGTAGGAAAACTTTTGTACCTAACACATGCGGAAAGTGTCTTTCCGCACTTGTTAGGTAAATAACTGTAGTTTTGTTGCATTTATTTTGTAAACTGAGTGGACAGGTCGAATACGTCAATGTCATTGTATTATTGAAAATAAACATTCATAAATTGTTGTTTGAATTAAAAAGGTTGTTGAGGAAGTAGGCAGATGAAAGACGGGAGAAGATTTTGACATTACTTGAGAAAACATAGCCAGTTATACAGGATAGTAGCATAGGGTAATCGATGAGCGACCTGCACAGTTTGAACAAGAACTGCATGAACAAGTAATATCTGCGATTGAGAAGCGATGGTATAGTCGGATCTGGTCTTATCGTGCGGGTCATACGATTCAAGAAAGACATACTCTTAGTTTTTGTTTTCTTTACTTGCGTTTAATTTTACCCTCTAAATAAAATACGTAAGATAAATGAGACAGACTTATTCCATTTTGACATGAAAAAAAAAGGATATGTATTTACTTTCCAGCTTATAATAGCACCAGCTACGTTTTATTTTAAATATGCCAGTTTTGCGACTTTGACAGTTTGTGACAAAATGAAACAATTTTCTGGGTTTTTGCATCACCAATCAAAAAAAATGGTACTTAATCTGATAAACTATTTCGAAAATGAAAGAAAAAGTGGAAATTCGCCAACCAATATTCAGGAAACAGTAGCCAAAACACTGGGAATTAGTTTAAGGACTGTGCAGAAAATTGTGCATGAAACAAAACATAACATAATACTCAAGAATACTAAAAAGTGTAAACGAAGAAAGCCAAAGACTAAGGATTTAAGCGAAAATATTAAAATGGGAGTTCGAAATGTGATTTACGATTTATACAAATCAAAAACCAATGTAACTCTTTCAGTTTTACAAAAAACATTAAAAATTCGGGGTGTTTTGGAAATTGGACTTGAAGCGCTATCAAAATTAATAAAAAATTTAGGTTTTCGCTATAAAAAAGACTGTAACCGAAGATTTTTATGTGAGCAGCCACAGATAGTGAGTCAGCGTGTTCAGTTTTTAAAAAAATATACGGACAATTACAAATCGAAATGTAGAAAAGTGGTATTTTTAGACGAAACGTGGATATTTTCGAATGGAAGTGGTTCAAAATCTTGGCAAGATGAGTCTGTAAAAAGTGTTAAAAGGAAAAAGGGGTGCGGTACGGGAAAGCGTTTTATTATTTTGCATGTCGGTTCTGCAACAGGATATGTTGCAGGTGCGAGTTTAATTTTTTCTTCAACATCAAAAAGTGCTGACTATCATGATAATATGAATTGCGAAATGTTTGAAAAATGGTTAAAAGTTCAATTGATACCAAATTTGAATGCTCCGTCTTTAATTGTATTAGATAATGCATCATATCATTCAAGAATTTTAAATAAACAGCCTACTTCATCTTGGAGGAAAAGTGATATTTATGAGTGGCTGGAAACACACAACCAAAATCATTTAGCAAATATGCTTAAATCGGAACTCCTATCAATAGCAAAGTCTCTTAAAAAACCCAAAATATACGCGGTAGATGAAATACTGCGTGAATATGGTCATGAGGTTCTACGACTGCCGCCATATCATTGCCAGTTTAACGCAATAGAATTAATATGGGCTGGTGCAAAGTCTTATTATGAAAAACATGTAGGTGATGGTCTTAAATCCGACCAAGTACAAATAGTTTGGCAATATTCGTTAGATCATATTACACAAGAGTACTGGAAGAAATCGGTGGAACATACAGAAATATTAATAAGGGATTGGTGGGATCGAGAACAAGTACTAGATGTCGAAGTAGCGCCAATGATTATTGCTCCATTCGAAGACGACTCAGACGACGAGGACTTTTCAGATTTTATAAGTGACGATGAGAGTTTTTAGGCTATAATTATAAACGGTGTTTTTCGTTTACATTTTTTAGTATTCTTGGGTATTATATTATGCTTTTTTTTCATGCACATTATTCTGCATAGTCCTTAAACTAATTCCCTGTGTTTTCATTACGGTTTCCTGCATATTGGTTTGCGAATTTCCACTTTTTCTTTCATTATCGAAATAGTTTATCAGACTAAATGCCATTGTATTTTTAGGTTTTAGTAGTAGTAGGGGGAGTTGAAAGTATCGGGAAGAAAGGAAAAACTGAAAGTCTTTATCCACAAAGTTTAATGGAATAAAAATTCTCTAGGGGTGTCTACATGTTTCGAGCGTAGAAACGTTCATCATCAGGAGACAGAAAATTTATTTAGTGCTGATGGTTTTAGCAAAAGAAAAAATGGTGTAGAAATTAAAAAATTGATGTGTAGAAGAGACATAATATGAAGAAAATTGATAAAGGTTAAACCATACTGAGTATGTGAAAAAGTTATTAAAGGGGGTCTAAACCAACCAAATAAACTGGGGAAGAAGAAAAAACCTTTCTAAGAAGAAGGTGTCGAAGATTATTTAAAATTGTTTATTAAACTTAAGACACAGTCCCCACAGGGATGTTTAGGTTTACTTAATTTAAGTTCATACCTACTTACAAACAGATACATTATTATTAACTACCTGTCTGATGATACACATCGCTTTCATAAAAATGATTTTGCCCGGAATTATTTCCTCTTTTTTTTTGTTTGTTCGGCGAACAACCGTGTCAAACAGTTAAAAGTAACAAAATAAATATTTTAAAACCGAAACAACAGAAATTGTTTTCTTAACGTCGGATCTAAAATATGATATATCAAATGACACAATAAAGGTGTAGATGATACATAATCATTGCAATTTGATATTACAAAAAAAATTACAAAGCTGAGAGTTCATCACAGATTAATAGCAGAAAAGTTAAATGCATAACTATTTCTTAATAGTTTTTTCAATATCTTAAAACAAATTCCATAGCTTTAGGGTGAGATTACAGTAGCGCTGCATCTGGCGTCTGCAGCTGCAAGCTGCAAGTATCAGTTTGCAGATGTAAATGTCAAAATTGGAATTTCGCAAATTATCATACTTTGCGTCTGCAAATTTGCAGAAGGTTCGAAGGTCCTACAAACTTGCAGATGAATAAACTTTGTTAAAAACTAACCTATATTTTGGGGATTTGACGGATGATGGTATCGGTGATTATTTACAATTTGTATCCGATTTTTATATAAAAAAAAAAACAAGGGAACGCTAAGAGTTAAGTTCATTAATTCATTATTGCCATGGACTTGGGGATGTTTCAGGTATTTGGTCGTGCGGATATCAATAAACCAGAAGTAGTAAAACGGTTTAACTATGGTGGAAGAGTCCGGACCCTTAAGGGAATTGAACACCAGTAATTCTTTACTTCCAATTTTCCTTCGTTAATATTGTCACGTATAAATACGGCGCCTCCACCAAATGTCATGTCCGGACCCTTAAGGGAATTGAACACCAGTAATTCTTTACTTCCAATTTTTCTTCGTTAATATTGTCACGTATAAATACGGCGCCTCCAACAAATGTCATGTAGGGGGAGGGGGTGCAGCTAGGTTTTGCGAGAGGTTAATAAAGGTAGACAGGCTTCTAAAAACAACTATAATCTATTGTAGACAACGAGCAAATCAATTAAACATACATTGTATACCTGATCCTAGGGGCAGCTTTTACTGGCTACAGCGGTGAATGGCAGGTGCCGTAACGGGCAGTCGGAATGCGTCTCTATCGATCTAGTCGGTCACCCTTAGAGTGACACTTAATTGACCCAAGAGTGGATTCTGTGACCCAAGAGTGAGTCTGTCTGACCCAAGATGAGTTCTGTGACCAAAGAGTAAGTGTACGTGACCCCGGACTCGGAGTGTGTCGGAGTCTGACCTAAGAGTGGATTCTGTGACCCAAGAGTGAGTGTACGTGACCTCGGACTCGGAGTGTGTCGGAGTCTGACCCAAGAGTGAGTGTCGTCCAAGCTTGTCGGATTGCTATTTATACTGATCGTCCTCTTGTTTAATTAGATCAGTATAAATAAAACAAGCCGATGTTTATGTGCAGTTTGCAAAATAAGCTTGAACTAGATTTAAATTAGAAATAATAATAATTTAAGAAATAAATAATAAATTTGGAAAATGCCCTATTTTCATGACAATATGCAAATTAACAAAAAATGCTTACATATAAAAGCTCCTTTATCTGCGATCGAAAATGAAATAGAATAAATAATAAACTAATTTACGAACTTTAAGTAAGAATTTATTAATATGACCATATTATATTGCCTAATTTTGCGGTTTTGCGATGTTTAATTTTTGTTGTTTTGCGGTATCAGGCCAAAATTTTTATGTTCTGCTTGTTTTCTAAAAATGATGAAAAAATGGATAGTGACGATGAACTTGAACTAGGGACTTCGTCAGACGTTAAGAATATTGCAGATTTGGGGTGAGATTACAGAAAATGCATACCAGCAACTTTGCAGATCTGCAAATATGGCGGACTTGCAGACGCAAAATTATTTGCAGAAATTTTACATTCCACAAACTATTTGCAAATCCGCCATTTTTACCGTATATACTTAAACCGTTTAACTACATACCTGGTTTATTGGTATCGACGGCCAAATATGTGAAATAGGCCCAAATCCATGGCAGTAATGAATTAATGAACTTATATAACCTTAAAGTTTCCTTGTTTTTTTTTATATAAAAATCGAATACGAATTGTAAATAAACACTAAAACCATCGTCCGTTAAATCTCCAAAATATAGGTTAGTTTTTAACAAATCGTATAGTACATTCTGCAAGTTTACAGGTCCTTTCAACCTTCTGCAAATTTGCAGACGCAAAGTCTGATAAACGATTTCTTAAATTCCAATTTTGTCATTTGCATCTGCAATCAGCTACTTGAAGCTACAGACATCAGATGCAGAGCTTCTGTAATTTCACCCTTGGTGACTATAAATTTGTTGCCAGCTAAGTCTAGAGAGAAATACGAAAGGGCTTAGGTATTATTATTGTTAGATTTATTGATTTTTGCCACGAAAAAAAAATCTATTCCGAAAATGTTGCGTATTTTTCTCACTTATCCGAAAAAATTAAACAATCGCCTATACAGGGTGATTTAAAAGTACTTTGACAAACTTCGGGAGGTTATTGCTGGCAATATTTTAACACGAAAAGTTCTTATAAACAGTGGTCCTTGGCGACTTCGTTACGGAGATACAGGGTGTTGAAATGTTAAAAGAAATAGTAATAATTTTTAAATAACTCCTTAACGAGTTATTTTTTTTTAATGAAATTTTGTGAATTGAATAAGCATCTAAGGATACTTATTTTCAAAGTACAACACGTTCGTAAATTTAACCAGTGGCGTCGGTACAAAATGTTACTATCATATTTTTTGTGAAAACTATGCTACACCATTGACTTATTTTATTTTAACTTTTTTCTTATAAATCCCCCCTTTATTTAGAACAAAAAAGATTACGTGTGTTTTTTTGATACGAGGGACGGTTTAAGCGTAAATGATTATTTTATTTGAATATACACAAATATTAAAAAATGTGTTTTAAACTGATCAACCACTCAAATATTTATTACAGTATTTTAACGAATACCTACATACATACTTACTAATAAACAAATATGTATATGCCTAAGGAAGGTATCTGAGGATGCCTATTTTCTAAGTATAACACGTTTTCAGTGGCATACATATTTATTTATTAGTATGTTTTTTTTTAATATTTGGTATTTTGACAAGGCGGTTTTGGAAATGCTTTTTTTGTCGATAAATTAAAATATATTTGACAGTTAGTTTTCACTGAGTTTTATTTCTTCAGTTTTTTTTTTTTAATGGTAACTAACTGTCAAATATATTTTAATTTATCGACAAAAAAAGCATTTTCAAAGCCGCCTTGTCAAAATACCAAATATTAAAAAATAACATACTAATAAATAAATATGTATGCCACTGAAAACGTGTTATACTTAGAAAATAGGCATCCTCAGATACCTTCCTTAGGCATATACATATTTGTTTATTAGTAAGTATGTATGTAGGTATTCGTTAAAATACTGTAATAAATATTTGAGTGGTTGATCAGTTTAAAACACATTTTTTAATATTTGTGTATATTCCAACAAAAAAAAATTTACGCTTAAACCGTTCCTCGTATCAAAAAAACACACGTAATCTTTTTTGTTCTAAATAAAGGGGGGATTTATAAGAAAAAAGTTAAAATAAAATAAGTCAGTGGTGTAGCATAGTTTTCAAAAAAATATGATAGTAACATTTTGTACCGACGCCACTGGTTAAATTTACGAACGTGTTGTACTTGGAAAATAAGTGTCCTTAGATGCTTATTTAATTCACAAAACTTCATAAAAAAAAATAACTCGTTAAGGAGTTATTTAAAAATTATTACTATTTATTTTAACATTTCAACACCCTGTATCTCCGTAACGAAGTCGCCAAGGACCACTGTTTATAAGAACTTTTCATGTTAAAATATTGCCAGCAATTACCTCCCGAAGTTTGTCAAAGTACTTTTGAATCACCCTGTATAGTAGAATTATATAATGGCGAGGGCAGTATTTTTGACAGAAATAAAAAATTTTATTTCAAAATATCACATTAAAAGTTACAAGGCATCTCTGATTTTATATCTCTGGAAGAAGATATTTATAAGGGTACAAACCTCATGTAAAATAAACCTAATTTTTAATCTCTGCTGTTACAGAATTTCTCCGAAACCGCACAAACGATTTACTTCAATTTAGAAATAGTGAAAACGATTTTCCGATTACCCTTTGGTTTTTTAAATATACTAGAATTTGTGTTAGTATAAAAAGGCCAACTTTAAAAATTATTTTTTTCCAAAGAATGGCCTAAATTAAAATATGTTGCAAGACCAACAACTTTTGATTACTTTTGAACCTTTAGCTGTCCAGTGATACCAAATTTATACATGTTTAATTAAATTTTACTTACAAATATACAGAGTGTCTCACGGTCGATGGAACGTTAGACGTTTCTGGCGAACCAGTAAAGGAATCGTTCTCAAAATTTGGTCGCGTACATAAACGGACATGCTCAACCAACCTAAAATATTTTTGACAATACAGTGATGCCGCTTTCACACAAAAATAATAGTAACTTCGATTTTTTAAATGCAACACCATATATTTTATTTTATTTTCGAAACTCCCATTACTTTCCTTACAATTTTTATAAACTCTACTCTATACTTATCTCTTACCGTTTCTAAGATATAAATTAATTTCTGTTTCTTTTGTCCGAAAACGTAACTTTTAAAAATGCTGATAATTTTGAACTCTAAAACACCGAAACCCTGAAATTTGGTAAATAGTTAACTAATACCATAGCGCTCATTGCCCTAATCCCAAATCTTAGTTGCAATATACAGGGTGGTTAAAAAATACACTTATTCTGGTAACTTGAAAAAGTGACCATAAGTCCTTTTTTTTCAAATGTAACACCCTGTATATTATTACGGATTTGAAAAGCTGCTAAAATTTCACTTAATTCTTGTATATCATACCTGTACCTAACTAACTAGTTTAACCATTTTTTTGACGTAATAAGCATAATTTGTAAAATTTTCTATACAATTCAATTTTTATTCGGTTATTAGTAAGTTAGCCATGACAAAAACTGATGTTTACGTATGTTACTATGATTATCGTTTTGACATTTTATTAAGTTTAGATACAAGATAGAAATAGACTTTAAAGTCATAGAAGAAAACTATACAAATGCAGTTCTTATGAATTTATTTATTTTATTTGGACAATGTGTGTTTGCATAAACATGCAAAAAACATTAAAACTAAATTTTTCTTGAAATCCATGCAGTCAACACCCGCATATTAAAGTGTTTGGATGTAAACGGCCAGCGTTTTGAACATCTGTTAAAATAGCATTTTATTAGTTATAATTTTAGTAGTCTTTTATTATTTGACTACCTAGTTAACATTTAATAAAATTGTCCTGGATCCTTATGAATTTTCTAAGATTGATTGGCGGTAAATTAGAGTATATTTCGTTAAATTTTATACATGTCCTGGCGATAATTCTATCACATTGTCCAAATAAAATAAATAAATTCATAAGAACTGCATTTGTATAGTTTTCTTCCATGACTTTAAAGTGTATTTCTATCTTGTATCTAAACTTAATGAAATGTCAAAACGATAACCATAGTAACATACGTAAACATCAGTTTTTGTCATGGCTAACTTACAGAAAACCGAATAAAAATTGAATTGTATAGAAAATTTTACAAATTATGCTTAATACGTCAAAATAATGGTTAAACTAGTTAGTTGGGTACAGGTATGATATACAAGAATTAAGTGAAATTTTAGCAGCTTTTCAAATCCGTAATAATATACAGGGTGTTACATTTGAAAAAAAGGACTTATGGTCACTTTTTCAAGTTACCAGAATAAGTGTATTTTTCAACCACCCTGTATATTGCAACTAAGATTTAGGACTAGGGCAAAGAGCCCTATGGTATTAATTAACTATTTACCAACTTTCAGGGTTTCAGTGTTTTAGAGTTCAAAATTATCAGCATTTTTAAAAGTCACGTTTTCCGATAAAAAAAAATGGAAATTAATTTATATCTTAGAAACGGTAAGAGATAAGTATAGAGTAGAGTTAATAAAAATTCGAAAATAAAATAAAATATATGGTGCTGCATTTAAAAAATCGAAGTTACTATTATTTTTGTGTGGAAGCGGCAACACTGTATTGTTAAAAATATTTTAAGTTGGTAGAGCATGTTCGTTTATGTACGCGGCCAAATTTTCAGAACAATTCCTTTACTGGTTCGTCAGAAACGTCTAAGGTACCATCGACCGTGAGACACCCTGTATAGTGAAATAAAGTCAATAAACGTTCTGAATGCATGTCGCGAGTAAAAGCGATGGTAGTATGCCATTGCAGTTATGAATTTTTATGTGGTGTACCAGAATGGGCTGCTAACTCCCTTAATTCTGTGTACAGGGTCTTCCAACGAGGACTGAACAGGGGCTCATTTTTGAGCTTCCTTGTATTTAAAGAAAAATCCAAAATAGCCAATCGATGTACTTTTTCCTGCAGAATTCAAAAATGAAACCAAAAATTTATTTGAACCAGAAACAAAAGAGTTACGATATGGATAAGGTGTTTTTTAAATGGAACATAGCTTTTTTTATACGATTTTTGGATCGAGTGATTTTTTTTTTGTCCGTTCTGATTAAAATATTTAATATTGTGACAGCTATTTTTATTAAATTTTAATGTTTTATCCAGTATAATTTAACTTTAACCTGTTTGAAACATACACTACGTAATAAAGGTATAATTACCTTTTTGAATCCTTCAAAGTCATTTCGGCAATATTATAGTAAATTTGTCAATTTTTTTGACTTTGAAGGATTCAAAGGTGATTATACCTTTATTACCTAGTGTATGTTCATTTTTGAATTCTGCAGAAAAAAGTACATCGATTGGCTATTTTGGAGTTTTCTTTAAATACAAGGAAGCTCAAAAATGAGCCCCTGTTCAGTCCTCGTTGGAAGACCCTGTACCTACATTATGTTGTTTAATCAAATAAATCATTTTAATCTTCCTCAAATTACCAGATTTAAAAAAAAATAGTTTACTCATTTTAAACAGCTTTAATTAAATCAAGTAAAATGGCTTTAAATTTGTTAAATTGGTTTAAATTTAAAAAAATCACCTACATTTGGTACAGCATATCCCATAACACTTTAAATTTTAAATCTCTATTTAAATCTTGTTAAATCAGATTAAATCAAAACTGCTTTAAAATCTGTTTACACTTTTTCTCAAAATTTCTCGTATTTTACTAATTATCTAAAAAACTATAATGAAATCGAAAATTTATGAAGGACAGAAAGTTATAGTATATTAAAAACACACATATTTTATATAAACTATATTTTCATAGTTTTATTTATAAAAAAGTTTTAACGTCAAGATTTAAAAAAAATAATATCATCGAATTCTGTACAAACTTAAGTTTGCATAGTGGCACTATAATGGCGTTTAAAGTAAAGCGTACAAAGGCTGAGTTTTTCAAAATTGTACAGATAAATAAGGGCTACATTTTTGCTAAAGTCAGTGGCGTACCACATAAATTTAATGAGGATGAAGTTTATAAAATTATTTATAAATCTAATTTGTTATTTACAAAATTGGTTCCATCCAGATGAGATTTCATCGATTATTATTTTCCTAAAAAACACTTCTATAGGAATTTCTCAGACATTGACCACACAAATCGGAACGATTCAAGTTCGAACATCTGCAGCTACAAAGGTCTGCAGTCAGTTTTGCAATAAAATTGCAGAATATAATTTTTAAGATAAATTCTGGTGGTTGATGGTTTCAATGAATTGAATAATGTCTTCTTGCAACCCCAAGTAGTGGGGGAAATAAATTGGTTATCCACTCTTGAATTTGAACCTTAGCTGTAGTGGCAAGGATGCCAATTTAAAATTTTTGCTAAAAGCCTGTCGGACTGTTATAATATTATTTTTTGAAAAACACAGTTCATTTGAACTTTTTGTCGCTGAACTTGCTCCATAGAGATCCGATAGGAACTTATCACCCATGACCATACATATATTTTTGTCAAAATTGAGTTCTAACAAGAAAGTTTACCTTTTTTATGTAAAGCTGATTTTATATCGGATCCAAATATTGCGTGTCAAAATAGACAGTGGGATTTTATTAAACCAAACTTTTTCTGCAAAGGTTTAATTTCTGTAGTTTTATGTGTGGTTTTGCAGAGTTACCAGGTGTTAATATATTATTTATATTCTATAAGAAACGTCTAAAATTCGAATAAGATATTTTAATTGTCCCGCTTTTTTGAGCCAACCTGTAGAGTCAAAAATAATATTAAGTTATAAGTTGAAGTTTATTTCGTATCCTTTATCTTTTGTATCAACCTTTGTTTCTTATTTTTTTAATAAAAACAGCGTTATTGAACTTTGCATCGTTTGCCAATTAGTCATATCTGCTTAATGACTACCCTGTATGAATAAATTTGTTAAAAGTAGATAAAGTATTGCCTTATGTGCACTAAACAATAATATTGAAACAAACTACAAACTGTTTTGAGCAGTGTTAAAGCCCGACTCGCATTAGTTTCGTCATTCCCGTCAAGACATTTTTGAGCTCTCGAGTCAACAGACAGACAGAGAGGATGCAGACATGAAGATCAGTGGCTCACCAAGGAGAGGAGGGGGTTGTTAGAACGCGTTGCCCGTTAATTAACGGAATACCTATTTTGTTACTTGGCGCTTTGTATTTTTATTATTATTTATAGTTATAGATAATAAATACTTATTTCAATAAAAATGAACAATTTTACTGTGAATACCACTGTGGATGTAGTTAGAGAAAAAAATTGAAATGGGAAATGCGGGAGATCTAAAATCTAAACACATTATAAAAATAGTTACTAAGTATGGAACATAGAAGCGAGGAACATCTCTTGGAAGAATGACTGACTAGTACTAGTACTATTAACTATAAAGTCAGTGGCGGCTCGCGACTAGCAAGTCAGGGGGGGCGCTGGCTTTAAATAATGCGGATGACTATAATCAAATCGTTTAGTTTTGTTAAACATACCAAATTAATGATAACACTAACAATTAATATTATTTTTTTTAAGTGAAAGTCAAATCTTATCATCCCCGCCAAAAAGAAGACACACAAAAAAAAATGTGTGTGCTTAAGACCACACGACAGAAGTGAAAACTTCAACAAGGTGAAATTAACAATATCAAATACACGAGTGTCTAGACAACGCACACTAACTGTTTCCACGTCGATACGTCGATACTGAATGCGACCGATGGCGGCATGCTCTTTCATATAACGTTCATTCGGGTCAGGGTCAGTTCGGATTGAATATAGCAGTTGAATTCGAGCGTAGCACACCCGAGTCTGACGCCTGACGCGTGACGACGACGCGTGACGGCTCAGTTTAATTCAGTGCCCACAAAAAGTGCTAAACGCGCCTAAAGAAGTTTTCACTTCAAAAAAAAAAACGAATTTTTGTCCTCACAACCGCATATTCAGGATATTTAATTATATATTTCTTTGTCAAACATACGCGAAAACTGTGCCTTACTTTTACATTTTGATTGCACTTGTACTATGTTCAGTATTGGTAGTGGCCGCCCTGCATTTTTTAAATCAAGTTTTTTACTAAAGCTCAGAAAACTAAACACAAGCACCGTCATATTAGACGAAATTTTCCAACTTTATAACATAACTAATAAATTAGTCAAAACAAAACATCAGCGGCATCGACAGGTCACGTCGCTTCGAAACGCGAACAGCCGTTGTTGGACGGAAAATTTTGATCAGTGCAGCTCGTTGTGCGATGTGTAAGGTGACGTCACGCCTCCGTAGTCATAGCAACCAACTTAATAGTCGCGTTAAATTGGGACGGATAATGGGCCGCCCACGCTTTGTGCGAATAGAAAATGCTTATTCGGTATAACTTGCCCGTTGGAATATGGCTATGTTTGGTTTGAATTATTTTAATTGATTGCTTACATACATTGCGTTATTGGTTTTTAAAGTAAAGTATTTTTGGATTCTGTTTGAAATCATTGCAGGGAGGGTGGCGCCCCAGAGCCCTTCATTACGAGCCGCCATTGTATAAACTATTGACCAAATTTGGGGGTGATTTTCGTTCTTTTTGTGCACCCCCTAATTAAAAACTCACGAGCCACCACTGATACAGACAAATAAACAGATTGAGGAAAATGGGAAAATTGCACTACCTATAATTGGATAATTTTAAATATATCACCGCCTTCGACAGTTACCTAACTCTATTTTACGTTTTTATTATAGGTAAGTACCTATTTTACCTTTAAAATTACTCAACATTCACAACGAACTTATTTTTTATTAACACAAATGTTGATACACCATCAAGAATCACTTAGGTACTAATTGGAATATTGTACGCATTGACACTGTTTTTAATAATATGACAACGCACGTATCACGGTATTTACATAATAAAAAATGATTCCAAAAAAAATACAATTGGAGTTAAAATTAGAATGGGAATTTTAAAAATAGTAGGCGCGATCGTTGATCTTCATAAAATGCAAAACAGTATTAAGAGCCTTAGCTCAAATAGGACTAGAAATAGGTATAGTCCATAGATATTTACATTTAGATAAGCAAACAATAATCACGAAAGTGGCACATTTATTGCCTCGCGCATGTTAACAGAGCTACACACGATTAGACATGCGCACTGCAACATTATGCATTGACAAATGGAGAAAATAGACAGGTCCGGGCTTTAAAATTTAAATTCTTGCTCAAGAAATTGTAAATGTTGACCTTTAATTTATTTTTACGTGTAAAGAGCTAAAATTTGCCCCAAATTCTTGCCAAAAAATTGGAATTATTTTTGATCAAGTTGGGAAAAAAGGTAGTGATTTCTGGCATTTTTAGTAGTGTCAGATTGTGAGGATAGAAAATTGTTTTTAAGATTTTGTTTCTAAAAATTGTTTAAAAATGATTCGTCGTCTTATTTTTAGTTCGAAAAGGAAGAGGATAAGTCAATTAATCCAGTCTTATAAAATCGAATATAAAAAACCAGCAAAATAACTAATATTCAATGTCATCGCGTACCTTACCTCAAGTCAAATATTAGTTGGTGTATAAGTTGTATTGATTTTTACAATTTGGCAAAAACTTGGGTACGACTTGGGTACGTGTAACACATTTTCAAGTATAATTTCTTGTTCAAGAATTGGAATAAGTTTTTGCCCGAGAACTTGACCCGTGGAATATTTTTTACCTTTGGATTAATGTAAACATACCTAGGTATTTACTTTTTTCTTTTATATAAGATAAGTACAGAAAAAAAGTGTCTTTTAAACTTTTTGAAGCAATATATTGTTCGAAAAATAGGAGTACTTAATAAAATTGCAGGGCTGCGAATAAAGTATAACAAAACATGCATAATCCGTCTTGGTGTGTGTTTCTCTTTATTTGGGAACTAATCTGACTTTTTTCAATTTTTAGAATTTAAAATTGTCATATTGACAAGTAAAAAGGATTTTAAAGAAACTTTTAACCGTGGCATTTTGTATTACTTTTAAAGGAAAAAAGTCCTTAAAATAGAAATTTTCTTAAATTCATTTATAAAAAAATAACATAATTATGATGACTTTCCGGTAACACTGTAAAAAATATTGACTGGAGCTCTTAATTCGTTTTAGTAGAAATATGTGCCAATGATTGTCCTAATAATATATCATGGGAAAACGCTAGCAATGGGGACAAAGAATGTTAAATACTTTTACGATAAATATTGATATCTTCTAACATTAAGATTATTTCAATATAGGAATAAATAAACTATATTCTTAATGTTACCAAAATTCTACAAAACGTATTTGTAATTTTAAATAACTTTTGTACTAGATAGCGAAACATACACAGCCAAAAAAACTGTACTTAAAGACATGCTCCAGAAGCTTCAAATGAACCAAAATTTAGCATAATATATTTAAAGAGTTGCTTACAGGTCGGCCACCGAAGACAGTGGTGTGACCAAATAATACACCCTCTATTAACAATTTGGGTTGGTTAATATACAGGTGTGACCAGTAAAGTCCGCATCATATAATATGGGATTTTTTTTTATTAACAGCTTTATTCGAAATTTGAGTTTAGCAGCAGTTCTGCTTCAATCGAGATGAAAATTAAGCAAAAAATAGTCACGTGATTCGCATTATCTGTGAAATTTTAATTTTTTTCAAAAAATAATTCAAAAGTGTGGTTATTTCTGAAAATATCGAAAAAAGTTATTGGAAAAAGTTTTTTAAATGCAGTTTCTAGCCCACATGCAAAATTTCAGCTACATAAGGTCATTTTGATTTTTTACCCACCACTAAAATTTATTTTCCAATTAATCTTTACTGCTGACAATGTGTTCTTTTTTGTCTTAATATTAAGGTGTATTACTTTCATACACAAACTACGTTTTCAAAAATACTTATTTTATGAAGTTACCTTTTACATAGTCAAAAACAAATAAACTTTGCTTGCTTAGGTTGCGTTGAGTCTTATTTTGCCAAAGTGGTGCAATTTATAAAATATGGGTAAATAATCAAAATTATCTTATGCAGCTAAAATTTTGCATGTGGGCTAGAAACTGCATTTAAGAAAACTTTTTTCGATATTTTCAGAAATAACCCCACTTTTGAATTATTTTTTGGAAAAAATTAAAATTTGACAGATAATGCGTTCGAATCACGTGACTACTATTTTTTTGTTTAATTTTCATCTCGATCGAAGCAGAACTTGATGCCAAAGTCAAATAAAATTTTGAATAAAGCCATTATCTAATAAAAAAAGAATCCCATATGATGCGGACTTTACTGGTGACACTGTAGTTAAAATATAAAAAAAAGTTTGATTAAACACATTAAAAAAATTTATATTCTCCGAAATATAGAAAATCAATATAAGGATTGATTAATGACTAAAGTATTTAAAACATGTTTCCCCGGTTCAATTGTATTATTCGGTAATAGTATTATTTTTATATTCTAGGAATCTACGGCCATACGTTTCTAGTTCTTGTTTCTAGTTTTTTATGACATAGCTGAATGCATATAAATATGTACAATATCGGGAAATCCATAAACAGATCCTTGAAAATCTTTGGTGAACTTTGTCCTCCAGGATTCTTTAAAACTATTAAAATGAGACAAAAGTAACAGGGACAAAATTGACATTTATTACGATTTGTTGCACTAAAAAATGATAGGAATTATGAATTTGTTTGTAATTTCGTCTGTTTTTAGTATAGCAGAATCCATAAACGCTATTTTAACATTCTTAATCCATTTGACATTTTTTTTCTTGTAGGGTACAAACATAAAAGTTCTTTTAAATAAAAAATGTGTAATGTACTATTTTGACCGACAAAATATGGTTAAAGTAGAACTTTTTGTACTGGAGACCGGGACAGAAGTGAAATTTTACATGTTTGCCTGTCTTCTACAAAAGGCACCAATACATAATTTCAATAAAATTAACTTTTTTCTATTATCTAGGAGTACGTACAACATGTTCCAGAAACAATGTTTGAATTTGACAACTTTTTAAGGCTATTATACAGTGTTACCAGTAAAGTCCGCATCATATGCGATTTTTTTTTATTAATAGCTTTATTCGAAATTTGACTTTGGTATCAAGTTCTGCTTCGATCTAGATGAAAATTAAGCAAACAAATAGTAGTCACGTGATTCGCATTATCTGTCAAATCTTAATTTTTTTCAAAATATAATTTAAAAGTGGTGTTATTTCTGAAAATATCGAAAAAAGTTATTAAAGAAAGTTTTTTTAAATGCAGTTTCTAGCCCACATTCAAAATTTCAGCTGCATAAGATAATTTTGATTTTTTACCCATAACTAAAATTTATTTTCTACTTAATAAACACTTTACTGATGACACTGTGTTCTTTTTTTGTCCTAATATTAAGGTGTATTACTTTCAGACACAAACTACGTCTTCAAAAATACTTATTTTATGAAGTTACCTTATACAGGGTCAAAAGCAAATAAACTTTTCATCACATGCGACCAAATTTTAATAGCCCAATTTTGATTTTGTAGAAAAACACACACTTAATATGCCGCTACTTTAAAGAAAATGTTTCTGAAACAAAGCATTGTCAAAACTAAGAAGTTTTAAGTAGGTTCGTTGAGTCTTATTTTGCAAAAGTGGTGCAATTTACAAAATATGAGTAAAAAATCAAAATTATCTTATGCAGCTAATATTTTGCACGTGGTCTAGAAACTGCATTTAAAAGAAAACTTTTTTTAATAACTTTTTCGATACTTTCAGAAATAACCCCACTTTTGAATTATTTTTTGGAAATTATTAAAATTTGACAAATAATGCGAATCACGTGACTAATATTTTTTTTTTGAAGAAGTAGTCCATACTCTTTTCCCTATACTATTTTTTGCTTAATTTTCATTTCGATCGAAGCAGAACTTGATGCCAAAGTCAAATTTCGAATAAAGTTATTAATAAAAAAAAATCCCATATGATGCGGACTTTACTGGTCACACTGTCTGTATACAGGGTCCTGCACCTCACCTCCCGTCTTCTATAGCTCACTTAGTAATTAAGTTAGAATTTTCATATTTCGCAGACCTTATCTGTATCTTGGGGCGCATTTTAGGAAAATATTTTTTTTCATACAGGGTGTTCCAAAAAAGTGTGACGTCATAAGGGTGTATTTTTTTAAATTATATGCCATATATTTTCTTACATTTTTGGGTGCTTCCTATAGTTTCCTACATACCCTCAAAATTTTATTAAAATTGATTTAGTATTATAGACGAAAAAAAATAAAAACTAAAAAATATCAGTTTTGCGCCACTGGTATTAAAAATAAATAAAAAATAAAAATAATGCCTCGTTAATAAACGCATACAAAGGTACCTATTAAATAAGGTATAACAATTTCGTTAACCAAGTTTGGTTAACACGAATTGTCCAAAGTTTAGTGTCAAACTTTGCAAACTTTAAAGCAATTTATTTTTCTTATATCATATGGGAACCCCTGTATATTTTTATGTCATTCGATGCAGAATTAAAAATCAAACTTTTTTCCTAATTGCAACCCTATCGAAATTTCTAACGCATCAAGAGTTATTTGCAGAAAACTAATTTTATCAACTATTCCAACAGTCATTATTATGAATAAATATAGAAGGTGGCTTTGAAAAACAATTTATTGGTATTAAGGTTTATTAAAGTGACCAGAGACCATTTTGACTTTAGTAATCTAAAAGTTTTAAATACTGTTAAATTGTTAGTAATTATTTAAGCTGTTATAATTACTTTATATTGTTTTTTGTGATGGACTACAACCAAGAAGAGCTCGTAGATATGATTTTTATATTAGGAGCATGCGAAAAGAACCTTTTTTGGCAAGCCGAGTTTACGCACAGTGTTATCCTGAACGACGACATCCGGACAAAAGGAACCTGCAAAACATATTAGAGAGGTTTGTACAAACGGGAAATGTAAACTACCCAAAACCAGTGAGAAATAAACCTGTCCGAACTGAACAAAATCAATTGGCTGTGCTATTATCTGTTATAGAAAATCCTTTAGTTACTTAACAAGCAGTTGCTGATGCCGTAGATGTAATCGAGAGAACAGTTCAACGAATTTTCAAGGATAACCATATTCACGATTATCATTTCCAGTTAATAATTACTAACAATTTAACAATATTTGAAACATTTAGATTACTAAAGTCAAGATGGTCTATGGTGACTTTAATAAACTTTATTACCAATAAATTGTTTTTCAAAGCCACCTTCGATATTATTTATTCATAATAATGACTGTTGGAATAGTTGATAAAATTAGTTTTCTGCAAATAACTCTTAATGCGTTAGAAATTTCGATAGGGTTGCAATTAGGAAAAAAGTTTAATTTTTAATTCTGCATCGAATGACATAAAAATTTATAGGGGTTCCCATTTGAAATAAGAAAAATAAATTGCTTTACAGTTTGCAAAGTTTGACACTAAACTTTGGACACCCTGTACAATTCGTGTTAACCAAACTTGGTTAACAAAATTGTTATACCTTATTTAATAAGTTCCTTTGTATAAATTTATTAACGAGGCATTATTTTTATTTTTTATTTATTTTTAATACCAGTGGCGCAAAACTGATATTTTTTAGTTTTTATTTTTTTTCGTTTATAATACTAAATCAATTTCAATAAAATTTTGGGGGTATGTAGGTAACTATAGGAGGCACCCAAAAATGTAAGAAAATATAAGGCATGTAATTTAAAAAAATACACCCTTATGACGTCACACTTTTTTGGAACACCCTGTATGAAAAAAAATATTTTCCTGAAATGCGCCCTAAGATACAGATAAGGTCTGCCAAATATGAAAATTCTAACTTAATTACTAAGTGAGCTATAGAAGACGGGAGGTGAGGTGCAGGACCCTGTATAGACTTTTTAAAGTTAAGAGAGAAATATCTTTATTTATTCCAATACCTTTAGCTATATTTTTTTTAAAAAGAGCTTGTTTAAAAACAATTATTACCCACCTAAATCTGTCCGAAAATGGTATAAAAAGAAATTTTATTATGAGTCAACTAAGAGATTCGATTTGTA
Organism: Polydrusus pterygomalis; assembly: GCA_963969555.1. Lineage (NCBI taxonomy): Eukaryota > Metazoa > Arthropoda > Insecta > Coleoptera > Curculionidae > Polydrusus > Polydrusus pterygomalis. Next base: position 81,488,314 of record OZ018375.1, read on the forward strand.
ATATTTGATATAGTGACACTAATTTCCATTAAAAACCGTTTTGCTTGTTAATATAAGTTGGGCCAAGTCATCGCATAAACTTACTTACTTATACCGGTGTTAATAGGTTCGTTGTATTAATAAAAAAATTTATGTGTCTGGCTTGATGCATATTTTTGCAGTTTTAAATCCCCAATTTTATTATATTGACTTTACTTTTGCGCTAGTATAAATATTTACCAAGTGGTTCACAAAATAGAGATGACTGAGAAGTAAAAGTTTGTTTTTGCGGTTACGAAATTTCTAAATAATTAAAATTGTTTTAATATTAATAATAAAATGTAATTAAGACACAGAAAACATCAGCACAGATATCAACATGGAATCCGGTATTACTCCATGGACAGAGAACAATATACAGTGGTAAATTTTGAAGCTAGTAGCAAAGTGGGTGTACAAGTTGGAGTGGCTCAAGGGTCAGTTTTGGGGCCGTTGCAATACTTGTTGTACGTTCATAGTATACAATTTATTGGACTTAAAGCAAATTATTTTATGTTTGCTGATGATACCGTTTTAGTGTATACAGGCGAAATCATTGAATTACTCGAAGCCACCATAAATAGTGATCTCAAAGTATATTACGAGTGGTTATGTTATAATAAACTAAGTGTGAATGTGGAAAAGACAGTGTATATGAACATATCCTAAAAAGGCAAAAAAAATCACTACGATCCTGTAATTAAATTAAACAATACCATGTTAAAAAGAGTGTATGAATACAAATATCTTGGACTCTTAATTACAAGTAAGCTATCATGGGAGAAACACATAAGTGTTATTCAAAAAATAGTCCCTTGCATAGGCGCAATAAAAAGGTGTGCACATCAATTAAACACAAAATCTAAGTATTTACTCTATAACAGCTTTATTGAATCGCATCTCAGGTATCTAATCCCTTATTGGGGAAATGCTAGTGAATACCTTTTAAATAAATTACAAAGAACTCAAAATAAAGCAATAAAAACAATATTCTCATTAGCGTGGTCAACTCCCAGTGAAGAACTATATCTACAACTCCCATTCTTAAACATCAGACATTTAAAATTTCTAGAACAAAGCAAATTAATACATTGTTTAAAATACGATCTAATTAAAACAAATATGATTATAAAAGAAACCAATAAATATCACGCGTATAACACAAGATCAAATCTAGACATTAGGAATAATCATGCCAGAACAAAGAAGGGCCAGGACTCTCCAATTTACCGAAGTGTACAGACTTTTAATAAAATACCCAAAATTACTTTTTCGGGAAAACTAAAAAAAGTATGCCATAACCTAAAAAAGTATAGCAAAAATAGTTTATAATTTCATTTATCATTTCGTCATTCATTCAACTTTTGTTTTTCATTACTGTTTTTTTTGTATTAGGTGCTACATATGCCTATTGAATTTTATTTTTTGTTACAATATTTTTTAAGATAATTATTGCTATAGTTAAAATGTAACTAAAGGCCTTGGTGCCAGTATTATGTACTGTTTTGAGGTCTGAAATAAATACATAATAAGTAATTTAATGTAAACCAGTGGCGGAACTACCGGTGTTCAATGTGTGCGAATCACACGGGCCCGGGCTAGAAAGGGGCCCGGGAGCGGAGCCAAATAAACATAAAAATGCAAAACAAAATGTTCTCATTGAAAGAAAATGCAATACTCCGGAAACGTATCCGCAAAACTACTTTACTCGATACTTTTATAGATAGTAACTGAAATAATCACATAAAACGGCCTTAATTTCTTTTATTATTGTTTTTATTAAACCGCAATTCGCAATATCGGCATTTAGTTTAACGGTGTTTGCGTCAAAATAACTTTAAAATATTAACACCCATCTCGATGGTCATCAAGTCACGATGCATTAGAAGCTCTTCGTTTTAGATATATGGATATTTTTAAAAACACTGGCAAAAATAATTTTAACCTCTACAAATAAAGCGGAAGTTAATGAAGCAAAGTCTTTAAGAAAACACTTGGAAAAATTTGAAACCATTTTTCTTATTTATTTTTCAAAATAAAATTTTAAAGAATATTGATGCATTGCCAAAACTTTTACAAAAAAAGGAGCAAAATATTGAAGCTGCGTCTAAAATTTTTATCACCGCCACTGAAATCATAAATCAAATGAGAAATAATTTTGATGTAATTAAAACCTACTCTGTTATTTTGGCTAGGCAACTACTCCTGAATTCGAAAACAAAAGTATATCAAGACCAAAAATAATGTTTGATGATGTTAATAACCATTATCCAGTTCAAACAAGTGATGATTGGTTTAGAATAAATGTGTTTTTTAAAACTATAGATATAATTACAGCTCAATTAAAAAATCGACGTTCTGGCCTTTACAAGATTTGTTCTTATTTTCGCGTTTTGTTCCCCAACGTTTTATGAGATCCTTCTATTTCTGATAAGGATATTTACGATATGAGTCAAAGCCATGCATCTTCAATATCTAGAAGATATCGCTGATAAAATTTCATCGCAAGTGCTTTCATTTAGAAAATGTTTTAGATAATTTAACTTCTATTTTTGATTTATTACATTTTATATTGGTATAAAATTATTATTCATCTTCCACTTTTAGTGAAATTGTAACTGCCTGCATTTTTTTTTTGACCATCCCTATTTCGGTTGCATCAGCTGAACGGTATTTTTCAAAGTTAAAGTTAATTAAAACTTATTTGAGAAATTGATGCATGACCGATAAAAAATTATCGGCTTTAGCAATTATTTCTATAGAAAATGAGGAAGGTCAAAAAATAGACATTTCTCATCTGATTTCAAACTTTGCGCATGCAAAAGCAAGAAAAAAATATTTTTCTCTGCAATAGTCCACAAACTGGCATCTTTCTGGCGTGATTTGACGCCACATAGTTCATTATTCCAGTATTGTTAACCGTTGCTACGCAATGAGACATAATAATATAACGATACGGAAATATATTATTCCCGGCCTAGGCCGAGAATATAATATTCTCGTATCGATATATTATGGCCCATTGCTTCGCAACGGTTAACAATACTGGAATAATGACTTTTAATTAATTTTTTATTAGGCACAATCATTTTATTTTTGTATTTATTCTATTTTCTTTTCGATTGCAGAAAAAATAGTATGTGCACAATACAATCATCGCTTTTTTGTGTACCTACTTAAAATTCATAAATTAATATGGTTATCAATAATAATACTCCGTATCATAATGTGGGCCAGGCAAAGTTTTCGCACACGGGCCCGTGGTTACCTTGTTCCGCCACTGTGTAAAACACTAAGAATGGAAAACCAATGAAGACATAATATACCAACAATGAACAACTAACAAATCATGTAACTTAAAATAGAATATATCTACGTTCAAATATCTTGGATTCCGTTAATACACCAAAATAAATCATAAAAATATAAAACAAGAAATTACCGAAAAATACACAGCACATCTCACTGCTACGTGCTAAAAATTAAATCCAAATTATTACCATTATTAAATACTAAGGGAAACAGAAGAAATAAACAGGTTAAACCATACCTACTATAATGAAAATTACATAAATTTATTTTCAATCAATTAGAAGGCTCCTTTTTGTTTACGTTGCGACGGGAGATTATGGCGATAATTTTGTTAGTTCCTATTCACTTAATGAAATTAATAAGTGATAATTTTTCTGTCAAAAATGAAGTGCTTTATATTTATAGGCAAAAGTCACTCAGAATAAAGTCAAAATACATTTTGTTGCTAACTTATAATTTTATTGATACTAACCAATTTGCTTTACATATCGAACACCGGGGATAAAAGAGACACATCAAAAATTTAACTAAACTCATCGGAAATATGTTGTTTTAAGTTTCATTTGAAACTATACCGGGTGTCCACGGAAGGTGGCTCGCCCCTCTAACTTTTTTGTTTTTCAAGATAATGAAATAAAATTCGGGGGATTTGTATACAACATAAAACTGCATTTTTTGACAGGTGACTCAACATTATGAAACTTCCGGTTTAACCGAAAGTGACATAAACTTTCGATTTTTAAATGGGACACCTGGTATATTTTTACTTTTTTGACTCCATATGACATTCTAAATACAACGATGTGTCACTAGTCACTTTTTGTCACCAAGAAAATATTTTTTTCCCAAATTTATTGTTTTATCTAGAGGGCTAGGCACCCACATTACTATTTTATTTCATAATTCAGTATAAATATTGAATAGTACAGTGGTTAGTTAGTAGACCAACAAATCACTAAACTGGACAATTACATAATAAAAACATATCAATAAATTAATACATTAGGCATAAGTTAAATAAATAGTCTTATACCAGTGTCACCAGTAAAGTCCGCATCATATGGGATTTTTTTTATTAATATCTTTATTCAAAATTTGACTTTGGCATCAAGTTCTGCATCGATCGAGATGAAAATTAGGCAAATAAATAGTAGTCACGTGATTCGCATTATCTGTCAATTTTTTTTTTTTTTTTCAAAAAATAATTCAAAAGTTTTTCTGAAAATATCGAAAAAAGTTATAATTTTTTATAAATGCAGTTTCTAGCCCACATGCAAAATTTCAGCTGGATAAGATAATTTTGCTTTTTTACCTATATTTTGTAAATTGCACGACTTTTGCAAAATAAGACCCAACGCAACCTATACATAAAATTTCTTAGTTTTGACAAGGCTTTATTTCAGATAAATTTTCTTTAAACTAGCTAATTAATTAACTATTAAATGTGTGTTTTTCTACAAAATCAAAATTGGGCTATTAAAATTTGGTCGCATGTGATGCAAACTTCATTTGTTTTTGACCCTGTATAAGGTAACTTCATAAAATACGTATTTTTGAAAACGTAGTTTTTGACTGAAAGTAAAAAAATAAAAAATAAAATAAAGAGATTTTTAATTAAATCGTTGAAAATAGATAAACTTTCCGTTGGGTTAAACAAAAATTTATTTTCCACTTAATGAACACCTTACTGATGACACTGTGTTCTTTTTTGTCTTAATATTAAGGTGTATTACTTTCAGACACAAACTATGTTTTCAAAAATATTTATTTTATGAAGTTACCTTATACAGGGTCAATAACAAATGAACTTTGCATCTCATGCGACCAAATTTTAATAGCCCTATTTTGATTTGGTAGAAAAACACACATTTAATATAACGCAACTTGTAAAATGTATTTGAAATAAAGCATTGTCAAAACTAAGAAGTTTTATGTAGGTTGCGTTAAGTGTTATTTTGCAAAAGTGGTGCAATTTACAAAATATGGGTAAAAAATAAAAATTATCTTATCCAGCTGAAATTTTGCATGTGGGCTAGAAACTGCATTTAAAAAAGCTTTTTCCTAAACCTTTTTTTGGTATTTTCAGAAATAACCCCACTATTGAATTATTTTTAGAAAAAAATTAAAATTTCACAGATAATGCGAATCACGTGACTACTATTTTTTTGCTTAATTTTCATCTTGATTGAAGCAGAACTTGATGCCAAAGTCAAATTTTGAATAAAGCTATTAATAAAAAAAAATCCCATATGATGCGGACTTTACTGGTGACACTGTATATAAAAAAGTATTGTTTAAGTTTTTGCCCCCCCCCCCCCCCTGAAAAACGCTCTATGGACGCCCTTGGTTGTTGTGTATTTATAGTCATTACAACAAAAACATCTTAGATTTTATTGTAGCAATTTTGAAATTAAAAAAATGCGCCTGAAAATAAAAATATAAGTAATTTAAAGTTAAAAAAAACTTTAAACCGTTCTACTGCGAAGTTATTAAACTGTCGCTTATGACCTTTTGCCTTTCAACCATCGATATGTATGTATAGGCATGATTTTAGACCGAAAAGTCAAGAATAATTCCGACAGATTATTATATTATATGATATATTATTTAGATTAGGTTAGGTTAGAGTGCCAGATTTCTGGCACTGTCCAAACAGTCTCACCTAGTCCTATAAGGACCGCTATGGTACCATACGTGTTCCGCGGAACCTATCCGCATCAGCTTTCTGATAATCAACGCTACGTAGACCGTAGAAGAATCTTAACAGCTAATTTAAACCGGCCACTGCTGTTCATAAATCTAGTGAGTTGACCCGATTGTAAGCTGCTTAGTTCCTCCAGATCATTAAAGAATGGTTCGCCTAAGGCATTGAATCTTCTCGCGAGACTTTCCTCCTCTTCTTCATCTCTGCAACTTCTTCAGAAGTCATTAGCTGGTATATTAGCATACCTACGTTCGTCGTGTCTACCGAAAAGGCAATGTCCGGTGACAACGGCAGTGATATTTTTTAGGTCTATCCGACTGTTCTGTAATAACGCTGCAGTTTTCATGTTATCAAGTAGGGGTCAGAATTGCCTGAAGATGCTACAGGTTATCGGTTCTGTCCATCTGATTTGCGTTAGTTGTTTAGCTATCCGACCGATCTCCTCTTTTGCCGATTCTAGTGGTCTACTCACAATATCCTCTGCTAGTTCGACAGACATGCTTGCGCCTTCTCTGACGAGCGCATCAGCAGTCTTGTTGCCACATAATGTGGCCAGGAACCCTACACAAGGTGACTCGATGCTGAGCACCAGGTGTGCAGAGATTGTTGCGACAGCACCTTACTAATTTTGATTTAATACTGCTGGAACAAATTGCCTTTATGGCTGCTTGACTATCTGATGATATATTATTTAATAATAGATGACTTTATTTTACTAATGATCTATAATAAAAACGTACTTATCACGTAAAACAATCAGAAAAGCTTTTTAATAACAGAATGCTGCAGAGCATTTTAAAAACATTTATCTTTACCTTATATTATACTAACGTATTATAGCAAGGTGGAATTATGGATACCATTATCTTAGGGGCTTCATAATAGTCTAAGAGTTACATATTTTGATTTTCTTTTCTTGAACCAGAATTTATTGGCCGCCATGGTACTTAGAAATGAGGGATAGTGTTATCGTTACAAATATGAAAAATTTACCGAGTGGATGTTTCTATTGAAACTCTATAAGCACTAGAAGGTAATGACGTGGAAAATAATACAAAGCTTTTTAAAGAATTATGTGATGTATGGTACATAATTAGATAAATTTGGTTTTATCTGCATAAGCAAACAAATCAAATGTGTACCAGAAATAATCTTTAGTACACTGTGGCCTAAATTCCATTCATTTAAATCCGCATATACCGTGTTTATTTAGTTTATACTAACCTTACTAATTTTCGCATTTTTTTAAGTAGCTATCACAATTCCATCATACGACGTTGTTTACAGTATACTTTTGCTTTCGTTCAAAACAACATAAAAATAGTTTTGGATCTACGTAATTAAAATTCTTTCCAAACTGATATAGTACTCCTATAAATACAAAGCATCCGGCGAGGCGTAGGCCTTGCTAATGATTTCACCTCTAAACAGAAAGTGGGTTTTGGGTGGCTTTTTACATCCGTGAATGTTTATTTTAAGATGCTTTATTTTATTAATCTTCGTATTTTGTATCGCATATAAATAAGTATTATTTATACAAAACTGGCTGGGAATGTCGTCGGACTTACAGGCCCTTTCCAGTCCTGTCGGACTGGCTTGCTATAGTTTACTGGACAAAACATTGATATAGGCACTGATTACAGATAATTAGTAGAACGTAGTACCCAGAGTTTTTTACATATTTTAAAATATTTAAATGCAAAAAATATAATATACTGTGCGAGCAAAAATTATTTGCATCAAGAGGGCTTGGATTAAAAAACGTAGCGCTTGGTTTAGATCACAATGATATGGGGACGATACACATAACCAAATCTAGCTAAAAATTTTGCCAAATTCATATTATGACATGATATGCCAAACTAATGAGTAATAAAATAAGTAGACAAATACAAATTTATTTTTGTTGTTTACAAAATTAACAAAGTAAGAATATACAGAAAGAAAAAGAAAAATAATCACATAAATTGCTGAAATTGGCCACCGCCATGCTCCAAGCAGAAATTCACACGTCTCTTCATATTTTCGAAAGTGTTGACCAGCATCTCTGGACAAATGTTACCACATTCTTGGATAATCCTTTCTTGTAATTATTCTAAATTTGCGCTTGGTGTTTTAAAAATAGTGTTCTTTAAATGAGGAAAAACGAAGTAACCCATAATCGTTAAACAAGGTGATCTATAGGTGGGAATTCAATGTCTGATCGAAAACTCATCAATCTGTCGTCGAAAAAATTGCGTAAGTAGTTAATAGTTTCGGCGGCTGATGGGCGGTTGCACCGTTCTGTTGAAAATATCCAAAACCTAGTTCGGCGTCAAGTAATTGCTCCACAAATGGATTCAAAATATTGTCTCTATATCGCTGTGCTGTAACTGTGTCATGGAAAAAAAATAGGACCAACAATTCTTCTTCGGGAAACAGCTAACCAGACAACAATTTTTGAGGGTGCAATGTGGACTCTAAAAAAATGGGGATTTTCATTACTCCACATGCGTGTATTCTGAGAATTCACATAACCGGAGAGGTGAAACCAGGCTTCATGCGAAAAAAATGTCAGGTCTAATAAATCATTTCTTTCCAATAAATTTTGGGTAAACCATTGAGAGTAATTCCTGCGTCTTTCAAAATCTGCGGCTTGTATTTCTTAGAATACTTACACTTTATAAGGAAATAAATTTAGCTGCTTCTTAAGAATAGTTCTGCATGTTCCATAAGATCTTCCAACTTCTTGGGACAGGCGTCTTATACAATTTGTTGACGTATTTTGCATTATTTCACGAACGTTTGCAACAAGTTCTTCTGTTCTTATAGATGGTCTGCTTGCTCCTTTCTTGTATTGTATAGAACCTGTTTCCCTAAACACAGCCACGGTTCTTTTCAGGCAATGATAAAAATCCCTAGCAATAAAAGCAACGTTAGGAAAAAGTTCGTGAAAATCGTCCATGCACAAACCAGGACTGTATTGCCACTCACCATTTACTCTAACCCCGTTTCGAAAATACGCTTCAACCATGAATGTTTTGTGCTGTTCCGTAAAGCCCATTGAGTGAATTGTTCAAGAAATTGGAAAAATTAGCGATAAATCAAATTACTTGTAACGACTGTCAAAGATGACGGAATAACTGATTGATTGTTAATTTAGGTAGATACTGACACCCAACAGGTATTAAGCTCTACGGCTAAGCATTACGTCCTTAGATGCAAGGCACTCTTTGATGCAAATAATTTATGCTCGCACGGTAGGAAAAAACACCTGTTACTCAATCTTACACATAAAAATTATTGTTTTTAATTTTTATACCGTTTTGGCCAACTTGAACTTACAGTGGCATTTTATGTAGGTATGAGAGAATAAATAATATGTTTAGATGCCCGCAACAAGGACAACAGATCATTCAGTGTTGCCGACATGAGAGGGAATCATTTGTGCTGGAGATTGATCGATCACTTTTCAACTCTAGCCAAGTCCATTTTGTATTCTTCATTTCTTTACAGCCAGTAAATTTAGGCTTGCCAGTACCTACTGTCAAGGGCGTCGCCAGAGGGGGGTAGGGGGGGGCAGCTGCCCCCCCCTAGAGGTTCTAAAAATACGGCTTACTGGAATTAAAAATAAAATTACGCGCACCCGGCTAATCGAAACAATAACCGAGAATTTCCGGGAATCAACGGCAACACTGCATCGGTTCGCGAAGATTGCTCGTCACTCGTCACATAAGCTCAATCTGGTCATCAATTATCTGAATGCCCTGCCCGACATCAGAAATACCGTTGGGACCATCAAGGATATAATAACATTTTTTCAAAAATCGGTTCCAAGACGGAAATTAACACCCAATATTTTCCGGTTATGCGAAACAAGGTGGAGCGAAAAACACAAAAGCATCAGAGTTTTTAAAGAGAATTTTTGTGCTATAATGGAGGCTTTAAAAATATTGTCTCGAGATGGCAATAATGCGACAAGGAAACATGCGTATCAGCTCTCCATGCGGCAGCTTCCAAAGCTTCATTTATTTTTAGCCTCGTATTGATATCCAAATATTCCGGTATTATAGAACCCACAGTAAACGTGCTCCAATCAGTATTGTAAGAAATATAGTACCTCCGGTTTGACCGGAAGTTGACACTATTGGAAAGATAATAATAATCGAAGATAGGGACATGTAAGCCGTTTTGCTCTAAGACGTACAGTTAGAAAGCTAGACGCTGTCAAAGTTCAAAAATGTCATTTTTCAAAAGTAAATATCTCGGAAACTGTTAAGTATAGACTAATAATGCTTTCATTAAAAAATGTTCAGAATTTTATGCAGAATCCAAAAAAATTATATAAAATAGGGGTATCCATTTAAGATTTAGATCTTACCCCCCTCCCTCCTAGAGGTTTAAAGTAACAAGATTGACAATATACGCAAAAGATGTCCCCCCTCGAAATAAAAATCGACGGGTCCGAGCGATTTTCCACATTTTCATTTTAAAGCAGGAAAATCGAGGTGGGAAGTTTTCAAATGAACACCCTGTATACAGAGTGTCTTCGGCAGTTCTTACCAAATGGGAAACTTTTTTATTATTAATTTTACGACAAAAAATTATTCTTTATAAAAAGCTCTGCATGGTCTAGAACCTAAAATGCAACCATCAAATATCGAAATTTTCCAGTCATACACGAGGTTTGTCAAAAAATGTGAATTTTTCCCAAGAATGTGAATTTTTCCCAAGAGTAAAGTACCTTTATTTTTGACATTATCAAAAATTGTTATTAAAAAAAGTTGATTAAAACTAAAAACTACGGCTAAATGTGCAATTATACGCATTTATGTTGTAAAATTATTTTATTGATTTATTATTAATTATTTAATTTTTTAATTATTTAATTAATTTAATGCATGTTATTGCAAATTTAGACGTGGTTTTTAGTTCTGATCAACTTTTTTTAATAACAATTTTTGATAATGTCAAAAACAAAGGTACTTTACTCTTGGGAAAAATTCACATTCTAGGGAAAAATTCACATTTTTTGACAAACCTCGTATATGACTGGAAAATTTCGATATTTGATGATTGCATTCTAGGTTTTAGACCATGCAGAGCTTTTTATAAAGAATAATTTTTTTTCGTAAAATTAAAAATAAAAAAGTTTCCCATTTGGTAAGAACTTCCGAATACACGCTGTATAATGTACCTACATAATATTTGGAACAAACAACCAGCGGCCAGGAGCCATTGATTCATGTATAAAGTCCCTTTAATTACAGCTGACCGTTACTAGTACTTATCTTACTAACATTCGTGAACTAGGTGACATAGTAAATTTGCGTCAATAATGAATGTCGTATAATTTTAATAGTAAAAAAGTTTTCTTGGCATTTTTGACAGTGACATTCTTAATTAACATTATTTCAAAAATGTCACGGTATTCTGAAAAAGAACAAGCGTTAATTTTAAAATTATTTAATTATTTTCAAAGAGAAAGTGATGCCGTAAAGACTATTTTACCCTTTGACACAGTTAGTAGATATAATTAAGCAGGAATTGTAAAAACATAAATAATAAACATGAAAAAAGCAAAGGGTTAGAGAAGGATGTAGATTTTAAGAATCGCAATAATGTAGCTATTTTGTCATTCCGTGGTCGACAACTTCACGAAATTCATTAACATAAGAATGGAAAAATTGTGTAACACATAATAATAAAATTATACATGATGTTATGGGAACGGGAAAGATTTATCGATGCTTTAGATACTCTTCCCCTTATTATTGACTTGGACTAATCTGATGATGATCCTTGCGGAGAGTATTTATTTTAATTATTAAAAAACTGTATTTTGTTGTGTTGTAATTTTTTATTATATTTTCTCTTTTATGATTTTATAAATAAGATGAAAATATTTAAAACAAAATTTATGGGCTGATGCACTACACAAAAAAATATTTTATTCAATTTCAAATTTTACTTTTATTTATTTTTCAGTAAATTTAAATTTATTAAAAATTTCATACTGATTTTCAAAAACAAAATTTTTTTATCCCATATCCCAAGATACCTTTTACCTTAAATAAACTACTTATTTCTGACTTTATTAACAGTATAAAAGTAATAATTAAAAATTTGAATCAACGCGCTTGTATTTTACTTGTTCACATGCATCCGTCTTGATGTAGATCAAGCCTAAGGAAAATCATAACCTTTGCCACCGGTAAGTCAAAGTAACTGAATTAATTTACGACCTACCGCAAATATGGAGATAAGACGTAACGGTTAGCGGTCATTGAACATACTTTATAATGGATGAATCTAAAATACCCTACTGGCAAGCCATTGGCATATTTAATACAATTTTAATTATACTATAGTTTTATGATTTAGAAGTTTTATTTTTTTAAATTTACTTAAGTCGCTATATACAGTGTCACCATTAAAGTCCGCACCATATGGAACTTTTTTTTTATTAAAGAGGTTAGTTAAAATTAAATATCAGCAATCGTTTTTGCTTCAAATTAGACTAAAAGTTATATATTCAATTGTCACCATCTGTCATTCGGTATAAAAATGACATTTTTGTCAAAAAATGCTGAAAAAGGCATTGTTTTACTGAATTTTAAAAAATGTTATGAGAAAAAGTTGTTTCTAGTACAATTTTAGGCCTAAATATGAAATAATAAATAATATAATTTGTCATTTGAAATTTGTGAACTAATCTGATATCTGAAAATTTAACTATAAGTTTTTTAAACTTTTTACGTGTATGTACTATCAAAAAAATGGAACATATGACGTCTATCTGTTAAAATTTTTAAATTATGATAACTTTGCACCACCCGTGTAAATTTTTTTTGCCTCTAATTTTATATTTTGAAAAAAAAATGGTATTCTAGTGAAAAAATAAGCATACAAACTAAATAAAATATTAAGTATGGCATAAACAAATAGTTTAAAATCCATTAAGCCAAATTCTTTAAAAAAAAAGTTACTTTGAAAAAATGGCAAAAAATTCAACTTTGCGCTAGACATCTGAAACTTTGTATTCAGACCTAAAATTGTACTAGAAACAACTTTTTCTAATAACATTTTTTGAAATTCGGTAAAACAATGCCATTTTTCAGCATTTTTAAACAAAAATGTTATTTTTGAAAGATACCGAATGACAGATGGTGACAATTAAATATACAATTTTTAGTCTAATTTGAAGCAAAAACGATTGCTGATAGATAATTTTAACTAAGCTCAGTAATAAAAAAAAGTTCCATATGGTGCGGATTTTAATGGTGACACTGTATGTAGGTACATACTTAACAATTTTATTATATTCCATAACCCAAATTTCATTTACTACTGTCGCTTTGTTCTACCAACCAGTGTTGCAAAACAAAATCATTAATAACTGAAAAACTATTAAATTTAAGCATAAGATATGTTTCACAAAATATTTTTAAAATTGGTCAAGCAATCCAAAAATATCATAATATACAGAGTGTTCCATTTTCAAGAAAGTATGTTTGATATGCTCTGACTATTTAAAACACCCCGTATAATTCAAAATTGTAGTAATTTTAAATTGTAGACCTAATGCCTCTCTGTTTAATTATTTTTGAAAATTACTAACAAATTTAGTATTTTAAGTGCTATGGAATCCTGCATTGGGAGTGGGCTACCCTCTATAAGCATTTTAAAAATATTTATCTACGACTAATGTATAATGTAAGTATTATAGTTGTGGTTTTCGCAATATAATGCAACAATCCCTTAGGGAATAATGACAAGGGATTAATAGTCCTTATTCCCGCTCCAATCACAAAATTTCTCAAATCAAATATTACCATGGAAACAAAATACACCAGTCAAAAGTGTCACTGTCAAACGCGTAGTGTTTATGTATTCGTATTGGGATGGATGAAAATGAAGAGGCTTTTACTTGTACACCTCCAGAAATTGTACAACTAGCTACAGCAACAACATCTACCTTAATACCGGAAACATCGAAATCTATTTATAATAAAACATACGCAACCTTCAACGAATGGCGTCTTCGAAATAACACAAATTCATTTTCCGAAAATGTTCTACTAGTCTATTTCGCTGAACTAAGTGCAAAATACAAACCATCTTCATTATGGTCATTTTATTCAATAATTAAATCTATGTTGAGAATAAACCATGACGTTAATCTGGAAAAATATGGAAAACTACGAGCGTTTTTAAAAAGAAAATCTGAAGGATTTCAAGCAAAGAAATCTTCCACTCTGACCCCGAAAAAAATTTAGACATTTATTGACAAAGCTCCTGATGAAGTTTTTCTTTTACATAAGGTAAATATACATAGGTATTTAATCTAATCTATTCAAAAACTCATATTCTTATTTGCTTCAGGTTATATTAATTATTGGAATTATGGGCGCATGCCGCTCAAACGAGCTTTATGAAATGAATATAGAAGACGTAAAGGATCTTCAAACAAACTTCTTAAATAACAATACCCAAGACTAAAACCAAAATTGTACGAACATTGGCCATAAACAGTACGTTTTACAACATTATAAAGAAGTACATCGATCTCCGCCCGTCACATGTAAAAATCAATTCATTCTTTCTAAATTATCAAAAATCCAAATGTACAATACAACGTATAGGAAAAAACAAATTTGCAGACATTGGTAGACAAATTGCCAAATATTTAAACTTGCCAAATCCTCAAACTTATACCGGCCATTGTTATCGCAGATCATCTGCCACTCTGTACATTGATGGAGGAGGCGATATAACTGGATTAAAGCGTTATGGGGGCTGGAAATCTACACAAGTAGCTGAAGGTTACATTGATCAGTCTATGAGAAACAAGACAATTACAGCAGATACTATTACTAAAAAAATAAATAGTAATGAAGCATCTTCTTCCTTTGCAGCAACCGACATTCCAAATATTTGTATTGAAAACTCTTCCAAACTTATTCATAGTTCACGACCAATACAGTTTATTAATTGTACTATTACTAATTTTAATGTTATTGACAAATAAAGTTGTTCATTAAAAATCTAAAATTAATAAATTAGTCGTAGATAAAGTAGAGTATACTACTCACAATAATGGCTATTATTACCTCAGAATATTTACTCACTCGCCGCTTACGCGGCTCGGTTCGTAAATATTCCTCGGAAATAATAGTTATCATTATTGACTCGTGGTATAATCTACTATTAAAATACTTGTATACAGAGTGTCAAAAAGTCTGGTGTGTTGTAAATATTTCAGAAACAACTGGATATAATTTAGAAAAGATGAAAACTCATAGCAAATATTGCTATGAAAAATATTCACAACTTTAGTATGACTAGAATTTGAGGTAAAAACCTAAAATTTAAAGCTCTAAAGAGCAAATAAAACCGCACAGATGCGGACGCGACAGAAAATCGGTGGCGGCGGACTGCGGCATTATCTCGCATCGTTGCTCAGTGCGATTGGCGGTTAAATATCGGTCATTTTTTTATCGTGCGATATTAAGCCATCAATAAAAACAAAGCATTGAATATCAAACTATAAGAACAGCGGATCTTCGAGAAAACTTGACAACCCTGTTTTAGACTGTATTGGAGACGGTTTGGCCGCCTTTGTGGAGTTGATCGTAAATCTATAGTTATAAATGCAGCGCCTCGGCAACAGATGTCTCAAATTCACTGATGTGATGTCGTGGTGTTGCCGCATATCGTATTTTATTGGAATTTTAAAGGAATTAAGCATTTTTAACAGACAATAAAATAGGAGGTTCTCAATTCCAGCCGAATGTATGTTTTTGATAATAATATGTACGCTGCTTAATTACTTTATGAATTGTGCATATAATAAATACTATTTTGTAAAAATATATCATCTTCATTTTATCAATTTAAAAAAAAATAATTCATTTTGAAAATTTGTTTTTTAATTTAAAAAGATTGAAGGCGATATAGTCATGTAGTATCAAATTTCGAATCTAAATTCCAAATTTTAACCAATTGTATCTAATAGTTTTCTTGTAGTTTGTCACTCTTTTTTACCTAAATGCGGCAAGTGATAACTGCTCTTAACGTAGCTCGTAGCAGATTTAGGAAATCTGCTTGTATGGCCTTCTTATAGTTTGATATTCAATGAACAAAGGCACATTTTCAGACATGTTGCTTCTTGTTGCGAGATTACAGGCAGAGGGTTACAATACACATGTACGGGATATGCCCCATAAAGTCGAATGCTACATCTACACAGAGGAAAATGATCTAATACAACAGGTGTGCTAAGACATAGTTTGTTGTATTGATAGCTTATTTTTTATTAACCTATATTTTAAAAAAATGCTGGTGTATCAATCCCGCTTTAGTGTTATATCAATTTGATTAGATTTGCTAGAACAGTATACGTGTCTTATTGGAAGTAATCAGTTCCAGTAGCAGCAGAGTCTTGTTGAATAATGAACAACTTTGAATGCAGCAATTGTGTTAGGAAATACATTGTATCATCTCAATGCGACGCATTTTGTTCCCAGTAAACCGGTTTCTGTACAATCAAGAAAGCAGAACAATGCGTTAGAACCTATAATCCACAAGATGGGGTTCGTAGCGCCTTAGTATTAGTTTTAACGTATTGTTGCGCAGGTCACATCGTTGTTCGGAGTCTTCTAGCTGTCTGTCTGATTTTGAACTTTATTGATCGTACCAATACCTGTTTCAATTAACCCTTTTTTACTTTTTATTTAGGTTTTTTTATATGTTAGATAAAGCAATAGAATGTTCTTATTTCGCCCAATCCATCATTACTTTTGAATGTTATAATCTATGAATGAATTTAACCATCTTAGTAAACCATGTTACATAATAGATAATCATATGCAATGTTAAACCACAAAAACAATATCACATCAAAAGCTTTTTAAAACTTTTTTAAGAACTACGGTATTGATGTTTAGTGGTAATTATTGTAGGTATATGCTTTATTAACCATAGCAAGCAAATATTACTATAAATAATGTCAAGTTTCATTACAACTGCCAGTCGGAACTAATACAGTATATAAAAGCAGATTACACCCTCAATAGAACTTGATAATTACTGTAGTATTCAGAGCAATAATAGCTATAAACCATTCTGTGGCAATATTAACTCCTATTTGCTGAATTGCCGTGATATTATCACTACACAACGGTGTAGCAATTTTCGTTGTCTTACAGTAGGAAAGGACGTCGCTGTCACATATAGCATTAAACAGCTGTATAAAGAGTAGGTATGTGAATTCTTATAAGGAATAGAAGGCTTTTTCTCAGTGTAAGTAAGATTTTTTCTATATAATATCTTCGCCTTTGTTGTAATAATGCCAACAAAATAATTTTTTCTTATCCATTATGCTCACGCTCTATAACATGCACTTCACGAACTACCAAGACAAACTGACACTACCGGACGAACTTTTTATAATGTCATTGTATTCTACTAAAAATATATTTTATCATACCGTGTGAAAGTCTCTTGCGGATGCGACGAGAAATCTCGCAAGCAGAAAATCGCATGGCAATCGCACCGTCTCAAAAAACACTAGGTTTTCGTGATAACGTTACGTTTTATCGCAAACGATAAATTGCATAAGGTGCCAATGGCCTTAGCAATAAATTCTTCCAGGAGTAATTGTATTTTTCAAAGTAAATTTTGAGCTTTTCAAACTACTCTTCGTTTGAGGATTTTGACACAACACAAGAATTAAAAAAATTAATTAAAATTTCAATCAAATTCTTCTCGCACTTTTTTTTTGTTTCACAGCCCACTTAAAATTTTACTGCAATTTGTTCTTTTTATGTCACCGCATATCCTCTATTAATTTTGTTATAAATAAAGGCAATTAACAAAACAATTATTTAAAAAACTGTTGATGATTATAGCTTTGTAGTAGACACAATGGTATGATACGTGTAACTTATTGCCTACAAATACCGTTTTAAAACGTCAGACTGTTCGTATAGAGTTTATTTTTATTTTATATTTTATACAGAGTGTTCCTTAATGATGTGCAAATATTTTAGGGTGTGATTCCTCAAGTAATTTTATGAAGAAAAGTTCATAATATATAAACATATGTCGTAAACGGGTTACATTTTTTGCTACAGGGTAGTAGTAGGGAAACCCCGGTTCTGCCTCACCCCCCACTCTTTTCTGCCCCCCCCCCCCCCCCCCACCCCCCTCGCCTACCCTCCCGCGACCTTGACCGCACAGGTGTGCAGGTGTTAATTTGACCTTGAATTGTCCTTGAGAGCACAGTATGCAGGTGTTCATTTGACCTTGACCATACACGTGGGCGAGCGTATTTTTATGGTATGCAGGTGTTCATTCGACCTTGAAAGATGCAACTACTCTTTGTTAATTTGACCTTGACCATACACCTGGACGAGGGTATTTTTATGGTATACAATTTTCTTTTATGTGACTCATTTGACCTTGAAGGATGGAGCTGCTCTTTGATGGCGCTACCTTGGCGTGGACGAGGGTATTTTTATGGTATGCAGGCGTCCTTTTATTTACGACACTGTTGCATTACAAATTTTTACACCATGGAGTATTTTTATTTCTTTATTGACGTCATTTATTTGTTCGAAAATATCTAAAGGGATGCAGTTGGGTTTTATTGATGTTACCCTGACCATTATTTTTTCCCAAAAGTTAGATTTGTATTACATTTGGGTTTTGTTATACCTTCATGTTCTTAAAGGGTGTTTATGGGATTTTCACACCTTGATGATATTTTCACACCTTGAAAGAGCTATTATAGTCGTAACAATAGGGTCTGGGTCTCTTTGTTATCGGATTTTCACACCTTGATGGGATTTTTCACACCTTGAAAGAGTGTCTTTTGTTATGTATGATTTCAAAGGCGGCATGCCTCTGTTCTTTTGTTATGGGTACCATTGAGCGCTGGCTATTTTTATTTCTTTGTTCGTTATTTATTAGGGTATTCTCGGATTTATTTTTATAGTGGATGCAGATGTCCTTTGATGGCTTTATATAACCTTGACTAAAATTTTAAGCAGATATTTATTTATTACATTGGGTTGGGTTTATTTACGACCTTGGACGTGACCGGACGCAGGTGTTTGTGTCTACATTGTATTAGACTACTACTACTATAAAAAGGAAGAAGGAGTTGGATATTTCAGTATTTGCTTGTCAATCGTTCGTGTAAGACTTTCCTATCTGTTACCATGAATAAATACGTGTGCGAAGAATGTGGTAAATCATTTACGCGAAGTTATACTATGTTGCGTCATAAAAAAGAATCATGTAGATTAAGATTCGATAATGCGGGTGAAGAGAAACGACGCAGACTAGATGGTAGTGCTTCATCATTACGTATGCAGACTTGTGCTGTATGTAATGTAACTTTACCAGCGAATCAGATGGCAGCTCATCAAAGAACATTACAACATAGAAATAATGCTTGTACACCATTGTCTCAAAATGTTCAAATTATTGATACTGCATTTAAACACAGAATCACAACCTACCGCGTAAATAGTGATAATGAGCATATAGATTTTGCAGCGTTCTTCGAAGAATTAAGATCGAAAGTGTTAGATCTAATAAGTCAATTGGTGGTAGTACATCATTCATTAAAAATAAATATGGTTGTGGTGGGACGATACAGTTTACCATCACAAGAAATTGTAAGTGAAAAATCCTTTAATACAGCAAATGAGGTAGTTGATGCAGGCAGCGATTTAAATATGGTGTACGAGATATTTACTGAAGCAATGAAAACCCAGTCAACTGAATTTCAAGAAAAAGATTCAGGTATGTTAAACGTTTTAGTGTTTTGATGGAAAGGGTATTAATTGTGTGTTGTTTTCTTTTACAGGATGGGCATTGGAGAAAATACTCTACCTCGAAATTAATATTAACAACTACAGTCCGATGAGAGGGTCGTCGTACATCGCATTACCACGTCCAATCCATGCTAAGAAGGCCATTGTTAATGTAAATAATCAAGATGAGTGCTGCTTTGCGTGGGCTATAGTGTCAGCTTTGTTTCCTGCTGCCCCATCAATGTCATCGCAGATATCATCTTATCCTCATTACTCTGACGTTCTTAACTTCACAGGTATGGATTTTCCAGTAAAGTTACGTGATATAAAAAAATTTGAAGAAATGAATAATATTTCAGTGAATGTGTATGGTTTAGAATCTTTACTTGAGGCTAAAAAGGTAAAATATGAAATTGTCGGACCATTATATTATTCGGGACAAAAACGCGTAAATCATGTTAATTTGCTGTTAATAACAAAAGATTGCAATGTGAAAGATAATAATAGACACAATTGTGATGAAAATTGTTCAAAAAGTCATTATTGTTGGATTAAGGATTTATCGCGTTTATTGTCTAGTCAAATATCACATAATGAATCTAAAATATTCTTTTGTGATGGTTGTTTGACCTATTTTAGTTCAGAAAATAAATTAGCAGAACATCAACAATATGATTGTAACCATATATATTCACAGACTCCTACATTGGATTTTAAAACTGATAAATTTGGAAATAATGTACCTGAAAACATTTTAAAATTTGAAAACATTGAGAAACAAATGCGAGTTCCGTTTGTAGTGTATGCAGACTTTGAGTCTATTTTAAAACCGGTTGTTAATGTGGAACCAAATCCTTCAAATTCTTACACAATGCAAAGCTTCAAACATGAGCCATACTCTTTTTCGTATTTAATTAAATGTTCTTTTGACGACTCAATTTCCAAGTTTGAGTTATATAGGGGGGTTGATGCGGCTCAAGTTTTTGTTTCCCGGATTGAAAACGATTTAAGGTTTTTTTATAATACATATTTAAAGGATATAAAAGAAATGAAAGATTTAACTGATCAGGAAAAGGAAGAGTTCACAAATGCTACGATTTGCGGTATATGTGAACACCCTTTTACCGATACAGATGTGAAAGTAAGAGATCACTGTCACATAACGGGGGAAAAAAGATTTGGTGCCGCACACTCTATTTGTAATTTAAATTACAAATTACCTAATTTTATTCCGATAGTTTTTCACAATTTAAGTGGTTACGATTGCCATCTTTTTATTAAAGAATTGTGTAAACATGGGGATAGAATTGAAGTAATAGCTCAAAGTAAGGAAAAGTATGTCTCGTTTACAAAGAACATTTACGTGCACGATTATGTTGAGAAAAAGAGCGGTATTACTAAACGTAAATATTTAAAGTTACGATTTATCGATAGCTTTAAATTTTTATCATCTTCCTTGGAGAATTTAGGCAATGGGTTAGATATCACTGAATTTAGAGAAACAAGAAAGCTTTTTCCCAACACTGATCAATTTAATTTGATGCGCAGAAAAGGGGTTTTTCCCTATAGTTTTATAGATTCCATTGAAAAAATGAACAATACAACACTCCCACTAAAAAACCAATTTTATGATAATTTACGCGAAGAGCACATTAGCGATGAGAGTTATGAACGAGCTAAAGAAGTATGGCATATGTTTGGGTGTAAGAATTTGGGGGAATACTCGGATTTGTACCTCAAGTCAGATGTATTATTATTAACGGATGTTTTTGAGCAGTTTCGAGATATGTGTTTACATGTTTATAAGCTTGACCCTGCTCAGTACTACACGCTTCCAAGTTTATCATTCGATTGTATGCTGCGTATGACCAAGGTAGAGTTAGAACTACTGACTGACATAGACATAATTAGTTTTTTTAAAAAGGGTATTCGCGGTGGCTTAAGTCAGTGTACGGAACGAAAGCATATTGCCAACAATTTATATTTACCAAACTACGATGCAACAAAACCATCTTCATTTATAACATATCTTGATGCTACAAACCTATACGGTCATAGTATGTCGCAAGCATTACCATTTGGTGGTTTCAAGTGGTTATCACAGCGTGAAATAATTGATTTAAATATTCTGGCGATTGACGATAACAGCCCCCAAGGTTATGTTCTCGAAGTGGATGTGCACTATCCAGAACATTTACATGATGCTCATGCCGATCTTCCATTTTTGGTGGAAAACATAGTCCCTCCTACAGAAACAGCGAAGCTACCAAAGCTAATACCGAATTTAAATGATAAAAAGCGGTACATAGTACATTATAGAACGTTGAAACAAGCCATCAATAACGGCCTAATGGTAATGCAAACGCATCGAGTTTTAAAATTTGATCAATCCAAATGGTTGAAAAAGTACATAGATTTTAATACTGAATTGCGAAATAAATCAACAACGAAATTTGGTAAAGATTTATTTAAGTTAATGATTAACGCGAATTTTGGCAAAACAATGGAAAATGTGGAGAATCGTAAAGATATAAAGTTAATAACATCTTGGGATAATAGTGTCGGTAGAGTAGGTGCTAGAGCTTTAATCGCTCGCCCTAATTTTAAAAGCGCTTCAATATTTTCAGAAGATCTAGTAGCAATTCATATGGGTAAAACAAAAGTAATTTACAATAAACCAATTTATATTGGATTCTCCATATTGGACATGTCAAAAACAGTTATTTACGATTTTTTTTACAATTTTATTAAGGCAAAGTTTGGTAATAATGCTTCCTTGCTATACACCGACACGGATTCCCTTATACTAAAAATTTTTACAAATAATTTCTATCGCGTTATTTCAGAGAATCCGGAAAAATTTGATACATCAAATTATCCTGAACAAAATTTGTTTAATATTAAGAAAAGTAAATCGGTATTGGGTAGAATGAAGGATGAATTTCCAGGTGACCCGATAACATGTTTTTACGGTACTGGGGCGAAAGCTTACTATGTTAGCTCGTTAAACAATGAATTAAAAAAGGCCAAGGGTATTAAAAAATATGTTGTCGAAAATCAACTGCACCTGGAAGATTATCGAAAAATAGTAGAGCAAGGCGGCCTTATATTTAGAAAAATGAAAACTTTTCGTAGTATTAAACACGATATATATACGGAAGTTATAAATAAAGTTGCTCTTTCCCACAACGACGACAAACGTTACATTATTCCATCAACGACAAAAACTCTACCTTGGGGCCATCAAGACATTGAATTTTATAAAACCAACCCCGAGGATAATTTGGAAATTTTGCTTAAAGTTATCGAATCTTTTAATTCAGATGAAGATTTGTAAATATTTACATCCTATTGGAAAGTCCATATTTTTTTTGCTTTTATATTTTAAATTTATTGCTTATTATGTTAAAATTATATGAAACATTGTAATGACACTTAATTTTTACTATTATTTTACATGTAGAATAAGTATGGATGATGTCATAGTTTTATATACCCACTTTATTTATATACGTTATTGCTAGTTATTTTATTTCCATTTTTACAAATTGTTAAGGTAAAATAGATCTTTCCGTTTACGTTTCTTGTCACTTTTCGTAAATGACATACCACATTTTTGATATGCATGTACTCTTCAATTTCTATAAAAGAAATCTATATTAACGTTTAATAACACAAAATTGTTTAAAAAAAAATTGTTTTACTTAATCTAAACATGATGGTAATGCATATACCAAATTAGTGGGATAACTTATTATGTTAGAGTTATACGATCGTAATGTATTGTAGGTTAGATATATTTATGATCGAATTATTATGTATAGATAAAATTTGTTTAAGTATACCTGTAAGTTTTTGTAAAAAATATAGTTTAGGTTATAGTGTAGTTTAAGTTTGTATATAAATGTATAAAAATAGTTAGATTACGTATAGCATTTAGTTTTTTTTTTTCTTTTTTTTTTAAAGAATAGAACTTCATTGAAATAAACTGATGATTATTTAAACCATTTTTGTTGTTTTATTTATAGTATCTAGTTAAATAGAAAATATATTAAAAAACAATAGTTTTACATGTCAGTGCAGTTCCTTGCATTAATAGGAATTTCATCAAGATAGGTTTCTTGATAGAAAACTATATATGTTTTTAGAGGACGAGAGTCTTACAAAAATACATGTACATCTCTATCAGGTGTTATATGTTAATATTAAAAAGTTGCTAATATTTCAACATTTTATCAAACTTAATGGATTTTTCGAAGTTGTATGGAACACAAGGTGTAAACATGGAATGCATTTCTTATTAGTTACAAAAAATAAAACATGAAATATCTATTTAATCGGTTTATTTCTATACTTTACAAAAATAATATTAACTTAAAAACTAATACATCGATTTATTAGTAACGGAACCATTTAATATATTGTAGCTTAAGAATGCATCGTGAATTATCAGTGCGTATACTTTAGTGTCTTTAGGAAATTTGTTCTTGCGTGTTTCAAACTCCAACTTCACATCCACTGTTGATGATTTAATCGCTTCTGGTTGATGACTGCAATCGATTACGAACACTGGGTTATTTAGATATTCAGCAAAACTCATCATAGGATCATTGATTTCTCGTTGGTAGTAGCTTATTTGAAAATTCTCATAGTTGTAATATGCTGGTGCATACAGTTTCTTCGCAAAATCCAAATTCCATTTTTCATAAGGAAATACCGTAGAGTTTAGATACAGACGAATATCACTGATATCAGCTGTAGTAAATTGAGTAGCATCCTTTTCTCTATTATCCAAAGAAGTGGTTGATTGGAACCCAATAATCAAGTATCTTGGTTTTTCAAGATTCGTACTTGTCCTTAAGGCCCACACATCTGATGATGTTTGACGCAAAGCAGGTAATTCGTAAAGATCCCATTTACGATATACCATTGGAATGGTTGCATTATTTCCGCCTTTATTAATACGGGACAATATTTTCAATTTTTGCTGGTCATCGGGAATAATGTGACGAATTTTCCACTCAATTTTTTCGATTGTAATGTCTGCATCTACTTCACCAATGTAACAATTGGTAAAAGTACGGGCGATAATAAAAATCAACTCTTGTTTAATGTTAAATATTCCCTTTGTATAATCCTCGGCAAAACCCATCAGATATTTTAGAGGCAACTTTCCCGAAAACATCTTGCTTACTGGATCAAAAATACATTGGTTTTCATCAGTCAAGCCCCATCCACACGCCATAAGAGTGTTTTTTTGACAAGCACCCAACGACGTCATAGCTTTCAATGTTGAAGTAATTCCAGGTTTGCGAACGACGGCAACTTGTTCACCACCCATTTCATAGCGAATTTCATCAAACAGAAAGGCGATTGCATTATTTGATAGATAACATTTTTTCGTTACATCTTTAGATTTAAATTTTCCTTCGATGTATATGTAACTGTCTGATATATCCAAAATTATGTCCTGAAAGTGTACTGGTATGCGAATTTCATCAGAATTGCTAAACGCTGGAGAACCATATGGTTTGTATGTATGTTCTTGCAAGCTAACGATGGAATGATCGAAAATAGGTTCGGTAAAAACTTCAATTTTGTCACTGGTGCTAGCCATTTTTCTATTTTCGTACTTTCAAACCAATTGATTGTAGAAATTTGAGATCTTTAGCTGACAGCTGTTTATGAAACAAACGTCTTTCCAATCTAACGTCTGGATTATGAATGACTCTGGAATGTGTAATATGGTTACTTTTATGTTTAATGGCAGTCGATTTTTTAGTGTTCATCAACATATTTAGTTGGCGATTATAGCAGAAACCCATATTTTATGATAGTCTTTTCAATTCAAGTTTAACAATAATTTTCTCACCTCGAAAATTTATCAAATCACCGTTATCGTCCAAGATGCGTAGAGTAATGTTTTCTATTGACTGGCGTCCTTCGGGCAGTATCGGCATATAAATATTATTTTGGGGTTCTTTGGAAATTTTATAACCCGGCTCCACATCAATGTCGAATTCAAATAATGTGTGACTTTCTTTAGAGTTCAGATATGCTCCCGAAATTATGTTACAATCCAGCCTTATAATACGCACTTTCATTATGTCCACATTACTGGTTGATTCATGTAGTTTCCCACTCTCTAACACCACTCGTCCAAAACCCAATAATTCACCGATACTGTTTTCTCCACTGAAATCAATATCGTACAACGACTTGAGTTCACATTTTAATGTATTATTGTTGGCTGATAACGAAAAAAAATCCATACAATCTTCTTGTTTACAGGATTCTTTTAAACTTGCATACATGGATTTCGCAATTTCATTAACTTCATAGGCTCCTGGTGGAATCCTCACATTTATAAGCTTCTGACTATAATTTTTTCTGTATTTAAAATAACAATTACTTTCGTCGACATTGAAAATTGAATTATACGTATAAAATCCCAACAATGCGAGACCATACTTATGGACCGGATTCAATTCGACGGGTGGATAAAAGTCTGCACTTAAAACACTTGTGTGTCCTGTTAGTGTGAATGTGTAAGACATGACTGTTGATGAAACATATTATGCTACTATTTTTATTGTGGTTTGCAGCAGTTTAATGGATTTAAGCTTAGGTTTCGTCTCACTCCATTCGCTGTTTCGGTTTTTATCTTTACATCACTGATTTTACAATAACAACAAAATAGCTTTTTAGGTGTCGGTCCGTCTCCTTCATCACCACCCAAACAAGTTTCACTGTTGTAATGCTCGTTACAGTACTGATATTTTAACATGTCGCTGTCCGTTTTCATATGTGCGGGTAACTTATTCCAAACTAGTGCGATTTCATTTGGAGCTAATGCAATCATCACTTCCTTTGGCATATTTCCTAACTGTTTTGCAGACATTTTGTTCAATCCACCGACTTGACGAAATTCGTTAAGTGATATCAACATTTTAGTGTAGTTATCACAATCCAGTTGTGGTGTCATGTACGCTGATGCCATCATAGTTTTTTATTTTCCGAGAGAAACTTCAAACACAAATGTCCACACCAGACTGTCCCAAAATCTTGCTGTCGCTCATATGTATAGTAAATTTTCTCTGACGCTTCGGGCCCCCTTTGCAGATAATGCACCAATTCGATGGGTGGAGGTAAATCCCCAAAGCTATCATAATATGTTACATTTAATCGGTTTTTTTCTGTATGCCACCCAATGAGTCCCACCTCCCGATATACTATCCAAATTAATAATTGCGGCTTCGTAACGTTTCGGTCCTCGCAGAGGCAGCGCATCTCTCATATACACCCCTCGAAAATGTGGTATTTTCATTTGCAACGTATACTTTTCTAGTTCGATATTGGATAGCGGTCTTCGAGGTAGGGTTTCAATTAGTTTTTTGAATTTCCACCGTTGTTATTCAAATACAAGCCCATGCCGTTGCGATATGGTTTAAGGAATAGTCCATTTCCTTTTGAACATAGACGTAAGGTGGCACCTGTTTTTTCAGCACTTGCATTTTTTACAGTCTTTAAAGCACGTACAATCCCTGCTGCACCTCCTGCTAGGGACCCCAAAGCTGACAATCCTGCGAATATCGGTATTAGCGGTAATAATCCACCAATTTTAGGGATTGGTATTATTCTGGGAGTACGAATTTTCCGTTTACCACCTGCTGACTTTAAAGATTTACGTGCTGCTGTTACAGCTATTTTCGATGCTTGCATTAGATTTTTTTCAAGAACCTTTTTTCCTCCTGCAACCGCTTTCAGTAATTGAGATCGAATTGGTTTTCTCAAAGCAGATCCAAAAGCTTTCTTGGGTTGTTGACGTCTTCGTCGCGGCAGCCTTTGTTTATTTCGACTAGTCGATGGCATACCCATACCGAAACGTTGTTTTGCTTTCATAATATTCGTTACTAACCAAGCTGCCGCCTTTTCTTTTACACTAGCCTCCTTCGATTTTACTCTTTTCCAAGCACTTTGCTCGAGTTCGTAATCGGCTTGGTGTCGCGCACTTAAATCTTCGCTGTTATGCAAATAAGCTAAGTCGTGTTTTTTGCATGCGGCATCCAATGGATTTATTCCCAGATCACCACGTTTAACACGTTTTACTACTTTGGTACCGGGTCCACAATATTGATAGCCGGGGATATGCAACTCAACTGGTAACCTATTAATAAGTGAATTAACAATACCAGCTCCAGTCTTACTTGATAAACGAGACCGTCTACTTCGCTTGACGGATGACATCTGAATGATTGTCTACGTGAAAACAATAAGCAAATATAGTAAAAATGAAAATTGTGGAGCTTAAACAGAAACTGCCAGTTGATAATCTTGATGAAAAGGTTGGATCTGGACACGATCAGAAAGTATTAAGAAGGCATGGGGCGCTGCTTCCATCATCTATTCGCGGATTGCTAATTGGACCGTCGAATTGTGGAAAAACCAACGTTATGATTTCGCTGTTAACCCACCCATTGGGGTTATGTTATGAAAATGTTTACATTTACTCAAAATCGCTATATCAACCGAAATATGAATATTTAAGAAAAATTAAAGCAGTTAGGGAGCAAAGTCATGTCGATTTAGAAAAGTTTTACGAGCCGATTACTAAACCGCTATCATCCATATCAAATGTAGTGAAACAACGGCAGCAGCAGCAGCAGCAGTCTCCACCGCAATCAATATCAACTCAAAAATCAGACACTAAAACTAAACCAATAAGTCACCACACTTTAAGCAAAACTAGGGACTTATCAAATATAACAATTGATGCATCGGATGAAGAAAAATCTGATGAATTACCGATGGAATTATTTCAAACATCTACACCAAAGCATAGCCAGTACGAATCGGTTTTTGTAACACCCTCTCCATCAAACCAGTCGGAACAAACATCAAATGCATCTAGTGCATCTACATCGCCTTCTAAACGTATTCACACCTATTTATTAGGGTTACAAAAGCATCCATCTCACTATGATACCGTTTACGGCGTTCATTATGGCCAAGGAAAAAATAATAAAGAAAAAACCTATATCGGTAACATAGAAGTGCGTTTTAATAATGGACAAGTTGCGTTATATAAAAACGATAGAAATATTGCTATATTTGATGGTAATATTGATCTTTATGATCTGATTTTCCTAAAATCACCACGAATCTTGGGCAAAGAAGATGAATTGAATAAATACACTCTTCAGGCTTACAAAGATATTTTGGATGTAACAAATGCTGCATACGACAAGTATGATAAAAATAAAGGTTTAAGAGAAACTAGATGGCTAAAATATAGACAAATCATTAAACCATTAATGGAGGAAACTAAACTTGGGGCTGGAGTGTGTCAAAAAAAGATGGTTAAAATTCGGTTGCCAGTAAAAAAGACATTATCATCAAAGAAATCTCAATATGTCTATTGGAATAAACCCAGTGAGTTGGTGGATCGATTACGCTTATTGTGGAGTTCAAAACTAGCCGGACACACAGGACATGATAATGAAATTATGTCAATTATTGAGGAACTTCGAGAAGAAGGAATAATATATTAAGTATTACAATTAGTTGCATAAATTAGTGTAGAGTAAGTCTTTGGACAAGATACTATGGATCCTAGCCCCGAAAAAATTAAAATTGTTAATGAACTACATAGAAATGCGAGAAAAAATTTTACTAGAAGACATACCATAATAAAGGGATATAAAGATTTGTGGCAAATTGATTTGGCTGAAATGCAACAATACGCTGATGAAAACGATGGTTTCCGTTACATTGTCGTCTGTATAAACTGTTACTCGAAATTTGTTTATACTAGAGCTGTTAAAAACAAGACCGGTGTTGAAGTTACTAATGCGATGAAGAGCATAATTGAAGAGGCCTCATATACACCATGCAATTTGAATAGTGATCAAGGAAAAGAATTTTATAATAGTAACTTTCAAGCTCTTATGAAAAAATATAATATAAACCATTATTCCACCTACAGTACAAAGAAAGCTGCTATTGTTGAACGTATTATACGAACTCTAAAAAATAGTTTGTACAAGCAATTCTCAGCTAGGGGGTCATACAGATGGTTGCAAATATTACCATCTATAACGAAAGCTTATAACAACACTAAACATCGAACTATTGGAATGAAACCGAAAGATGTAAAAGAAGATACGCAAATTAATGCCTATGACTATTTGAAAATCTTTCCCAAAAAAAGAAAATATCGTTTGGGTGATATTGTTCGTATTAGCAAATATAAGAGTATATTTGACAAAGGATATACACCTTCTTGGTCAACGGAACTATTTAAAATATCAAAAGTTAATATAACCAACCCGCCTACATACCTATTGGAATCATTGGAAGAAGGTCAACCGATTAAAGGATGTTTTTATGAACAGGAGTTGCAGAAAACAAGCAGCCCAGGTGTTTATTTAGTGGAAAAAATTCTAAGGAAACGTAAGAAGAATCATATTGATCAGTTGTTTGTAAAATGGTTGGGGTTTCCAAACCAAGCTAACTCTTGGATAAATAAGTCTAATATTGTATAAATCCATCTTTTCATATTATTCATCATGAAGAAAGTAACATTTAAAGAAGAAATACATACAGTGCACCTAACATTTGTTTGGACATTTGCATATAGACAGGCTCGAAAAAGCAACTTTCAACAGCTTAGGGCTGATAGAGAGCGTTTTCAAAGAAGAATAAACCAAATGGAAATAGCTTTGGCAAACGTTTTGGATTGGGATTATAGAAAAAAAATATATAGAGAACGATTTGTTAATAATAATTAAGTTTATAATAATAATTAAGTCTAATATTTTATAAATATATTTTATGTAAAATGATATTGTATATTTTCTAACTGGAGAAATAAAAATATATTATTTTTACAAATACGTATTTTATTTTCTAAATGTGTTACAAACAGCTATTACATTATATCAATACATTTGTTTTAATGTAAAATATGAATATATGAAACAAAAATCTTGGCATTGCTTTTGGTTTTATCTTCTTTGCAGTGTTGATCGGAATCTTTGTTTTTCATCATCTTCATCGAAAACTCTTTTTTTGCACCAACCAGTGAAGATGGATGTTCAATACTTGACTTTTGGTTTTCCTGTCCTTGGGACGACTAAGTAGGTGGGTGTTTTTGTTCGTCCTTTCTCAAGGGCTACAATTCTCATCTCAAGGTCTGAGATAATCTTATTAGTTTTTTCCTCAAAATCATTTTGAATTTTATTGAAATGGGGGAAGTAATCCTTATTCATTGCTTCAAATACCTGTTTGCGTAAAGTGTGAATTTCATTAAAAACATATATTCGAGTTGTTGCATCATTATCTTTAGTTGGGTTCGCAACATTTGATAAAGTCTTTCCATCAATGTCATATTGTCCGTCTGAGGTTAGTTTAAAACCAATACCAGGTAAAGCACGCACTAATTGTACTTGTTGTTGTTGATTTACCCTATGACGCCCAAATTTATCAATTGTGTTGTTTACACGACCCATTTTTCTTAACAACTAATCTGTTTTTAATATAACATTTCCTTATATATATATATATATATATATATATATATGGTTATTTATGTACTAGGATAAATAAAACATTGTTTTATACACACATAATTTATTTACAATTTTGGTTATAATAAATTATATTAACACAGTTACTACACCAATCATTAATTGCTTCCCCAGTACTGTCGGCACCACCGCCGCAACACACATACAAGGAATTGTATTTTTCTTCTTCTGCGACTTCTACTTCTTTTTCTTCATCTTCTTGTTCTTCTTTATTCAATTCTTCTTTGCTTTCTTTAATCCCCAAGTTGCTGGTATCAGTTTCATCTTTGTTATGGTCACCATCATCGTCTACGTCCATCTTACCATAATTTAACAATGTTTCTTTTGAAATATTTGGAATGTCAATAAGAAACTTTTCCAGTTGTTCATTAAACATACCGGTACAAAATTCATCTAAACCAATGGAACCATATATGAATTTTTGGCAAAGATGAGCTCCAACTGTAAAATGTATTGAATCCACCATGTTCTTTTTGTATTGACTTGGATTAAAACCCAAACCAAAACCGGACTCGTCACTGGTTGCTTCAAGAGCTTCTTCGCCCATATCACGTAATATATATGATAATTCACTAATATATGAATCTTGGGTGAGTCTAATCGCATCTTCGTCACACATCTTAAATAGAAAATACTTTAAATGATTGTGTATGTCTTTCCTTACACGTGTGTTGCATTTCATTATTATATTACATATTCAGCTAATGATTAAATACTATGATAAACAATATGGTTAAATAAAAATTTTAAAAAGTTTACTCCAAGCAACCAAAATTTATAATTGCTCGTGTAATATTTCCTGTTCCACTTGAACTCTGCCCCAAATAAGTTAATGTATATTGATCGTTTGACATATTTAGAATATCAATAAAATCAGCAGTAATCACATCAACAGTACGTTTAGGTAAAAATGATTGAAATGTTGTATTAAGCAATGAATCGTACAATGTGGCAACAATAGTTTTACCAAAGCGTGTTGTGGTTGACACTATTTTTTTAATAGTATAAACTTTTCCAACCTCTAAGGTTGAAAGCCTTCTACGCTCAGGAAATTCAGTATCTTTGTTTATCATATTATTAATTTCACCCAAGGTTTGCTGTGAAATGCTCATTATTGAAATATGTAATAAAACAATAAATTACCTTTAATATACACTTTCGGCACACACACACAATACAAATAAAATATTTCTATTCACTTTACAAGGTACCAGTTAATACTACTGCGATGCTTGTGTGACTATGAATACTTTACTAATTCGTCCATCTTTTTATTGGAGTTTTCAAGGTCGACGACATAAATAATAATGGTAGGGGGAGTAGCCGCTTTAAGAGTATACAAAACTCAACAACATAAAAACCACCTGCACCCCGAACCAACACAAGGTCATCGTAAATGAAACGTGCCTGCACCTCATTCAATATTTTAGAACAAAATTACGTCAATAAAAAATAAAAATTCTTCAAGGCGTAAAAACCAAACACTTGCGTCCGAGCACGTCCAAGGTCGAAAATAAACCCAACCCAATGTAATAAATAAACATCTGCTCAAAAGTTTAGTCAAGGTTACATAAAGGACATCTGCATCCACTATAAAAATAAATCCAAGAATACCTAAATAAAGAACAAAGTAAGAAAAATAGCCAGCGCTCAATATTACTCATAACAAAAGAACAACGCCGCCTTCGAAATCATACATAACAAAAGGGTAGTTGCACTCTTTCAAGGTGCGAAAATCCCATCAAGGTGTGAAAATCCGATAACAAAGAGACCCAGACCCTATTGTTACGACTATAATAGCTCTTTCAAGGTGTGAAAATCCCATCAAGGTGTGAAAATATCATAAACACCCTTCAAGAACATGAAGGTATAACAAAACCCAAATATAATACAAATCTAACTTTTGGGAAAAAATAATGGTCAAGGTAACATCAATAAAACCCAACTGCATCCCTTTAGATATTTTCGAACAAATAAATGACGTCAATAAAGAAATAAAAATACTCCATGGTGTAAAAATTTGTAATGCAACAGTGTCGTAAATAAAAGGACGCCTGCATACCATAAAAATACCCTCGTCCACGCCAAGGTAGCGCCATCAAAGAGCAGCTCCATCCTTCAAGGTCAAATGAGTCACATAAAAGAAAATTGTATACCATAAAAATACCCTCGTCCAGGTGTATGGTCAAGGTCAAATTAACAAAGAGTAGTTGCATCTTTCAAGGTCGAATGAACACCTGCATACCATAAAAATACGCTCGCCCACGTGTATGGTCAAGGTCAAATTAACAAAGAGTAGTTGCATCTTTCAAGGTCAAATTAACACCTGCACACCTGTGCGGTCAAGGTCGCGGGAGGGTAGGCGAGGGGGGTGGGGGGGGGGCAGAAAAGAGTGGGGGGTGAGGCAGAACCGGGGTTTCCCTACTACTCAGGGTGTTGATTTTTTTCTAATATCTCCGAAAGTACTTTAGATAATATTTTTAATTTTGGCATGTGCTAATAGGACATAAAACCACATATTTTAGTTATAACAGTTATTTTTTTGTCCCACCAGTGGCGTCCCTGCAAACATGTCCTCTGATATTTTTTAGAAAAAAAAGTGGTAGGTACACCACTGACATTTTTCCATGTGGATATTATTTCTGATTAGCCTGGTCAATTCTACATAAAAATAGTATCTTGAGTTTTTCTCCTCAGGCACACCGTTCTTAATTAAAATAATTAAATTAAATTTTCTTCACTATTTATTATTATTAACATTGATAATGCAAAATTGTGTTTCATAAAAATTGTTGGAAATGACCACCTTCACTTAATAGGCATGCTTTCGCCCGTCTTTGCATCGAATAGCGCACCTGTTCAAATATTCCAGGCGAATTCCGTATTGTTTCACAGAAGGCAATTATTCTTTCTAAAGTGTTAATGGGAGTTTTAAGATGACCCACAAGAAAAAATCCAAACTATTGAGATTAGGGGATCTTGCTGGCCATTGTTGAGCTCCTCCGCAACCTATCCAACGATTCGGATAAACTGCATCTAAATGGTCGCGAACGATTACACTGAAATGAGCAGGAGTTCCATCATGCATGTAGATATCACATTTGATTCCTTAGCGCATATGGTACATCTTCAAGTAACACAGGTAGTTCTTCTTGGAGGAAATGTAGATAAGACTGCCGTTAAGGCGTAAATTATGTTTTTAAGGACGTTTTCACCATCCCAGGATAACTGTGTAACTGTATGTGATCAACAATTATTCGTCAATACTGCAAAATGAAGCTAATTTAATTTAATTATTTTATTTAAGAACAGTGTGCTTGAGGAGAAAAACGCAAGAGATCATTTTTATGTAGAATTGATCAGGCTTATCAGAAATAATATCTATATGTAAAAATGTCAGTGGTGTACCACTTTTTTTCTAAAAAATATCAGAGGAGATGTTTGCATAGACGGACGCCACTAATGGGACAAAAAAAATACTTTTATGACTAAAACATGTGGTTTTATATCCTATTAGCACATGCCAAAATTGAAAATATTATCTAAGGTACTTTCGGAGATATTACAAAAAACCTCATTAAAAAAGAAAAAAATCAACACTCTGTAGCAAAAAATTTAAGCCGTTTACGACATATTATGTTTATATGAACTTTTCTTCATAAAATTACTTGAGGTATCACACCCTAAAATATTAGCACGTTATTAAGGAACACCCTGTATATTTCCGGTTTAAAAAAAGATTTTGACTTGCGGTTATAACATATATTCTTCTTTTTACCTAAGTTAAAAAATAATAAAAATATAAATCCTTGCACTTAAATTTTTTAAGAAAAAATGAAAATATTTATTTCGCTAAATAGCTGTCTCGCTATCGCAATGTAAATTCAGGATAATTTAGTTTTTTATTAACTTAATAAAATAAAAGAAACCATAAGTATCGAGTTCGAATTGGTCGAAGTTTGAAATGCCAAACCAAAGTACTATATTTCTTACATCCGGTTTAACCGAAAGTTCACACTATTGGAAAGATAATAAAAATCGAAGATAGGGACATGTAAGCCGTTTTGCTCTAAGACGTACAGTTAGAAAGCTAGACGCTGTCAAAGTTCCAAAATGTAATTTGCCAAGAGTAAATATCTCGGAAACTGTCAAGTATAGACTAATAATGCTTTTATTAAAAAATGTTCAGAATTTTATGCAGAATCCAAAAAAATTATATAAAATAGGGGTATCCATTTAAGATTTAAATCTTACCCCCCCCCCTCCCTCCTAGGGGCTTGAAGTAACAAGATTGACAATATACGCAAAAGATGTCCCCCTCGAAATCAAAATCGACGGGTCCGAGTGATTTTCTACATTTTCATTTTAAAGCAGGAAAATCGAGGTGGGAAGTTTTCAAATGAACACCCTGTATATGTAAAAAAAAGTATGATCTATTAAACAACGCATCACAGAAAAATATATATAATATAGAATATGTCAATGATCGCTTAGGAAATAAAAAAAATTGTAGTGTGTCAGACTCGGTTTCATTAGTTGTTTATGATTTCAAGAATGACCGATATTCGGGGCGCAACCTTCATAAATTATTAAATGACATAATTCATATGAGGTATGCCATTATAGGAAATGAGAGACAGGATAAACACTTTAAATTAACGGCATACCTGAATATTAGCATGCAACAAAGTTGCGTGTTGCTTACATATAATAAATTTGCAGAATAATAATAATTCGTTCCGAATTACATACATTGCGTCTTGCAAGAAAGTATGGACACGAATTAATTGCTTTTATAATAAATGTCGGTAAACCAGTCAACAGTTGAATGGTTGATGCTAGATTTTAATGAATAAATACAGTGTGACCAGTAAAGTCCGCATCACATGGGATTTCTTTTTATTAATAACTTTATTCGAAATTTGACTTTGGCGTCAAGTTCTGCTTCGATCGAGATGAAAATTGAGCAAAAAAATAGTAGTCACGTGATCCGCACTATCTGTCAAATTAAAATTTTTTTTTAGAAAATTATTCAAAAGTAGGGTTATTTCATTTCTGAAAATATCGAAAAAAGTTATTAGAAAAAGTTTTTTTTAATGCCTTTTCTAGCCTACATGCAAAATTTCAGCTGCATAAGATAATTTTGATTTTTTACCCACCACTAATATTTATTTTCCACTTAATGAACCCTTTAATGAGGACATTGTGTTCTTTTTTGACTTAATATAAAGGTGTAGGTATTACTTTCGGACACAAGCTACGTTTTCAAAATTACTTATTTTATGAAGTTACCTTATACAGGGTCAAAAACAAATAAACTTTGCATCATATGCGACAAAAATTTGAATAGCCCAATTTTGATTTTGTAGAAAAACACACATTTAATATTGCGCTACTTTAAAGAAAATGTATCTGAAATAAAGCATTGTCAAAACTAAGAAGTTTTATGTAGGTTGCGTTGAGTCTTATTTTGTAAAAGTGTTGCAATTTACAAAATATGGGTAAAAAAATCAAAATTATCTTATGGAGCTAAAGTTTTGCATGTGGGCTAGAAACTGCATTTAAAAAAACCTTTTTTAATAACTTTATCGATACTTTCAGAAATAACCCTACTTTTGAATTTTTTTTTTTTTTTTTATTTATTTATTTTACGTCGGCCTTTTTCCGCAACGAGGCCAATCACCGACGCCAGGGAATTTGTCACTCACTATCTGGTAATTTTGCCGAATCCCTCTTTGTCGAGGGTAGGGTTCTTTAACGTGCCAACATCCATGACACGGGGCCCACAGTTTAACGTCTCTTCCGAAAGACGGCGCCACCTCTTAAACCAAATTCCAAATTTAACATCGACGTTGTCGGCACCGGGAATGGAACTCGGGCCTACGATCTGTAAGGCTGCTGCGCTAACCACTAGACCACAACGTCGACTACTTTTGAATTATTTTTTGGAAAAAATTTTAATTTGACAGATAATGCGAATCACGTAACTACTATTTTTTTGCTTAAGTTTCATCTCGATCGAAGCAGAACTTGACGCCAAAGTCAAATTTCGAATAAAGTTATTAATAAAAAAAAATCCCATGTGATGCGGACTTTACTGGTCACTGTATAACGAAACTAATTCAATAAGGTATTTCCGATGTCTTTTATTTTACCCACGAAATTATATTAATGGGTTAGATATACAGTGTCACCAGTAAAGTCCGCATCATATGGGATTTTTTTTTATTAATAGCTTTATTCGAAATTTGACTTTGGCATCAAGTTTTGCTTCGATCGAGATGAAAATTAAGCAAAAAAATAGTAGTCACGTGATTCGCATTAGCTGTCAAATTTTAATTTTTTTCAAAAAATGATTCAAAAGTGAGGTTATTTCTGAAAATATCGAAAAAAGTTATTAGAAAAAGTTTTATTAAATGCAATTTCTAGCCCACATGCAAAATTTCAGCTGCATAGGATAATTTTGATTTTTTACCTATATTTTGTAAATTGCACCACTGTTGCAGAATAAGACTCAACGCAACCTACATAAAACTTCTTAGTTTTGACAATGCTTTATTTCAAATACATTTTCTTTAAAGTAGCGTCATATTAAATGTGTGTTTTTCTACAAAATCAAAATTGGGCTATTAAAATTTGGTCGCATGTGATGCAAAGTTCATTTGTTTTTGACCCTGTATAAGGTAACTTCATAAAATAAGTATTTTTGAAAACGTAGTTTGTGTCTGAAAGTAATACACCTTAATATTAAGACAATAAAGAACACAGTGTCATCAGTAAAGTATTTATTAAGTGGAAAATAAATTTTAGTTTAACTTAACGTAAAGTTTATCTATTTTCAACGATTTAATTTAAAACCCCTTTATTTATTTTTTATTTTTTTACTTTCAGACACAATCTACATTTTCAAAAATACGTATTTTATGAAGTTACCTTATACAGGGTCAAAAACAAATGAACTTTGCATCACATGCGACCAAATTTTAATAGCCCAATTTTGATTTTGTAGAAAAACACACATTTAATATGACGCTACTTTAAAGAAAATGTATCTAAAATAAAGCATTGTCAAAACTAAGAAGTTTTATGTAGGTTGGGTTGTGTCTTATTTTGCAAAAGTGGTGCAATTTACAAAATATAGGTAAAAAATCAAAATTATCTTATTCAGCTGAAATTTTGCATGTGGGCTAAAAACTGCATTCAAAAAAACTTTTTCAAATAACTTTTTTCAATATTTTCAGAAATAACCCCACTTTTGAATTATTTTTTGAAAAAAATTAAAATTTGACAGATAATGCGAATCACGTGACTACTATTTTTTTGCTTAATTTTCAACTCGATCGAAGCAGAACCTGATGCCAAAGTCAAATTTTGAATAAAGCTATTAATAAAAAAAAATCCCATATGATGCGGACTTTACTGGTGACACTGTATGTACCTAGATCCTATCTACCTGTGGTGAAAACTAGGAAATAGGCTTTCTTAAGCATTTTCAAGTTCGTTTTTCAATATTGCTCTTCTAATATTATTATAATACTCTAATACTCTAATCAATAAGAATATTAAAGACCACAAATTTTGCAAAGGTAAATAATATTCGGGAACGTTTTTAAATGTTTTTTTTTAAATATTTCTTTATACTTTTAATGTCACAATTACTATCAAATAATAATTATGCTGGCCAGAAAGCTTCGTTTTGTTTTGCTTTATTTGTTAGACATGCTTTCCATCCGGCGAATAGATGCTTCTCGGTCGATTGGTCCTTAAGCATTCTAGAGATTATGAAACCAATAAACATGGGCATTAGGAACTAATAAGAGTATCGAATTAACAAAAATATATAATCTAAACAAATGCTAACAAAAAAGGCAATCCAACATTGAAATATGATTAAAATTAAGTAATCGAAGGATATTAGGCGATAATTTTAACATGTACGTTTATCTATGAACCTTTTTTTAAAATTATACGAGTTCGATATGTTGATTATGAATATTTTGGATCTATACGCTGAGAAAAAAAAACATTCTATTCCTTATAAGAATTCACATACTCTTTATACAACTGTTTAATTCTATATTATTATGTGATAGCAACGCGCTTTCCTACTGTAAGACAACAAAAATTGCTAGACCGTTGTGTACTGATAATATCACAGTAATTTAGTTAATGCTAGGTACCATAGAATGGTTTATAGCCATTATTACTATTAAGAAACTTTTATCTCTGCTTTATCTGACATGCCAAGTTAAAAAAAACTTTAGTACAAAGTAATATACAGTGAGGACATAAAGTCTGCAAGTAAACGAAGCACCTGAATAAAAAACGCTCGGACACGTCGATTTTATTTAATTGTCTTTTTATCTTCTAAGATTTCTGAAATATATACAGGGTGCTTCACGAAAGCTGGGCAGCTATTAACTTCTTTTTTTTAATGGAATACCCTGTATATTATTGCATTTTTGGATTCTACGGACAATTCTAAGTATATTTCATATAGGATGTCCTATAACTAAATTCAATTGTTTTTAAAATAAAACACACCTTACTAGTTTACTAAATTTTTAATGACAATAACCTAAATGACACATTTTAACGTAATAAATGCTGAAACTGTTGTCCGTTAACTTCCTGGCAATATCCTAACCGATCGATGAACTCTTGTTGCACGTTTCGAATGAAAAAAGGTGGGATTTGTCGAATTTCATCTCTTATACGATTTTTCAGCGCATCGATATTAGGAGGTCTGTTGAAATAAACTTTGGTTTTTAAATATCCCCACAGAAAATAATCTAGGGGAGTCAAATCCGGAGACCTGGTCGGCCATTCTACGGGGCCACGACGTCCTATCCACCTGTTAGGAAATATCTCATTGAGATACTGCCGAACAGTAAGCGCGTAGTGAGGTGGTGCTCCATCTTGTTGAAACCACATAGTTGGAGTTGGTATATCAGGCTCATTACCTGGATACAGTTGAGCTAAGGCAGGAATCAACTCCAGTTGCAGAAAGTCAAGATAAATTTCGCCGTTAATTAAAGTTAATGTCGAAAAAAAAAGGATCTATAATCCTGTCTTGAAATATTCCAGCCCAAACATTGATTTTTTCGGGATGTTGCGTATGCGCCACTTGAGCCCAATGAGTATTCTCTGTGGACCAGTATCTACAGTTTTGTCGGTTGACAGTACCATTAAGAAAAAGGTAGCTTCATCAGAAAATAAAATATTTCTACAAAAAAATGGATCTATATTGCACCGCTCTTCCATATTTTCGCAAAACTGAATTCGGCGGTCATAGTCGTCTTCATTTAATTTATGTATTAATCTTATTTTGTATGGATGATACTTTGCCTTTTTTTAAATATTTTTTACCGATGTTTGACCAATGGACAAATCTGATGCTACTTGACTTGTAGGTAAATGTGGATTATCGTTATAACTGAGTAAAACATCTAATACAGAAATAAATTAAATAATTTACTCAAGAAAAGCAAACATGATTATTATAAAAAATTATTAGTGGATAATGAAAATAACATGAAAAAGGTATATAAAGTCATATCAGAGGCAACCAATGAAATTGTGATAAACAATAGTAAAATTCAAGTATCTAATGAGAGTAATGATTTTTTTCCTGATGAAAAGTCCATGGTTAATTTCTGCAATGACTATTTCTCTAGTATCGGTATCAAAATGATCGAAAATATCTCAGAACCTATTAACTTTCACCATACTTTGCCAATA
The DNA here is from genome assembly GCA_963969555.1 of Polydrusus pterygomalis. NCBI lineage: Eukaryota > Metazoa > Arthropoda > Insecta > Coleoptera > Curculionidae > Polydrusus > Polydrusus pterygomalis. Next base: position 81,529,482 of record OZ018375.1, read on the forward strand.
AATAATAATACAATGTTTTTGACTCCAGTTACGGATAACGAAATTATAAATAATATTAAATCACTAAAAAATAATAGTGCCCCAGGCTTTGATAATGTATCCGAGAGGGTCCTTAAATTTATTCACCCATACATTATTTTGCCCTTAAAGCATATAATAAATCTGATATTTAATACTGGTACTGTGCCTCGAGAGTTTAAGAAAAGTATTATAAGTCCAATTTTTAAATCAGGCGATAGACAGAAAATATCAAACTATAGACCCATTAGTGTAATTACCAACTTTGCAAAATTATTCGAAAAATGTTTAAAAAGTCGGCTAGTACACTTCTTTGGTACTAATAATATCATCAATAAGGGACAATTTGGATTTCAGGAGGGTAAGAGTACTGCTGATGCCATGTTTCAGGTCACAAATGAGGTTATTCAGAATCTTGATTCTGGACAAAAATGTATTGGTATATTTCTAGACTTGGCAAAGGCGTTTGACACAGTGCATCATGGTAAACTTCTACATCTACTGGAGTGTTGTGGGGTGCGTGGTACTGTGTTGGACGTTTTTGAGAGTTACCTGACTGACCGTTGGCAGTGTGTTAGGGTGAATGGGTGTGTGAGTGAGGATATGAAGGTAAATATTGGTGTTCCGCAGGGTACCGTCTTGGGTCCGGTTTTGTTTGTGGCTTATATTAATTCTCTGCTTTCATTGAAAATTTCGGGTAAGATTGTATCTTATGCTGACGATACCGTGGTTGTATTTAGGGGAAATACTTGGTCGGAGGTTGAAACGACTATTAAGAATGATATGTATCTGATAAAAAATTGGTTGGATAGGTTTCAGCTATCTCTAAATATTGAAAAAACAAAGTATATAGCGTTTACAAAAATTAATGTTAATCGTCCACATTTCAACTCCATTAGTATTGATAACTTTAGTGATTTAATTCAAGAAACAAACTATGTAAAATATCTAGGTGTACTAATAGATCAGAATCTAAAATGGGATAGTCATATTGCTTATTTAAATAAAAGAGTTAGAAAATTAATATATAAGTTTTATCAAATAAGAGATATATTAAGTAAAGGTCTCTTACTTCTGGTTTACCGATCATTAGTAGAATCATTGCTGAAGTACGGTATATTAGTTTGGGGTGGACTATACGCGAAGAGCCTTAACAATTTAAACATAGTACAAAATTACATTCTAAAGATTATCTTCAAGAAAAACAAGCTATACCCTACAGAACTCTTATATCAGGACGGAATATGCAATATCAGATCTCTGTATTTTCATTCTTTGTGTATCTTCGTGTATAGGCATCCCGCTCTTAGGAATTATGTTTCACATGACACTGTGACCCGTAGTATCACGAGTGAACTACTTCAATGTCCTCAGATTACTTTTAATTGTGGAAAAAGGTTTGTAACATTTCTAGGTCCAAAGTGCTATAATTTGTTAACTAGTGAAATTAAAACTATAAGCAGCTATAAAAGATTTTCATACAACTGTAAAAGATTTATTAGTGATCATTATCATCTTTTTATAAAATTAATTACAATTTAGTCACTTGCAATAGATTAGTTTTGGGTTTGGTGTATTTTGCTGTCGTGTTGTGTGCTGGCGTATTGTAATATTGGGTGGTACTTTGTACTCTCAATTACTTATGGGAAATTATGGGCACAAAACAAGTGTTAATTCACTTAGGTGCATATTATTTCCTTCTGATTCGGTTAATTTAATATAATTTACTTTATGACTACAAACATTCCTGTGATATATCTTGTTCAAATGTACCTATTGATTACTGAATTAAGTTTATTTAGGTAATACTGTAGCAGTTTTTGTAAATATTATAAACAGTTTGTGATAAAACATAAGTTACCAATGTTGGCTTACTTATATTACTATATTAAATTATAAATTATTAATTATAAGTTACTACTTATATTGTAAACTTGTAAACAAATAAACAAATAAACAAAAAAAAAATATTTTATTATCATCTAGTTTCGGCCAACCTGTCCTGGGAAGATCTTTTACACAGCCATATTCAAGGAATTTATTGACAATTTTGCTGACTGCAGATATCGTAATTTCTTGTCCGTGCTCTGGATATGTGTTATTAAAATGTGCGATCTCCCCGGCCAAACATCACCAGAATTTCAATTCTTTCTCGCTCTAAGAGCATTTTTAACAACTTGACAGTAACAGAACTGTCCTACAGTATGTTAAAAATTGCACAGTTGTCATAGTGACAACGAGTCAAAGTGACATCAAGTTACTAGATTTCTCCTAGATTTTACTTTGTATCATGGTTTTTCTCTTAATGAAAAAATGTATAATTTCAACTGGCAATATTTTAAAAACAATTAAATTTAGTTATAGGACATCCTATATGAAATAAGTATACTTAGTCCGTAGAATCCAAAAATGCAATAATATACAGCTTTCCCAGCTTTCTTGCAGCACCCTGTATATATTTCAGAAATCTTAGAAGATAAAAGACAATTAAATAAAATCGACGTGTCCGAGCGTTTTTTATTCAGGTGCTTCGTTTACTTGCAAAAGGTAGTTTTCCAGACTTTGTGTCCTCACTGTATAACTTGACAATAATCATAATAATATTTACTTGCTACGGTTAATAAAGCATATAGGGGAGAGCAAGGCATAATGACATAGCAGGCAAAATGACATATTACCTGTTTTCGGCCCAGTTCGATTACATTCGTGTTGAGTTCTCTACTACAAACACATCTTAATACCGCTAAGATCGTCAGCCGTAAAAAAATAGCATAGTAGATCGTTTGTTTTTTTTCTAGAGAGTTTGTGTATTTTCCTATGTAAAATATCAAGGTAAGTGATTGTTGAAATATTTTTGGGTAAAATATATAAGGTCGCTGCCAATGTTTTAGTGTTAACCCACAACTATTAGCCCTCTAGTTTTAATATTACAGTAACATTTAAATGATTGAATAAAATTATAACCTAGAAAATGTATTTATTCTTTACATTGCACATTGGGCAAAATGACATAGCAGTGTGTCGCTTTGCCTGTATAGCACTATGTCGTTCTTAATTTATTCATATTTTGTTTCAATATTTTTTTTTTAATTTCGTTAATGTACAAAAAACTTAAAATATAAGTAGAAACTACATTTTACACTTACATTGTTATTTTTTTTTGTTTTACTCACTGGACAGTTAATTTCATACAACCATGTCATTATGCCTTTAAGGAAGGTATGTCAATTTGCCTTACCCTATAAGGTTAAATGGTTTTTGTAAAGTGTGTTATTTTTTGAAATTTTTCCTAAATGTTGCAATTCTTACAAGTAAAATATTTTAATTCACTTAAAACGTTAAGAGGCCATATGAAAAGAAAAGAATAAAACCTAATATACCTTTTGGTTTAGTAAAAATTGATTTTCAAAAGATAGTATGTCATATTGCCTTGCTCTCCCCTACTTACCACTAAAATGCCGTACTGTAGTTCTCAACAATTTAAATAGGTTCTAGTGTGATATTGTTCTTGTCGTTTGACATTATATATGATTTTCTATTATGCAACATGGTTTCCTGAGATCGTAAAATTCGTCCATAGATTATAAAGTCCGCAATACTAATGATGGGTTGTGCGAAATAACAATCTTCTATTACTTTATCAGACATGCAAAGTTTAAGAAAACTTAAATACAAAGTAAAAATAAGTTAATTGAAACAAGTATTTGTACGATCAATGAAATTTAAATTCAGACAAGACAGCTGGAAGACTTCGAACGACGATGTGACCTGCGCAACAAATACGTTAAAACTAATAATATGACGTGGGGCGATTGCCGATCGCTACCAACCCCCACGAACGTCTTGTGGATTATAGGTTCCAACGGATACAATTCATTTTTGGGGACGCTGTTTTGCTTTCTTAATTATAGAGGAAGCACTTGACTAGGAATAAAATGCGTCGTATTGAAAAAATACGATTTATTTCTTAACAAAATTGCTGTATTGAAAAGTACTAATTTTTCAACAAGACCGTGCTGCTAATGAAATCGATTACTACCAATAAAAACACTGTTCTAGTAAATCTGGAAATAAAATAACACTCACTATATAATGCGGGATTGATACACTAGCAATTTGTTTAATATGGGTAAAAAAATCATTTTCCCCAGTATATAGGAACTAATAAGAGTATTGAATTGACAAAAATATATAATCCAAACAAATGCTACTAAACAGGCAATCCAACATTAAAATACGATTAAAAATAAGAAAAAGGATATTAGCCGATCATTTTAACATTTACATTAATTTATGTATGAAACTTTTTTTTTTAATTATACAAGTTCGATGTCGATTAAGTACCTACTAATATTTTGGAGCTCTATTAACACTGTGTATCGGCCAGTATCAGCGAGATAATTTATCTACCTTGCACAAAGCAACATTACTTAAATACCGCTGACCTGTTATACAGTAGTAGTAGTAAAAAGATTTATTTAGCACACGGCTACATAATACATTTCAATAATTAATTAGGTTTTTTTTTTTGAAATTTTAAATGACCTTTGAAATCTTATTCATCCTGTTGCGTTAATAAATATTTTCTTAAACTGTTTTTCAATACTTTTTCTAATTTTGACATATAAAGTGACACTTTTTAAAATTGATTGACATTATGAAACGTCTTACTTTTTGTAACTAGTTGCATAAAGTAAAATTTTATGCAATTGGTGACGAAAAATGTATTTCAAAATTAGTGACAAAAAGAATTATTCTATTTATTAAACTGTTATAATACAAGTTAAAAACATAAATTATAAATTAATTAATTATTATAAATATTGATAACACAATTATTGCAATTATTCAAATTAATTCCCGACGACATATTTTTTTCATTGCTCGAACTTGCTGTTATTTGGGAAGCGACGCACATTGCATTAGATGTTTCACCAAATATTTCTTGCGCTATAGGTTTTTTATTATTCATGAGATTTTCAACATATCCCTCCGCAACAGAACTAGATTTCCAACCTCCGTGCCTCTTTAATTTTAAAAGATCAACGCCACTGTCTGCTAGGAAAGTGGCAGAGGCCACTGTCTGCTAGGAAAGTGGCAGAGCTTCTTCTGAAGCAGTGGCCAGTATATAGAACAGGATTTGAAAGACCAAGAAATTGTGCAATAACTTTTGGCAGACTGCTAAATGTGTTAATTCCCACAGGATTTCTGGTACATTTTCCATTCGCATATTTTACAAAAAATCTGTTGTGTTTAAGAATCTGGGGACGCAACTTAATATATTTTCTTTATATTTCAACAAGATTCGTATTTTCAATGTCTCCAGTGGTAATTGCACACTGCCGTATAACTTTTGTTTTTGAAGGTGGGATATCAACACGAAAATGGCTTCCTTCGTCTATAACATTTTCAACTGGAAGAAAAGTTAATTCTGCTTTTCTGCATGCTCCTGCCATTCCAATTATCATTGCAACCTTAGCCATTAAGTATTCTTTGTCATCAGCCTCCAATAAAAATTTGGCAAAATCTTTTTTAATAAAAACTTTTGACTTTTTAGCACTGTACCCGTCCGCTTGCCTTTTAATATACAGGGTATTCCCTACTCGATGGTACATTAGAAGTATCTGGAGAACGAAAAGAAAAATAATTTTGAAATTTTCACTACGGCCATAGGAGACTGCGCTCTAGATTTAAAAAATAATTTCGCGGTTGCAGTGTTGCCAGATCTATTGATTACTGAAAAAATTTACTTCCAGTTAAACCGGAACAACTATATTTCCTGCTTTCGAGTTACATCCGGTTTAACCGGAAGTAAATTTTTTTGGGAAGATAATAAAAATTGAAGATAGGGACATGTAAGCCGTTTTGCTCTAAGACGTACTGTTAGAAAGTTATAAGCTGTCAAAGTTCAAAAATGTCACTTTTCGAGAGTCAATATCTCGGAAACTATGAAGTATAGACTAATAGTGCATTTAATAAAAAATAATTATAATTTTATGTGGAATTTAAAAATGTAAAAATATATTGGGTGTTATATTTAAAAATATAAAATTCGTTCGAATTCCAGACAAACTAAAAAGCTGGCAACAACGCCAATATCGTCATTCGGTGCGTTAGATCCTCTTACACAACTGTACCAAATTTGGTTTAAATCGGCCAGTAAATTGTGATGTTATTAAGCCGTTTCCAGACTTTATACACACACTGTATATTTATTTATTTTGGGTCCATTATTATTTATTCTTTATATAAATGATATGCCAAATGTTTTAAAACAAAGTTTTATTCAAATGTTTGCCGATGATACCTTATTATATATAAAGGGTAAAAATATTCTTGATTGTATAGACATTTTAAATTTTGAATTAAAAACTTTATCAAACTGGTTAAAGGTAAATAAATTAAAATTAAATGTTTCTAAAACAAAATTTATGGTTATTGGAAATAGTGTGATTAATACAGACATAAATATTTTTGTTGATGATGAAAAATTAGAAATTATAGACTCTTTTAAATATTTGGGAGTAATTTTAGATTCTAAGTTAAAATTTGAATTACATTTTGAAAATCTGGTATCTAAAATTGGAAAAAAAATTAATTATTTAAAAAGAATTAGTCAAAATTTGAGTTTATTTTCACGAAAAACGATTTATAACACTATAATTTTACCTAATTTTTTATATTGTTTAACTATTTTATACACAGCAAATGATGGGGTCTTTAATAGACTCCAAGTTTTGCAAAATAAAGGTATGCGTATAATTTTAAATGTGGATAAATATACGAAAATAAATTTAATGTTAGAGAAACTTCAGTGGTTAAATGGTAAAAATTTAATATTTCTTTTGATTTGTACTTTTATTTTTAAAATACAACATAACTTACTGCATTCTCATTAGAAAGATTTTATAACTCAAAATTTTGAAAATCATAACTATTCAACCAGGTATAATAAAGATTTTTATCTAGGTAGGGTATCAAAACATTTGTCATATAAATCGGTTTTCTATAAAGGATTAAGTGAATATAATAACTTGAATATTTTAATTAAATCACAGACCTCTTTGAAAAATTTTAAAAAATCATTAAAAAATAATTTATTTAAAAAACAAAATAGTGACTGATAAAATTTTTTTACAGATGATATTGTTAAAAGAATACAAACTCATGCGGAAATGATGGAGTTACCGCTAAAATAGTAAAGGAAAACCATAAATATCTTGTTAAGCCTCCACTATATATTGTTAATACTGTCTTTTCAACCGGCCATATATCCAAAAAAAATTTAAAAAATCAACTATTATACCAATTTATAAAGGCGGTGATAAAACAGATATAAACAACTATAGAACAATAATAGCATTATGCAGTGTTCTTAACAAAATTGTAGAAAAATGCATTAAGGAAAACCTTTGGAACTTTATTAAGAAACATTATATTATCTCTTCGCAACAGTACGGTTTTGTTATATTATGCTTTGCAAGAAGTAAATCTCTTTATTACAGACGGCTTAAATAAAAATCTTAATCCGGTAGTCACATTTCTAGATCCTAAAAAAGCCTTTGACACAGTTGCACATCCAATACTACTGGAACGCCTTAAAAGTATTGGCATCAGAGGGGTGGTGTATATAGTCTATTTGAATCATACTTAAAACATAGAGTACAAAGAGTAAAGATTAATAATGTATATACCACAGCATACAGTGTTAGATCCAATTCTGTTTTCGATATATGTTAATACCCTGGTAAACATTAAAGTAAGTGGAAGAATAGTATGTTATGCAGACGACACCGCACTACTGGTCACTGGAAATTCGTGAAAATTAAATATTGGTTGGACTCAAAGCAGTTCACTTTAAACATTGATAAAACTAAGTTTGTCTCGTTTTCTATGACTAAGCGCGGAATGGCAAATAAGGATTTCTTAACGCTACATAATTCGACATGCGATACATTTATGCCTTGCAATTGCAATTTAAAAATTCGATCTTGCAACTCTATTAAATACCTGGGCGTATTTTTTGACAAACTCATCAAATGGGATTTTGGAAAATCGCTAATCAGATGAGACACTAAAATAAATGTCCCTGTACGAACGTACAGATGCCTTTTGAGCTTTCGACCTATATCAGAGACAGTGGCGCAACCAGGGGGGGGGGGGCTGCCGGGCTGCAGCCCCCCCCCCCGAGCTTAGAAACTTAGCCTATTCGTTTAATTGCAAACCAATTTTTCATGTCACGCGAACTATTTTCGCATGTTTTTTGCGATCTCAATGTTTTATGGATTTGTAATTTTTTTGTTTATCAATGTAACGTGGAATCTTACGTTTTTTGAGTAATTAAAGTATAAATTTTAATAAATAGCTCAAAATTGTACGTAATGATTAAAAAAAAAATTTCGGATTCGAGTTTTTTCCGTTTCTTTGCATTTTTTGAGAACATTTACCATAGTACTGTATATATTTTTTTACACCATCAGAAAGTGGAGATTTCAACGAACAAAAAGCCCACCGACTTTTTTAAAACAGCAGATATTTTGACGTGAGAATTTTCGATTGAAAATAAGGGTGCTTTTTCGATATTAAGTCAAAATAAGGTGAAAAAATAAATATTTTAAATCAAAATAATTACAGTGTGTTTGGGACATAAAAAGGTAAGTTATCACCAAATATCGTGAAAACATACTTTTTTTGTAAAAGATAAAAATAAAAAAACAAAAACTTGGTTATTTGAATTTTTCACATAAATTTTGAGGTAATGTGAAAAAAGTGTTAATACAAAAGTTATAGATCTTTTTATTACCTACAACTTTGCCATTTAACGTTTTTCCATAGGACTTGTAGTTTTCCCGGAAATCGAGATAAATCGTTTTCTAGCCTTAAAAACTCACCCCCTTCCACTTCCCGACCTCGGATCGCCCGTAAATTATTTTTTCTTTCATTTTTGTTATATTCTCTTTCTTTTTCAATGGGTTTTATCCTACTATTATTTTTTTTGTTTCAAAAATTATCGACCCTGGTCTACCTATTTATGCGAACCACGATATTGATATTACCGTGAAAGAAATTCTGGACGAAATGGCAAAAACAAAACGAAGAATTTTACTTTAATATTAGTATTATTAGTGATTACTTACAACTTATTGTATAAGGTTTTTGTTTTGTTTTAGTATAAGTATGCTTAATATATGCGTACTTATTTTAAATACATTTTTACTAATTAAAATAAAATCTTTAAATTTTTTTTTCATAAATATTTCGTTAGGGCTAGCGGCGTATTATTGCAGAAGTTTTAGGGGGCTGTCGCTCTCGTCAATCATACGTATTTTACCCAAAAAAGGGCGTGGCACCCAAAAATTTTTTCGCAAGAAGTTAAAGCCCCCCCCGAACAAAATTTCTGGTTGCGCCACTGATCAGAGATACTGGAAAATGTGCTTATCCTAGAATTTCCTAACCCGTATATGTCCAAATCTGATTTTTTCCTTGCAAAATGGTTGACAGTATTTTCTGCTATCTCTCGTGCTTCTAAAGTTAGCAAGGAAATAACCTACTTTATGAAGGCGCGATATAAAAAAATGCTTAATAGAACTGTATCCCATTCTTGTTTTTGTGCAATTATATAATTATTACCACTTAAATGCCGTGAAATAGTGGTGTGGGTTTAAAGAAATTTAAAGTTCTATAAATGTAACGCGGCTCTTCCGTGAAAATTTTAAAGTCACACATTAATACCCACATGTATTTTAGATTTTAAATTGATTTATATGAAAACACGCAATTCTATTTTGGTTTATAACAGAAATTCCTGCGACTTGTAATCCTAATTTTTGGTAATGGGCAGTGGCGTGTTATGGTTCACAGGCACTGAGTTTTCAAATTTAACTTTCGTTTTCGAAATATTTATACAGTGACCGACAAAAAGGTCTCAACATATAGGAAGTAATTTTTTTAATAAAGTACCAAAACCCTTTTCAGGGTATCGGTGCTAGAGTCAGCTTTTTCTAAGAAAAAAGCGTTTTGAAAGTTGACAACCACATATAACATTACCAGCTGACTGGTTTCTTCCTAAAATTCCCAGTTTAATAGTAGGCCGTAGCAAGCTCATGCGTTAGGTTGCGTCATATTATTTTCTTCTAATTTTGGTATTTTTTTTAAGTATTTCTGTGCCTGTTTCTGTCGGACTTTAGCCACGGTGCGGCGTGTTCTTAGAGAAATTCGACTATACATTATTAAAATAATTAAAAAAAAATTTTTTTAGCATACATGAAGATTCTTTAATTTAACCGCCAAAACACTTGTCATTTGTTCCCCCTTTTACAATGTCTAGTTTAAGTTCATTTCCCATCTGACACGTGCTGGTTGCAGTGGAACTTCTCCAACAAAGATGTTCTAGTAAAACAAAAAAAATTAAAAAAAAATTTTTTAAATATTAATTTTGCTCAAAATGTGTATGTTTTAACTCCTGCCGGGGTAACTGGGCCGTAAAAAGCCTGGTACCCCAACAGTATTTTACTTTAAGCCAAATGGTAAGCTAATCTACCTCATTTTATTAAATTTCATTTCGTCGGTTAAGAGTGTTAACCTGCTAACTCCACTTTTGACTAATTTTGACTTATTCAACTTTTTTAATATAGATGGCGTTCTGCATAATCCGGAAATACTGCTACCTCTAAATCGTAAATGAAACGTCCGTAAATCTAGTGTGCGTTAAGTGCGTAAACCGCCTTACTCCACAGTATAACCGTATAACTGCTATCTCCAATGTTCTTTGTTCCCGAACAATTGTGTATTTGTTTGAGTTAGCAGGTTAACACTCTTAACCGACGATTTGCTATATTCCCCTTTCTATTTTTTACAGATGCTTCGACTTTTATGAAAAATAACCTTTTTTTCTTTCCATCTCACTTCAATACTTTCACATGTCTCTGACAAAGCTGAATAAAACTCAAGACTTTTCACTACTTAATAATGATTTTCACAAATACCTAAGTTTTTTAAAACTCCCTAATTTTTCTTTTGCTCTCCTCATTTTTCTGCCCAGGACAGCGCCTTTGTAATAACCCTTGACTTTTCAGTATGCTAAGGTCTTGATTGTCGGTCTTTTGACTATTCAATTTTACACCTCTTTTAGGTAGGTAAGCTCCATTACGGCTCAATCCCACTATTATTTTCTCTATTGCTAACAACATCAGCATTTTACCTTGGGACCTGCAACACGTGGAAGAGTGAATAACCTCTTGATAAATTTTCAAAATATAATGTTCAACTTTCGATTTAATTTAATAGAACTTAAATTAACCTCTTGCGGGATTACTGAGCCTTAAACCTCAGTACCCCATAGGACACTACAAAACGTAATTTTCATTGCACTAAGTATGTTAATTACTACCAATTTACTTTTTCTATGTCTCTGACATTTATCCAAAATGTTTTATTTAAACAAATTTTAATTTTTAACACTTTCTTTATAGAAAGGTTTTATTTTCTTCTTTCCCAGTTTATAGGGTTGGTCTAGACCCCTTTTCCCGACTTCTTACATACCTAGTATGTTTTAAAGTTTAATATTTTCTCCATATTATGTGGCTTTGCACATCAATTTTTGATTTTCACGAAAGCTCCATTAAGGCCCTTCACCATTTTCTCTTTTGCTAAAACCATCAGCACTTTTTAATGTTATTTTCTGTCTCCTGATGATGAACGTTTCTACGTTCGAAACATGTAGAGACCTTTAATTGTTTCATTCAATTAAACTTTGTGGAGGAAGACTTTTAGTTTTTCTTTCTTTCCTATACTATAACTTCACTATAAGCATGGACTACTTTTTCAAATCAAAATAATATATTTTTTATAACTTTTTTTCGTATCTCTAAAAAAAATTACACTTTCGCCAGTATGAAAGTTTTAAATGACATTTGACAGGTGTATCGCGCGTCACAAGTCATGCAAAACCTAATGCCAAAAACAGATACTATGCAATAAACAACGCATAAAAAAGTTTTCCATATGGTGCATACTTTTCCATGGACACATAATTATCATCAAATTTGAATTTGATTTTCATAGTTAAATCTGTTGCTTGAGTAGACTTTTTGCAGACTAACATTAACTAAGCATTTTGTTACTGCAGCAAAACATCGTTTTTTCTTACCTTACCCTGCCTATTCTCTTTGGGCGTACTGTATTTTTTAACACCAAACAACTTGTTTACATTTACGCCACTTTGTAATCAGCCATATTATATGCAAGTTTGTATTCAACGATTACCGTGTTATAAAAAAAGATACTGCCGCATATTTTAGAGTCTGGCAAAGATAAGGTGTCCGTAAATTCAAAGAAGTGAAACTGGTGAAAAACAACACATATAACATTAACCTGGCCGTTGGTGAACCAAGTCTCATTGGCGTGAATCTAGGGCTTTATATATTTATATTTTGGATTTAAATTTTCTACTTGTTTTAATAAAAAAAAAGTTTTTTCCTACAGACGTGTGGAAAAATAAGTTTTCCGCACTGATATCCGTGCGGAAAATCGGTTTTTCCACACTAGTGCGAAAAAAATTTTCGGCACGATTATGTCAAAAATCCGTGCGGAAAATTGGTTTTTCCACACTTGTGCGGAAATTTTTTTCGGCAAAATCAATAATTATCAATTATAACTTGTAGTTATTACTTTTTTTCTCAGAATTAGTTACTGTTTCATATGTATGTGATTGTTATAGTTAATTAAAAATTATTAAATTTCTTTGAAATATGTGTTACTTATTTCCACACGTCTCGTCTGTAGAAAAACTATTGTACCTGACACGTACGGCTGCTTCACCGAACTCCGCTACGCGTCGTTCGGTGAACGGCAGACTCGTGCGAAAAAATTCATTTTCCGCACTTGTTAGGTAAATAGCTATTTCAGTTTAACGAAAGAACCTAAATCACTGCGCGGCGGTGATAATATAATTAAGAGATATAGTTAAAATTAATGGCGTTAGGTTTGTTGGGGTTTAACAATGAAGCGAGTGAAAATATCAAATATTTTCGACAAAAGTAAGAAATCTCCGGTTTTAATTCTTAATTTTCAAATTTTTAATTCCTAAATTTATAAAAACAAACATGTTTTCCGGTATAATTGCACGAGTAAATTTCCTGGTTGAACATAAATGGTATTCGGTAGAAAATATCCAAAATAAAAAAGCTAACTCGATAATTTTGTGTTTTTTTTTAAGTTACTAAAATAATTTTACAATTATTGTAATCTGTTATACTATAATAGCTGGGTTCAGGATTGTTTACGCAGCTGGAGTAGAGTTAGAGTGGCGTTTTAATCACGTGACCTTAGAGTTTTAGGCGTATGAATGGTCTGTCCCGAACGCTCGAGTTTTTAGAGTTACCATAACCCCAATCGCTTGTTTCGTCTTTGTGCTTCATCACAATCATGTTGTTTATTATTTTATCTTATGTAAATATTTTGTGTTTTTTGTACCTTTATTATTTAATTTACAATATGGATTTATTTCGTCATCTGGTGCCAATAATACTTAATTTTGTCAGAGAAATATTTTTTGAAGATTTTTCATAACCTATGAATATGTAAAATACTAAAAACACGATCACTGCGCATGCCCGCTCCGGAGTTCTTCTCTCGCGAGGTGGAACTCTTGGAGTGAGCTCCTTTACCTCCGAGTCGCAATACCCGACCGCACTTCGAGTCACACCTTTTACTCGAAAGAACAATACCCGAACGGATCGGGAGCGTTTTGTGCACATAGAGTTAAAAAAGTGAGTATAATGAGAATTGTGTAAAGTGACTGACTGGTTAACTTACTCATTCATTATCGTTCAGACTAAACCCCCAATCCGAGATTCATGAAATTTCGAGAAGGTCTTCTTCTTATAACGTAAGGATCCACTGAGAAGGGATTTATCGAAAATCAACCCCCAAGGGGGTAAAAACAGCGGTTGAAATTTTTATAGGAATTTCTGTATCTCAGAAACTAAAGCTGATCAAAACATTGGTAGGTATGTGCCTCATTAATAAAATAAAAATATACGCGTGTGGTCATTTTATCTATTGTAATATTGGCTATACAATGGCTTCGTGCTGTTTTTGGTCCATTTAAAGTTTTCAGACGGCTCTAACTCGAAGTGATTAGTAATTTTTCTTTTTTTAACACCTAGTCCCACCGTTTTTGCTTATGTAGTAGGTAGTCTATTTTCCTATTCCATTTCGTCCAATAGGACTGTTTTTATATCGTCGACCTCCAGTTTCCCAAAACGGGTTGACCGTTGGAAATGAACGATCATTTTTAATTCCTTCTAGTCTTGATTTTAGCTAAAACAATTTAATTGGACGAAGGCTAGCATTTTCCTTATTAACGATAAGCATTTTAGATGGAGCGCATTGTCACCTTGTGTTTTTGATGAATATGGGATTATATTCTATTTTGCCTGTTTGTTGACCCTCGTTAAATTCTTCCTAAAAAAATCCAAAAGTAGTTTTACTGCCTTGCCCTCCTCTCTACGCTAATTTATAGGAAAAAATAAAAACAACTCTTTTTCTAGACCTCCTGAAACATTCGTTCCATCAATCTCTCAGATAGCAAAAGTACGTCAAAACGTATCTACGTCCATAGGAAGTAGGTACGTAAAATCCATTTTAGGAAGGAAGCGCGTAAAAATGACGTCGACATTTCGACCAGGTGGACGTCCTATGTATAAAGGTACTGCATTGGATGAAAATCGTAATTATTGTACCAGGTACTTTAAGGTACCTATGGAATAACAAATTGACTTAATAAAACTTACTTACTACTTAAGGTATTTTGTTATAAAGAAGAGAACACTTTTCCCTTCATCCTCGGACGCGTTATATTATATTATGACTCAATCAGTAAACAAAGGTTTGGATTTTACTATCTGACGAAACACGAAATAATTAAAAGAAATAGTGTACCACTTAAAAGCAGTAAATAGCGTAAATAGTATATTAGTACTTTTAGGCATAAACCTTATTAAGTCACATATTAAGAGAAAGCTCGTTCATTTTAATATTGGATCATGTTAATTGTAAATTAAAAAATAAGATAGTCGAGGAAGTTAGGCCGTTTTTAGGTTTTACTACCAAAAGAGGTTTCATCCTACAAATAACATCCGATATGTTCCAGAAGAAAATTAGATAAAATGTTACGGAAAACGTACGTACATTTGTCCAAATTACCTCTTTGGACGTAAAATGGATATAAAATGCGCTCTAAACTATTAATCTTATTACTTACTTTAATAATATATTTTTGAAAGTTTTCCTCCATCACCATTTTTGCAGTTAAATTCCACATAACTTTTATTGTGCTTACTGCTTTCCATATATTCTAATTATTTGTCCGCATATTGTAGCCCCAATCTTTCAGTACTTTAGCAATCTCACTTAGATTCTGATGTTTTCCGCTTTAGTTTATTATTTCTTACAATACAAACTTTATAAATTGTCTCCATAAGGACAACCGGCTTTTCCTTGTATTGGTTAGGAGAAATTTTTCTATATTTTGGTCAAAAAATAGGGGGGAAATGCTCTTAGTTATTTACCTAATTTTTTTACATGGCCCAAAAATTATTATGAGGACCTTTTTACACAATAAAGGTATGTTTGTAAAATATAAAAGGGCTAATAGTTTAGAAGAAGAAACAATTTAATTCAAATTCAATTCAAATTTCTTTATATATCATAAAAATAGTAGAATATAGAATTTATCCGACTAGTCACAAAAAATAGATAGCATGCGGAAATATAAATGACAAACAAATACGGCAGTTAGATACAGTTAATCACAGTAATTGAATTATTACATAATAGCTTTTTTTATTCCTAACTTATCTTATAAGACAAGTAAGGACCTACAGACCATATATGAACTTTTCATATGCCAATTCTCCCCATGAAATATATGCACGGAATTTCAGGACACCATGTAATATATTAGGTTAAATCAAATAGTGAGAAATAGTAATGAGTAAGGTTGTCGACCAATCTATAATTTTTCAACATCTTTATTGTACTTAAAGTGGTAAAAATGTAATCATGTCACTTTAACGTCAAAAAATGTCCGCTTAAATTTTACTCAGGATACCTATCAAGAGACTTTTTTTCGTTGTCATGGTTACGTTTCTAGAAAACAGAATTCAATTGGTTACAAAAGGTAGGTGTGCATTTTCGCTAAAAGCTGGTGAAAATCGCCTTTACTTTTATACTCAATACGGGTGTAAATGAAATGGTAATTGAAATCATGAATTCATTATCAAATGCGTAATAGAACTTGAAAGGGTTTCTTTTCTAATTGACTGTTGTCATTATTTTTAAAATGTGATTAATCTTTTTTTCATTTTGGAAATGCGCATAAGAAGAAGAGTGGTTACGCCACTGGATTCCACGTATAAACACTATGTAATCCAGTTTTTGCTTCTTGCATACCTAACTTAAAGAATAACTGAAATACGAGAAGTGTCTGAAAATTGAAAAATCTTTAATTATATCTTGTAGATAAACTAAGATATAGCTATAAAAGAAATCTGTTTCGCATCTTTCGTTTTCAAAAAAGTAGCACACTCTCACGAAACCCGCAGAGTTTACTTTTTATCAGATCGATTGGTAAAAAAATTTAATATAGTTTAAAAAAACTAAAAAACACGCTTTAATAATAATTAATCAAACTAAAAAGCGGAAAATAAGTATAGTTTAAAATAATTCTTGAAATTCTTAATATAGGCAGAAAATAATAATGAAAGATAAACATTAGTATTATAGTGAAAAAAGCGTGGGGGTGCTCTATATACGAAAAATATAGCACAAAGGACCCACGCTTTTTTTATATTTATCGTTCATTATTATTTTCTGCCTATATTAAGAATTTTAAGAATTATTTTAAACTACACTGAGAAAATTATTTAGCTATGATGGCCTTATATAAAGCAACTATGCCTTAATATTAGAGTAAATATAGCGCCAGCCCTAACGTCGTATTGTGACTGCCAAATATATTAAGCAGAGTCTATTTAGTAATCATTACTACATATTTTAGTAATAATATGATCCATGAAAACCTGCTCTTACTAGAAAATTTGGCTGCTTTAGCAAAATTGAATATTAGTAAGGAACACATATTGAATAGTCCTAGCCAGTTTATTTAGTAACTGTTGCATGATCGTGTAATATCAATATACTCGTGTGGTAATTATTGTATTGTCGTTTAGTAAAGGAGCATACTTGTTTAGTAATCACAGCATGATTGTTTAGTAATCACAGCATAATTGGTTATTTATCGCAGCATGATTGTTTAGTAATCACTGCTTCTTTGTTAAGCAAGTAGTTATACAGGGCGTTCCATAAATATGTGCTGTTCAAATGAAAGTTTTATATACCTACGGTAAGTATTTTTAAACGCGGGCCATAAGGATTTACATAATTAATTTTGCACCCCCTGTTAACTTGTATTGTAATAAAAAGTTTAAAAAAAAGTTGGTGTGCATGTTTTAAACTGAGGACATTTTATACTTAACGTTAACTGGTTTTTAGCGACAAACTTCAATGAAATTAAAGAAATGATTCAGATTTTTATTCTAATAAATTGTATTTATTACAAAAAAGACATATATTATTTAAAACTGATTAAAGCTTATAGCTAAAAAAAATTACTCTTAAATTATGCCCCATCTAATTTTTTTTCTAATTTTTTATTAGAACAAAAGTTAACAGGAGGTACAAAATCACAAAAAAAAAACAACGGATACTTTAGGTAGGTACAGCACAGGCGTACAGAACTGAAAAATAATGCGCGTAATGCGTATCGCGTCACACAACTATCTCGCGGAAGATACGATTACAGATTGGACTTTTGATTTTCCTGATGTCCGAGTGGCAGAGCAAGCGCTTTCTTATTGGCTGACGTTCAACCAAATTTACCCTTTCCTACATCCAAATAACGAATCTTAATAAACCGTTTTGCTCTAGTAGAACCGCGATCGAGCTATCATGGCTTTGAGTACCTGGCAAAGTGCATTAGGGTTACGATTAACAATTGTAACGCTAGGAGTGCTAATTCAGATAGCAATAATTACTTAACCGTTTAAGTTTATTTCTTTATAAAATTATTTAGCTGGTATAGACATAATAATATAGCAACAGTAAACAAATATGTTGTAATAACAGCACTATAAGATTTCTAAAACCCAGCAAAATATATACTGCAATGACTACAAGATCATCATGTCACCTTTAAACAATAGTTTAACTAATATAGCGGTTTATTTAGTAACAGCTGCTAAATTTGTCCAGCCCGATAACTTAGGAAACTTCATTTTCTCAGTGTATATTTATTTTCCGCTTTTTAGTTTGATTAATTATTAAAGCGTGTTTTTTAGTTTTTTTAAACTAGGTATATTTATTTTTCATTTTTTAGTTTAAGTTATTGTTAAGAACATTTTTTTTTGAGTAGATTGAGCTAGATTAGTAGATTATTGTATTGTCAGCGGTTCTTGATAAGTCTACAAAGTATAAATTAAATCTGACCGTTTAAAGTGGGTTCAAAGAAGTCGGTTACAAACAAACATACATACAAACCCGAACAAACCAAAACAAACCCGAGCAAACGACAACAGGTGGAATTTTTAATTTTTCCCTATTCTTAGCGACAATATCTATACGACGCCACGTTTGTTTCATTACTATCGGTTATTGTAATAATTCTGACATATTGACCGGTGTCAAATTTTGACAAGAGAATTTTTTGCGTACTTTTTTCAACTTTCCACCGTCAATATACATACGACTTTATAATTTTTTCATTAATATCATTTTTTTAAACGATTTGACATATTGACAGCTTTCTAATTTTGACAGGAGAATTTTTTTCTTATTTTTCCCGAAGTCTCCGCATCGAATACTATACGACCACATAATTTGTTTCGTCAAAATCGCTTCACCGTTTTATACCTGACAGCTGTTAAAATTTGACAGGAGAATTTTTTGCGTGTAGATTATTGTATTGTCAGTGGTTCTTAATAAGTTTACAAAATTTAACAATTAAAAATTGTTTTTTTTAATTCTAAATTTCTCCGAAAATTCCCATATTAAAGTTTAACTCTGATTACATCATTGGAAAGCTTAGACAATTCTGCATCATTTTGGTTTAAGGCTCATTGGCGTACCGAACTTGATAAGAGTGGGAGAAGCTATTGAAAGTGTAAACATTAAAATCGCTAATCGACTAATTCGGTTTTACTAAATTTAAGCTTGTTAGGAAGGGGAAAATAAGTATCTTCAATTACCGTATCCAACAGTACACGATAGTGTTTAATAAAATTCCTAGAGGGCGCAATTTGTAATAATAACAGTTTTTTCGATTTTATCCCGAAAATGCAAATCATACGGTATAACTATGACATCATAATCGAAAAGTAGATGAAATTTACAAGAAAATATGTGAAGACCGCAGTTCGATATCTTAGTTCGTTTCAGAGTTATTTCCAAAACAATAATTTTTAATATAAATTGCGCCCTCTAGCAATTTTATTAGAAACTATCGTGTACCATTAGATACGACAAATTAAAGGTACTTCCAAACAAGCTTAAATTTAGTAAAATCGGATGTCGTTTAGAAGTTACAGCGATTTAAATGTTTACACTTTCAATAGATTCTCCCACTCTTATCAAGTTAAAGTGTAAACATTAAAATCGCTGTAACTTCTAAACGACTTAACTGATTTTACTAAACTTAAGCTTATTTCGAAGAAAAAGGTAAGTACCTTCAATTGTCGTATTCAATGATACAAGATAGTTTCTAATAAAATTGCTAGAGGGCGCAATTTGTATTAAAAATTATTGTTTTGGCAATAACTCTGAAACGAACAAAGATATCGAACTGCGGTCTTCACATGTTTTCTTGCAAATTTCATCTACTTTTCGATTATGATGTCATAGTTATACCGTATGGTTTGAATTTTCGGGATAAAATCGAAAAAACTGTTATTATTACAAATTGCGCCCTCTAGCAATTTTATTAAACACTATCGTGTAGTTGGATACAGCACTTAAAGATACTTATTTTCCCCTTTCAAACAAGCTTAAATTTAGTAAAATCGTATAAGTCGTTTAGGAGTTACAGTGATTTTAATGTTTACACTTTCAATAGCTTCTCCCACTCTTATCAAGGTCGGTACGCCAATGAGCCTTAAACCAAAATGATGCAGAATTGTCTAAGCTATCCAGTGATGTAATCAGAGTTATACCTTAATATGGAAATTTTCGGAAAAAATTTAGAATTTAAAAAAACAATTTTTGATTTTTTTATCCTACTAATAAAAAAGTTTTTCCTTTTCCAAACTCTATCCGAACCATATTCGAATTTGTAGTTTCAACACAAGCAGACGTTTTCATAAAGAATGGCCTTATCTATATCTACTAATAAAAAGTTTTTCCATTTCCAAACTCTATCCGAACCATATTCGAATTTGTAGTTTCAACACAAGCAGACGTTTTTATAAAGAATGACTTTATCTATACCTACTAATAAAAAAGTTTTTCCATTTCCAAACTCTATCCGAACCATATTCGAATTTGTAGTTTCAACACAAGCAGACGTTTTTATAAAGAATGACCTTATCTATACCTACTAATAAAAAAAATTTTCCATTTCCAAACTCTATCCGAGCCATATTCGAATTTGTAGTTTCAGCACAAGCAGACGTTTTTATAAAGAATGACCTTATCTATACCTACTAATAAAAAAGTTTTTCCTTTTCCAAACTCTATCCGAACCATATTCCAATTTGTAGTTTCAACACAAGCAGACGTTTTCATAAAGAATGGCCTTATCTATATCTACTAATAAAAAGTTTTTCCTTTTCCAAACTCTATCCGAACCATATTCGAATTTGTAGTTTCAACACAAGCAGACGTTTTTATAAAGAATGACTTTATCTATACCTACTAATAAAAAAGTTTTTCCATTTCCAAACTCTATCCGAACCATATTCGAATTTGTAGTTTCAACACAAGCAGACGTTTTTATAAAGAATGACCTTATCTATACCTACTAATAAAAAAAATTTTCCATTTCCAAACTCTATCCGAACCATATTCGAATTTGTAGTTTCAGCACAAGCAGACGTTTTTATAAAGAATGACCTTATCTATACCTACTAATAAAAAAGTTTTTCCATTTCCAAACTCTATCCGAACCATATTCGAATTTGTAGTTTCAACACAAGCAGACGTTTTTATAAAGAATGACTTTATCTATACCTACTAATAAAAAAGTTTTTCCATTTCCAAACTCTATCCGAACCATATTCGAATTTGTAGTTTCAACACAAGCAGACGTTTTTATAAAGAATTACCTTATCTATACCTACTAATAAAAAAGTTTTTCCATTTCCAAACTCTATCCGAACCATATTCGAATTTGTAGTTTCAACACAAGCAGACGTTTTTATAAAGAATGACCTTATCTATACCTACTAATAAAAAAAAATTTCCATTTCCAAACTCTATCCGAACCATATTCGAATTTGTAGTTTCAGCACAAGCAGACGTTTTTATAAAGAATGACCTTATCTATACCTACTAATAAAAAAGTTTTTCCTTTTCCAAACTCTATCCGAACCATATTCGAATTTGTAGTTTCAACACAAGCAGACGTTTTCATAAAGAATGGCCTTATCTATATCTACTAATAAAAAGTTTTTCCTTTTCCAAACTCTATCCGAACCATATTCGAATTTGTAGTTTCAACACAAGCAGACGTTTTTATAAAGAATGACTTTATCTATACCTACTAATAAAAAAGTTTTTCCATTTCCAAACTCTATCCGAACCATATTCGAATTTGTAGTTTCAACACAAGCAGACGTTTTTATAAAGAATGACCTTATCTATACCTACTAATAAAAAATTTTTTCCATTTCCAAACTCTATCCGAACCATATTCGAATTTGTAGTTTCAACACAAGCAGACGTTTTTATAAAGAATGACCTTATCTATACCTACTAATAAAAAAGTTTTTCCATTTCCAAACTCTATCCGAACCATATTCGAATTTGTAGTTTCAACACAAGCAGACGTTTTTATAAAGAATGACCTTATCTATACCTACTAATAAAAAAAAATTTCCATTTCCAAACTCTATCCGAACCATATTCGAATTTGTAGTTTCAGCACAAGCAGACGTTTTTATAAAGAATGACCTTATCTATACCTACTAATAAAAAAGTTTTTCCTTTTCCAAACTCTATCCGAACCATATTCGAATTTGTAGTTTCAACACAAGCAGACGTTTTCATAAAGAATGGCCTTATCTATATCTACTAATAAAAAGTTTTTCCTTTTCCAAACTCTATCCGAACCATATTCGAATTTGTAGTTTCAACACAAGCAGACGTTTTTATAAAGAATGACTTTATCTATACCTACTAATAAAAAAGTTTTTCCATTTCCAAACTCTATCCGAACCATATTCGAATTTGTAGTTTCAACACAAGCAGACGTTTTTATAAAGAATGACCTTATCTATACCTACTAATAAAAAAAAATTTCCATTTCCAAACTCTATCCGAACCATATTCGAATTTGTAGATTCAGCACAAGCAGACGTTTTTATAAAGAATGACCTTATCTATACCTACTAATAAAAAAGTTTTTCCTTTTCCAAACTCTATCCGAACCATATTCGAATTTGTAGTTTCAACACAAGCAGACGTTTTCATAAAGAATGGCCTTATCTATATCTACTAATAAAAAGTTTTTCCTTTTCCAAACTCTATCCGAACCATATTCGAATTTGTAGTTTCAACACAAGCAGACGTTTTTATAAAGAATGACTTTATCTATACCTACTAATAAAAAAGTTTTTCCATTTCCAAACTCTATCCGAACCATATTCGAATTTGTAGTTTCAACACAAGCAGACGTTTTTATAAAGAATGACCTTATCTATACCTACTAATAAAAAAAATTTTCCATTTCCAAACTCTATCCGAACCATATTCGAATTTGTAGTTTCAGCACAAGCAGACGTTTTTATAAAGAATGACCTTATCTATACCTACTAATAAAAAAGTTTTTCCATTTCCAAACTCTATTCGTGGACACACTGTTTAATAATATTATTTATAATGGTAAATCATTTCGTACCTGATCAAACTTGTACCATGTAGATAACATAATATCAATCAATAAAAATCAAATCAAATAATTATTTAAAAAATTGTATCTACACCTATGCACTAGGTTTCAGCGATGACAACGAATGCATGCATTGAATAACTTGATTAAAATCTTGTCATAATAATGCAAATTGTTTAAAGTGGGTTACAACGGCAAATAAACAACAAAATCAAGGTTAAGCAAGAAGCTCATAGTAAGATGAATATATACGTGCGCGCCACTACAGTCATGTCCCTAATAATGACAGATACAGAGGCGCAGTCAGGAAGGGGTTAGGGGGCTCAACCACACCCCTCCCCCACCCCTAAGCACTCTATACAGAAAACCCAATTTATCGATAATCCTATTTTTGTTTAAAGGTAAATCGTTAAAATAAAAAGTTTGCACTTATTTTGAATAAAATTATAGTCTATCGGCGCTATTTTAATAACGTGCGAGCAAAAATTATTTGCATCAAAAAGGGGTGCTTTGCATCTAAAGACGTAAATGCTTAGCCGTAGAGCTTAATACCTGTTGGGTGTCAGTAACTACCTGAATTAACAATCAATCAGTTATTCCGTCATCTTTGACAGTCGTTACAAGTAATTTGATTCATCGCTAATTTTTCCAATTTCTTGAACAATTCACACAATGGGCTTTACGGAACAGCACAAAACATTCATGGTTGAAGCGTATTTTCGAAACGGGGTTAGAGTAAATGTTGAGTGGCAATACAATCCGGGTTTGTGCATGGACGATTTTCACGAACATTTTCCTAACGTTGCTTTTATTGCTGGGGATTTTTATCAATGCCTGAAAAGAACCGTGGCTGTGTTTAGGGAAACAGGTTCTATACAACACAAAAAAGGAGCAGGAAGACCATCTGTTAGAACGGAAGAACTAGTTGCAAGCGTTCGTGAAATAATGCAAAATACGCTAACCAATTGTATAAGACGCCTGTCCCAAGAAGTGGGAAGATCTTATGGAACATGCAGGACTATTCTTAAGAAGCAGCGAAGTTTATTTCCTTATAAAGTGCAAGTATTCCAAGAAATACAAGCCGCAGATTTTGAAAGACGCAGGAATTACTCTCAATGGTTTACCCAAAATTTATTGGAAAGAGATGATTTATTAGACCTGACATTTTTCTCGGATGAAGCCTGGTTCCACCTCTCCGGTTATGTGAATTCTCAAAATACACGCATGTGGAGTAGTGAAAATTCCCATTTTTTGTAGAGTCCACATTGCACCCTCAATAAATTGGTGTCTGGTTAGCTGTATCCCGAAGAAGAATTGTTGGTCCTATTTTTTTTCATGACATAGTTACAGCACAGTGGTATAGAGACAATATTTTGAATCCATTTTTGGAGCAATTACTTGACGACGAACTGCGTTTTGGATATTTTCAACAGGACGGCCAACCGCCCATACAGCCGCCGAAACTATTAACTTTACGCAATTTTTTCGACGACAGATTGATTAGTTTTCGATCAGACATTGAATTCCCACCTAGATCACCTTGTTTAACGATTATGGATTAGGTACTGCAAATTAAGAACAATTACAAGAAAGAATTATTCAAGAATGTGGTAACGTTTCTCCAGAGATGCTGGTCAACACTTTCGAAAATATGAAGAGACGTGTGAATTTATGCTTGGAGCATGGCCAATTTCAGCAATTTATGTAATTATTTTTCTTTTTCTTTCTGCATATTCTTACTTTGTTAATTTTGTAAACAACAAAAATAAATTTGTATTTGTCAACTTATTTTATTACTCATTAGTTTGGCATATTATGTCATAATTATGAATTTGACAAAATTTTAACCTAGATTTGGTTATATAGATATATCGTCCCCATATCATTGTGATCTAAACCAAGCCCTACGGTTTTTAATCCAAGCCCTCTTTGATGCAAATAATTTTTGATCGCACGGTAGTAGGCTTTAATTTTGAAACGCTCTTACGTATTTGCTATTTTTCAAAGATTTCTACTTTTGATTTTTATTTTTATATTAATTTACTAAAATTTTTAATTACGTAAATTTTTTGCTTGCGGCCCAATCTTAATTGTAGCTTTATTCGATAGATGTTATTATTCTTTATTCAAAAATTCCAACTAATAAACTTAAGTAAAACTACAACGGGGCCATTTATAAAAAAAAAGTAATATTTCGGGTTTAAAATGATTTTTTGGGTTTGTTAATTCGTCACTGCATTATCCTTTATATTTGAAAAATCTGAGTCTATTCGATACGGGGTAAACCACTAAAGGTAGTTATCGATTGTTATCATGAAAACTTATAATGTCACTATTAAATTTATAGGCAAATAGTATTTTAATTAAGCGCATGTTCTTCATCTATAAAAGCTAAATAAAGCAAAACTAAAACTAATATGTTCACAAAAGAATTTGTGTGTGAAAGTTAAATTAATACCTAATTAAAATATTTTGGATAATATAATATTTAGAGCAAAAATATCTCGATTTTTTGGTAAAAAATGTAACAAATTTTCACAAACTGAAATGGATTTTATGTTTTGGATGTGGTACCACCGCTCGTTGCGGTCTTACGCCCATCAATTACTTGTTGAAAAGATTTTACTCCCTATGTTGTCCAATTAAAAAATCCTGAAAACATTTATATTTTGATCCTTATGGTATTCCAAATATTTTTGTTTTAAATATTTTACTTTATCTTTTAAAATAAAATAGCGGAGAAATAACCAAGTTGACTTCATACAGAAACTGGTTATTTCGTTTGCGTTAAACGGATTTTAACAAACTTATTCTTATTAGGTTGAGTTTTTTTTCCTCTATCTGTTTAGGTGAGTTTAAGGTGGAATTATCAACGTCATTCAATTTATTGCCAACCTATTTCGCCATGTTTTTCTTAGTTTATTATTTTATTGACTTAGTATCGTTTTACACAAATTTTTGTACGATATTCGGACATATAGTGAGACCAGTAAAGTCCGCATCATATGGGATTTTTTTTAATTAATAGCTTTATTCAAAATTTGATTTTGGCATCAAGTTCTGCTTCGATCGAGATGAAAATTAAGAAAAAAAATAGTAGTCACGTGATTCGCATTATCTGTCAAATTTTAATTTTTTCCAAAAAATAATTCAAATATATCGAAAAAAGTTATAAGTAATAAAAAGTATTTTTAAATGCAGTTTCTAGCCCACGTGCAAAATTTCAGCTGCATAAGATAATTTTGATTTTTTACCCACCACTAAAATTTATTTTCCACTTTAATGAACACTTAACTGATTACACTATGTTTTTTTTTGTCTTAATATTAAGGTGTATTATTTTCAGACACAAAGTACGTTTTTAAAAATACTTATTTTATGAAGTTACCTTATACGTACATGATCAAAAACAAATAAACTTTGCATCACATGCGACCAAATTTTAATAGCCCAATTTTGATTTTGTAAAAAAACACACATTTAATATTGTCCTACTTTAAAGAAAATGTATCTGAAATAAAGCATTGTCAAAACTAAGAAGTTTTATGTAGGTTGCGTTGAGTCTTATTTTGCAAAAGTGGTGCAATTTACAAAATATGGGTAAAAATCAAAATTATCTTATGCAGCTAAAATTTTGCATGTGGGCTAGAAACTACATTTAAAAAACTTTTTCCAATAACTTTTTTCGATACTTTCAAAAAATTTTAACCCCACTGTTGAATTATTTTTTAGAAAAAATTGAAATTTGATAGATAATGCGAATCACGTGACTACTATTTTTTTGCTTAATTTTCATCTCGATTGAAGCAGAACTTGATGCCAAAGTCAAATTTCGAATAAAGTTATTAATAAAAAAAAATCCCGTATGATGCGGACTTTACTGGTCACACTGCTGTATGTAAATTGTAAAATTTTGACGATACGATACGAATACGATATTTAAAATTTCGGACATCGTACCGTCGGATAACGGATGCATGAGAACTCACCTTTAGCCGTTGGCTTTGCTTTGCTATTTAAAAGTAACTAAAAGGAACTCGGCTATTATATAATCTGCCAGTAATACTGGTTTGTTGTTTATGTCACTGCATTTTTAATCTGTACTACAGCTTTCAGCTTTGCAGCACACTATTAACAAATGGTTATTTGTTGTTATCAATTGAACCATGCAAACCAAGACCATTTAATAGATCATTCAGTATCATAACTTGTGTTAAATAGTGCAAAACACGTTTCCAAATAACCAGCTTACGCATATTGCTAATGTGCTAGTCTCCATAATATGCAATTAAATAATAAATGTGGGAAATTAAACTATCCGACCTTTAGATTATGTAACTTTACCAACTTTACAAAATCAGAATTCATTCACAGTAAATATGAATATTAGGAAAAAAATGTTTAATGTATCGGCGAAATTTTTTATACAGGGTGGCCCATTGTAAGAATAGCAGGATTCCCATGCTAAACTTCGCCTCTCTTATTATCTTAAATAAAATTCCATTATTATTTGTGTGACAAAGTAATACCGTTCGAGCAAAAATTATTTGCATCAAAGAGGGCCTTGCATCTATAAGGACGGCATGCTTAGCCGTAGAGCTTAATACCTGTTGGGTGTCAGTAACTACCTGAATTAACAATCAATCAGTTATTCCGTCATCTTTGACAGTCGTTACAAGTAATTTGATTCATCGCTAATTTTTCCAATTTCTTGAACAATTCACACAATGGGCTTTACGGAACTTCACAAAACATTCATGGTTGAAGCGTATTTTCGAAACAGGGTTAGAGTGGTGAATGGCAATACAATCCGGATTTGTGTATGGACGATTTTCACTAACATTTTCCTAACGTTGCTTTTATTGCTGGGGATTTTTATCATTGCCTGAAAAGAACCATGACTGTGTTTAGGGAAACAGGTTCCATACAACACAAAAAGGAGCAGGAAGATCATCTGTAAGAACAGAAGAACTTGTTGCAAACGTTCGTGAAATAATGCAAAATACGCCAACAAATTGTATAAGACGCCTGTCCCAAGAAGTGGGAAGATCTTATGAAACATGCAGGACTATTCTTAAGAAGCAGCTAAATTTATTTCCTTATAAAGTGCAAGTATTCCAAGAAATACAAGCCGCAGATTTTGAAAGACGCAGGAATTATTCTCAATGGTTACCTAAAATTTATTGGAAATAAATGATTTATTAGACCTGACATTTTTTTCGGATGAAGCCTGGTTCTACCTCTCCGGTTATGTGAATTATCAGAATACACGCATGTGGAGTAGTGAAAATTTACATTTTTTGTAGAGTCCACATTGCACCCTCAAAAAATTGGTGTCTGGTTAGCTGTATCCTGAAGAAGAAGTGTTGGTCCTATTTTTTTCCATGACACAGTTACAGCACAGCGGTATAGAGACAATATTTTGAATGCATTTGTGGAGCAATTACTTGACGACGAACTACGTTTTGGTTATTTTCAACAGGACGGTGCAACCGCCCATACTGCCGCCGAAATTATTAACTACTTACGCAATTTTTTCGACGACAGATTGATCAGTTTTCGATCAGACATTGAATTCCCACCTAGATCACCTTGTTTAACGGTTATGGATTACTTCGTTTTTCCTCATTTAAAGAACACTATTTTTAAAACACCAGTTGCAAATTTAGAACAATTACAAGAAAGGATTATCCAAGAATGTGGTAACATTTCTCCAGAGATGCTGGTCAACACTTTTGAAAATATGAAGAGACGTGTGAATTTATGCTTGGAGCCAATTATTGGTGGCCAATTTTAGCAATTTATGTAATTATTTTTCTTTTTCTTTCTGTATATTCTTACTTTGTTAATTTTGTAAACAACAAAAATAAATTTGTATTTGTCTACTTATTTTATTATTTATTAGTTTGGCATATCATGTCATAACATGGATTTGGAAAAATTTTAACCTAGATTTGGTTAATCTATCGTCCCCATATCAGTGTGATCTAAACCAAGCCCTACGTTTTTTAATTCAAGCCCTCTTTGATGCAAATAATTTTTGCTCGCACGGTATAGCGGCCCTACTATTAGGGTACCTACCTAATCCAAAAAAAGTTTTTACAAAAACTGTGCGGTTTTTTTAAATGTAAGACTCTATATTTTAGGATTTATGGTTTCCTAACAAAATTAATCATATGACGTTGGTTTTTCATTTTTATGCTACTTTGCGAAACAAATTGAAAAATTCTTAAAATTATGGAAAAAAATGATAAAATAAAATTACCTGTATTTTTCAATGATTAGAAAATCGAAAAATTCTTATAAACTACCAAGTATAGGAATAGAATTTTGTACAGGGTGTCGATATCCGATTACTTATTAAACATTTAAAAATTAGGCTCGTCCTACAGATATTTTGCTTTTTTTTAATTTGTATTAAGTCATCTTTACCATTATTTGCTTGTCCCGCCAATAGTCCGATTTTTGTTTAAATTTTCCTAAAAAAACAGTGATTTTTACTTTGATAGTTAGCCATGAC
The DNA here is from genome assembly GCA_963969555.1 of Polydrusus pterygomalis. Taxonomy (NCBI): domain Eukaryota; kingdom Metazoa; phylum Arthropoda; class Insecta; order Coleoptera; family Curculionidae; genus Polydrusus; species Polydrusus pterygomalis. Next base: position 81,559,181 of record OZ018375.1, read on the forward strand.
GAGCTACAAATTTTTAATGTTAAATTAGAAATAAAATATTTGTGCCAAAAATATATTCTTCTATTCTAGATTCTGGCCGATAATTTTACGATTTAAAAAGTAAACCAAAATAATTAATATGCTTTACATTGTTGGTGTACCAACGTGACAAAAATAGATTGTTTACAACAAGATAGTATCATGAAAAAAATCCATATAAGCGTCAATCAAATAAACGGGCTTTCGAAAAATGTAATGGAGAGGTTCTGACAGAACAGAAAGTGTGCCTTATAATAATATAAACTGTTAGAATCTGAAATATATTTTTGTTTTTTATTATTTTGTTCCAAAATGATAAAGACTGATACCTAGTATACGTATGAGACGATTTAATATTTTTGTATAAAAAATCGTTCTTCGTAGACCATATTTTTTTAAGAAGCAGAATGTTCCTAAAAACGATTTTTTTTACGACCAATAATTTTTTGGTTCACACTGCTTATTAGTTATAGATGATTTGGTAAAATATTGGACTTCAAAATTTCCATTAAATTTGTTTTGAATCTGCTGCTCGTGGCTAACTAGAAATATAAAAATCACAGTTTTTTTACAAAATTTCAAATAAAAATAAAAATATTGACAAAATTGGAAAATACATGACTTTTATTAATTAAAGAAAATTAAAATATACCCACAGTACCTATGTCCACGGATAGAGTTTGGAAGAGGAAAAACTTTTTTATTATTATGTGTAGAACAAAAAGTCATTCTTTATAAAAACGTCTGCTTATGCTGAAACTACAATTTCGAATAACAGATTTGCGATTACTATACAGGGTTCGTCAAAAATAAAATTTTTATTTTTCAGGATTTTTTTTTAATTCCTTGATTTATTAAATAAATTTTACTTGTGCTGAAACTAAAATTTTAAATATCACATTTGCAATTACTATACAGGGGTCGACAGAAGTTTTTTGAATTCAATTAAAATAAATATACGTAAAAACCAACAACTATTGTTGCTTTCTTACTTCGAATATGATTTTATATCTGGCCGAGTAACGATTTTGTTGTAAGAAAGCCATTTTTTATTTGCCTGCTTTTGAAGTATTTTTATTATTAGGTACAGTGTTATCAATTTAGTTTGTCCCACTTTTAAGAGCCTGTAACTTTTTTGTATTTTGAGTTAGCGAGCTCATTCAAAAAACAAGATGTACCATTTCTAGCCAAGTTTCTATGAGTGTTGTCAAAAATGACAGTAGATGTCACATGTCACATTTAAAAGCAAAAATTTAATTTTTTTAAATGGGACACCCTGTATATTAGAGGCGCATTAGATGGTACTTTTTCTTCCGATTTCAAAAATATAACACACATATGCATTATTTTCTTTATTCCATCAAACATTGACAAAAATATGAAAAAATATATTATTGTTAAAAAGCATCAAGATAGCTATGCAACTGTTTTGGTTGCTATGGATTTTATCTTCATTTATATTTCAGTCTTTCATTTTCAGCATTATTAATCGTTTCGAATATTGAAGAAAAGTTATTTTGTATGTAAAAAGTAACTAACTTGAGATATTTTATTCGTTTCAATGTGTCGTGTTTCATTGATCATAATATAAGCTAACAACCAAAACAACTGCATAGCTATCTTGATGCTTTTTAACAATAATATATTTTTTCATATTTTTGTCAATGTTTGGTGGAATGAAGAAAATAATGCATATGTGTGTTATATTTTTGAAATCGGAAGAAAAGGGACCATCTAATGCGCCTCTAATATACAGGGTGTCCCATTTAAAAAATATAAATTTTTGCTTTTAAATGTGACATGTGACATCTACTGTCATTTTTGACAACACTCATAAAAACTTGGCTAGAAATGGTACATCTTGTTTCTTGAATGAGCTCGCTAACTCAAAATACAAAAAAGTTACAGGCTCTTAAAAGTGGGACAAACTAAATTGATAACACTGTACATGTAATTTTCTTCAATTCATTCAATAATAAATTATAAAACTTTTATTCAAACGTGGTACCACCGAAATGGCGCATAGTTCAACTCGACATCTGAATTTCCGATAACAGTTCCTAACTTACTGTATTGGTAGATTTGCCATACCCACTTTTATTTTTTCTTTCAAGAGTTCTTGTTATTATCAAAATTGGTTGGGCTTCAGACATCCCCATAAATGAAAGTCGATAATTGTGAGATCGGGATCCCTTCGTGCCAACTGATTTGGACCATAGGTATCTTCCAATAGAGATATATAGATAATTTATACTAAGAATTTAAAAACCAAAAACGGCGTCATATAGATAATTTTGTTTTATATTTTTCAATTATAATATTATATTGTAATCTTCTTGACAATTTGGTGAACTGTATGATTGCATTTTGCTATAGTATTTGTGCACAATATAAAACTACTGTTAGATTATAGTTTTTTTAAAATAAGCTTTTTTGTAAAAATCAGGCTGTATTTCTATGTAAAATTAAATTATAAAATTATAATTTTTTAACATTTTTTTACAAAATATTGAAATAAACACTTCATTATTCATTTATTATTAAAATTTTTCAAAACAAATAATTCTTGGTGTAATATATAGTAATATCAAAACAATTTTCGTTGCACGTCATCAATCAGCTGATAATTGAAAATCGGTCAGGAAACATAAGAAAATTAAATTTGGGCAAAAAATTCATAAATTTCATGCGATATTGAATGTAAAAGAAACTTAATGTTGAAATAAACACTTCATTATTCATTTATTATTAAAATTTTCCAAAATAAATAATTCTTGGTGTAATATATAGTAATATCAAAACAATTTCCGTTGCACGTCATCAATCAGTTGATAATTGAAAATCGGTCAGGAAACATAAGAAAATTAAATTTGGGCAAAAAATTCATAAATTTCATGCGATATTAAATGTAAAAGAAACTTAATGTTGAAATAAACACTTCATTATTCATTTATTATTAAAATTTTTCAAAATAAATAATTCTTGGTGTAATATATAGTAATATCAAAACAATTTCCGTTGCACGTCATCAATCAGCTGATAATTGAAAATCGGTCAGGAAACATAAGAAAATTAAATTTGGGCAAAAAATTCATAAATTTCATGCGATATTGAATGTCAAAGAAACTTAATGTTGAAATAAACACTTCATTATTCATTTATTATTAAAATTTTCCAAAATAAATAATTCTTGGTGTAATATATAGTAATATCAAAACAATTTTCGTTGCACGTCATCAATCAGCTGATAATTGAAAATCGGTCAGGAAACATAAGAAAATTAAATTTGGGCAAAAAATTCATAAATTTCATGCGATATTGAAAGTAAAAGAAACTTAATGTTGAAATAAACACTTCATTATTCATTTATTATTAAAATTTTCCAAAATAAATAATTCTTGGTGTAATATATAGTAATATCAAAACAATTTCCGTTGCACGTCATCAATCAGTTGATAATTGAAAATCGGTCAGGAAACATAAGAAAATTAAATTTGGGCAAAAAATTCATAAATTTCATGCGATATTAAATGTAAAAGAAACTTAATGTTGAAATAAACACTTCATTATTCATTTATTATTAAAATTTTCCAAAATAAATAATTCTTGGTGTAATATATAGTAATATCAAAACAATTTCCGTTGCACGTCATCAATCAGCTGATAATTGAAAATCGGTCAGGAGACATAAGAAAATTAAATTTGGGCAAAAAATTCATAAATTTCATGCGATATTGAATGTCAAAGAAACTTAATGTTGAAATAAACACTTCATTATTCATTTATTATTAAAATTTTCCAAAATAAATAATTCTTGGTGTAATATATAGTAATATCAAAACAATTTCCGTTGCACGTCATCAATCAGTTGATAATTGAAAATCGGTCAGGAAACATAAGAAAATTAAATTTGGGCAAAAAATTTATAAATTTCATGCGATATTGAATGTAAAAGAAACTTAATGTATTCTTCTTTGATACTAAGCCGCTTAAAGGAAATGTTTTTTAAATTTAACCTTTTAAAAATTAATATCATTTGAATTTTTTGGGCTAACAGTTGGCAGCAGAAGCATCGGTGATGCCAGTTTATTTCTTGGCGAATTTTGATTGACGTTTATGTTTTCATTTCGTGTTTTCGTGAGTTTATTTAAGTAGTTTTTTACTAAAACTGCAAATCCTTTTATAAATAGGATTAAAAACTGTTCTTTTAAGAACAACAAAGGGATACATACACATTTCTGTTGATAACGTTGTTTACCTTTATTGAAAAATGCGGAAGCATTTAAATAGCCAGTGCAAAGAGCTAATAGCTTCTCTAATAAGCTATTTTGATGAAGAACGTAAAAACAAAGGTCCATTATTACCCTTGACAGCAGTTAGAGAAATAAGTTTAAAGTTAAATGTTAAGGTCTACAAATTTAATTATAATATACACATACCTATACTTAGAAAACGCAAATTCAAATAAAGGCCTATGTAACCCAATCTCTCGGGCGGCCTATAATAAAATAAATAAATCTGCTTTTGTTTAGGTAAATTTGGCTTGTTTTTATTTAAAAAAAATACTTTGTAATTCCCTTACTGGGGTATTTTAATTACAAACTCGCAACACTGCTGATACTCGAAGGTATGACGTGCAACGGAAATTGTTTTGATTTTACTATAGTAATATTATTCAATTAAGAGGTCTAAATCGACCACAATCAAATCACGTTACACTGGGCTTAACCTCCAATACCCGAAAAATCAAACGTTCAAATACTCTGGACGTAAGTACTTTCTCTTTAACCTGGAATTTTTTTTAAAAAAGATATAAAGATTCTTTTCTCAATTTTGATTTTAATTTCAAGTTTTATTTTTACAGACTATGACCTCGACTGAAGCTTCTTATCTTTATACTGCCTCACTGACATGTCAATGTTTTTAAAAAAAATTTTAGGTATAGAAATGATTTAAAAAATCATCGACACGTACCTTCTCTCTGGAAGGCCCCTTTTTTTCTTCCTCATTTAGTTTGGTTGTTTAGACTTTCTCTGCTAACTTTCTTCACATGCTCAGCATGTTTTAACTCTCCTCAATTTTCTTATATACCTACATCATTTTCAATACCATATGAAAGCTCCATTAAGGTTTTATACCATTTTCTCTTTTGCCCAACGGACAAGTTATACTGAATAAGCATTTTCTATTCGCCCAGGCAAGCGCGGGTGGTGTTTGGTGTGTTTAACAAAAATAAATGATTTGATTATAGTTATCTGCATTATTTAAAGCCAGCGCCCCCCTGACTTGCTATTCACGAGCCGCCACTGGTTTTATATAATGTATTAGTTCCGACTGGCAGTTGTAATGACACTTGACATTAATCATAATAACCTACTTATCACTAAAAATCAGTACTATAGTCCTAAAAATTTAAATAGCTCCTAGTGTGATAATGTTCTTGTCGTTTAACATTGCATATATGATTATCTATTATGCAACATGGTTTACTGAGATGTTAAACTTTGTCTAATCGGCGTTGTGGTCTAGTGGTCAGTGCAGCGGCCTCACAGATCGAAGGACCCGGGTTCGATCCCCGGGGCCGGCAACGTCGATGTTAAATTTGGAATTTGGTTTAAGAGGTGACCGTCTTTCGGCAGAGACGTTAAACTGTGGGTCCCGTGTCATGGATGTTGGCACGTTAAAGTACCCTACCCTCGACAAAGAGGGATTCGGCAAAATTACCAGATAGTGTGTGACAAATTCCCTGGCATCGGTGATTGGCCTCGTTGCGGAAATAGGCCGACGTAAAATTAAAAAAAATAAAAAATAAAATAATTCGTCTAAAGATTATAAAGTCCAATACATATTATGATGGTTTGTGCGAAGTAAGAATCTTCTATTGCTTTACCTGACATGCAAAGTTTAAAAATATTTAAATACAAAGTAAAAATAAATTAATTGAAACAGGTATTGGTAGGTACGATTAATAAAGTTGTCCATAATCCTGGAAGCAGGCCCGGTCCCAGCGCCCGGGCAGACGCCGGGGGCGCAAAGTCCAAGGGGCGCAAAATATTGCCAAAGGTAAAACAAATAAGCGTCTGTATAACCTTCGATGTATAATATACTTACTATTTAAAAGATAAGGGCGCCCAAGTATTTTTTATAAATTCTGAAACAAAGCGGGTGCCACAGCCCTTAAGATCGCTGTGCGGGTGCCTTTAACCCATTTAATAGGGGCCAAAAAAAAAATCGAAAATGGAACATCGATTTTATTTTATTTCTATATGTTCGTTAATATTTTTAAATATAGTTATGTTTAAAAAAATTTACACACTTTATTGGTTCCATTTGAGGCACTTATGCATAAATCCCAAGTAAATAATACCAAAACGTTAGTCGTAGTATCCAAAACAAGTCGCTTGTAGCCAAAAAACAAATCACAGAATAATAAATTAATAAACATAAATTAAATTCTTAATCTCCCCGGGCAACAGAGCGGAAAATTAAGACGTACGTAAATATTTGGTTTGCTTTGAATCCTTTCATTAATTTTTTTTAACGTGCCAAAAATGATGCTCACAGGAACTGGATAGATTTAATAATTTTCTGGAAATTGCTTTATTATTCATAATTTTAGTAACTCAAAACACTAGGAAATAATGAGCCTAATTTTATTTATGTCAATAGATTGTTTTTAAATAAGATAAACTACCGTAAAACGGGGTGAATAGGATCAATTTTCAACTTTGAAAGCTTGTAACTTGAAAACTATCTGCCTGAATACATTTCTCAATATCTTAAAACATGAGTTAAGGTTGGTACTTTTAAATGGTGGTATAAGTTTTTATACAGGGGGTACCCTGTTGTATATATATTTTTTTTTGTGCAAAAATCCTATTCACCCCGCAGGTGGTGTCAATAGGATCATTGATTGATTTATTGACTGTATCGCATTTAAACAACCGCGGGGTGTATGGAACTTTGCACACAAATTTATCTTAAGTAATATAAGAGTACTAAAAATATTATTACCTAAATTTTATAAGTGCTGCATAGTTGTAGAGATATGAAGTCTGTAAGACAAAAGCAAAGATAAAGTGACAACAGTTTAACCGCTAAATTTGACGTTTTAGGTTATCATCATTCAGCCTGCGATGTGGCCAAGTTTTTTTAAGTTTAATGGCATAAAAATTACTTTTAACAACCGTTACTTAAAATCTGTACATAGAAAAAACCTACCCTTTAAAATTAAAATTATTACAGATTTTTGAAATTTGAAGGTAACTTTAATCGTATTCACCCCGCTGATCCTATCCACCCCGTTTTACGGTACTATGGAAAAATAAATTGAAAACCATATATATACATTAACACAAAAGGTTTGTGCAAAATGCAAAATCTAAGAAACGTAAAAAAGTGCAATCGATCTACAGGCAGCAACCATAATTACATAACTAATTGGCTCACCTATTATTGAAGCTGTATGCGTATTGGTAGGTACAAATTTTACCGAAGGTAGACCCTACATCAGACTCACCTAAATTTCAGCAGGTTGAATGACGCAGAAACTTTTATCAAAAATAAAAAATTTTAAGATGTCAATAATAAATACGAATTCTATATGGAGCGATAATTCTGCCGGTTACTGTATATGTTACAATATATACCATATAAAATATTACAACGTACCCGAATAAACAATTTATAAAATATTTATATGTATTTCTCAGTAAATTAACAACCAAATTAAAAATGAACTAGGAAATTGTAGCCTAAACAACCTAATATTATAACATCCATATGTCAATTTGGCTATTACTGCTAAACATAAAAACATAATCAAAAATATTCCATACATTTTAATATTTATTTTAGTCTTGAAATTTTAAACCGCTTGACATTTTTCATAAAAACCAGACAAGCGATCTATTTCAAAGTAAAGCGTTCACTGAGGTGCCCCCACTCTATCGTATCGCATCATTTCCAATTTCTTGAACAATTCACACAATGGGCTTTACGGAATAGCACAAACCATTCAGTTAAAGTAAATGGTGAGTGGTAATACAATCCGGGATTGTGCATGGACGATTTTCACGAACATTTTCCTAAAGTTGTTTTTATTGCTGGGGATTTTTATCATTGCCTGAAGAGAACCGTGGCTGTGTTTAGGGAAACAGGTTCTATACAACACAAAAAAGGAGCAGGAAGACCATCTGTTAGAACAGAAGAACTTGCTGCAAACGTTCGTGAAATATTGCAAAATGCGCCAACAAATTGTATAAGACGCCTGTCTCAAGAAGTGGGAAGATCTTATGGAACATGCAGGACTATTCTTAAGAAGCAGCTAAATTAATTTCCTTATAAAGTGCAAGTATTCCAAGAAATACAAGCCGCAGATTTTGAAAGATGCAGGAATTACTCTCAATGTTTTACCCAAAATTTATTGGAAATAAATGATTTATTAGACCTGACATTTTTTTCGGATGAAGCCTGGTTCCACCTCTCCGGTTGTGTGAATTCTCAGAATACACGCATGTGGAGTAGTGAAAATCCCCATTCTTTTGTAGAGTCCACATTGCACCCTCAAAAAATTGGTGTCTGGTTAGCTGTTTCCCGAAGAAGAATTGTTGGTCCTATTTTTTTCTATGACACAGTTACAGCACAGCGGTATAGAGACAATATTTTGAATCCATTCGTGGAGCAATAACTTGACGACGAACTACGCTTTGAATATTTTTAACAGGACGGTGCAACCGCCCATATAGCCGCCCAAACTATTAACTACTTACGCAATTTTTTCGACGACAGATTGATCAGTTTTGGATCAGACATTGAATTCCCACCTAGATCACCTTGTTTAACGGTTATGGATTAGGTACTTCGTTTTTTCCTCATTTAAAGAACACTATTTTTAAAACACCAGTTGCAAATTTAGAACAGTTACAAGAAAGGATTATCCAAGAATGTGGTAACATTTCTCCAGAGATGTTGGTCAATACTTTCGAAAATATGAAGAGACGTGTGAATTTATGCTTGGAGCATGGCAGTGGCCAATTTCAGCAATTTATGTAATTATTTTTCTTTTTCTTTCTGTATATTCTTACTTTGTTAATTTTGTAAACAACAAAAATAAATTTGAATGACGAAAGAGTTTTGGACTTCCATTGTCTTTATTTGTTTTAAATCACAACGTTTCAGGGTAAGTATCTGGTAAGTATCTCCAGTCGTCTTCAGGTGAATACTAAATAAGTAAAGTAACTACAGGACTATTTATACTAGCTAGGTGCACTAAAGCATAACTGAGGTGGGTGCAGTCATGCGTTCAATTGGCACGCGATCTTATCCTAAGATTACATCTATCTAACAAAGGTTTCCAGATATTTCTTATGTCTAAGGATGGTTTACTAAAGCAGCCTGGGTTCTGGTGAATAGCAGCAGCTTCCTTGAACTTTCTTTTCCTCCAGTGTGGTTCCTTATGTAGGATTTCAGCTTCTGACCACATGATATGGTGACCATGTTTCCAGGCATGGTCAGCTGCACCAGACTTTTCGGTCTCTCCTTTTAACGTATTGCTTTTGTGTTCTTTAATCCTTGTTTCTAATGGTCTTAATGTCTCACCTATATAGGATTAGCCGCATTCGCAGGGGATCTGGTAGACGCAGTTTTTCCTATCTTTTTGACTTGTGGGCTTCGTCTTCGTCAGGTGGCTTCTTAGGGTGTCCCTCGAGTTGAATACGGTGTTGATGTTATATCGTTGTCCTAGTCTTCTTATTTTCTCAGATACTTCTTTGACATACGGAATATTGAGTGTTGGTTGTGCCTCTCTGTTTGCTTCTTGCGCGTTGGGTCGATTCTTACGATTTTCCAATATTGTGTCGACTAATCTTGTGGGGTAGCCATTTTTGTTGAGATCGGTCTTGATGTGGTCAGTTTCTTTTGTAAGTGCTTCTTCCGAGTTACAGATTGTAATTGCTCTATCTACGAGGGTTTTAACTATGCCATGCCTGGAAACATGGTCACCATATCATGTGATCAGAAGCTGAAATCCTACATAAGGAACCACACTGGAGGAAAATAAAGTTCAAGGAAGCTGCTGCTATTCACCAGAACCCAGGCTGCTTTAGTAAACCATCCTTAGACATAAGAAATATCTGAAAACCTTTGTTAGATAGATGTAATCTTAGGATAAGATCGCGTGCCAATTGAACGCATGACTGCACCCACCTCAGTTATGCTTTAGTGCACCTAGCTAGTATAAATAGTCCTGTAGCTACTTTACTTATTTAGTATTCACCTGAAGACGACTGGAGATACTTACCAGTTGAAACGTTGTGATTTAAAACAAATAAAGACAATGGAAGTCCAAAACTCTTTCGTCATTCAAGAAACATCATTGTCTCCAACCTTCAAACAGTCAAAAATAAATTTGTATTTGTCTACTTATTTTATTACTCATTAGTTTGGCACATCATGTCATAATATGAATTTGACAAAATTTTAACCTAGATTTGGTTAGATATATCGTCCCCATATCATATTGTGATCTAAAACACTAGCCCTACGTTTTTTAATCCAAGCCCTCTTTGATGTAAATAATTTTTGCTCGCACGTTATAAACTTGCCTTAAGTACCTACGTAATTTTTATAGCAAATGTGTCCAACACGTTACATCTTCCATCGACTGCATAAATAGCAATAAGCAATAACATTTTAAGGTCAGTCGATGCGGGCTCGGGAGCTCTACTATGACTATGCAATTTATTTTGCCCCTATATATACACATTGTTTCAACTTGCCCCGTGTTACAACGTGCGCCGGTTTCCCCTTTTCCCTGAAGAAATGGAACAATAATAAAATTTAGCTAACATGGAAAGTTTTCCAATCGTTTAACGGAAATGCTGTCAGATCCAAATGAATATTTTATTCGTTATTTATTTTATAACATATAACGTCCCGCAGCTCGTCGACATCGGTAAAAGTCAAATTGTTGAAGTCATTTAGACACTACGGGTCGTTACGATAATCGCAATAAGGATCAAGGGCGTCCATAGAGCGTTTTTCAGGGGGGGGAGCAAAAACTTAAACAATACTTTTTTTATATACAGTGTCACCAGTAAAGTCCGCATCATATGGGATTTTTTTTAATTAATAGCTTTATTCGAAATTTGACTTTGGTACCAAGTTCTGCTTCGATTGAGATGAATTAAGCAAAAATATAGTAGTCACGTGATTCGCATTATCTGTCAAATTTTAATTTTTTTCAAAACATAATTCAAAAGTAGGGTTATTTCTGAAAATATCAAAAAAAGGTATAGGAAAAAGTTTTTTTAAATGCAGTTTCTAGCCCACATGCAAAACTTCAGCTGGATAAGATAATTTTTATTTTTTACACATATTTTGTAAATTGCACCACTTTTGCAAAATAACACTCAACGCAACCTACATAAAACTTCTTAGTTTTGACAATGCTTTATTTCAGATACATTTTTTTAAAGTAGCGCCATATTAAATGAGTGTTTTTCTACAAAATCAAAATTGGGCTATTAAAATTTGGTCGCATGTGATGCAAAGTTCATTTGTTATTGACCCTGTATAAGGTAACTTCATAAAATAAGTATTTTTGAAAACATAGTATGTGTCTGAAAGTAATACACCTTAATATTAAGACAAAAAAGAAAATCAGTAAAGTGTTCATTAAGTGGAAAATAAATTTTTGCTTAACCCAACGGAAAGTTTATCTATTTTTAACGATTTAATTTAAAATCTCTTTATTTTATTTTTTATTTTTTTACTTTCAGTCACAAACTACGTTTTCAAAAATACGTATTTTATGAACTTATATACCTTATACAGGGTCAAAAATAAATGAACTTTGCATCACATGCGACCAAATTTTAATAGCCCAATTTTGATTTTGTAGAAAAACACACATTTAATATGACGCTAGTTTAAAGAAAATTTATCTGAAATAAAGCATTGTTAAAACTAAGAAATTTTATGTATAGGTTGCGTCGAGTCTTATTTTGCAAAAGTGGTGCAATTTACAAAATATAGGTAAAAAATCAAAATTATCTTATCCAGCTGAAATTTTGCATGTGGGCTAGAAATAATCCCACTTTTGAATTATTTTTTGAAAAAAAAATTAAAATTTGACAGATAATGCGAATCACGTGACTACTATTTATTTGCCTAATTTTCATCTCGATCGATGCAGAACTTGATGCCAACGTCAAATTTTGAATAAAGATATTAATAAAAAAAATCCCATATAATGCGGACTTTACTGGTGACACTGTATAAGACTATTTATTTAACTTATGCCTAATGTATAAATTTATTGATATGTTTTTATTATGTAATTGTTTAGTTTAGTGATTTGTTGGTCTACTAACTAACCACTGTACTATTCAATATTTACTGAATTATGAAATAAAATAGTAATGTGGGCGCCTAGGGGGGGGGGGGGAAGGGCCCGTTTTGCCCCCCCCCTATGGATGCCCTTGGCAAGGATCTATTTGACGAGGTAAGTTTTATGTTAGTTTCTTTGCTATAATATAGAACAGTAAAATTTATTTAGAGCACCTGGCGCGAAAGTTATGCCCAACAACAATAATTTTTATCTCTTAAACTGTTTATTATGGATCATTGCTCTCCGGATTTGTTTCCTGCCATTGAAAGTTGTTGACTAGTGTAGATATCTTAGCCGTATTCGATTGGGAAAGTGATTTGGATCGATCTGATCTTACAGTGATCCAAGGATTTTTATGTCAGTTGTTCGTTTGGGTTTCGATTTTGACTCATTTCATGTTAAAAAATTAGTCGATAGTAGCGTAGTAGTATTTTATAAAGCGGGGGACTAAAGAATAATAATAATAATAATAATAATAATAATAATAATAATAATAATAATAATAATAATAATAATAATAATAATAAAAATAATAATAATAATAATAATAATAATAATAATAATAATAATAATAATAATAATAATAATAATAATAATAATAATAATAATAATAATAATAATAATGACAAAAATTATACACCCCTTGATCTATCCACGACCAATCATCCTACGGACACATATAATCCAACAAAAAATATAGAAGAAAGTCTTAATTTATGGACAACAAAGCAGCTACATGGAAAACATAGATACAACATAGAGCACGATCACATATCAAAAGAACTTTCCTATAAATGGCTTAAAGATGGAAGACTTTTCCCTGAGACAGAAGGATTTCTTCTCGCAATACAAGATCAGGTCATAACCACTCGGAATTATCAGAAATACATAATTAAAGATCCAAACTTACATACTGATACATGTAGAAAATGCCACCAATATACAGAAACCATAGACCATATCACTGGTGGATGCAAAATCTTAGCAGGCACACAGTATACCGAAAGACACAACATGGCAGGAAAAATCATTCACCAGGCACTAGCAAAGACCTACAAACTAATAACAGAGGAAATACCATACTACAAATACTCTCCAACCACCATCATAGATACCAGCGAATACAAACTGTACTGGGACGTAGAAATCCATACAGACAAGACAATAAGATGTAATAGACCAGACATCGTTTTCCAAAACAAAAAAGAACAAATCACCTATCTTATAGATATATCCATACCTAACGACCCCAACATTCAAACAAAGTATAGAGAGAAAATAGCAAAGTATTCGGAATTAGCCATGGAAGTTCAGAGACTTTGGAAACAGAAAAAAGTAACGATCATACCATTCACCATTTCAACCACAGGCATCACCCCATACATCTTTAAGACACATCTTGAGGAACTCGGTCTCGACCCAAATATCCATACAAACATACAAAAGTCTGTCATCCTTAAAACATGCAATATAGTGCGATCATTCCTCAATTCAAGCAATAGACTCTGAGACGACTTGGTACAGCCCGTCATCCCAGAAAAGAAACACCATTTGATTAAGATTAAGTGAGAAAAAAGAAGAAGGATAATAATAATAATAATAATAATAATAATATTAATAAACAAAAACTCCAGGACAACTACAAGAAAAGACTACGCTTATTGCTTAAAACCCATCTTAGCTCAAGAAACATGTTTAAAGATATAACACCTTTGCAACACATATCCTTACCTTCTCATTTGGTATAATAAAATGGTCCAGCACAGACTTGGAAAATAAACAAATCCTAACAAGATCGCAATTAACAAAACACAAAAAATGCATCCAAACTCCTGCAAGGAAAGGATAACCTTAAGATGAGATCAAGGAGGCAGAGGAATGGTCGATCTTCATGAACTACATGCCAAACAGATTGATGCATTAAGGAGATATTTTCATTACAAAGAACATCCACTTCACAAATCTATAGTTAAAACCGACAAAAACTATACACCCCTAAATTTAGCAGCAAAAGAACAAACTGAAAGGCACTATACAATAAAGGAAAAGCTACAAAAATGGTCAAGTAAGCCGCTCCATGGCAGATATTATAATAGCGTAAATCAGGATAACATCGATAAAACCTTAACATATAACTTCCTAAAGAAAGGTCAGCTCCACCCTAAGACAGAGGGATTAATACTGGCAATACAAGACCAGGTTACGGCCACGCAAAACTACAATAAATACATCATAAAAGATGGCTCTGTGAAGGACGACAAGTGCAGAAAATGTCATCTACTTCCTGAAACGATAGACCATGTAATATCTGGTTGTAAAATCTTAGTATGCATTGAATACACCAATAGACATAACACCGTCGCAAAAATAATTCATCAAGCAATATCACTAAAGTATAAATTGCATAACGACAACCAACCTTACTATACCTACACTCTCTCGTCAATTACAGAAAATGAAAACTACAAACTATACTGGGACCTGGCGATTCACACGGATAAAACAGTTATGCACCACAACAGACCAGATATAACTTTCCAGGATAAAACAAAAAAGATTACCTACCTAATAGACATCGCGGTACCGGCTGACCATAACGTTGCTAAAAAATATTCCGAAAGGAAACAGAAGTACCAAGACCCAAGACCTAGCAATAGAAATGGAAATAATATGGAATCAACAACAAATACATATTCTCCCGTTTATTATCTCAGCAACAGAGACAGTGGCGTATTTAGAATATTGCCACGGGGGGGGTCTATACCTTTCGTTATATCTTTTTTTCTTTCTTTCTTTAAAAAAGCGCCGCAGGCGAAAATTTTTTCGGTGCCACGCCCTATTTTGAACTATCAAAATTTATAATTTCTATGTTTTGATAGCTGAACCCAAAAAAGGAAGAAATTAAGAAATTTTTAAATATAAACGCAATAATGGGAATATATATTTTTTTTTAAATATTTATGTTTAAAAATATATATTTCTACATAATATGACCGATTCCGAAAATGATTGGTTTTCAAGTTATTTTTGCCATTTTTTTTGCCAAGTTTGGCCATGTTGTTTTGTTATCTGTGACACAGTTACTTAATTATTTATAAAAACAAAGTATTGCTAATAGTTCTAGTTTGCAAAAAAATTACAAAACTAAGTGAACATCATTTCAATTTTTTAATAATTTTATTTAATAATAATAATAACAAAAGTCTTTATTCAAAAATTGTAAAATAGAAAATTATTACATTTTGTTATCGGGCGAGGTTCAGTTTACCCTGTCTACATTAAATGCTACAAGGCATCTGAGCTGTTCTGACTTTTTTTAATGTTGAGCCCACGGGGGGGGGTCCAGACCCCTTGGACCCCCCCCCCCCTAAATACGCCACTGAACAGAGATCACACCGAACTCATTCATAAAACATCTTGATCAACTAGATCTCAAAGAATCCATACACGCGCAAGCTCAAAAAGCCACTATACACTAGAAGTGACCTTCTGACGGACTTGGCATGCACCCGTCAATTGGAAGTATATACCAGATTAACAGTTTGTGAAAATTTTAGACAATAATAATAATAATAATAATAATAATAATAATAATAATAATAATAATAATAATAATAATAATAATAATAATAATAATAATAATAATAATAATAATAATAATAATAATAATAATAATAATAATAATAATAATAATAATAATAAACGTTTTTTATTATGCTGAACAAGGAAAACAATTACAAAGACGACTAATAATAATAGGCAAACAAGTAAAAGAGCTAGCAACAAAGGCTACTCTACTGAATCCCACACTGCTTGTTAAAATAATAATAAAAAATATATCTAAAGAATTATGAATGTACAGATATTACTTATATAAATATCGTAGAAAGTAGAAAAGTAGATAGGCAACAAGAATTGGACGATCATAAGGGTAGTTTTTACATGTAAAATCCCATAAGAGAATTTAAGCTTCGATCTGCAAAAGTATGCCCATTTTAAGGCGTGGTCACTTTCCTACCCTTGGTCCTAACCCCCACAGGCACTTACTACCATTGGTACTAGTTACCATTGGCGCAAGCTCACCTATCATTGGTGCTAGTTACCAAGGTTGGCCAAACGTCATCTACAATACGCTATCTATCATATATCACTATAACCTCACCTACCAATGTTTTACCTTCTGTATGGGCCAAGTCTACCATCTGTGATACGCCATCTATCAGGTATTACTGTAACCTCAACCACTTAGATATTCAATTTCGGGACCTAAGCCTACAAGTCGGGGCTCCACCTCTAAGAACAGGTACTGCATTTATTTCTAATGAATTTAAATTATTATTATTAAAAAAAGTTTCACTTACACTTTGGTTCGAACCTCCGACCTATGGATATATTTCCAACGTCCTTACATACGGCGCCAGCCGAGCTTATTAGATAAACTCGATGACCAGTTGATGATATTATAGGGGCGTGGTATCTTAGGAGACGGAAAAGATTTGCACTAATTTGGCTGTGGGACAACATTCAGCATTAACCTAAAATTTGTTAATGTTATATACATGTACGGGGCGATATTAATGACTGAAATTAGGTAGGTTACCATACATGCATTACCACTGGATATAGAATACGTATAAGAACATCTAAAAGCGCTTAGACGGGACCCTTAAACATATGAAAACGACCATTTAGCAGCCCTCGAACAGGTTAAATGTTTAATAACGGCATCTAAAACCTATTGGGCGGTACGATAACGACACTTTAATCGATCTATTTTATGGTTTAATACTAGAAAACTATGGCGTCATTTAGCATCTATTTTAGGCACCATAACGATAGACCTTATTGTCAACAAATTCTTCAATCCTCTAAAGTAGTACAACGATATAAGATAGACAAAGATAGCTATAATCAGGCCCCAATACAAGTAGCATACTCTCAAAACGTGTT
The DNA here is from genome assembly GCA_963969555.1 of Polydrusus pterygomalis. Classification (NCBI taxonomy): domain Eukaryota; kingdom Metazoa; phylum Arthropoda; class Insecta; order Coleoptera; family Curculionidae; genus Polydrusus; species Polydrusus pterygomalis. Next base: position 81,576,540 of record OZ018375.1, read on the forward strand.
ATGCCTGTTATAACTTAATGATTGTAGCCAAGTTCATGCATTAGTAATTTCCCGTGTGACGCAATAGCCCCAGTAGACTCGTGAAGAATAAGGGTAGGTTTAACCCCCGAACTAATACTTCCGGGTATCAATTTAAAGGAAAAAATGGTAATAACAGGGGTTCAAATGCTATATTTCTAAATGAAGTGCTGCTTAGAACCTTTGAAATAGAAAATATTTTAGGTTTGTTCTGGGTTTTAAATTAAATAAATAGCAATAAAGAACTAATTACATTACTTATATTCATATAGCAAAAACGATCAATAGATCAATGTCAAATATTATTATAGAAGATCAGGCTGTTGAATTTGCAATTTTAACGCACGCAACAGACGTGATATGCATTAATTAAACTATTCTATAAAAAAAGACGTGCTCCAGCGAAAATTACTGTTGGTACTTGGTGGTGTGTTTATAAAAACAACCCTTAATAGAAAATATTAGTGTATTTAGCACTTTGGTTAGTTGTATGCATGTATGCATTAGACAAATACCATGTTGGTAGGCGTAAAATCTCTATACCAGGTGCTCAACATCTTATAATAGCAACAAAATAGGGGCCTATCGTAGTTAGCCAAATTAGGTCTGGCATATGACACCAGGCAAAAACGTCGAATGAGTGTGATTAGGGTTCAGAACTACATCATATAAAAAACGGGGATGGTAGGACCAATAGGTACAAAGTTATGGTGATTAGCGCCATAAATACAGTAGTTAGACGATCCATGATTGATTACCGAGGAAGTCCTTGCGAAGTTCTAGGGAATATCCAACTTTGAGCGAAATAAGTTCTGCGCATGTGCGCACAATTGTACAAAAAACTTTTGTTTTTTCGCTGAAATATGGCCTATCTCGGTAAGTCTTTTCCTAATTAGTATGTTTGTTTCGAAAATTCATGTTATTTCTCAGCTTAAACGCGCTAAATAGGTCTATTTATAGATTTTCCTTAAATTTTTTCACCGAATGTACTGTTGTAGGGTCTACTCCTTTCACTTCGAATGAAAAATTTCACGAAAGTTGCCCCGGGGTGATTCAAGGTCACCAAACCATATTTCGTTAAAAATTCTATGGAAGGTATCACTGTCCCACCCCAAAAATGGCAAAAACACACGATGATGCAAAAAGTTGTTTCTGCGCAATGGTACTGCGCATATCCACTTAGGCACCACCCTTGAACACCCTTTAGTACTTTTTATAACCCTAAATAGCCCAGAGAGCACAAGCGACACTATTTTTCATACGATAACGCTATTTAATAACGCCCCGCTAACACCAACTGTATAAGTTCCCCAATAAGTTCCGTTTTAGATTAACGATCAGAGATGTCAGGACTATATCGTTTTGGCGTAATATTTTCACAATTACAATTCAAGAGAGCTGTATTGGCAGATTTTAGTGTTATCATCTTTCTATGTAATTTACCAGCCCACAGTTTCTGTACTCCAGGTAGTACATCCCCCTTTAATGCCTGTATTTCCGGTATCCGCTATCCCAACCAAATTTTTACTGTATGGTTCCTATAGGTTATTCCTAAGAACCTATGGGGGTATGAAGCGTTCTTACATAATGTGGTCACAGGGTCTTTTGTACCCTATAGCTTTACGCCAAAAATCACGTACTTCTAAATCATGCCTCTCTCTCGCACGCATAGCAATTTTATTTAATAATTTTATTAACTTTTAGAAAACCAACGCTTTTTATAACCATTTGCTTTGTTTGTATCTAATTAATATTCAGCCAAGTTTCACAATGTTAGCGAAAAGCTACATGTATGAATACTAAATAGTATGATGTACCTCTAAGTCCGGGGACAGTTTGCTCGGGCATGGTGATGTAATATGTGTGAGTAGGGTGGCAGGTATAAATTGACCTATTTAATAGAGAATCTTTCTATACCATATTCGGCCTTTACTACTTTAAAAGTGTCCCAGCTAATAACGAAGAAATTCTGTTCAGTGTGTTAGTGTGCTGTAAAACAGGTAAGTTTTTTATTTTCTATTTTCAAAAGGAATTTGGGCTAATTTGCTAACTCTAAAAATAACATAGCATCTACAAAGTGTTTTTAGATAATTTGGGGGGTTATTTACGCAAAATTTGCACGTTTTTAATGTACACTCGGTAGTGAAGCGGTTTGATTTATAATTTTGAATGGCATAATATAGGTCAGTGTTTCGAAACCTGTTTGGATTTTTAATACCAGGAAACCATTTTTAGATCAAACACTTATCAGGGCGTTATATTTGGGGGTGCTTTTAACTATAAACTGGGTCGAAATGTGGGTTGAAGGTTCGGTAGATAAGCTCAAATATTTTTAACCAGCCGGCGTCAGCCTGGAAATTCGGGATTACTATGTCAGGCAGTGAATATTTTTAAACGAGTTTTATAGCAAAGTTGTTCCTTATATCCTGCTGCACCTTTCTTATAGAGAAAGTTTTCTCCGCGAAACGTATCGTTCCGAGTTATAAATTTATTTAGATTTTTATCGAAATTATTCTAAGTCCACACGAATTCAGAAATTCGGGAATTACTATGTCAGGCAGTGAATATTTTTAAACGAGTTTTATAGCAAAGTTGTTCCTTATATCCTGCTGCACCTTTCTTATACAGGCGGTTTTCTCCGCGGAACGTCCCGTTCCGAGTTATAAATTTATTTAGATTTTTATCGAAATTATTCTAAGTCCAATCGTAATTTTCAAAAAATTCGCCCTGTCTTTCGAGGGGTCGGAAAAATAAAATTCAAACGTAGGGTGGTTCTGTACACTCTCCCTAGGCTATCTAAACATAAATTAAGCTCCACCGAGATTATGTAAACTTTCAAACATCGTTCTCGTTCTTTCGTAAAAATCCACTTGTCACAGAACTTTGCCATCGTTTTACAATAATTTTCCCTGACGATTTGACCGAAATTTTACACCAAACAGCGGTCGCAAGCGAATCTTTTTTTAGCGAATTTCTTTAATGCGGCTGCAGTACCTAGGCATATAGGTAGAAGAGTTAGATAAAAACTAGCAATTTTTTAATTTTCTAAATTTCTTCTTTGTATTCTGGCCCATATGTAGCCGCTATTAAATAGAGGCAGTATGCATATGATTAAAGAGTTAAAGTGAATCTATACAAGATATACAGGCAACCAAGATGTTTTTAGCTAATATTTTTATTTTTAAAAAGATAGTTACTGTAAAAATGGGTAAATTTAAGATACAAAAAAAAATATTATACCTACAGGTTGCCAATTTTAGATGTGTATTTTCAGTATTTTCAAATAGGACCTTTAGAAATGATATTTAAACATACAAGGCAACATACCAGTCATTTATATAGGGGTGTTTATGTATACAGGGGAACATTTATACAGAGTGGGGTACAGGGTGGATATTTATAACATTTATACAGGGGGACCCCAAAAATACAGAACCGAAGCATACCTTGGACTATAATAAAAAAAAAATTAATGTGGTTTAACTTGTAGATATACAGGGTAGCCAAAAATATTTTAGGATATTGTGAGACTTGAATATTAATTTGTTAGGACACTATCATACCAAGTATCTGGGCCGCCTATATTTTCTTTCAACTAAAATTTTAAAAACCTGAAAGGGAAAGGGATAAATAAAAGAATATTTTATATTTATTGGTTAAATACATGTATTATGATACAATATTATTTACAATAATTTTATTAAACATTTTCATCTTCTCTCTCTTGTACATTCCAAAAAATGAACGATCCAGCGGAGCTGAACGTCTTATAGTGTTTCTGGCGACGTACTGGTAAAAGTTTACTACGTGTTTTTGAATCCAAGTCACATAGGGGTGGAAGGGCTTCGTTTGTTGTTGATTCAGTAAGGGTTGTTCTTGAGGGTGGCTCTACATGATTTGCTAGGGGTCTTGGCGTATATTTTTCTAGGATGAATGTAGGTATTTTTTCATACTGTTTATTGGGAAGGGGGTAAAGATACTGTATTGCTAAAATATCGTCCACGGATAATCTGTTTATTTGATGATAGGCGGGGTACATCATAGAGTGATTCAGTGCGGAGTGGGATAGCCCTAATGTGTGGCCGATCTCGTGGATAAGAACCGTGAATAAAGTTGTTTTATTGGACGTATAGCCCAAAGAAAGATCCCAATCGACGTTTAAATTTATATGTATTTCAACTTGGGTGACGTTTGCACTCGGTAAATAACCGTGCCCTAAAATACCTATATTAGAAAAGTTTAATGAACAAGGTGTAATAGCATCGCTAAAAGTGTGATTATATTTATTAAAAGTTATTGTAATATTAGCCGTACTATTTGGGCTATAGGTGAACTTAAGAGAAGATTCTTTTGCCCATACGTCAAAAGCTCTTTCAGCTAGTGCTGTATACGGATAATAAGTAGGTGGAAATATATTCCACGTTAAATTTGTAGAAGCCCATTTACCACTGCCTATAGTGTAAAACCCTACGTCGGGGACGCCACACCTAGGACGTCGTATTAGGTTTAAAGTTTCGGTATTTAATGTGCCATCAGCTAAAAGACCGTATTGCGATTGAAAAGCTAACACACTTTCTTTTAGGGATATTAAATTATTATCAGTATAATTATTAATATAGCCATACTGTACTAAATATTGCAGAGCCTCTTGATCCCCGCCTGTTAGTCCTTCTGCAATATTTGCAAAACTACCCCCAACTAATAAAAAAGCAAAAATTAACACGTCCATCCTGCTTAAAGGTTCGGGGTCAACTAATGACAATAGTACTGTGTATAGTATATATAGTACTGTACAACATTTTTAAAATCTGGATAACAGCTGATATTGGTGTACCTTAGCCATTACTTATAAATATTTATTTAGGTAGTTCGTTTAGTAATTTAATACAAATAATCCTATTATTTTAATTAGTTTTAATGCGTTTTTAGTGGCGACTTTGCAGGTACCCATTTTAAAGTTAGTAAAAATTCAATGTTAAACAGAAAATGTGCATAATTTTTGGCAGGTAAATAAATGTCACACCATATCACATTCTTCAGTATAACCATGCTGAATACGCTTTAGCTTGGTAGTTTTTGTTGTTTTATAGGTCCATTCACAGAAAAGAAAACAAAATATTTTTAATAATAACATCTTTATTTATAAAATTCTATAATGCCAAGTCTTTCAAGCTCCTTGAGAATTGCATTAATCTCCTCCTTATTATGGCTGCTGCTGTCTGATCCAAATTCCTCTAGGGTTTTGAAACGTTCCACTAGTTGGTTGATGCTGTTATATGAGATGTTAGGGTCGTGCAAACCATTTTTTTCTCCATTATTTTCTTCTTGGTCTGGACTATAACTAGGTAAACTGCCATCATCTACAGATTCCGGAGCATCACTTGACCTTTGATCCTTGTGTAGAGCTAATTTTTGTTTCCTTTGAGCATAGCTTCTGTTAGGCGGAAATAACTTGGATATAACATTTTTATATTTCAGCCCTTTTGAGCTAATAATCTTCCCCGTAGCATAATACCCTCTTCTATGTGTGTTAGTATAGAGTAGAATCTGTCTATATAATTTCAGGTCTTGGGGTGAATATTTACAGAGCTTGTTTGTAAATATTAAATTAACCAATCCATCCGATAATGGAAAGCGTTCATTGTCGACTATTAGGTAGTTATTTTCTATTTCGACAGCCTTATTTCCTAGAAAAATTTTATCTCCATCCTTTCGGGCCCCATATTTAATATTGGGCGTTTCCAAAAGAAGATATTTAATCCTGTCTGCATACATGTTGCTACAAAGAGAATAACCGCATAACTAATCCCTATTATCATATGTTACCACCCTTATATGTTCAAGCGTTAATAGACCAGCAACCAACCCTAAACAAACCCTTATATAACCATAAATCAACCCTAATCATCAACCATCAAACCACTATCCAACCACTCATAGGGTGGATATAGGATACTAATAAGACAGTCTATATTTGACAGAATTTTTGTTAATCGGTATAATATCCTAATCCGCTCTACACCACAACGTACCTGGTTATTACATTTAAATCAGACCCTAATAGTAAAACTGTTGCTCGAGAACCATGTACAATCAGGACATAGGTTGTGTGGTGTAATTTTATTTGTTAGAAGTTGGAAATAAAACCAATTAAAATATTTTTAAAATGTATTTAATAAGCATACACATAATACGTACTAAAAATTTTATTTTAAACACCTAGCTACATTTCTATGAACAATTTTTTTCATATATTTTAGTTTACTTGGAGCCTCTGTAAAATAAAATGCTGTTGTCTTTGTTGCTTGAAACTTCTGGAATATGTTTAACATTACTTCTCCCTCTAGGTCCTGTCTCCATTCACCTTCTCTATATTTAAACTTTGTAAGATCTATAGACGGCAGCATACTTTTCATAACTTTAAGGGTTGGATCATAAATTTGTCCTTCAAATACATTCCAAAAATGAATATTGCTATCAATTGCATCATAGGCAAGACTTCCAAATTTTGGTTCTACATTGACGTTATATTTGTTAGCCAATTCCCATACTATTAAAGTTGCAGGTAAACAGGATGCGTAATATTTGTTCTGTATAAATACATCTTCAACATTGTTGATAATAGTTTGTAATTTATTGGCCATGTTTCTTATTTGATGTTTCACAGCGAAGTGTCTACACACCCAACAGGCTCTCTGCTTTAAATTACAAATTTCGTCTACACCACTCTCGCCTTCTCGCTTCTTCGGGCGTTTCCGTATATGATCGGCATCCTCGCAAATTACAATGTGCTTGAAGATTTACAAAAGTAATAGGTCCATGGTAACTCTGTATTTTAAGAATTAAGGAATCAATTACATTTTTGTCAAACCATTCCATCAAATCTCCTCGCTTAATTAGTTCCAGTTCATCCGACTCAACAGTTTTTCTTTCTTTTCCGACGTAAAAACTGATGGAAAACGTTATCTTGACAATATCTGGTGTACCATTTCGTGCAAAGGTTATTTGTTTTAACTCAGCTTCAAAACAACCTCGAAGTGTTTTCCGAATATTTTCTTCCAACTGAGGCCTTAAACAGGCGTATTTGGGTGGATTTTTAGTTTGCTCGTCAACAATTGCCTTTAATAATTCAAATCGTGCTTGTTCGTATTTACCTATGTCTTCCTGGTAGCAACTTTGGCAATAAGTTTTAAAATCATAGTATGCTATTCCCTTTCGATCTGTTCGTATATTACCGCCTACTTTGTATCCATCTCTGTCCAAACAAATCTCGCATTTTGACTTCAACTCCGGACGACAATCTGAACAGTCGCAAGGACGTCCCCAAAAACAGTTTTTAGGCATTGTGCTCGCTTCAACAAATCATCTAAGCCTAATTGTTTAGGGATAATAATATAATAATATTGTAGTTTGAGAGGGTTAAAAGTGGAGGGGGTAAAATTATGATGCTTGTGCTAATTATGGGGCACCTTTACTGCATACTAACCCCTAAACATTCCCCTAAACGTGTCCTATTTTTGAGCTTACCTTGGCCACGCCCCCAACCGAGGTTATAAATAGGGGTGCAATACAAGCGGGAGCTCATTCTGTCTTTGTACGTCGTAGAGAGCAGACGTGTTTTGAGCAATATTTCTTTTGTTCCAGAGTAAAAATGTCGTTCCCAAGTGAGTACGTTAAGTCAATTAGGACCCAGATGAACAGTGCTAATTTAACAGCTGAGACCTGCGGCAAGGTATTGCGCGAATGTACTCGCGCGATTAAGAATTTAAATCGTCTTTTGAAACGCGCTAAATCTGTTTCTGAGAAGTCCCATATTGTAGCTTGCTTGGGCCAAATTAAGGGGTTTCAACACATGTTAAAAGACAAAAAGGTGGGGGGTGGAACTGGTAATCGGAGGGCTGAAACCGCCACCCATCGCGTCAAATGGTCCGATGTCAATACGGCCTTTGAATCGCGAATTAGAACGGGGGTTATTGCTAACGTACACCATACTGATGTGGTGTCATTTTTGACTGACGCCTCAGCTCTTTTCAAGCGTAGAATTCAGAACGCTTTGAAAAAGGACGAGGCGTTGAAGGTCAATGCTGTATTGTGTGGAGAATTTCAAATTAACAAAGCCGATAAGACTTTAGAAGAAAATAAATATCTTAATACCGCTAACGCTCCCATCTATCGCGACACCGATTTGGATGTGTGGTTTAATGAAAAAATTAAACAGCCTCTCTTAACCGAGTTAGATGAGTTCCAGGAAAGAGATTCTGGGTGGGCTTTGAGTAGGGTTGTTAATCTGATGATTTCAATTAATAAATTTAACCCCCTGCGTGCTGGAAGTTATATTGAGCTTCCTAAACCAATAGCTCGAAGGGAGGCATGCATTAATATCAAAAATGCTGACGACATGTGCTTTGCGTGGGGCGTGGTTTCTGCGCTATATCCAACTTCAATAAACACCCATAGAACATCATCGTACCCAGATCCCAAGAACGTACTTAATTTAAAAGGACTTCACTTTCCAATGACAATAGGTCAGATTCCCAGATTTGAAAAGCAAAATAATCTCACTGTCAACGTTTTTAGGTTAGATAAATTATCAAATAAAAAATTTACTGTTGTTCCCTACTACTTGTGCAGGGATAAGCAATCTAAACATGTCAATTTGTTGTTACTCCAAGATGTATATGCTACTGATGATAATTTAGACGTTCTAACCCCCGTAAAGTTCCATTATGTGTGGATAAAGAACATGTCCCGCTTGCTTTCTTCACAGCTAAGTAACTATCATAAGAAAAAGTTTATTTGCGATCGGTGCTTGCATTATTTTCACTCTGAATATAAATTAAATTTGCACAACAAAGAATGTATAAAATTAAATACAGGTGGAGTTATTCCAGAAGCACCAACGGAAGCTAATAAGTGGGTTGAATTTAAAGATTTTAAGAGCAAAGAAATGGCCCCCTTTGTAATATATGCCGATACAGAGTGTTTGTTGGTTACTGTGGATGACGATGTACGCAAAAATACTCAAAAATTACAAAGTCATGTACCATATAGTGCGGGGTACTACGTTAAATGTAGCTATGATGACAGCCTCTCATTCTATAAATCTCATACAGGGCCAGATTGTATGCAGTGGTTTGTTAAGGAGCTGGAGATTTTTGCCGAAAATGTAGAAACGGCCTTTTTATGTGAAATACCCATAAATACATTGACGGCTGAAGAGAATCAAAATTTCAATATTGCCCCGCTATGCCATATATGTGAAAAGCCATTTACAGAAGAAGATAAAAAAGTTAGAGACCACTCTCACTTGACAGGACGCTACCGTGGCCCTGCACATGAGTCATGTAATCTAAATTTCCAGGATTCATACACCATACCCGTCCTTTTCCATAATTTGAGTTGCTATGACGGACACATGGTTATTAAGGCTTTAGCTGAGGTGGAAGGGCAGATCGATATTCTACCCGTTAACAAAGAAAAATACATATCTTTCACTAAGCATATTAAAGATAATTTAGTGAAATTTCGATTTGTAGACAGCTTTCGATTTTTAGCGTCTGGATTGGATAAATTGGCTAAAGATCTCCCCAATTATCCAATTTTAAGATCTGAGTTTGCAGGTTTAACAGAGGAACAGTATTCGCTGCTTAGTAGAAAGGGGGTATTTCCGTATGATTTCGTAGATGACTGGGCCAAGCTTGAAGAGCCTAAATTACCTACCAAGGCAGAATTTTATAACAGTTTGCATGATTCATTTATTAGCGATGAAGAATATGAACATGCACAAAAAGTATGGCATATTTTTCATTGCAAGTCGGTACAAGAGTATTCCGAGCTGTATATAAAAACAGATATACTGCTTTTGGCCGATATATTTGAGCGTTTTAGGGCAACATCTCACAAGACGCACGGCCTAGACCCAGCATGGTCGTATACTCTGCCTGGATATTCCTGGTCTTGTATGCTTTTTCAACTACATAAATCTAACCACGCCAAGCTCGAACTTTTAACAGATTTGGGCATGATTTACTTTATTGAGAAAGGTATACGGGGAGGCTTAAGCCAGTGTTCAATGAGATATGCAGAGGCAAACAACATGTACATGCCCGATTACGATCCAAATAAAGAAGAGTCCTATCTAATGTATTATGATATCAATAATCAGTATGGCTGGGCCATGTCCCAATACCTTCCATATGGCGATTTTAAGTGGCTGCCAGAAGATAAAATTGCCCAGTTGAACGTCTCAGAGATCGCAGATGACTCGGATAATGGGTACATTTTGGAAGTAGACTTGGAAATACCCCACGAACTACATGATAAATTTGCTGATCTCCCCCCTTGTCCTCAGCATGGCAAGCCTCCTGGTTCAAAGAACGAAAAGCTGTTGGCAACACTGCATAATAAGTCTGAGTACGTAATCCACTACAGGAACCTTAAACAAGCCCTATCGTTGGGAGTAAAATTAACGAAAATACATCGTGTTTTAACCTTTAAACAATCTCCATGGCTTAAATCATATATCGATTTAAACACCGGACTTCGTCAAGCTGCAACAAATGATTTCGAGAAAAACCTGTTTAAACTCATGAATAATGCAGTCTTTGGGAAGACCATGGAAAACATTAGAAAGCATTCCAACGTAAAATTGATCATGAACTGGGATGGGCGTTACGGAGCCGAAGCTCTGGTGTCAAGACCTGAATTTAAGAGCAGCACCATAATAGGCGAAAACATGGTAATTGTCGAATTGGCCAAAACACGGGCCTATTTTAACAAGCCCATTTACGTTGGTATGTGTATACTGGATTTAGCAAAAACAACAATCTACGATTTCCACTATAATTATATGCACAAAACTTTTGGTGATCACAGCAAAGTTCTATACACGGACACGGACAGCCTCATATACAAAATTACCAACCGTGATGTATATGCTGCAATGAAGCTAGATTGCCATGAGGTTTTTGACACAAGCGATTATTCAGACCACAACAATTACGGCATTCCTAGGGTCAATAAAAAAGTTCTGGGTATGATGAAAGATGAAAACAACGGGCGGATCATGACTCATTTTGTTGGTCTTCGGTCTAAAATGTATGCTCTCAAAGTTCTTTACTCACCTGAAGAAATAGAAAAAAAGCGTATTGAATTGGAGAAAGCTAACAGGGAGCGTGAAGAAATAGAGCGAGCGTTAGCGAACTTGGGGATCACAAAAAAGATTAAGGGGGTTAAAAAATCCATCATCAAAAATAAAATTACCTTTGATGACTATGTAACATGCCTGGAAACATTCACAGAAAAGTCAATATCTCAAAAATTAATTCGATCTACACATCATGAGCTCCACACAATACAGCAAACTAAAATTGGTCTCAGCCCTCACGACGACAAACGTCGTATCACTAAAACTTCGTGTGATACTCTGCCCTGGGGACACTATAGCATTATGGAGGTTGATTAGCAGCTATGTCTGGGGTACTTATCTTACTCACTATTATTATTATTATTATTATTATTAGTATTATTATTAGTATTATTATTATCATTACTATTATTATAATTATTATTATTATTAATATTATTATATATTACGGTGGTGGATTAGTAGTTATGGGGTTGTATTATAAGTATTCTTACTATTAACATATTTTTAAATTATATATTACACTAACACAAAAGAGCCATATTTATAGGAGAAAAAAAGACGCCAAAAAGACTAACCTATACTGCGTATCATTAAAAAAGCCCATAGTAGTTATACAGTAAAAGAAGACCAAAACACACACCTTTACACACTATCCTGTATAACTTTAAAAGAGTCCATTATAGGTATGCAGTTAAAAGAAGGCAAAAAAAAAAAAAAAAAAAAAAAAAAAAAAAAAAAAAAAAAAAAAAAAAAGAGAATAACCTATACTGCATATCATTAAAAAAGCCCATAGTAGTTATACAGTAAAAGAAGACCAAAACACACACACACACACACTATCCTGTATAACTTTAAAAGAGTCCATCATAGGTATGCAGTTAAAAGAAGGCAAAAAATACTAACACATAATATATCATCTATATGGTTTTTCTTTTTTGAAATTTTTTTGGTTTTCCATTTAAAAAAATGAAAAAATGGGGTGCGCCTAGGGGACTCAGTTCACGTTCTGGCACCCTGTTGTGACCTTATTTAGCTAATTTATTAACTTATTAATATACTTTCTATATATCACAATATTAGTTATCGACTTTAGGTAAATAAGGTAAACCGGAAGTCCCCTAACTGCTTACTCTATTCGTTCTAGTGCTACAATTTATGCATGTTTTAGTTGGGCCAATATTCGCAATACAAGCAGGAACTGGGACTGTGCTAATATTATGCGTCAGGATGGTAAGTACTTGATTAGATTTTCTATATATTTTCCATGTTTTCAACTATTACGTTGAGAGTTATATATTATCTTTTCTGTCAATTAGTTATACATAACCTCAATGGTTTCAATTTGTTGGATGTTTGTAATACTTGCCACGTGCATTTATCAGATTAACACTAGTGTAGATGGTAGTCGTTCGCGGCAAGGGTTGACGAATTCTCAGATTACGACGGTGCTTGCCTTTGAGTAAGAGAGTATCAACTGATTGGCATCGGTAATTCCACCCTACAAAGGTGGTAGTTGCTTTAAGTTAGGTATATATTAGTAATATTGAGAATTTGTTGTCTAAAGACTATAAAGAACCCACACATCCTAGTGATAATATGATTAATGTTGTCCAAATCTTTGTCAATGCGACCAATTTAGTATAACGCCTTGTTTACTATGCTAATTAGTGCTCAATCAGTCTTGGCCCTATATTATGCTATTATGGCAAGTGATACTCCTAGCTTGCCCCGTATATGGGATTATATATTTTGGTGAAAAACAAGGTTTTTATGTACAATCGCACGTAATTGATGTCATATGGTAGGTCTATTTTTTGGTGCAATAGGCCCCAACTTTGTTGCTATCATGAGGGCAAGTATATATCCCTAGTGCACCTCGCCCTGCGGTCTCGGGATTTTTTCATAATTACTTACATCTTAAATACGAATCACATGTTTCTTTATATCAACAACTTTAACGACCCGTAGGTGAGCATATATTTTTAGTACACCTCGTCCCTGCGGGGCTCGGAATTGTTCATAGGGTCTTGCTATTCTCCTAAATACGAATCACATGTTACGTTTTCCCTAATAACCTTAGTGCACCTCGCCCTGCGGGGCTCGGAATTGTTCATATTAGCTTGCTGCTTAAACCTATACACATAACCTCGTTTTCAATTCTTTATATCATTTACCGTGTTACAGGCAAAATATGCCAGGCCTAATTTGAATACTTAACCCATGATAACCCCAACGTAGAAAAAATACATTAAATGCCACACGCCCTTCTCCCAAGATTTTTACAAAATCTCGTGAGCCTTTGGTCGCGCGGTCATGTTTAAAATATGCCATCAAGCAAAATAAATACCCCCGAATCCTAGTCAAGAAGGTAGGTTAGGTACTCTACTAAGACATAAATCACGCTTTATTTAAGACATTTAGGTCTTAAATTACTAGTTTTTCTTATATTATTCTTATTTTTCAATAACATCAGGTCTATTATTTTTATTTTTCAATAATATTTGAGCCTAAACAGCATCTATTTTTCTGTTTACCCTAAGCTATATGAAACACCTATTTAAGTCAAATATTGCATAATACATTCGATTTGGTTGTTAATACATGCAAGATAAAGCGACTGACCTTTCGTTTTTACCATTCTTGAACACGGCATTGATCGTTTTTGCTATATGAATATAAGTAATGTAATTAGTTCTTTATTGCTATTTATTTAATTTAAAACCCAGAACAAACCTAAAATATTTTCTATTTCAAAGGTTCTAAGCAGCACTTCATTTAGAAATATAGCATTTGAACCCCTGTTATTACCATTTTTTCCTTTAAATTGATACCCGGAAGTATTAGTTCGGGGGTTAAACCTACCCTTATTCTTCACGAGTCTACTGGGGCTATTGCGTCACACGGGAAATTACTAATGCATGAACTTGGCTACAATCATTAAGTTATAACAGGCATAACACGTTTTGAGAGTATGCTACTTGTATTGGGGCCTGATTATAGCTATCTTTGTCTATCTTATATCGTTGTACTACTTTAGAGGATTGAAGAATTTGTTGACAATAAGGTCTATCGTTATGGTGCCTAAAATAGATGCTAAATGACGCCATAGTTTTCTAGTATTAAACCATAAAATAGATCGATTAAAGTGTCGTTATCGTACCGCCCAATAGGTTTTAGATGCCGTTATTAAACATTTAACCTGTTCGAGGGCTGCTAAATGGTCGTTTTCATATGTTTAAGGGTCCCGTCTAAGCGCTTTTAGATGTTCTTATACGTATTCTATATCCAGTGGTAATGCATGTATGGTAACCTACCTAATTTCAGTCATTAATATCGCCCCGTACATGTATATAACATTAACAAATTTTAGGTTAATGCTGAATGTTGTCCCACAGCCAAATTAGTGCAAATCTTTTCCGTCTCCTAAGATACCACGCCCCTATAATATCATCAACTGGTCATCGAGTTTATCTAATAAGCTCGGCTGGCGCCGTATGTAAGGACGTTGGAAATATATCCATAGGTCGGAGGTTCGAACCAAAGTGTAAGTGAAACTTTTTTTAATAATAATAATTTAAATTCATTAGAAATAAATGCAGTACCTGTTCTTAGAGGTGGAGCCCCGACTTGTAGGCTTAGGTCCCGAAATTGAATATCTAAGTGGTTGAGGTTACAGTAATACCTGATAGATGGCGTATCACAGATGGTAGACTTGGCCCATACAGAAGGTAAAACATTGGTAGGTGAGGTTATAGTGATATATGATAGATAGCGTATTGTAGATGACGTTTGGCCAACCTTGGTAACTAGCACCAATGATAGGTGAGCTTGCGCCAATGGTAACTAGTACCAATGGTAGTAAGTGCCTGTGGGGGTTAGGACCAAGGGTAGGAAAGTGACCACGCCTTAAAATGGGCATACTTTTGCAGATCGAAGCTTAAATTCTCTTATGGGATTTTACATGTAAAAACTACCCTTATGATCGTCCAATTCTTGTTGCCTATCTACTTAGAAATAAAAAAAAATCGGTTCAAATAGTTAACCTTCTAGAAAAAAGAAAAATACGCTACATTCTCACCTCATGGAGAACACGACAAATACATGATTCGAAGGACGACCAGCAAAACATTCATAAAAATAATAATTTAACAAAAATAATTAACGAAGTTGTACTGAGTCGATATTGCAAGTCAATTTGTTACTGTCAAGGAAAACCATTTCATTAGGTAAGGAGTTATACAATTTAACAGAGTTCTAGGTAAATGATCTCTGGAACATGGCACTCTGATGCTGAGGCACCGTCAACCTATTAGGAAACCTCATGTCACGGGAATGTCTATTTTCACGAAATACAAACCTACTTTTTAAAGAAAGAGGCAGGATTCAATCTTAGGATGTAATCTAGATAACGTTAAACATGCTTAAATCTTCGTTAAGCAAATTCAATGCATTTATATATACTTAGTCTTGGCAGTCGAAATAAAAGTAAATTTGTGTATCATCTGCATATGCCTGAACCTTACACTGCTTTAAAGATTTTAAAATATCTGACTAACAACTTTAACATATTTTATTTCCACTATTCTCACTCACGTACAGGAAATATTATTTACCTAGATGGGTTCAAAAAGAAGTACCTAATTCGTCCATTTCTACATCACAGTTAATTATCTTCTAAAAAGACATAATCAAATAATACTAATAAATACCCAACGAAAATCTAAAAACAGGGACAGAATGGAACTATAGGTAATCTCCAAAACCATAAAGTAAACAAAACAAACAACTGATCTGATTTTGGTGATTCTACAATTTCCCAGGTTCACTTGGGATCACTTTAACGGTAGTGGGGAACAGTCATCATTTGCCAATCGAACACAGATCAGATCAATTAGAATCACTTAGATCGATCAGGATTTATTAACATGCATTACAACGCACCTATTGAGACTTATTACCTACCAGTTGAAAGAGGCATCCTCTGCCACACTTTTCTCATTATAACAAATTTATGCACTAAACACAGTGGTATTGTTAATACATATTGTTTTGAAAGTTTATATAGGTATATCACAAAAATAACTACAAATTGTTCAACAATAGGCCGAGAGAAGTAGTAAACAGTATTATCTCTAGTCACGGAATGTAAGTTTTCGCGATTATAATGAGTACATTTCTTCCTGCGAATACAGTAACAATGGAAATATTTTGTTAATATTTAGTGCAGCCCATTTTATGCAAAAAGATGGTAAATAAGGATGGAGTTAATAATATACAATACAACAATACTCTGGTAGTATTATCTAGCTCTCTTACAATTGTTGGAGCCCATGCTATATACAGTTTGTCTTTGCATTTCAGAAAAATGCCTTTCTCATAAAACCTCTTTCTTGTTCTAAAATATTTATAACCACATTTAAAATTTCGAAATAACATATACATATACAGTGTGTCTCTGGATGGACCCAACTTTACTAGACAACGTAATTTTGCATTTTAAAGAAATACATTCTTCTCCCAATAAATAGTTTTGTTTCTTCTAAAAAGTTTATAACCACGTTTCAAATTTCGAAATAACATACATATTATACAGTGGGTATCTCGATGAACCCAACTGTACTGGACACATAATTTTGCATTTTAGAGAAATGCATTCTTATCCTTATAAATAGTTTTGCTCAGTGGCGCAACCAGAAATTTAGCTCGGGGGGGGCTTTAATTTCTTACGCCAAAGGCGCTCTTTTGCGCCGCAGGCGAAAATTTTTTTGGGTGCCACGCCTTTTTTTGGGTAAAATACGTATGATTGACGAGAGCGACAGCCCCCTAAAACTTCTGCAATAATACGCCGTTGGCCCTAACTAAATATTTATGAAAAAAAAATCAGAGATTTCATTTTAATTAGTAAAAATGTATTTAAAATAAGTAACGCATATATTAATCATACTTATACTAAAATAAAACAAAAACCTTATAAAGTAAGTAAGTAATCACTAATAATACTAATATTAAAGTAAAATTCTTCGTTTTGTTTTTGCCTTTTCGTCCAGAATTTCTGCCACGGTAATATCAATATCGTGGTTCGCATAAAGAACTGCCAAACCATTTAATCTTTCCTCTTCCGTGATGCTACGCAGATATGTCTTTAAATATTTTAAATTTGAAAAGGACCTTTCAGATGTGGCGGTTGTAATAGGCAAAGTTAAAAAAATTTGTAAAAGCCTTTTTATATTAGGGAATATATTGGCATCACATTCGGAATACACTTTGTCCAAATCTTCCTTCAGTTTTTGTTTTTGCCTTTTTTTATGCCACAGCTCAAGTTCAGCTTTTAACATCGTTTTAATGGAAAACTCTTCAAGGAACTCATTCTTGTAGAAGCTGTGAAGTTTCAAAAAACATTTAAATTTACTATCAAAATCTTGATTATCATATGGAAAGAGGCATTCAAAATTTTGAAGGGTTTCTCGATGTTTTAAAAACCGATCCTCGAGATTTGCTATGAGGCCATCTAAAAACGGAATAAAAATTGTTATTTTAAAATACTCAGCAGCGGAATCGGTTTTTATACCCAATCTTTGTGTTTGTCTTGGCGGTAGTCTAGGTACTCTGATTTCAATATCGTATTCCGAAAGTAGATCTTGAGCTTCCTTAAAAATATTTTGAAAATTATCATCTGCCAGGCCTCTAATTTCTTTAACTTGATCTGTTACGTCAGTAGCTAACTGTAATGCTTAAAAAAGGTTTAAATCGACTGTAGAATCTTGCTTAAAGGCAGTGTGTAGGCATATATTCTTTCTGTACACATAGTGCGATCACAAATTTGGGACTTATATAATGCTGGCCAGTAATCCAGATGCCTCAGTGGAAGTATTTCGGTGGGTCCATTCAGTCAGCCGTAGTATAATTTCACTATTGATAACATGATTGATGTAAATTATGTGGCTGAATATAAAATATTAGTAAAAGGCGTGACATGAAAAATTGGTTTGCAATTAAATGAATAGGCTAAGTTTCTAAGCTCGGGGGGGGCTGCAGCCCGGCAGCCCCCCCCCCTGGTTGCGCCACTGGTTTTGCTTGTTCTAAAAAGTTTATAATCACATTTAAATATTCGAAATAACATACCAGATTAGGCAAATAATCGAAACCTTTGACTAAAAATATTTAAGTTCGTCATAATAAGAGGTAAATGTATATTTTAACAGTTTGCCTCTAGATAATATTTTTTGCTTAAAAATGCATCCCCAAATAGTAATTTTAAAAATTAACGAAAAAAGTAGAACTAATTTTAATCTAAGAAAGTTGTAATAAAATCTAATTACATTTGACAAAATTGCTTTAATTTGATAAACTATGTTCGAAAGTGATTTGATTTTGACTAATTAAAAAAGACATTTTGTTAGCAATGCTAATGCATCGAATTTGTAACACCCTGTATGAAGCAGTGGAGTACAAAAGCCAGAATGGAATAATTTTTTTTTATTCGTGATGTGAAGTAATTGTTTTAATGCAAATAAATATTATTTTATGTATAGTAAACATGTTTTATTTAGCAAAAAGCCACAATTAAATATGTTATTTTAATACATTTTTTTAACAAATTTTTATAGAATTATTTTTAAATTTTAAAACGCAACCTAGCTTCTTTTAACAATAACACAGAAAAGTTAAACATTTTGCAAATTGTATCAAATATTGCGTATCACTTTGTTTTTTAATTAAATGTAATTTTAAAGTTTTTTTTAAATAGTTTTAATGATATTTGAGATTTAATAGAATTATCCAAATTATTATATTCTATCAAAAAGCTAATGTTTTAGACACTCTATCAATAAAAATTTTCATTAGTTCTTGTTTTATAATTATGATGGTCATAAATAAAAGACCAAACCTTTTTTAAACAATCAGGCAATACTTAAATTATTTTTAATTTTATGTATAAAGATACATACTAAATAAAAAATGAAATTTCTGACATTTAACCAATCTAAATTGTTTAACATAAAATTTATTTTTGTATATTTGTCACAATTTAAAATAATCCGCATTGCCTTAAAATTATTTTGTGAAATTTGTAATTTATCAAATATTTCCTCACTAGCACAATATAAAATGGAAGAACAAAAAAGAAAATGTGGTAATATAATAGTATTAAACAGCTTTTTTAGAAAACAATCTTAAATTAGAACTGATTCTTATATAATACCCTACTTTTCCGGCAATCTTCGATAATATGATACTTTCAAAATGGGTAATTAAAAAATTTTAATTTTGAATCAAACATGATCCTTAAATATTTAAAACTGTTTACTTATTCCAATTTTTCACCATCAATCACAACATTTATATTTGACAATTTAAATTATTACTCATATAACCATACATTTTAGTTTTTAAAATATTTAATTTTAATTTATTAACTTTTAGCCTATTTAATAATATATTTATCTCAGAATTTAGAGAGAGTATTTAGACCGTCAAAAATATTTAAAACAATAATGTAAATTATGGTGTCATCAGCAAACATTTGTAGCTTACACATTTTTTAAAGTAAGTTGATGTATATAATAAATAATATTTTACCTAGTATACTTATATGACATATGATATGGCAAGTTTTTAAGTGAACTCATCATAAAACATTTTAATTAAAAAAAAAAGATATCTTTATTTAAAGCCATTATAGGTACCTATTGCTACATATAACTTATTTTTTTAATTTTCCCAAAATATGAACGCCACTGTTTAATAGTTTTTGAAATTTCCGATGATATAGAAACGATTGCCAACATCGCTATTTCTTTAAATCTAACAATACATTTTTCCCATATTATGCTGCGTAAATTCTGCCCATCACTGTAATATGTATAGTTAGGCATGTAAAATTTATTTAAAAATAAGAAAATACGAAAATAAAATATCCCTTGTTACGAAACAAAAAAAAAACGCATAAATAACATGTTAGTAATAATGAAAAATTAAATACTGCAATTGTGTTCGGGGGGCTATTGAGAAGATTGGTGCCTTAGCCACCCCTTTGTTGCGCCTATCATCTTTTAATATCTTTACAGTAAATTAATCGTATACGTGTTTCGGTTGGCGCAACATAGTAAATCCTATCAAGGGTGTCCATAGGGGGGGGGGGGGCAAAACAGACACTTGCCCCCCCCCCCCCCCCCCTAGGCGCCCACATTACTATTTTATTTCATAATTCAGTATAAATATTGAATAGTGCAGTGGTGAGTTAGTAGATAAAAAAATATTGTTTAAGTTTTTGCCCCCCCTGAAAAACGCTCTATGAACGCCCTTGAATCCTATGCAAAATTTAACGTGGTCAAATATACAGTATGCCACGGATAGAGTTTGGAAGAGGAAAACTTTTTTATTAGTAGATATAGAAGAAAAAGTCATTCTTTATAAAAACGTCTGCCTATGCTAAAACTACAATTTCGAATAACAGATTTGCGATTACTATACAGGGTTCGTCAAAAATAACATTTTTATTTTTTAGGATTTTTATTTGAATTCCTTGATTTATTAAATGAATTTTGCTAGTGCTGAAACTACAATTTCAACTATTAGATTAACGATTACTACTTATACAGGTTTCGTCAGAAACAACAGTTTTTGTTTTTTGGATTTTTTTCCATTCTAATTTTCAATTCCTTTTGAT
Organism: Polydrusus pterygomalis; assembly: GCA_963969555.1. Classification (NCBI taxonomy): domain Eukaryota; kingdom Metazoa; phylum Arthropoda; class Insecta; order Coleoptera; family Curculionidae; genus Polydrusus; species Polydrusus pterygomalis. Next base: position 81,597,377 of record OZ018375.1, read on the forward strand.
GATTGGCTAAATCATCACTGTGAGAACAAATGGATTGGAAGGTACCTATGGTCTAAATCAGTTGGCACGTAGAAGTCCCGATCTCACCATTATCGACTTTCATTTACGGGGATATCTGAAGCCACATGTGTATAAAACCAATTTCAATAATAACTTAGATATCTTAAAAGAAAAAACAAGAGTAGTTATTGCAAATGTCCCAATACAGCAAGTTAGGAACTGTTTTTGGGAATTCAGATGTCAAGTTGAACTATGCGCTAACTCGGTGGTACCACGTTTGAATAAAAGTTTTATAATTTATGATTAAATGAATTAAAGAAATAAGTAAGTATGACACGTAATAATAAAAATACTTTAAAAGTGGGCAAATAAAAAACGGTTTTCTTAGAACAAAATCGTTACTCGGCCAGAAATAAAATCATATTCGAAGTAAGAAAGCAAGAATAGTTGCTTGTTTTTACGTAAATTTATTTTAAACGAAATCCAAGAAAAAAATGTTGTTTCTGACGAACCCTGTACAGTAATCGCAAATGTGATATTTGAAATTGTAGTTTCAGCATAAGCAAAATTCATTAAATAAATTAACGAATTGAAAAAAAAATCCTAAAAAGTAAAAATGTTGTTTTTGACGAACACTCTGTATAGTAATCGCAAATGTGATACCTATTCGAAAATGTAGTTTCAGCGCAAGCAGACGTTTTTATAAAAATTACTTTTTCTTTTATAGGTACCTAACCTACCTGCTAATTTGTAAAAGTTTAAGAATTTTTATGCAGGCTATCCAACAAATAATTGTCTGTTAAATATTGCTAAAATAAATAATACGGGTATAAATTATTTTACTATATATATTTTAATAATTTTTTCCATTTGACGTTCATAATAAGTTCATTATGAACTTGAAATGAAGTTCATAATGAAGCTATTTCGATACGCGTTTTTTCTTTATTTGATGTTGGTAACATTGAAATTGAAAAATTGACGTAAAATCTCGTCTTTTGAAATTCAAAAAAAATTAGCAAAATCGCCCGAATTTCCGAACGCTCTGTATATGTACCGAATGTACAAGGATCACACAACGTATTCCGTCCAATTTCAAATCTCATATCGCTAAAATAACTTTAGAATCTCGTGGTGAAAATGGGTCAATAAATCAAAAAATGACAGTTCGCAAAATAATTTTTGTTGTCCAAAGGTTACTATGATAAAAAAATAGTATTACCAACATAAAATTTAGACATAAAAATTTAAAGGATTTATTTTCTTTTTAAATATGTATTTTTTATTGAAGAAACTACAAATAGAAAAAATAGTATAAAGCACGTGGTTCATAAGGCGTTTTAGCGCACGTGTCAATTAAAAAACTCGCCACTTCGTGGCTCGTTTTTTAAAATAGACGCGTGCGCTAAAACCGCTTCTTATGAAACGTGTACTTTAATATACTATTGTCTGTGTCAACTTCAAAATGTGTTCCGTGTCAGTTACTGAAATTTACTGGTGCTTTTATTATAGCTTTGGAACCGTATTTTTTAATTTCTCCATGCAATTTCAGATTTACATTTTTCTAAATATTCCCTTTATTACGTTCCAAATCACGTCAAAATTTTTGAAAGTTCGTCAAAATATTTTAAAGAATGAAAATAAATTATCGGCCTAAAATACACAAGAGAGCTAATGACAGTCACCTTAAATTTGGCATGCCATTTTCTATGTTGAAACAGCCCATGCGACCATGCACCACCCTATAAGTCCCAAATTCGATGAGAGCAAAGGACAAAAAATGGGTGTATTTTACATGAGGTATTTAATGAAATGTACAGTGTCACCATGTAAAGTCAGCATCATATGGGATTTTTTTTTATTATAGCTTTATTCATAATTTGACTTTGGCATCAAGTTCTGCTTCGATCGAGATGAAAATTAAGCAAAAAAATAGTAGTCACGTGATTCGCATTATCTGTCAAATTTTAATTTTTTCCAAAAAATAATTCAAAAGTGGGGTTATTATTTCTGAAAATATCGAAAAAAGATATTAGAAAAAGTTTTTTTAATGCAGTTTCTAGCCCATATGCAAATTTCAGCTGCATAAGATAATTTTGATTTTTTACCTATATTTTGTAAATTGCACCACTTTTCTAAAATAAGACTCAACGCAAACTACATAAAACTTCTTAGTTTTGACAATGCTCTATTTCAGATACATTTTCTTTAAAGTAGCGCCATATTAAATGTGTGTTTTTCTACAAAATTAAAATTGGGCTATTAAACTTTGGTCGCATATGTGATGCAAAATTTATTTGTTTTGGACTCTGTATAAGGTAACTTTATAAAATAAGTATTTTTGAAAACGTTTGTGTCTAAAAGTAATACACCTTAATATTAAGACAAAAAAGAACACAGTGTCATCAGTAAAGTGGATAATAAATTTTAGTTTAAATTAACGTAAAGTTTATGTATTTTCAACGATTTCATTTAAAACCCCCTTACTTTATTTTTAATTTTTTTACTTTCAGGCACAAACTAAGTTTTCAAAAATAATTATTTTATAAAGTTACCTTATACAGGGTCCAAAACAAATAAACTTTGCATCACATGCGACCAACGTTTAATAGCCCAATTTTGAAGAAAAACACACATTTAATATGGCGCTACTTTAAAGAAAATGTATTTGAAATGGAGCATTGTCATAACTAAGAAGTTTTATGTAGGTTGCGCTGAGTCTTATTTTACAAAAGTGGTGCAATTTACAAAATATAGGTAAAAAATCAAAATTATCTTATGCAGCTGAAATTGCATGTGGGCTAGAAACTGCATTTAAAAAAACTTTTTCTAATAACTTTTTTCGATATTTTCAAAAATAACACCCCTTTTGAATTATTTTTTGCAAAATATTAAAATTCGACAGATAATGCGAATCACGTGACTACTATTTTTTTGTGTAATTTTCATCTCGATAGAAGCAGAACTTAATGCCAAAGTCAAATTTTGAATAAAGCTATTAATAAAAAAAATCCAATATGATGCGGACTTTACTGGTGACACTGTATGTGTAATTTCGAAACTTTGAATATGGCCTTGAACTTTTCAGGATAAACAAAACTTTTCAAAGTCGCTTTACAGTCAGCACGTTTTTATTGCATGCAATTTTTATTGCATGCAATTTTAATTGCAGCTGGTTGGACAATCACAAAATTCGAGGAATGACAAAACGTTAAACCAGCAGGCGACTTAAAATAATTGCTCGTTATTTGTAACTGCAATAAAGTACCCACTGTCAATGAATTTTGAAAAATTACTGTTTATCCTAAAATGAAAAATAAGAAAGTTTATCAGTATAGTAAGGTCCGTCATACCGCGGGGACATAGGTATCGTATAAAATCAAAATTAGAAAATTTTACGAAAACCTGAAAAAAGCATTTTATATGGCGTAAATGATTATTTACTGCAATTATTTTTAAATAAAAAAAATAATTAAATACATACCTTGATATTTCGACCTAGAACTATAAGGGACTTTAAACATTGACCACTTTTAGTTTTGTTGTTGTCTTGCCAAGTCCCGATTGCACTGCAGAAAAAAATGAGAAAAAACCTCGAGAAAAACTATTCGCGAATTGTAGTCGCGTGTCCGGTAAAGTCACAGTCAGTAAACGATTTGGTCAGACAGCGAATGCTCACTCAAGTGGCGTACGGCATACGGTGGTTCCGCGGCCTTAGTCGGCCCAAAAAACTCCTGCTGGCGGGGAATGCACACACCGGTGATGCAGCGCGGCCGACAGGTGAGTGCACCTGCGGCCGTCCACAGTCGACGACGCCGGATGCTGCGAAGCGTGGCCGAAGAAGAGACCGGTGCTCGGCCCCGCGTCGGTTGCAAATGACGAAACATCGACTGGGAATGCACAAATTTGCCAGTAATGTTTGTTTGTTTGTTTCTTGGTACCTATTATTAATAAAATAAATAAATTATCAAGTTGTTTAAGAATTACATGCTGCCATAGTAGAAATACACGTTATCTGGTCATATTTTAAATGTCTGGTCTACAAGTTGTAATTTATACGAAATATTAAAAAATGCTTCCAAAATTTAAACATTCACAAAATCATTTTAAATTATGAAAAAACTTTGTCTACCTTTGCACTGAAACATAAGGCCACTCTTGAATCACTTATATACCATCAGTTGTTTGACTGTTCTAAAATTGAAAGTTAAAATTTGGCCACCATTAATATCCTGGGCTGTGGCTAAACTATACAGGGTATCCTAAATGGTCAATAATTTGGGATGAGGAGTTAGGATTGCCAACTTTCGGATATTGGAATAAAGGACACATTCGGAAATATTTGTGGGTGCCACTGTACGGACTGTACCACTTCTAAAAACCTCCATTTTGTGCTCTCGAATAACATTTTTAGGGTATTAAATTAGGGGCTATATAGAAAAAATAACGCAGAAACTAACATATTACTAAACTAGTACCTATGGTAACTATAAAAATACCTATTTAAAAACTCTAAAATGCAATCAAGCACATCTTCATTATTAATTTTACGTAAAAAATTTTTACAAAAAATAACGTAGAAACTAATAAATTATTACTAACCTAGTAGGTAATATAGTAACTTAAGAACTAAGCGTTTTATTTTTTAGTTTATTTGTGGTTTCTTAAATGCATTTATTTATTTTCGGATTTTAAAGGACATTTGCAGTCCTTTCGACAACTTTCAAAAGGACAAAGAACATAATTTTAAAACAAAGCACCGTCCTTTCAAATAAAGGACGGTTGGCAACCCTATGGGGAGTAGATTGGTTGAAAATAAAGTAAGAATTGTGTCATGTGCCCAGTTAGGTACTATATGAAGCTACAGCCCCCTACTCTGAAGATGGTTGTTTCTTAATATTTTCGAAACCTCTGTAGACAAATTAAAAATTTAGATACCTAGTTTGGTAAACTTTGTACGCTGAATAGAACTGTGGTCTTAAAAATGTCGATATTTAAGAAATGTGCCCAGAAATAGGGGATATTAAGGTAAAAATAGACATAACTTTTTTTACGCTAACGTTTAGACTTTTTTATGCCAAATTAGAAAAATCTGACATATATTTTAAGAAAAAAAAGGGACTATTGTTAAGACATAATTGTATGCGCCCCGTTTCCTGTTGTTTTAAAACAAACTTTTATTTTGAGCCATTATAGCATAAAGAAAATTGTAAAATTGAAACATTGAACAATCTATTTTATTATCTTTCTCCATTTAATTATTGACATTTGAAGTTGTGGTATTTTTTTATAGTATAATACATTTTGTAATTGGGAGGGCTAATATTTTGAGAAACTTCAATAATTCAATTTTCTAACTCTTCTGAATCTTGTGTCCTATCCGTAATACCGTGCAAGCAAAAATTATTTGCATCAAAGAGGGCTTGGAATAAAAAACGTAGGGCTTGGATATGGGGACGATATATCTAACCAAATCTAGGTTAAAAATTTTATCAAATTCATATTATGACATGATATGCCAAACTAATAATGAGTAATAAAATAAGTACCTACCTAGACAAATACAAATTTATTTTTGTTGTTTACAAAATTAAGAATAATCCTGCATGTTCCATAAGATCATCCCACTTCTCTTCTTGGGACAGGCGTCTTATACAATTTGTTGGCGTATTTTGTATTATTTCACCAACGTTTGCAACAAGTTCTTCTGTTCTTACAGATGGTATTCCTGCTTCTTTTTTGTGTTGTATAGAACCTTTTTCCCTAAACACAGCCACGGTTCTTTTCAGGCAATAATATAAATCCCCAGCAATAAAAGCAAAACGTTAGGAAAATGTTCGTGAAAATAGTCCATGCACAAACCCGGATTGTATTGCCACTCACCATTTACTCTAACCCCGTTTCAAAAATATGCTTTAACCATGAATGTTTTGTGTTGTTCCGTAAAGCCCATTGTGTGAATTGTTCAAGAAATTAAAAAAAATTAGCGATGAATCAAATTACTTGTAACGACTGTCAAAGATGACGGAATAACTGATTGATTGTTAATTCAGCTAGTGGGTAGACACCCAATAGGTATTAAGCTCTACGGCTAAGCATTACGTCCTTAGATGCAAGGCCCTCTTTGATGCAAATAATTTTTGCTCGCACGGTATTATCAAACACTTTTGAAGCTATGTATTCCCAAAAAGAAATAATCCAACGGTGACAAGTCAGTGCTTCGGGCAGGCCATTTAAATCGATCAAAACGCCTTATTTAGCTTTCGGGAAATGTGGTCGAGTTACAGCTGCTGCGCTATGGGCTGGTGCACCATCATGCTAAAAGATTTTTTGGCCGTTTGCCCTCATATCTACTAAAACACGGGACCAAGGTGTAGTTCTAATATCTGTAAATATTTTACTGCCGTAAGTGAACCATCTATGAAAAAGGGATCAATAACGACGTTACCGCAAATCCCAATATCAGCTGATTGATCAGCCAGCACAATGACATATTCATTTTAAATTCTTCTGTTACTACAGATTTCTATATTGCGTTTTACGTGTAAAATATTCACGCAACCAGTTCTCAAAAATGGCTCTTTCAACCGGTATACTGTAGACTTACTTGGAATAGGGCGATTGGAATATTCAACTGCAAAGTAATATAGGTACCGTGCGAGCAAAAATTATTTGCATCAAAGAGGGCCTTGCATCTAAGGACATACCTAATGCTTAGCCGTAGAACTTAATACCTGTTGGGTGTCAGTAACTACCTGAATTAACAGTCAATCAGTTATTCCGTCATCTTTGACAGTCGTTGCAAGTAATTTGATTCATCGCTAATTTTTCCAATTTCTGGAACAATTCACACAATGGGCTTTACGGAACAGCACAAAACATTCATATGGTTGAAGCGTATTTTCGAAACAGGGTTAGAGTAAATGGTGAGTGGCAATACAATCCGGGATTGTGCATGGACGATTTTCACGAACATTTTCCTAACGTTGCTTTTATTGCTGGGGATTCTTATCATTGCCTGAAAAGAACCGTGGCTGTGTTTAGGAAAAAAGGTTCTATACAACACAAAAAAGAAGCAGGAAGACCATCTGTAAGAACAGAAGAACTTGTTGCAAACGTTCGTGAAATAATGCAAAATGCGCAACACAATTGTACAATTGTACAAGAAGTGCGAAGATCTTATGGAACATGCAGGACTATTCTTAAGAAGCAGCTAGCTAAATAATTTATTTGCTTATAAAGTGCAAGTACCTATTCCAAGAAATACAAGCCGCAGATTTTGAAAGACGCGCAGGGTTTACCCAAAATTTATTGGGAAGAAATGACTTATTAGACCTTACATTTTTTTTGGATGAAACCTGTTTCCACCTCTCCGGTTATGTGAATTCTCAAAATACATGCATGTGGAGTAGTGAAAATCCCCATTTTTTTGTAGAGTCCACATATTGCACCCTCAAAAAATTGGTGTCTGGTTAGCTGTTTCCCGAAGAAGAATTGTTGGTCCTATTTTTTTCCATGACACAGTTACAGCACAGCGGTATAGAGACGATATTTTGAATCCATTTGTGGAGCAATTACGCGACGACGAACTACGTTTTGGATATTTTCAACAGGACGGTGCAACCGCCCATACAGCCGCCTAAACTATTAACTACTTAGGTACGACGACAGATTGATCACTTTTCGATCAGACATTGAATTCCCACCTAGATCACCTTGTTTAACGATTATGGATTACTTCGTTTTTCCTCATTTAAAGAACACTATTTTTAAAACACCAGTTGCAAATTTAGAACAATTACAAGAAAGGATTATCCAAGAATGTCACAGAATGTGGTAACATTTCTTTAGAGATACTGGTCAACACTTTCGAAAATATGAAGAGACGTGTGAATTTATGCTTGGTGGCCAATTTCAGCAATTTTATGAAATTATTTTTCTTTTTCGTTATGTATAGTCTTACTTTGTTAATTTTGTAAACAACAAAAATAAATTTGTATTTGTCTACTTATTTTATTACTCATTAGTTTGGCATATCATGTCATAATATGAATTTGACAAAATTTTAACCTAGATTTGGTTATCAATATGGTTATATTGGTTATTATATGGTTATATTGATATATCAACCCCAATATCATTGTGATCTAAACCAAGCCCCAAGTTTTTTAATCCAAGTCCAAGCCCTCTTTGATGCAAATAATTTTTGCTCGCACGGTACAACTTCCCGACATAGCATTCCCCTAATGCAGCTCGACACCATAAATATTCAGTCATATAATCTTGTAAAGAGACATTTCAGAAATTAAAACGCGGCGACAGCAATGACTTAAAATTTTTTTAAAAATGTCATAGGCATGAAGGTATTTTCACATGTTTAAAAAGTAAATATACACGGACTACAAAACAGGAATTTATCATCAAAAAATAATAATTTTTCCTAAAATTGGCACGCCAGTACTGGGAAAAAAAAAACGTTCAGCGTTAATTGAAGACCCTAAACTGCCAGTTTCTATTAGATGCAGTTTTTCTATATTGCGCCTAAAAACTAGTCTGTGCAGCAGTATAAAAAAAGATTAATTAATTGGCTTAGCGTTTCTTTATATACTTAGGTTCTTTATAAAACATACGGTAAAAATTGAAGGGGTTATTCCCTGGACAATTATAAAAATATCTTGTCCATGATGATGTGTGAAAAGCCGCTTTGTTTCGAAGATATAAGAGTATTATTTTTGACAAAACCAATTTTGATTTATTTTTTTAATTATTGATGCAGTAATGTAGTAAAAGTATGGCGTACTACACTGGACTTACCGAGAATACATTTTTTTTTAATGAGTTGTTATCTTTTAAGCAAAACAGCTTAAACGTAGATTTCATTTGAATACGTCTCGTAAGTGATCATTTTGTGTGTATAATTTGTTGAGACTAATTGACGTTTAGCTGATGTTTGACGTTGTATTTTCTCTTTAATAACTAACTAACTTTTGTTAGTGAACTCCACTATCATGAATCGCTATACGAACGCCGAGATGACTGACATGCATTTCATTTACGGACTTGCTGATGTCAATTACAAGCTAGGGTAACATGGAACGATTTCCTAATTGTAACGTTCCTGATAGAAAAACCTTCCAAAGTATTCATTTACGTCTTCGGGAAACAGGCACATTAAAACGAAGTGGAAGACCAGGAAGGCCAATAATAGTAAGAATGGTAGAAGCGGAAGAGAATGTGCTGGACATGATAGAAGAAAATCCATGTACTTCTGCTGGAAAATGTTATGGGGCGTTTTAGAAAATCCTTAGGGATCTTTTTTTTGCTGATTTTTCTAACCGGATTGTATTCTGTCAATGGCTTTTGCAAAGATGCATATTTTAAATCCCTCAACTACTGACGCTGGTTCTTTTTACCGATGAATCGAATTTCTCAAGAAATGCAATCAGAAATGTTCACAATAACCACGCGTGGGCTGAAGAAAATCCACATAAGGTACTTGAAGATCGTTTTCAACATCAGTTCTCGTTAAACTTTTGGGTTGGAATTGTGGGTGACTGGCTAATAGGAGTGGTATTTGTATTTCCACCAGAAAAATTCACCGGTAAGGTGTATTGCACCTTTTTGGAACAAACACTAGGTACCTACCTAAGTTCTGGAGGATGTATCATTAGCAACAACAAATAAAATGTGGTTTATGCCCGATGATGCACCAGCGCATTTTAGTGTGGTTGCTCGTTATAGTTTTTAACAGTAACATATACAAAGATCGCTGGATTGGTCAAGGTGAACCTCACTTATACCCGGCGCGATCACCGGACTTAACCAACTTGTATTATTTCCTATGGGGCCATTTAAAGTCACAATCTAGTGGAAAATGTGTAAGATATAAGAAATCGGATAATTGCTGGGTGTAAATCAATAAGAAATGACCCTGGTGTTTTTGAAAAAGTTCGGCAGTCAATGAGGAGAAGATTGGATTCTTGCATCCTAACTGGAGGTATTTGTTTTCAACAGTTCTTGTACCTACAGTAATGTTTAGTAATACAATGTTGTAATTGTCGAAAACTTTTCTAGCCCTGTATTTTCAGAACAAAGCGGCTTTTCAAAAAACCAAAATAGTCCATAACCCCTTCAATTTTTGCCGTATGTTTAATAAACACCCTGTCAATAGACAGTGTCGCCAGTAAAGTGCGCATCATATGAGATTTTTTTTTAAAAGCTTATTTATTCAAAATTTGACTTTGGCATCAAGTTCTGCTTCGATCAAGATAAAAATTAAGCAAAAAAATAGTAGTCACGTGATTCGTATTATCTGTCAAATTTTAATTTTTTCCAATAAATAATTCAAAAGTGGGGTTATTTCTAAAAGTATCGAAAAAAGTTATTAGAAAAAGTTTTTTTAAATGCAGTTTCTAGCCCACATGCAAAATTTTAGCTGCATAAGATAAATTAGATTTTTTACCCATATTTTATAAATTGCACAACTTTTGCAAAATAAGACTCAACGCAACCTACATAAAACTTCTTAGTTTTGACAATGATTTATTTCAGACACATTTTCTTTAAAGCAGTGCCATATTAAATGTGTGTTTTTCTACAAAATCAAAATTGGGCTATTAAAATTTGGTCGCATAAATATGTGATGCAAAGTTTATTTGTTTTTGACCCTGTATAAGGTAACTTCATAAAATAAGTATTTTTGAAAACGTAGTTTGTGTCTGAAAGTAATACACCTTAATTAAGACAAAAAAGAACACAGTGTCATCAGTAAAGTGTTCATTAAGTGGAAAATAAATTTTAGTTTAACTTAATGTAAAGTTTATCTATTTTCAACGATTTAATTGAAAACCCCTTTACTTCATTTTTTTACTTTCAGGCACAAACTATGTTTTCAAAAATACTTATTTTATAAAGTTACCTTATACAGGGTCAAAAACAAATAAACTTTGCATCACATGCGACCAAATTTTAATAGCCCAATTAAGATTTTGTAGAAAAACACACATTTAATATGGCGCTACTTTAAAGAAAATATGTCTGAAATAAAGTATTGTCAAAACTAAGAAGTTTTATGTAGGTTGCGTTGAGTCTCAAAAGTGGTGCAATTTACAAAATATATAGGTAAAAAATCAAAATTATCTTATGCAGCTAAAATTTTGCATGTGGGCTAGAAACTGCATTTAAAAAAACTTTTTCTTATAACTTTTTGCGGTATTTTAAGAAATAATCCCACTTTTGAATTATTTTTTTGGAAAAAATTAAAATTTGACAGATAATGCGAATCACGTGATTACTATTTTTTTGCTTAATTTTCATCTCGATCAAAGCAAAACTTGATGCCAAAGTTATTAATAAAAAAATCCCATATGATGCGGACTTTACTGGTGACACTATATGCAATGAAATTTAGAATATATTTTAAACAGATCGCAAAGAAAAGTTGACTTTTGTTTCGTAATTTTTATACTGCAATTAAATACTAATTACCGCGGTTACGTTTTTTATAGTTTTATTAGGTAATTTAAAAAATATATATGAGGTACCTGAGAACATTTAATTTGTTTTTGTGACCTGCTTTTTTAATTTTTAAGAAATTGAAACTTCTTGTTTTAATCGAGGATTTAATTACTTATTAATTTGTTTAATTTTTCAATTAGGTAGTATGCTTTTAGTTTTTGTTTTTTAATATACAAGTATTCATTTAACCTTTATTTGCATTCCCCTGAGATACATTTTTGGATCTGCCCCTTGAAAGAATAATATTTTTCGAAAGTTATTTTATATATTTTAACCGGCCTCTTCACTTTTTTAATATTTAAGATAGAAATTTAATTTTGTTACCAGGTTGTAGGCACTAAAGTATTTTATTTTCTTTAATCATCAGAAATATTAAAAAGAACGTGATTATAAACCAAAGCTGTATTTTTTTAATAGAATGACCTATTTATTTTTAAATCTTTTAAAAGAGGACTACAAGCAGAGCTCTTCAAAAATACCCCAAATGTCATAGTTTTCGAATTATCTGTAAAAATTCCATCATTCTTTGATGGCATCTGGATAGTTTTTGACATGATGGAGATTGTTAAAGTACCTACGAACTGGTCCTCAAAAGAATCACCACGATAAAAAATGGTTTAATTAAAACTATGCATGAAGAATTTTTTTTAAAGTTGAACATATAAATCTAAAAGAAGACACATAAATTAATTTACTGTTTGTTGAAAAAAAAGGACTACATTTAAGAAAAAGTCTATTTGCATACACACAGAAGCTCGCTCTTCCATGTATCCCTAGAATCTATATCTTAAAAAATATTCACCCTAACATTTAAGTTACTAGTGTTTGTTTGAAGGTTATAGACAATGATGCATCTTGAGAAATAGATGTGTTTTGGACTTACGTCACTAGCTCCGCCCCCCTCCCCCTAGGTAGTATAAATAGGCTCGTAGCTTTGTAACTTGTCTAGTATTCACCTGAAGACGACTGGAGATACTTACCAGTTGAAACGTTGTGATATGAAAAACTTAAGGCAATGGAAGTCCAAAACACATCTATTACTCATTTAAGTTACTATTTTAGTAACATATAATTAACTAATTAACCTACCCATTTCAATTAATCTATTGATTCATTTCATATTACATTTAAGCTAAATATTAAAATTAACTATAATTTTATTATCCATCAGCTGTTTTTTAAGGTACGCTTAAAATTGTTTGGCTCAAGCTTCTTTAGATCCTTCGGTAAGGCATTTGCAAATGGTATAAGAAAAAGCCCTCTGAAACTGTGATGTGCGATGCTGAGGAATAGTAAGCTGACCATTCCTACGAATGTTTATATTATGTACGTCCGAACGAAACAGAACTCTACGATGAAGATAACTTGGTTTACCATATTTAACGACTTTGTGAAAAAGCGTGCAGCATTGTAGGAATCGTCTTTTAGAAACATTTAGCCAGGATAGCTTAGTTAATCTATTAGACACATATGCCCGCCCCCTGAGGTTGAAGTATATAACGCACGCAGCAGTTTTGAATTTTTTGCAGACGTCGATGGTCATACTACGTTAGGCAAGGTCCATAGATAACGGCTTCATAATTAAGGTGTGACAGTACAAGGGATTCAAATAGGATTTTTTTAGCTTGCTTGTTCGGGATATCACGATGGTTATAAAGTTATCTTAGATTAGAAAAAGCCCTTTTATTAATTTCCAATATGTGTCTGTCAAAGCGCAGGTCCGGATCAAGAAACAGACCAAGATCGCGAGCCGAGTCAGTCAAGAGCAGTGGTTGATTATTGAGCTACACATTGATTATATTTTTGACCCTTACTCGAGCCTGCCTCGGCCCAAAAAGCATAATCTTGGACTTGGATATTTTTCCGATATATCGAGCAGTGATTGCAAATCATTATTCAACAAAGTTACTGCGTTAATATGGTTCGATTTAGGAGAAGAAATATAAAGTTTCGTATGCATATAAGTGACTATTGCAGTATTTAATAAATTTTTGAAAAGATGAAACGTAGATAGAAAAAAGACATGGGCCCAAGATGGAACCTTAAATGTTTGTAAGTGTGTATGAAGTATCTGGTGTATTTACGTTTTATAGGTACCTAACGTACGTAAAATCGACACAGTTCTGAATCAAACGATGAGGATAATTACGGGATCCATTAAATCTACACCAATCGAGTGGTTGCCAGTGCTATCTCATATAGAACCACCGAAAGTCCGCAGAAAGCAGATCCTGGTCCTAGAGTACAAAAAAATAACCGCAAATCCGGACCTACCAAAAAACCCAAGGTGGCTTTAAAAAGACTACTATTTAATCAAAAATTTCTTGATAATCTTTCACTTTAGGCGTAGGATATGCTATATCAGATACGTTTAGAATGTTTATTAGAATTAAAAAATCGAAATATATACGAGGTGTTCCATAAGAAAAAATACCGCATTAGGTCATATCTTTAATATGTGTCACCCTGTATACTAAACTTTTTAACATCAAAAGATGCGTAAATAAAAATAAAAATTTACGTGTTCAAGCATTTTTCCAAAAAATGTATCCCTAATTTTTATACAATTTATGCAGGACATTTGATCCTCACTGTATATAAAGCCGATGAGTTACTGACAGAAATATTGAACTTATAGTATGGTCGTTATGGATACAGCATAGGCACTTTTTATATAAAAAAATTAATAGTATATTTCTATCAATACTTTCTGCTACCACAACAAATTCAGACTATTATCACACCATCGACTTAAGGGAATTGTGACTAATTAACATTTATTTAAGAAATTTGAGAGCGCTTATCACGGATAGAATTTGTTAAAAATTTGAATTAAGCTTTACAATTTGATACTACATGACTTTATCACCTTATTTTTTTTTTAATTGGAAAAAAAACTTTAAAATAATAAAATAAAGGTGATACCGTCATGTATTTTTTTTTTAAACTAAATTCCAAATTTTAACAAATTCTATCCAATAGTTTATTTGTAGTTTGTCACACCTTTTTACCTATATAAGGCAAGTGATAAGTGCTCTTAAGGGGTTAATATAATAAGCTGTACCCTTGACATTAACAGCTGATACTGGTAATAGTTTCCAGTTCAGTAGTGGGTCGTAGCGTAATGTTTCAGAGACTAAATTTTCATGATGTTTATTATTTAACTTTAATGGCGAGTAGAATAAACCAGTTTAGGTTAATTAATTCTCCTATTTCCAATAACAAACATTTTATTTATTGTCATTTGCTACTATTTTACTATTTAATATTATTAGTTGGTCCATTTTTATTACGGTACAATAGGTTGTCAAACTTTGCGCTCACTGAAAACTAATCCAGTTGTTTGTATTTAAAAACACATGGAATTTTGGCGGCTATATGTAGCGTGCGAGCAAAAATTTGCATCAAAGAGGGCTTGGATTAAAAAACGTAGGGCTTGGTTTAGATCACAATCATATGGGGACGATATATCTAACCAAATCTAGGTTAAAATTTTGTCAAATTCATATTATGACATGATGTGCCAAACTAATGAGTAATAAAATAAGTAGACAAATACAAATTTATTTTTGTTGTTTACAAAATTAACAAAGTAAGAATATACAGAAAGAAAAATAATTGCATAAATTGCTGAAATTGGCCACCGCCATGCTCCAAGCATAAATTCACATTCATATTTTCGAAAGTGTTGACCAGCATCTCTGGAGAAATGTTACCACATTCTTGGATAATCCTTTCTTGTAATTGTTCTAAATTTGCAACTGGTGTTTTAAAAATAGTGTTCTTTAAATGAGGAAAAACGTAATCCATAAATGTTAAACAAGGTGATCTAGGTGGGAATTCAATGTCTAATCGAAAACTGATCAATCTGTCGTCGAAAAAATTGCGTAAGTAGTTAATAGTTTCGGCGGCTGTATGGGCGGTTGTACCGTCCTGTTGAAAATATCCAAAACGGAGTTCGTCGTCAAGTAATTGATCTACAAATGGATTCAAAATATTGTCTCTATACCGCTGTGCTGTAACTGTGTCATGGAAAAAAATAGGACCAACAATTCTTCTTCGGGAAACAGCTAACCAGACACCAATTTTTTAAGGGTGCAATGTGGACTCTACACAAAAATGGGGATTTTCACTACTCCACATGCGTGTATTCTGAGAATTTACATAACCAGAGAGGTGGAACCAGGCTTCATCCGAAAAAAATGTCAGGTCTAATAAATCATTTCTTTCCAATAAATTTTGAGTAAACCATTGAGAGTAATGCCTGAGTCATTCCAAATCTGCGGCTTGTATTTCTTGGAATACCTACTTGCACTTTATAAGGAAATAAATTTAGCGGCATCTTAAGAATAGTCCTGCGCATGTTCCATAAGATCTTCCCACTTCTTGGGACAGGCGTCTTATACAATTTGTTGGCTTATTTTGCAACAAGTTCTTGTGTTCTTACAGATGGTCTTCCTGCTCCTTTTTTGTGTTGTATAGAACCTGTTTCCCTAAACACAGCCACGGTTCTTTTCAGGCAATGATAACCCCGGCAATAAAGGCAACGTTAGGAAAATGTTCGTGAAAATCGTCCATGCACAAACCCGGATTGTATTACCACTCACCATTTGCTCTAACCCCGTTTCGAAAATATGCTTCAACCATAAATGATTTGTGCTGTTCGTAAAGCCCATTGTGTGAATTGTTCAAGAAATTGGAAAAATTAGCGATGAATCAAATTACTTGTAACGACTGTCAAAGATGACGGAATAACTGATTGATTGTTAATTCAGGTAGTTACTGACACCCAACAGGTATTAAGCTATACGGATAAGCATTACGTCCTTAGATGCAAGGCCCTCTTTGATGCAAATAATTTTTGCTAGCACGGTATTACGCCGCGAACGTAAAAAGTAAGGATGGCAATGTAGCACAAACACTAATATTAATAGTAATTTGTTTATTAACAAATAATAGGAAATATGAAACAACACCATAGTAAATACTATGCTATTAAAAAAAGAGGTTTATTCTTACACTAATTCATATAAGTTATGTTTATCTATCTCTGCTAGCTATCGGAATCATCATCGAATATTTTCTTCTCTGGCAATTTATCAAATCGCTCCTGAGTTTTCTTCCAAATATTCTGTTTATTTTCATTAACAGAAACAGGTGCGGGCTGTTCGGAACCAACCCCAGAGTTGCCAACATTTAATTTTGGTTTTATCTAAAATAAATAATATTTAGGTAGGTACTATGTATGTATCCAACGGTTTTCAGCTGTAAAAATTATAAATTTACAAAAGTAAATGATCAATTTGGCAATACAATAAACATCTTAATTTTTATGTTTAAGATAAGTTAGTCTATTTCAATTCAGTGGCGGATTTAGGGGAGGGGCGACGGGGGTTTCGCCCCCCCCCCTGAGCCTTCTTAACCACACCTAAAGTCAAATACGTCATTCGCGAATTCCTGTGAAATAAATATAAGAAAAACCTTAATTTCAACTTCACATAATTAATAATAGAAATAATAAAATATTTTATGAAACAAGCCAGCCAATGATATAAATAAATTTATTGTCATGTTTTAAAAATAAAAGAAAAGATCAACACTGTTATTTTATGATAAATGCATATGGCTTAACTGGTAGCAGCGGCGGATTTAGGGGGGGGGGGGGCTGTAAGGACTGTAGCCCAGGGCGGCAAATATTAGGGCGCGGCATTTACAACATTAAAATTAAAACAAACCAAAGACGCAGACCTTCGCAGAAACTTCATTATAAGCAGCTTTTCAATGATATTTTAGATACTACAAAAGGCCAGATTGAACTATGATTTTCAGATTTGCATGAATTAGGTACAATTTTTTGACTTAATGAATAAAAATCTTTTTTTAAGTTTTTCAGAAAATTTCCCAAATAATCTTTCAGATAGTTTATGTCTAAGGTACAACTTTATAAAAAAAGAGTTTTTAGTTTAACTTACTTTTAACAGTTTTTTTATAGTGAATTCTTGACAAATTTTGGGCGTGGTCAAGAAAATTTTTCTTCCGACACTATCCTGCTCGTCTCTTTGTAGGTAGGTAGATATTACAGTTTTTAGTTTAACTTATTTTTAACATTTCTTTTCAGAGTGAATTTTTGATTTTGGGCGTGGTCGCTAAAATTTTTCACCTGCGGCGCTTCATTTCTAAAACTTAGTCGCCCCCCCCTCAGCAAAATCCTGGATCCGCTACTGTTTCAATTTGGTAATCTGATGTTTTAATTTTTCTTTTTTTTATTATTTATTTAAAGAATTTACTGTATTACGTTAAAATTTTAATTTAGCAGCTATTTTACTGTAGTTTTACTCATCCTAAGATCTGTTTTGTTTAGTAATATAGAATATTTTGCTAGTTTTTTCAGCGCTCCATCTGCCAAAATGAAAAGTTAAAGGGCATGTGCGGAAATGTTCGTATAAAGATGTGTTAATTTTTTTTACCTAAAGCCAAAGCTATAAAACCTTTTACTTTAAAAGAATTGTTTTTATTTTACCGATTTTTTTAGATTTGTTTGTTTAGAATTGTTGGATATATATATTCAAATAAATGAGGACATTCAAATTTTTAAAGTTAATAAAATAAAATATTTAGGAATTATTTTTGACAGTAAATTAAATAGGACTTTTCCCTTTTTTTCACCCTAGCAGCAGAATTATTACCGATAATTTTTTTCAAGGTCAGGAATGGTTTTGTTGATAGAAAATTATTCCGAGTCGAAGACGAGGACAATTTTATATTTCTAAGGCATTTTTGTTTTAAATGAGCACTTTCTTGCTTCTTTGGGTGCTTTAACAAATTAGTCTAAAATGTTGACTAAAAGTTAAACATAGGAATGTTATTTTATTCAATTCAGCTACCTGGTAGTAAAAATATTTTTACACAAAAATTATAGAGCTTATTTACTTATAATATGTGCATCACCAGACATTTTTAACACATTTTCCGCACTTTTTAGGATATATTTATTAAAAATTC
Source organism: Polydrusus pterygomalis (assembly GCA_963969555.1). Taxonomy (NCBI): domain Eukaryota; kingdom Metazoa; phylum Arthropoda; class Insecta; order Coleoptera; family Curculionidae; genus Polydrusus; species Polydrusus pterygomalis. Next base: position 81,615,896 of record OZ018375.1, read on the forward strand.
CAAAATCTTTAGATCTTTGAACTAATAAGAAGAAAATATAATCCCAAGGCGTCAAAAGCTCCAATAGGATTATGGACTAACGCTTCAGCATTTCTTTGGTCATTTTGATCTGGTTGTAAAGAAATTAGTGGACAAGATTTTTAAAAAATGGTGTGGTATATGTTTATTATTTTAATATTTTTATACGTTCTTATTTCTGTGGACTCACATTTTAATATGTTATTTAGTCAAACAATTACAGGTTATATTTAAACTGAAATAGTTAGTAAGCTGATTGTTGATCGTATTTAAGTTTATTAAACTTTATTATTGATTATTGTTTGTGGTTGCAAGAATAAATATTACGTTGTGCAGCTTTATTGACTATATTTTTGGTCAAAATATAGTGCATAAAAGGGCCCGGTATAGAGTAAAGTTAAATTATCTGGCGAATGCGCTTTTATGTAAGTTCATGAATTACCTTTTATTACAGTAAACCAATAACCATATTACGGTACGTATATGGCAATAATTTGGTAACATACTATTATTAAATTTCTTTATTAAGAGTAACAATAGCATAGTTGGTTGGTTAGGTAATAGGTTAGTTTGATAACGGCAATTAAACCCGTTGATTGTGGTAATCAATGTTAATACCTTCTTCTTGGATGTACCGAAACACCGAACCGCCCTTTTTCAACGTAGTTTTTCCTATATAGCTCCTAAAGTTTACAATGCTGATATATGTAACACATTCCTTAACCTAAGTTCAAATTCATTTAGGGCCAAATATCGTAGGTTTTTGCTGGGAAATTATGATTGAATTATGTTTAAAGATGTGTAGATTTAAGATCAATCCCAACTAGCATCAAAGTTATAGAAACCCTCACTGATTGACACTGTTACTATGTTTAGGTAAAAAAATAGTAATTGATACCAAATAACTTACTATGAAGTTTAAGCCTCTAGTAAGTCAGAAAAATTAGTGGAATTTGCGTAACACCTACCTGATTTTGTGACCATATAGGGCCATTACTTTGTGGTAAGTTTCAGGGTTGCTAGAACCATGTCGCGTCAAGGTTTAGCTACTTGTACAACACCAAAACTTTAAAGTAAAAAATAATTGTTGCCATAACGACAAAAATGTGACTTTAAAGTCGGCGTGACTACAAAGTGTTTTTAAAGGTACCCACAACCACATAGGGACAATAAAAATACCATACAGTTAGCCACTTCTATGTAACATTGTAAAGTAACCGATTCGTAAGCGTTTCAGTGTTTTCTTACTATAAAGTAATATTGACCTATTAAACTATTAAAAAATTACCTTATAGTAGTGGCTACAAGACCAAATTACTTTAAAGTAACTTTTACCGTAAATCTTATACAGGACACATTTCCTTTTCAATATAAATTTAGTTCTTAGCAGTACGCGTGTAGTATACTGAAGCAGTAAAAAAGTGCACGATAATGGAAGCTAGACGAAAAATAATTGGAGAACGAAAATATTGTCATTCTTCTACATTTTATAGAAAAGTGAGAACTTAATAAATAACACTGCTGGCATCTTGCCTTAAGCGTTCCCTCTGAGATTGGGCGAGATGTTCTGGCCAGAAAATAGTTTTGTTTTTTTCCCATTGGTGTGAGTAGTGTGGGACAGCGGTAAAATATACCCCCCGCTTTTCCTTTTTTTTTTTTAAAACAAGCCATGTTGACTCACACAGACAACACACAATTAATTTTAAGGTTAGTTTCGAGCGGACCTTTAAAGAGGCGCGGCTAAAAAACCGACAGGGCTCCTGTCAAGTGCACGTACACGGGTTCGGCATAATTTAAAGAAGTAACGGAAATAACTACGAAGTTCCAAAACTGACGAATTATTACTTTAAAGTTCCAAATAGGAACTTTAATGTAACGATAACTTCAAAGGATAATTTCTAGGTAGCGCCTCCGTGTTTGTTACCACAGAGTAACAAAAATTTGAATTTTTAGGTAACAAATTCCACTATACAGTAAAATAAACTTTAAAGTAGAATTTTTTGTGAACTCGCTACTTATGCATAAGTAAATTCTACTTTAACGAATTAGAGGTAATATTCCGCCATGTTTTATTGAAAAATTGGGACGCCATTTGTGGAATCATTTTAATTTGCGTAAAAGTACACAATATACGTCCTATATTATCTGTTTAATGACAAAAACCTTTATTTTTTATGGTTTCTAATCATTAGAGACCTTTTAAAACTGCGAACTCTTTAAAATAAATATTTTTATATTTTAGCATTTCTTCTATTTTAAGTATTTTTTTCTTCATGCGGCTTTATTTTGAGTGAGCGTTGTTATTTTCAGATTTATCATAATTAATTTTCACAGAAAAATTTTATGCGTTTTTGTTTTACGAAAAATTAAAGCCTAAATATTGATAAATTATTTTAAATGATTAGGTAAACAAAAAAATATAAATTGACATATTGTGAAGTTGATAAAATATATTATTTAGAGACGCAAACACAAGATACATTATTTTAGTTGAAAGAAAGAGAGACCAAATAAACATCGTCAAGGTTTAAAAGGCATGATGAGTAAAAGTCCCATTTTGGTTGAAATTACCATACATTTACGGGTTCGCGACGTTCCTAAAACGGTCTCGCAACGTAAATTTTACAGTTCCGGTAACGATACAGGCACGTAAACGTTACTGCAAAATCTTTCCCCATTTTGGTAACAACGTGGTGAAGAAACGGTGCCTAAACGGTTCCCGATACTAGTAACACTAACTTTAAAGTTCTTTATGTAGTCGAGGTTACGTAGCGGCGACTAAAATTGCTAGTTGGGATGTCTTATTACTTTTTAAGTTGCCATTTTTAAGTTGAAAGATGTGTAGATTTAAGATCAATATCTTATTTCTTTTTAAGTTGTCATTTTTAAGTTTCCTATGTAATTACATTTAGGTAATATTACTCAAATTTAGTATTTTTTATTTTTTCTTTGTAAAATTAAAATTTTTGTTAATGTATTATACATGCTCGGTTAAGCAAACAGCTATTGCTGACCCTCGCCGAGGCGAAAATAAAGACGTTTCTATCTATCTATCTATCTAATACCGGTAAATAACCAAACTTCTTCAATAACGGCAACTAAAGCGCAGCTGTAAAATTCCTTTAATAATGGTAACCAAGCATCAACATTATTACATTTGTAATGTCTATATCTTGGTTGTGATTATTATGGTAATCAAAGTTTGCCCTAACTGTACAGCCATTAAAAACTACCAATTCTATACTTACCGGTTCTAACGTCCCCGTTCCATCTTTTCCTAATGACTGGCCCTCTTTCCAGCCCATTTTTGATAACAACTTGAAACCTTTGTTTTCTGAAGGAATGGATCTTAAATAAATAATGATATTGATTTGGTTTTAAATAAAAGTCTTTCGCATTTATTAAGGGGCACTTTTTCCATACAGGTTGATGCTTCAGCCAACGCAATATATGAGAAGGTGGTCAAATATTGGCATTCTCGTCAGTCTTAGACTAAGACTGTATCTAAGATTTCTTTTTAAATTCAATAAGCCCATCTCACTTGTAAAATTTGAACCATTTCTCAAAGGATTACCGTTTTGCTTAAAATTTTTTACAGTTTTTCCAAAAATGTTTTCAAATTATTATGTGTGTGATATGAAACATATTTTGTATAGAAATAACTACCCCAGGTCCAAATTTTGAAAATATTTTTTTGAACATCCTTATTTACTACAAAGTTTTATATTTATTACTAGTCTAATATAATTACCAAAATATTGAAATATAAAATGTAATAATAAGTCACCTAAGAATAATTTTATTTCCTACGTTCTGTAATAAGTTCCACGATGAGATCATTGCTCAGTTCTGCAATACCGTCCAAAATGAGATCGGAGCAGAGTAAATTTGGAGTAAGGTGGTTTTAAATCTGACAGCGATCACATCGAGCACGAAAAAATAAAAGAATGACCCACAGTAAAATTTCGCGCCATTTCTACGACCAAACGGCTGAATCCCAACGTTCTTTAAAGAAATGAAAAGTGGGCTGTGGGCGCTGTGGCTCAATATTCGCCAGACACCAATAAATTATTAATGTTATTAACATTAATAACAGCTATAACGAAGTCGTAACTGCATTCCAGAAGGGAGATAATAAATTATTGAGGATAAAAATGTATATTAATTTATAAGGAAGATAGTAGGTACTTTGATTTCTATACCTACTCAATCTATCTCAACTATTAACAGCTGTTTCGTAAAATTCATTTCTGGATGACCAGAACGTAGTTACCGTCACAAAAATCCGAGCAGTAATCTGACAGCTAACATTTTTTTCCTTTATTTTTTGTAATTCAGGCATTGAAGCCACTAGACCATTATAGTATTCTTGCGTTAGTTGATTCCAAGTCTCTTGTATTTTCAGCCACAATTGTTCTCTATTTTCTGGACGAAAATTATTATACTTATTGTTAATTTTCTTAATCATGTAACCCCAAGCATTTTCCATCGGATTTAAAATTGTACTCCTAGAAGGCCAGGGTAATACTTGAATGTCCCTTTGTTGCATCCAATCAGATACTGCGTGGGCAGTATGAACCGGGCAGTTATCATGTTGGTAAATGTAATTAGTATTGGGAAACATATCATTAACCGATGGCAACATCACGTTCTCCAATATTTGTATGTAATTTTGTGCATTAAATCTACCTTCTATGCGCGTACAAACTCCTATACCCTGTGCACTCCCAAACGTTGACAGAAAAACGGCCGCTTGTTGAAATATTCTGAGTATGGCGTTCATCAAACCGGGTATTTGGTGGTCTATATACCCATACTCTCCCGCTGTAACATGATTGGAAAATCTTTTCGTCTGTCAAAATTACATTTTCCCAAGCATTTATACAACCTCCGTAATATTGTAATGCATAACCCACTCTTTGCTCTTTGTTGGTTACCGTTAGGAAAGACTTTTTAGCTGCAGGATTTGAACCATCTCTTATTCTTCGTTGTGCGGTTCTAACGGAACCCGGAAAATCAGTTACATTGTGAGCTAAAACAGCCGTTTTAAAAGGATTTTCCCTTAGGTATTGAATTAGAGTATTGTCATGTTATTCTGTTGATGTCCTTTTAAGGCCCGTGTCTTCTATTCTTTCCAGCAAATGTATTTCCATACATTTTATTTTGATATCATAAACTGTACTTTTTGGCGTTTGAAATCTTTGAGCCACCCGTCTCTCCGACCATCCTTCTTCTAGCAGTGTCACAATTTTGGCCTTTTCCGCATCATTTAAAGGACGGGACATATTTGTAAATTTATTTCACTAGCCGTAAATAAATGTCAGTTGACAATTTTTGTCAATGTCATTAAAACAGGTAAAAGAAAAGGTCGGCTTACAAGAAAAAAACTGCTGACCGGATTTTTGTGACGGTAACTGTACCATACATATGTTGCCCCTATTAGTACGGGCAATATATGTTATTAAAACAATAAAATGTAAATAACTTGTTTGACGTAAAAATAACTATGAAGGACTTGAGGTAGGAGGCCGATCGCAATGCATTGGATTCGGTCCCAAATTAGCATCGGTAATTCAGCTTTACGAGTTGCCATAAGATGGCGCTCGTGTTCGAAGTGGGCTATCAAATAAATGGTTTCTTATGGACGGGATAACTATTTTTATTTAAATTAGTTCTTTAAGGAACAAATAAGGACTTTTATATGAATTTACACTTACTTTGATATATAAACTCGGCCTGTATAAAGTTCCAACGATGCTTCGTTTTTAAAATACAGGAACATTCTAGCTAGAGGGTTTTACCTTTGGAGCTAGAAAAATACTTATTTGGCTGCGTTTCATCTCTGAAGAAGATCCTGTCTTACACCCCGACACAAAGCAAACTCTACTTTAATAAATTGTACCATTATTCATTATAAATATGGAAATTAATTACAATACAACGTTATTTGTCTTGTCTTGCCTTCAAACGTTATTTCTTATTTCGAAAAATAAAATGTCAATTGTCAAAAATAAAAGCACAGAAAAATAAAGGGTTTAAGTAAAAGTTAAAAACTATGGAGGATCTAGTTTTCCATATTAAAAACGAAGAAGAAGAAGACAACATCAGCCCACTTCGGACGCGAGAGCCATCTATCGGCCAACTAGCGAACTAACCAAAAAACCGGGACAGAATTTGAAAATGCTGCCATTGTCGATCGGCCTCCTACCCTATAGTTCTCCATAAAATAAACAAACAAACCAAAAAGTGAGGTTATTACATCATTCCCACGGTTGACTTCAAGTAGGTAGCTCTGCGAGCTCTCTCCGAGAAATCGGTGTAAATCACTCAGTAACTTCTCAGAGATAAAAAAAAATACGTTTAGATTTACTCCATGACCCCAACAGGACGTAAAAGAACGCAGGTAGAACGGATCGAAGAAAAAAGCATATTGCAGAACGCAGCAATTGTATTTTTTTAAGCACGTATTGAAACTGCCATTTTAATTTGCCAAAGTATCAGTATTTTTAAAATTTTGTTGCAGAAAGAAAGAAGAACAAAGTATTAAATTTAAAAACTCGTTTTAGACTTTTTTTAACATACACCTATAATAAGTGATAAAGAAAAATAGTATGCCCCAAAGAAAAACTTACTCTTCTAACGAAGCTGCTTGTGTTTTCTCATATGGATTCTGACTTCCAATAGTTTCTCTTCTATGCTGAGCTCTATCTGTATATCCAGTGGCTACTTTGGTGTTTACCTCGGTAGACCCCAAAAATCCATGTTGCTTTCTAAGTCTTCTAAGCTCAGCTTTATATTGTTGATTTATACTTTTCTTATTTTTACTTGTAGGTACCGGATGATCTACAAATACAAATCTTTTTTTATGTTTAATCTGTATAAAAAAATATAAATTTTTATCCAGGGTATTCGGAAAATGCATTGGGAACCTTTGAATGCTAATTTCTCCAATACAAATACCGTGCGAGCAAAAATTATTTGCATCAAAGAGGGCATTGCATCTAAGGACGTAATGCTTAGCCGTAGAGCTTAATACCTGTTGGGTGTCAGTAACTACCTGAATTAACAATCAATCAGTTATTCCGTCATCTTTGACAGTCGTTACAAGTAATTTGGTTCATCGCTACTTTTTCCAATTTCTTGAACAACTCACACAATGGGCTTTACGGAACAGCATAAAACATTCATGGTTGAAGCGTATTTTCGAAACGGGGTTAGAGTAAATTGTGAGTGGCAATACAATCCGGGTTTGTGCATGGACGATTTTCACGAACATTTTGCTAACGTTGCTTTTATTGCTGGGGATTTTTATCGTTGCTTGAAAAGAACCGTGGCTGTGTTTAGGGAAACAGTTTCTAAACAACACAAAAAAGGAGCAGAAAGACCATCTGTAAGAAGAGAAGAACTTGTTGCAAACGTTCGTGAAATAATGCAAAATACGCCAACAAATTGTATAAGACGCCTGTCCCAAGGATGGATGGAACATGCAGGACTATTCTTAAGCTAAATTTATTTCCTTATAAAGCGCAAGTATTCCAAGAAATACAAGCCGCAGATTTTGAAAGAAGCAGGAATTACTTTCAATGGTTTACCCAAAATTTATTGGAAAGAAATGATTTATTAGACCTGACATTTTTTTCGGATAAAGCCTGGTTCCACCTCTCCGGTTATGTAAATTCTCAGAATTCACGCATGTGGAGTAGTGAAAATCCCCATTTTTTGGTAGAGTCCACATTGCACCCTCAAAAAATTGGTGTCTGGTTAGCTGTTTCCCGAAGAAGAATTATTGTTGGTCCTATTTTATTTTTATTTTTTTTATTAAATTTCAGCAATTTATGTAATTATTTTTCCTTTTCTTTCTGTAGATTCTTACTTTGTTAATTTGGTAAACAACAAAAATAAATTTGTATTTGTCTACTTATTTTATTACTCATTAGTTTGGCATATCCTGTCATAATATGAATTTGACAAAACTTTAACCTAGATTTAGTTAGATATATCGTCCCCATTTTTTAATCCAAGCCCTCTTTGATGCAAATAATTTTTGCTCGCACGGTGCAATATTTAAGAAATATAATATTTTTTTTTAGAGAATCGGGTAATTTTAAAATAAGTTTACCTACCTACTATATTTACATTCTATTTACGCAAGGGTAAACATCGCCGATTTCCGCGACAAATTTTAATTGAATAGTTTAAGGCAAAATGCAAGCCACAATGTTAGATATGACTGTGAGCGGGCAGTGATTACACCGTGACTTACTGTCACCTACTAGCAACAACTGGGCAATTGCAAATGTGGCCATGGCACGTGGCAGTGACACTCAGACTGACAAAAAGCGAATCGGGAATTTGGGCTCCCATGCAAGCCTCGAGAAAGTTTAAAAGAACGTTTTTTTAGTGCGTATGTGATTTAGGTTACGTAAGTTAAGTTGTTATTTGTTGTCCTTGGTTTGAGGATTAAGGTAGTTTAGTTCTATGTGGTGACAGGGAAAAATGTATCATAAAATGGGAAACAAATATTGCCTATTTGACTTGTAACGGAAAGAGGACCTGTTCAACGAACGACTGAACTATAAAATACTGATCAAATTTAGCAAAATTTCGGCGCGGCGGGCTTTTTGCCTTTATAGTACCCAACATTATGAGTTGTATTTTAGACAGTCGCCCTCCCTCCCCAATGTAAGTGCGTAGCGACGCCCCTGCCAGTGATACTAAACTTATACTTGCTGGGGTAACTCTTGGAGATAACTTCATATTGTTTTGTGTCCTTTGTGTAGTTAGTGTAAATACTATGATGCAAGAAAAATAAATACTTCAATGTAAAATTAGCAGTACATTGTAACGTTGATATCACTAGTGGCCCACAAAATTTGCCTCACCTACAAAAAAAATCAGAGGCCGTGCCTGATTTATACCGGGTGTCCACGGAGGGTGTTTCGCCCTTTTAACTGTTTTGTTTTTCAAGATAATGGAAGAAAATTCGGGGGATTAGTATACGACAGAAAACTGCATTTTTTGACAGGTGACTCAACATCATAGAACTTCCGGTTTAAACGGAAGTGACATAAACTTTTGATTTTTAAATGGGACACCTGGTATATTTTTCCTTTTTTTGACTCTATATGACATTCTAAATATAACGATGTGTCACTTGTCACTTTTTGTCACCAAGAAAATAATTTTTTTTCCAAATTAATTGTTTTATCTAGAGGGCTATGAATACCTTAAAATCACTTATTTCAGTTCTTTAATCTTGGGAAAAATACAATTTTACTATTTTTGGTCCTATGCTATGTGCTATGTAAAATTTATTCTTTAAAGTTGAATAAGTCATTTTTTTTTAAACGGCAACATGGTGGCACGTCGGGTTAAGAAAAAAGAGGATTTTATTACGATTATTTTGATACCACATACTATTTTTATATTAGGTTTTACAAAAGCTGCCATTAAAAAACTTTAGAAAGTTAACTTGGAACTTTCTCAAAATGAAGCATCTTTTAAGAATAAATTTAGATTTAAATTCATGAAGTAGCCTGTGACCAACAAAACTGATAAAACAAAATCATGACTTAAAGAACATTGACATGCCGACAGCTTCTGCCAAAGTAAATTAGTTTGTTGTTTAAAAAACATGGAAAATACTAGTTTTACAAGGAGCAAAAAAATGGATATGTTATTATTGTCAGGCTCATTTCGCATTTTCGGAACCAGTTTTGGGTACCTAATAGTGCCGGGTTGGATATGACAGTAAACAGTAACGGTGTACCTCAAGGAAGTACCCTTGGCCCCTTATTGTTTTTACTTTATATTAATGATATAACTTCAGTAGTACACATCTGTTCTATACATTTGTTTGCAGATGATACATTGATATACTTCTTTTCAAAGGATCTAGATCATCTCATTCGTACTATTAATTTGGAATTGGGAATTGGGACATCTTCATAAATGGTTCAGTATAAATTCACTTAAACTGAACATAAAAAAAAACCAAGTTTATGTTGATTGGTAATGGTAAGTATCAAAGCGAATTTAAGCAGAGGAAGCTAAGTGTGGAAATAGGCGGTAATTCTATTGAAGTGGTGGAAAAAATCAAATATCTAGGATTTTTTATTGACAGCTATCTTAATTTTAAAGAACATATTTTACACATTATAAACAATGTAACAAGGAATGTTAATTTTTTTATCTAGGGTCGCTGCATCTTTATCCCAGTGGACAAAAATTACTGTTTTTAATACTTTGGTTTTGCCGCACCTTATTTTTAGTTCATCTGTACTGTATTTGGCTAACAAAAATGAGATTAATAGGTTACAAAAACTGCAAAATAGGGCGATGCGGATAATTTTAAGGAAAAGAAGAGACACACCTGTGAAAGATATGTTAAATAGAAATTGGCTTTCTATTGAAGATTTTCTTAAATTTTGGACACTGGTTCTTATATTTAAAACAAAAAATGGGTTGACACCAGGATACTTAACAGAACGGTTACTGACTAACGAATCAGTTCATTCATACCCGACAAGAAACAAAAAGAAACTTTTACATTACAAAAAAGAATAAAAGTAGCTCGGAAAATTCAGTTTTTCATAAAGGCTTAATTAGTTTCAATTCTCTGCCACATGACATTAAGAATGCTAGAAACCTTAATATATTTAAGAATAAATTAAGGAAACACTTAAAGGGAGAATGATTCAATAATCATGATTGTTTTATTCGTGTTATGATGACAAATAAATATGTTAACACAATGACGGTTTTATTTTAATGTATTGTATTTTTTGACAGTGTGTTGTTAGTATGTATTTTATTTTATTTGTTATTTTAAATCTTGATATATTTTGTAAATCTTTATTGAAATTATTATTTTATGTATTAGCCAGGTGCTAAATAAAGGAATATTATGACGCCGATTACAATATCTTTGTGCGTAAAGTCGTGCAGCATCGGTTGAATTATTTCTACATTCTCAAAACACTAATAACATATCAACTTTTTCAGTAGTCAAAAAAAAGGAAAAATATACCAGGTGTCCCATTTAAAAATCGAAAGTTTATGTCACTTCCGCTTAAACCGGAAGTTCCATAATGTTGAGGCACCTGTCAAAAAATGCGTTTTATGTCGTATACAAATCCCCCGAATTTTGTTCCATTATCTTAAAAAACAAAAAAGTTAGAGGGGCGAACCACTTTCCGTGGACACCAGGTATACAGGCGATCGGTGCGCGTGGTTTTGAAAATAACTAACAAGGCTGACCGCTCACGCTCTTAGGCAGCACCAACTAACACCTCACTAATAAGAGGATAGATAGGTCTTCAATTTCCCTCATTAATCCACTTACCTTTTTCCTCTTCAATTAATAAACCTGGTTCGCAGTGACCACACGTCTGAGTTCCCTCATGAATGTGGCATAGAAGGATGGTTGAACCCATTTGAAGCTTACTACCGTGAGGTACTTCCGCAGGCTCGCTTTCTTGCTTCGATGCCGAAATTCTTTTTCCGTTTAATATGGTGCCGTTTCTAGATCCAAGGTCTGTTATCGTATATTGGGATAAATCCATGTTGTAGGTCACTTTCAAATGGTGTTTACTAACGTTGACGTCTGGTAACAGGACGGAATGATTACCTTCACGACCTATAGTTCCTCCGTCGCATGTTATAATGAACAATGATCCCATTTTTATTTTTGGGATTTCCGTTGATTCTACTATCATCCTCATACAAGGAGGCCATTTTTTGCATACATCTAAAAAAGTAAATCTTTAGCTTGTAAAATAACTGGCAGGATTTATTTTTTAACAATTCCGATAACACGATTTAAATAAAAGTATAGTTACCCAATTACCTATACATAGCTTTACGGTTTGTGGATCTAGGAATTAGTACCTTATTGTAACGAAACTTCGGCACTGGGCTTAATTGGATTAAAACTTTTATAAATATATTTTTTAACAATATGCCTGCTAGATAAAAAATATTGAAACTGAAATGTGCAGTTTTGTAACAATTACTACGCTTAAGAGATACTGGACGAATACCCAAAATAACATTATCTTAATTAACATATTATTGTATTACATACAGGGTGTTTCATTAAGGTCGAAGAGCGGCCATATCTCGGAAACTACTGGGCATAGAAACTCAGGAAAAGAAAAATGACAATAAAAGTGGCCATGAGAAAAATCTGGAAATAATTTTCAAGTTCCGCATTTTGCCGCAAGAGGGCGTAATTGAAAAGTAAATTTTTAAATTTTACATAACTCCGAAAATTCCACATTAAGGTATATGTTTGATAACACCATTTTAAAGCTTGGACAATTATGCATCATTTTGGTCTTATGCTCATTGGCGTACCGACTTTAATAAGAGTGGGGGAAGCTGTTGAAAGTGTAATCATTTAAATCGCTGTAACTTATAAACGACTTATCCGATTTTAGCAAACTGTTTGGAAGAGAAATGTATGCACTTTGACCAATCGTATTTAGTTGTCCATAATAGTTCTCAAAAAAAGCTAGAGGGCGCAATTTGCAATAACAATACATTTTTTGATTTTCCTCCGAAAAAATAAATCATACGGTATAATTATGATACCATAATCGAAAAGTAGATTAAATTTGCTAGAAAAAATATTAAAACCGCTGCTCGATATCTCCGTTCGTTTCAGAGTTATTGCCAAAACAATAATTTTTAACACAAATTGCGCCCTCTAGCAATTTTATTAGAAACTATCTTGTACCATTAGATACGACAATTGGAGGTTCTTCCAAACAAGCTTAAATTTAGTAAAATCGGGTAAGTCGTTTAGAAGTTACAGCGATTTTAATGTTTAAACTTTCAATAGCTTCTCCCACTCTTATCAAGTGAAACTGTAAACATTAAAATCGCTGTAACTTCTAAACGACTTAATCAATTTTACTAAATTTAAGCTTGTTTGAAAGAGAAAGGTAAGTACCTTTAATTGTCGTATCCAATGTACAAGATAGTTTCTAATAAAATTGCTAGAGGGCGCAATTTGTCTTAAAAATTATTGTTTTGGCAATAACTCTGAAACGAACGGAGATATCGAGCTGCGGTTTTAACATTTTTTCTAGCAAATTTCATCTCCTTCTCGATCATGGTATCATAATTATACCGTATGATTTATTTTTTCGGAGTAAAATCAAAAAATTGATTGTTATTGCAAATTGCGCCCTCTAGCATTTTTTTTAGAACTATTATGGACAACTAAATACGACTGGTCAAAGTGCATACATTTCTCTTCCAAACAGTCTTTGATTTGCTAAAATCGGATAAGTCGTTTATAAGTTACAGCGATTTAAATGATTACACTTTCAACAGCTTCCCCCACTCTTATTAAAGTCGGTACGCCAATGAGCATAAAACCAAAAAAAAAAGCATAATTGTCCAAGCTTTAAAATGGTGTTATCAAACATATACCTTAATGTGGAATTTTTGGAGTTATGTAAAATTTAAAAATTTACTTTTCAATTACGCCCTCTTGCGGCAAAATGCGGAACTTGAAAATTATTTCCAGAATTTTCTCATGGCCACTTTTATTATCATTTTTCTTTTCCTGAGTTTCTATGCCCAGTAGTTTCCGAGATATGGCCGCTCTTCGACCTTAATGAAACACCCTGTATAACTGTCTACCGATGCTTTAATTAGTTGCCTAAACTTATAACATGTTAACAATTTTACTTCTGGTTTAACTTTATTATATAATTTTGCAATATTAAAGGAAAATATCTTTGAAAATAATTTGTTCTGTAAATTGGTGGGGTAATAATGAGTTTATGACGTAAATCAAGGTTATGTATATCAGATCGAAACTTAATTTTATCATAAAGATAGTCTGGATACTTCTTACATATGATTTTATTATATAAAGTAAGCGCATGCAACACCCGTCTTTCCTCCATCTTTAACCATTTAAGTTCCCTTATTTTGGCAGAAACACCCCGATCGTACTTTCTAATGCCATTTATTAGTCTTACACAACAATTTTGTATTAACTGAATACGACGAACATCCTCATCCAGACCATTATTTGTTGATTTACAAGTTTTCTTAAGGGGCACACACATGTTAAAATCACTTATTACATATCCAAATAACTTTTTATTTACTCTGGAAATCCGCAGAGTTATCCTTCTCATCGGGTTTCGTTTGTAGATATTATCAATGAAATTACTAAAAACCTTTTATATGATTCTAGTTTCTTCAAATCTTGAATACGCAAGTGTTGTTTTATCTCCCTAATACCAAGCAAACATGTTGAAACTAATAAAAAATAAAACGTGTATTTAATTCTTAAGAATTTTAGGCTATAAATAGTTTTTAATTGGCGTATTAGAAAACAATAAAATTTGTTGTAGAAGTACACAACTAAAGGGCCTTTGTAAAAGTCTAATAAAATTTTGAAGTAAAATTAATAGAGGAGCCAATATTTGAAGGTAGCAAAATTTCATCAATACACCAAAAATTATTTTCATAAAACAAAGCACTAATTAACGCAACTTTACCACAATTTTACCGACGCTGTACCTCTGAGTTTCCACCCACCCATTATTGATTCTTCAATTCGATACACTCTGTAGAGGTCGATTTCTTTATTTCTGACGCATGAACATACATTAACAGACTTATTTCCCCTATCGTCAGTGATCCCCACGGATCGCTTTCTGTTATAATTTATCCAAACTCAGTTTGATGACATACAAAAGCAACTAATGGGCTTCAAAGAGACCGACCTCACAACCAGGGTTGTCAAATCTTTATTTTTCAATTCCTAAAGTTTTTTTTATTAAAAATGTTCCTTTTATATCAGTATTCAATTGTTTGTCAGTAACTCTTTGAAAGCTAGTTTGCAAATATACTTTAAACCGAGGGGTTTTGAGTGTGACAGAAAAAAAGAACAAGCCATTCATTGTTATAATAATACATTATTTAGTCCTTAAGAAATATAATAAGTGAAATCAAAATTAAAAGTATTTTCAGTGTTTAAAAACAACTAATTAACCAGCCCTTGTTTCACCTATACTATACTATATCGTATTTACAAACCCGAAAATTTGGAAGAACTGGCAAGCGCACATAATTTCTGCACGTTGCCATGGAGACAAGCGTCAATGGCGCTGTCTCGGACAGTCTGTGAATAATACTAAGAAAGGCGGAATATTTTTAGGGAACGAAGATATTTCTATCTACCTGCTAAAAGATAATTAAGCCATCATTATGGAGGACTTAAGGTAGGAGGCCGATCGCAATGCATTAGATTCGGTCCCAAATTAGCATCGGTAATTCAGCTTTACGAGTCGTCGTAAGATGGCGCTCGTGTTCGAAGTGGGCTATCAAATAAATGGTTTCTTATGGACGCAATAACTATTTTTATTTAAATTAGTTCTTTAAGGAACAAATAAGGAATTTTATATGAATTTACACTTACTTTGTTATACTTATTAGTAAACTCGGCCTGTATAAAGTTCCAACTATGCTTGGTTTTTAAAATACAGGGTATTAAACATTCTAGCTATACCTTTGGAGCTAGAAAGACACTTATTTGGCTGCGTTTCCTCTCTAAAAAAGATCCTGTCTTACACCCCGACACAAAGCAAACTCTACTTTTATAACATGTACCATTATTCATTATAAATATGGAAATCACGTTATTTGTCTCGTCTTGTGTTCAAACGTTATTTGTTATTTCGAAAATAAAATGTCAATTTGTCAAAAGTAAAAGTAAAAAACGAAGAAGACGACACCAGCCCACTTGCGACGCGAGAGCATCTATCGGCCAATAGCGAACTAACCAAAAAACCGGGACAGAATTTGAAAATGCTGCCATTGTCGATCGGCCTCCTACCCTCTAGTTCTACATAGCCATCATCACTGTCGCCTGTCGCGTCAGTTATTAATAGTTTAGAATAGGACAGTGGAGTAGGTGGTTTAATTTGCTGTAATTTACGTATTTAATTTTGGTTTATAACTGTGTACTTAATATATTTTATTATAAGCAATGGCTTTTTGGCGACCATTTGAAACTGCTGATTAAGGTGAATTATCGGTGCCGGTGGAGCCGGTATCGAAAGCGAAACAGGTCCCGAATTGAGAAACAAGGATTTACATGTTAAATGTCAACGTATCATTTTAAATATGTACGCGTTTAAAAAAATTAAATCCCGAAAAGGCTGATAATGCGCTAGTTACAAGAATTAACGAATTACCAAAACTTGGGTTTACGAGTATTTATAACGTAATTAAATTGGGTACCGTAATCGATCATTATTCTTCATGCCGGAGGTAAAGATGGATTTGTGTCTAATGCGGTGCTCTTGTAGGCAAAAAATATCACTCAATCTTCCGCCGATTATCATAAATATATGACCGTGGATTTGTTTGAAAAATGGTTTGCTGAACAGCTTTTACCTAACATTCCTCCGAATTCGGCAAAATTGTTATGGACAATGCGTCATATCATTCGAGCATATTAAATAAAATAGGTACCTAACATGAGCACTAAGAAATAGGATATTCTAAAGTTAATGAGAAAAAAATATGGATATTCCTGAAAGGATTCCAATCAAAAAGGAATTATTTAAAATCATCAAAAGGAGGAACTTTAAAAATGAATACGTAATTGATACTCTTTGCACTAGGCGCGGCCCATGATACAAAGAAAGAAAGATATGATCGATCGTATTCCCAATTCGGTCCGGTCGGCGCAATGACGTCATGTGGTGCTAACGAGATTTAAAATTACATTGGATTAGCCGGTAAAAATAGAAATTTTACTGCATATTTTGCAATTTTTGCTTTGGAAGATTTAAGTGCATATTATTTTAAGTACTTTAAGGATAGAGGTTCATAAATCAGAACGTATTTCATGATGTTCTTGATGGGTTAAATGTTAAAAGTTAGCATATATTTGGTATCAATGAAAATAATTTTCTGCTTATGCTGACATACATTTTATCTTTTAAATGATTACAATAATTGTAATTTACTTATTAATTTTTACAAAATCATAAAAAAATACCCTATATTTTTTGGTCCTTCCACCTTAAGCAATAAATTGTTTGAAAAAAAAATAGGTACAAATGTGCAGTCTTAAACATTTTTAGAAAACAGTTTCGAGCCTTAAATGACCAAAATCAATTAATTTGCTTATTAAGATTTTTTTATGCTATATGAAACGATAATATTTTTGGAGATGTCTGTTTATAAATTATATTGTTAACATTTGACCAGTGGAGGACTGGAATCATTTGGCCCCGGTGGCTACATGACCTCTATGGCCCCAACCCTCATTAAGAAAATTAAAAAAAAAAAAAAAATGGTTGTTAAATGTTTGGACCAATTGGCCCCTAAAGACCTTCTGGCCCCGGTGGCGATGGCCACCCGGCCACCCGCTCCAGTCCGCCACTGCATTTGACTATAATTTGACCAAGGATAAGGATGTAAAAAACTCATTCAGACATTAAAAAAAATATACTAGGACTGGTAATTATCATAATAGTAATAAGGGGTACATATTAACAATTATTAAAAAATAAGGCACACATATAACAGTTTATTATTTTAAACCAATTTCGTCAAATTAAACTTTTTTATCTCACCTATGTACGAGGAAGAGAACAATTTTTTTAAGCTAAAATTTTAAATATTTTACATAGATTTGTATCATAAATATGTAGGTATATACTTTTTGCAGATAATTATAACAAATAAAAGCTGTCATATTATCACTTATGCATAACGCCACTGTACAACGCATATTAACAACTAATTGTCAATAACAAACAACAATAATAATCCAAAAAAACGCTAAAAACCTCTTTGTGTATAACAAATAATAACAGTAGTACATAAAACCAAACGTAGGTTATACGAAGCCCGCCAGAAAATTATCACCACATGACGTAAGCAGCTGTCGATTTGGCTCCGCCCACATGCGCAATGTCATATCTCTTCTTTCTTTGTAACATGGGCGCGGCCATACTCTTTTGCGATTACCCCCATATTATTGTATCTTTAACCCTATCAAAATGGTTAAAAAAGATTACGAAAAAATAATCAATCACCAACATTAAGCGCAGCTGTCCTTGATAATATTCGGCAGGTAATCAGCGACATGAGTAGCGAAAGCGATGTATGGAAAAACTGCGAAACTCATGTTAGAAAAGGAATATCCTGTTTTATCGCCTATAGCGCCAATAGTGATCCAACCTGGAAACGATTCTACTTCTGAATATTCTGACGATTCCAGCAATTAAATTGTTACTGCATTTTAAATCAATAATGTTTGTTTAAAACGTGTTACCTATTAAAGTTGTTTTATTTATATTATTATCATATTAAAAAATTAAAACAATACCCTACGCATTTTAATTATTTGGTTGGCGACGCGACGCCTATGGTTAGGAGTTTAATACTTTTTAATGTCATTAAATTAACCTGAGAAACCCTATACCCCTAAACATGGGCGAGACATTGACTCAGTCACTGAAACGGCACAAATGTCAACATCAATAAACTCTTTATAAATTCAAATCGCCTGTTAATTAATTTGGCATTAAAACATTTTAATTTTCAATTAAATAATAGCTAAAAGTAAAAAAAAATAGTACCACTTGAATCAGAAACAGAAGTATCGTCGGCTTCACTGCTACTGGTACTACTATCCGAACATTCCCCCTCCTCAATATCCTCAAAATTAGATTGCTGTCGTCGTTGCCGTTTCGCATCCTGCAAATAACATCAGTTTTACTTTTTTGATACGTACCCGAGGCCATGGTTCGTAGATTATTTATGTTCATATTACTAAAGGAACTCGAAAGAGTCTCCATATTGTAGAAACTGTTTACCTAAAACAGAAAATAATTAGATATAAATCTCTAAAATTTCAAATTTACTTTTTTACTTTTGATGTATGTTCTTTTTTACTTCTTCTTTTTGAATTTTGTTCACTATCAATTTTTGTAGGCGATTTTGTCTCTGACGCAGATACTTGGGAGTGGAATTCGTAGGTCTGAGTGTCTTGGTTATATTTTAGATAAGTTCCAGTGGTGCCATCATAATAAAGACCGTACTCCTAAAAATAATATAAATTTTGGTATACAGTGTCACCAGTAAAGTCCGCATCATAGGGGATTTTTTTTTATTAATAGCTTTATTCGAAATTTGACTTTGGCATCAAGTTCTGCTTTGATCGAGATGAAAATTAAGCAAAAAAATAATAGTCACGTTATACGCATTATCTGTCAAATTTTAATTTTTTCCAAAAAATAATTCAAAAGTGGGGTTATTTCTGAAAATATCGAAAAAAGTTATTGGAAAAAGTTTTTTAAAATGCAGTTTTTAGCCCACATGCAAAATTTCAGCTGGATAAGATAATTTTGATTTTTTACCTATATTTTGTAAATTGCACCACTTTTGCAAAATAAAACTTAACGCAACCTACATAAAACTTCTTAGTTTTGACAATGCTTTATTTCAGATACATTTTCTTTAAAGTAGCGCCATATTAAATGTGTGTTTTTCTGCAAAATCAAAATTGGGCTATTAAAATTTGGTCGCATGTGATGCAAAGTTCATTTGTTTTTGACCCTGTATAAGGTAACTTCATAAAATAAGTATTTTTGAAAGCGTAGTTTGTGTCTGAAAGTAAAAAAATAAAAAATGAAATAAAGGGGTTTTAAATTAAATCGTTGAAAATAGATAAACTTTACGTTAAGTTAAACTAAAATTAATTTTCCACTTATTGAATACTTTACTGATGACACTGTGTTCTTTTTGTCTTAATATTAAGGTGTATTACTTTCAGACACAAACTACTTTTTCAAAAATACTTATTTTATAAGGTTACCTTATACAGGGTCAAAAACAAATGAACTTTGCATCACATGCGAACAAATTTTAATAGCCCAATTTTGATTTTGTAGAAAAACACACATTTAATATAGCGCTACTTTAAGAAACTGTATCTGAGATAAAGCATTGTCAAAACTAAGAAGTTTAATGTAGGTTGCGTTGAGTCTTATTTTGCAAAAGTGGTGCAATTTACAAAATATAAGTAAAAAATCAAAATTATCTTATCCAGCCGAAATTTTGCATGTGGGCTAGAAACTGTATTTAAAAAAACTTTTTCTTATAACTTTTTTCGATATTATAAGAAATAACCCCACTTTTGAATTATTTTTTGGAAAAAATTAAAATTTGACAGATAATGCGAATCACGTGACTACTATTTTTTTGCTTAATTTTCATCTCGATCGAAGCAGAACTTGATGCCAAAGTCAAATTTTAAATAAAGCTATTAATAAAAAAAAATCCCATATGATGCGGACTTTACTGGTGACACTGTATAAGGAGCTATTCTGTGATGACCAGATAGCTATTCATTGGCCGGGAGACAGGGGGAGGGCACAGCCTTTCACTAAATACGGCCTTGCATAAATGCAAAAAAAAACCTTCTTCTTGACGTCGAACTTTGCACTTTCAGACCCAGACTTACAGAAAACCAATTTAAAACTAACATGCTTGGCATGAATTGACTATAGACGATCAAGCTTGTTGGCAACGTGATGACGTTTTTTTATCAACCGATTTTTTGCCGGCATGCCCCAAATCTTTTTAGTCAGGCTGACAGATTATATTCTTTATTAAACATTTATTTAATATGGAACAGAAAGAAAAAACTAGAAGTTTTCCTCCACAAAATTTAATAGAATAAAAATTCTTTATGGGTCTCTACATGTTTCGAACGTAGAAACGTTCATCATCAGGAGACAGAAAATGTATTTAATGCTGATGGTTTTAGCAGAAGAGAAAATGGTGTAGAACTTTAATGGAGCTTTTATGGAATTAAAAAATTGATGTGTAGAAGTGACATAATATGAAGAAAATTGAGAAAAGTTAAAACATACTGAGTATGTGAAAGTCTGTAAAAGGGGGTCTAAACCAACCAAATAAACTGGGGAAGAAAGAACCCTTGACACCTATATAGAAAAGTTTTTTCTTCTTCCCCAGTTTATTTGGTTGGTTTAGACCCCCTTTTATTGACTTTCACATGCTCAGTATGTTTTAACTTTTCTCAATTTTCTTCATATTATGTCACTTCTACACATCAATTTTTTTATTCCATAAAAGCTCCATTAAGGTTCTACATCATTTTCTCTTCTGCTAAAACCATCAGCATTAAATAAATTTTCTGTCTCCTGATGATGAACGTTTCTATGTTCGAAACATGTAGAGATCCATAAAGAATTTTTATTCTAATAAATTTTGTGGAGGAAGACTTTTAGTTTTTCTTTTTCTTTCCCATACTTTCAACTCCACTTTAAGCATGGACTATTTCTTCAAATTTATTTACTTAATAATTTTTTGAATCGACTTTGTAACAAAATTATAATTAGATCAATTAAATAGTCAGTTACCTAACGATATACTTTACTAGACATAGTATCAACTTCGCGATATTCTTTAAAAAATTAGCATATTAATATTAATAGCATTACCTACGTATCTGTTTTTGTTTTTTTTTTAGGCATATCATGTCAACTTACTGCATTATAATAGTATCCACTATTGTAATCATAGTATAATCCCGAGGTCTCTTCATAAACAAAACCAGATGACTGCATTGCCTCTTCAGCTGCTTCTCTGATATTTTCTGTCAAGCTTTTTTCTTCTTCACCCTTGCTTTCTTCCGGCAACTGCTCAAGTACATTGACAGTTTTAACCAGTGTTGCTTCATCAAAAGTTGTCTGGGTTGACGCATCTTGGCAATGTTTCTAAAATAGTGTATGTAAATATTTGAATAGTTATCGATTATAAACAATACATAACTACTTATTTTTTTAGATTTTTTTTATACCGGGTGTCCACGGAAGGTGGTTCGCCCCTCTAACTTTTCTGTTTTTCAAGATAATGGAATAAAATATGGGGGATTTGTATATGACATAAAACTTCATTTTTTGACAGGTGACTTAAACATTATGGAACTTCCGGTTTAACCGGAAGTGACATAAACTTTCGATTTTTAAATGGGACCACTGGTATATTTTCCTTTTTTTGACTTTATATGACATTCTAAATACAACGATGTCTCACTTGTCAATTTTTGTCACCAAGAAAATATTTTTTTTCCAAACTTATTGTTTTACCTAAAGGGCTATGAATACCTTAAAATAACTTATTTTAGTTCTTTAATCTTGGGAAAAATACAATTTTACTATTTTTGGTCCAATTGGTGCTATGTAAAATTTAATCTTTAAAATTGTATAAGTAACTCATTTTTTTAAACGGCAACATGGTGGCTCGTCGGGTTAAGAAAAAAGAGGCTTTTATTAAGATTATTTTGATGCCATACACTATTAGGTTTTAGAAAAGATGCCATTAAAAAACTTTAAAAAGTTAACTTAGAACTTTCCTAAAATGAAGCATCTTCGGAGAGGAAATTTAGATTTAAATGCATCAAGTAGCCTGTGACCAGCAAAACTGATAAATCAAAATCATGCCCTGAAGAAAATTGACATGCCGACAGCTTCTACCAAAGTAAATTAGTTTTTTGTTTGAAAAACATGGAATCAATAGTTTTACCAGGAGTGAAAAAGTTGACCTAAGTACCTGGATACTTGCCTACTACTTTATTAATAAAGTTCGGATTGACATGGTAAATCAAATCAAATATTTAGGGGTAACTCTTGATTCTCAGTTGGTGTTTTCAGTTCATATCGAGTTTATATGTAAAAAAATTGGTAAGAAAATAGCCTTTTTTCATAGGATATCACAAAATTTAAGTCATTGGTATAAACTGTTAATTTATAATACAATTATATATTCCCACTTTACCGATTATAACTCTTTGTTAATGTCTTGCAATAAAGAGGAAATACATCTTTTAGAGCTGTTGCAAAATAAAGCAATGCGAATTATCTTCTATCTTGGATGCAACAAGTCCAGTAACAAGTATACCCCCATTAAACTAATGTTAAATAAGTAGGTACTTTAAATTGGCTTAATATAGAGCAAAGCATCAAAGTGTCAAATATAGTGATAATATCTCGGATAATATTTAAAGCAAATAATAATTTAATGCCATCTTATCTTAAAAATCACTTAATCCGAAGACCTGAAAAACATTCTTACAATATCTGCTCTAAAAATAATTTTGATATTCCTTTTGAGACTCTTATATTATTATGCAAAAACATGTGTTTGGAAACGGCCTGCGACTTTTTAATGCTCTTACTACTGAGCTAAAGTCAATTAAAAACTTAAAGGTATTTCTTAATAAGATTAGAGCATACTATTTGAAGAAGGTGAGACATTGAATTGGTTTTTCAGAAACTGCTTGTTATTTTCTAGGAGTAGGAACAATTAATAAAATAGATCTGTACAAAAATGTAGGTAAGTAGGTAGGTATATAACAAAAATAATATTTGTATAAAAAAAAATTGTAAAATAAAATGTAAATGTTTGCAGTAGCCAAGTGCTAAATAAATATTATTATTATTACTTACTTTTATATTATTATCAAGGTATCCTGACCAAGTCCAAAATTTCTGTCAGTAAGAATAAATGCCAATACGGATAAGGCAACACATTTGAATTTATTAGTTTTGGCACCTTACCACAACCAAATTTTATAGTGGGTCGGCATCAGGTATTTTATTTATAAAGATAAATTCGAGGATAAATTACTATATTATACCTATTCATCCTTAATTGTAACAATAATGCATCCAGGAGAGAGAAATAAATTTTGTAAGATGTCAATTTAAAATAAGTACTTAGGTACGTTAAATTTTTCTCTTCTACCCTAATAAGTAGATACAACAAACTGATTCCAGGAAGTACCTACTAACACAATCATATAAACAGTTCCAGTTCCATATTTGAAAATAAAAATAAGAAACAAAGCAAGTATTGAAACATCAATTAGCTGATTACATTTCAATGAGCAAAGCAATTATAAAAAACCTGTAGGTACTACTATTCTACGTGTGAATAATGTAAAAATGGAATCACAGGGTTAAGCACATACCTATACCTACCTACATTGGATGACCGGTCAACAGCACTAAAAATTAAGTCGAGTAAATATATTATCAGCTCACCACTCCAAAATTGATGACCGGAAACACTTACTTTTTAAGATATTTCTTTTTAAAGTGCTATTTTTTAGTTGTCACCACTGCAGAACTTTCTTATTTTTCCTCTTATAGCAAATAAATCACTCTTTTAGGTACATGTTACACAATGCAACGATAATGAACATTTGAAGTTAGTAAGTGATAATGTTTTTACTGAAGAAGATATCACATTCAGTATTGCATATCAAAATGTGCGTGGTCTCAACAGTAAATCAGTAGAGTTTTTTCATTCGGTTTTATTGACAGAAAATGAATATGACGTAATTGCTCTAAGTGAGACATGGCTAACTAACAGTGTAAATGATAGTGAATTATTTTCGGAGTCCTTTACAATTTTAAAATGTCGGAACAGGGTTGATAATATGCGTGGTGGTTGAGTTTTGCTGGCAGTTAAAAATAATTACAAGTCTTGTTTATTAAAATTAGATTATAGTGTACCGGGTATTGATTTATTGGGGGCTAAAATCTATGTAAATGATGTTAACTTTTTGTATGTATTGGTAGTTTATGTTTCGCCTAGATGCACTTTATCAGAGAGAGAGGATCTTTTTTCTTATATCGAGAATCTAGAGTGTATTTACCAGAAAAAAATCATTTTGGTGGGGGATCCTAATATTAGCAAATTGAATGACTATTATGTAAGTAACTTTAGGGATCAACAAATCGATATGTTCTTGAATTTTGCTGAGTTTTTCGACTGCCACCAAATGAATCAAATACTAAATAAGAACAATCGTTTACTTGATGTTGTTGTAACTAATACTGAGTGTAAGGTATATGAAAGTACATTTAGTTTTGTTGACGTTGATACACATCATCCTCCTTTCATGATAGAAATTAAGCTTGAAACCTCCAGGCAAAAACATTTGCCAAGTAATAATAATTCCAAAAATTACAACTTTAGGAAGGCTGACTTTGACGTAATGTACCAACTATTTCAAAATACTTCCTGGAAGGACCTTGAATCTTTTAATGATATCAATATGGGTGTTAAACACTTCTATGACAAGATATATGATATCTTTGAGATCTGTGTTCCAAAAAGAAAATTAAGCTCAAAGATATATCCAGTATATTTTTCAAAACAAATCATTAAAGATATAAAAAATAAAGAGAAATTGAGAGTAAAGAGTAAGCGAACTAAAAATGTAGTAACACACAACCAATTTATACAATTAAGAACCAAGGTAAAAAAGGATATAAAAAAAGCATACGAAGATTATTTAAATAAAATTCAGCAAGATATCAGGCGGGATTCAGGGTCCTTTTGGCGATATATAAAAAACAAGAAGAGTGTAGTTGGTGTCCCGAACACAATGCATCGAAATAATGTACAATTTGTTGACGGCAAGTCAATATCAAATGCGTTTGCTGAATATTTTAGTTCGGTGTATGTCAATGATGATTCAGATTACTCCGGCAGTCATGTCACTGAACGACTGTCAAGTTTTCGATGCTTTGTGTTTGGACCAAATCAAATATGAGGATGTTTGCGATGCTGTCAGGGGTCTTAAAATTAACAAAGCAGTTGGACCGGACAATATACCATCATTTGTTTTTAAGGGGATGATCGGTTTTTTGGCTGAACCTCTTAAAATATTGTTTAATGTTTCTTTAAGGACAAACACATTTCCTCAAGCATGGAAAGAAGCAAAAATTTGTCCTGTTTTCAAAAAAGGCGACTCAACTTATGTAGAGAATTATAGGCCTATATCACTCTCGATATCACTATTGTCCTGCCCGGCCAAGATATTTGAGACCATTTTATATAAATTTATATATAATTCTGTAAGAAATAAGATATCAACTAGACAGCATGGTTTTCAAAATAAAAAATCTACGTCTACTAATTTGTGTGAGATAACTCAGTATATTTCTGAGAGCCTTGATGGAGGGGGTCAGGTGGATGTAATATACACAGATTTCGCAAAGGCCTTTGACAGAGTATCGCATAGCATCCTTACACAAAAATTGCATAATGAGTTTGGTTTTCATGATAATCTGGTGCATTTATTAAAATCATATTTGTCTAATAGATCACAACGGGTTGCTGTCAGGGGTTACTATTCTGATTACTTTTACGCAACTTCAGGTATTCCGCAAGGCTCTAACCTTGGACCTTTGCTCTTTCTGTTGTTTATTAATGACTTAGTTAATGAAATAGATGGTACAAAGGTATTGTTGTTTGCTGACGACCTAAAGCTATACGCAAGAGTTAACAACTACAATGACTGCCAATATATCCAGCAAAATTTGGACAAAATGTATCTGTGGTCAACTAAGAATAAATTACATTTCAATATTGACAAATGTTTTGTACTTAGTTTTAATAGGAGGAAAACGCAATTCAATTTTGAGTACAAAATGAATGACAGGGCATTGGCTAGGGTTGTAGAAATGCGAGATCTTGGGGTAACCTTCGACACTCAGCTGACATTCAGAAGTCATATGTATGATATAACTACTAGGTCATCCAAAATGTATGGATTTGTTGTTAGGAATAGTAGAGAGCTTAATGTGGAATGTGTCAAAACTTTGTATGTTTCATATGTCAGGAGTATATTAGAATATTGCTCTATAATATGGAGCCCGTGTTATGAGAATCAAAAATATAGTATAGAAAAAATTCAAAATAAATTTCTAAGATATATACACTATAAGGAAACAGGGGTATACCAAATACATATACCAAAATTATATATAATGAAAACCCATAACATTCAAACTCTTGAAAACAGGAGAAATGTTTCTTCCATCCTTTTTTTATATAAAATACTAAACAACATGATAAATGCTCCCGATTTGTTAGCTAGACTTAACTTTTATGCTCCAGCGTATAGAACACGAAATCCTCTAATTTTTTATATTGATAATACTCGTACTAACTACTACAGCAATTCACCTGTTATTGTAATGTGTAAATTATATAATCAAAAACGATTGCAGTTTGATATTTAGAATATAAGATCAGTAAATAAACTCAAATCAATACTTTATGGAATATTGTAAATGTGGAATTCATTGTTGAGTGTATTTATGTTTAGCTTTGCCTTCCTACCTAGATTAGTTTTCTACCCTACACTATAATTGGATGTAAATCTGTTGTGTTTGTAAATAAATAAATAAATAAATAAATAAATGCAATTTAAACGTCTTTCATGTTGGAATTTCAAAGACAACATTTTATTGGTTTTATCCGTTTTTAATTAATCATAGCCACACAATTATTTTGTATTGGAGGAACCAAATGTTATATATCTGGGTATTTTTAGTTAAAACGAAGGAAAACTAGGGAAAAAGGTACCAAACTGTATAAAACATCACCTGTTTTACTCGTAATCTAATCTAAGTAGGCACCAAAATTCATCATTCTGAAAAAATTATCAAATTTGGAGTGGTGAGCATATAATAGATAAGCATTTAGCCTCAAGTCATCTCAACGGGATTATTACATTACACTATTTCAATTTGGATCTTGTGCACTTAGGTCAACTCACAATAAGACTGCTTTTTGGGAGTTTTGGGAATTGTATCCCCACATATCGCACACATCATTACTGTCTAAGTAGGTATATAAAAGCGACGATTTACTGTTCGAAATATTGGACTTTTACTTAAGTACCTAAGTAGTACCTACCTACCTAGACAAGATTATTTTTGATAAAGTTCCAAAAATGCACTAAAAACTAAAATTTACAAAATCAACTTATTAAATATATGGTAGGTACCTCGCTAAGTTGTTTAACTTTCATTTTCCACTTCACAATTTTTTTTACTTGCTTTTGTATAATCTTTTGAAGTTTTTCAATATACTGAATAACATCTGGAAAATCATTTAGTTTTTGCCTTAGATCAGCCGACAGTTCTATAGATTTATGTGTGCTGGTCTCAGCATTAGAGAAAAAATTGTTTTCTAAAGTTTCACTGTCGTTGAAGAACGTCTCCTTAGTTTTTTCGAATTCTCCCACAGTTTCGAGCAGTTCATTTTCCATGTCGTTAATCTTTATTAAATTGGACATTTTATTACTAGGTACTTAAAAATAAAAAAATTATAAAACTATATTAAGACAAACATCTTTTCTGTATAAATATTATTTAGAAACATAATTTTAAGAAAATTCAAGAATGAAATTAAGAAAAAACCAACCCAGAAACCACAATAATAAACGCCAAAAAGTCAGTGGAACCACAAAACACCAACTAAGAGAAACGTTATTTGCATGTTAATTGAACGAAACGGGAATGACGTTTAACCGATCGCCATGTTAGGTGGCAGGGGGTGAGGAAGGCGGGGGAACGCTTAATTTTAATTGCAGGTTAGTAAATTAATTTTTTAATGTTTGTTTACTTTGCTTTTTAATTTTCTGAGACAAATTATGTTTATTCAACGATTAAAAACAGCAAAGCAAACAACATTAAAAAAATTAATTTACTATAAAAAACAGTAAGACTTCTAGAAAAAAAAAACGATCATATTTTGTTTATAATTTATTTCAAGTTTAGATCAAAAAGATCTTAATGCAGAAGGCATAACTTCCAATGAGTCTAACACAAGACGAATTTCTAATAACTATATGAACTTCTGGTACGAACTAGTTACGGAACATTGTACTATCAAAAATAAAAGTTTCCTAAGGGATTAAAGGTGGTATTCAGAGTCGACTAACTTCCTGGGCCTGTACAAAAATATAAGCCAAGGAAGCATCTAAGGTATCCACCAGTAATTCTTATATCACCCTTCTTAGTAGGTACAAGTTTAGAGTCACCGTGGTGTCATTCAACGGCTTCCTTGCCTATGCTTTTCAATTTTGCACTATAGGGCTGGTCATTATTAAAATTAGGTCTTCATGTGGGGCAAGTCTTAACCCGGTGGAGGTCAACATTGGGCTAGTCTTGTAGGTGTGCATTATGAAACAAAAAAAAATTGGGCAGAATAATCTCATACATTAGTAAAATGTTTTAAAACAAGAATTATTTTTAAATAGAAACTGAGAAAATTGTTTAATTGGTTTTAAATCTTTTATTACTGGGGTCATTAACTTTACTTTTATTAAAAATGTTATGCTTTTTATAGTGTCCAGCACCTAAAGTTTGATTTTGAGTATTTTTATCTCTTAAATATTTGTAAACTGTTAATCGAACATATAATTTAACAATTTCATTACATATGTCGTGTTGCTCACAGAAGTTAAATTTTTGAAATTCATTTTCATAAATATCTAAAAATGTATCTTCTAGTGAGCAATGCACTATTATTAAGGAAACGATACAATTTCTCGTGGAATTACATCGAGTAAGCGAACTAGTTTGTCACTGGCATAAGTAAGTCTAGTATTTTCATCATATTCTTTAAATGAAACACATAAATACTGATTAGTAACGTCGCTAGAATAAAAATTAGCAAGTTTCACAGTCAGGTACAGACTTTCAATTTCAAAGGTTATAAAAAATCATCCCTCCAAGAAACATTATTTGGAAGTAAAAGAAATATTCTCGGATGCAATATTTTTAGCTTAATAATAATATTACAATATTTAGTACTTACTCAGAGAAATACTAAGAACTTCAGTGACATTTTTAACATAAATAATTATGCCGGTGCGATAAAAATCACAAAAAAATAAAACATTTCCACAAGGCGGTCTAAAAAAAGAAAGGTTAGGAAAACGAAACGTCAAATTTTAATCGCACGTACGTCTCAATTGCTTTTGCACATACGTTCAAATATGGCCAGGTGGCTGACATATCCGGTGGCAAGATGTTGCGGGTTGCCCAATCCCACCTTCATCCCCGTGAGTGGAACTTTGTTGGTTAGTTTCTGCAAATTGTCAAAGACTGTAGTCGAGTTCCTTTTAAATAGCAAATCACAAAAATGATTTTTTCCTTGCCGATATGCTCATATGTATTCCTCCTGCGATTATATTCTACAAAATTGTCTTGTCTTGCGTGGGTTATTTGCTTCTGACTTCTGGTCTTTGAAGATCAATTTCCAGCTCATTTCAAAATTTTTTGTGAGGCCAGAGGTGGTCTGACTCTAGTTTATTTTATACTCTGGGCTCGAGTGACTTTTAAGCTCAGACCAAGCACTATGGTCTGAGCTTTTAAGTGTTAAGTGCTGTTTGTGCATGGAACTAAAAGTGTTGTGTGTTTTTCGCGAAGCGTTCCTTTCAGAACTTAGCTAAGCAAAGATAATTATTTTGCCTATCATTCCTCCGTGCTAGCAGTGGCGCAACCAGGGGGGCTGCAGCCCGGCAGCCTCCCTCCCCCACCGAGCTTAGAAACTTAGCCTATTCGTTTAATTGCAAACCAATTTTTCATGTCACACCTTTTACTAATATTTTATATTCGACCACATAATTTACATCAATTATATGTTATCAATAGTGAAATTATACTACGTCTTTTTTTAACTGTATTATTATTACTACTCTGGTAGGTTTTTTTGAATTAACTACATTATTTTTGAAAGTATATTTGTTTTTGTTTATATATTTTACTACTGTTTTATGAATTTGATTTTATTGAGATTATTGCTCAAGCAGCTGTGATACATCTAATATGTAACTTTCTAAATAAGCACATACAGAGGTATCTAATAAGTAGGTGCTATATTTATATGTAACTGTTTTTTGAATGTTTTTATAAAATGTACCTGTATATTTTCACATCTGTATCTAGGTAGAGTAATTTTGAAATAAATTTGAATTTGAACTTTTCCTATTACAACCGCCACATCTGAAAGGTCCTTTTCAAATTTAAAATATTTAAAGACATATCTGCGAAGCACCACGAGGGAGGACAGATTAAATGGTCTGACAGTTCTTTATGCGAACCACGATATTGATGTTACCGTGGAAGAAATTCTGGACGAAATGGCAAAAACAAAACGAAGAATTTTACTTTAATATTAGTATTATTAGTGATTACTTACAACTTATTGTATAAGGTTTTTGTTTTGTTTTAGTAAGTATAAGTATGATTAATATATGCGTTACTTATTTTAAATACATTTTTACTAATTAAAATTAAATCTCTATTTTTTTTTCATAAATATTTAGTTAGGGCCAGCGGCGTATTATTGCAGAAGTTTTAGGGGGCTGTCGCTCTCGTCAATCATACGTATTTTACCCAAAAAAGGGCGTGGCACCCAAAAAATGCGCCTCCCCCCCCCCGAACAAAATTTCTGGCTGCGCCACTGCGTGCTAGTACAGATTTAAACCACAGAAAAATGATATCATTGTCGCTGGACCCATAGCCATCTAGGATGTTCAGAAGTGGACAAATAAATAATATTCGACCATGGCAAAATGACGGTTTAACCATTGTCAGAACCTGGGATCGGAGAGAATCAAATGCTGAGTGGCTAGTTTATCCCGGGGCTCGCTTATCAAATTGACAATTTAGAAATACATAAACCAATGTCAACGCGTCTTGTCAATTTGGCTTTGATCAACAAACACCAGGCTTCTCTTATCGCCTCTCGCCTCTACCACTCCGCTTATACCATTTACCATGGCAATGATTTTAAGGTTACCGGCGGCATTTATCTGGTGAATTGGCGGAAACGCGGAGGATTAAAATGCGGAACTACGTCGCCGTTTTTTAACGCAACGCGGAACGTCATGTTTGAATAAAAGCGCGAAAGGTAATAATAATAATAATAATAATAATAATAATAATAATAATAATAATAATAAATTTTATTAAACAAATTGAATAAACAATCACCATTACATCAATAAGATTGAAACGTACTTGCATTATCTTATAATCACTTTAAGTTAGGTTTGTACCTAGATGCTGTGATGCATCTGTATGTACAGATAAAAGTAAATGTATATAAGAATTTTTTATATAAAAATATCAATCTAGGCTGCCAGTTGCAAAGTGATATCACAGAGAAAAATACCCTTAAAAAGTAAAGAAAAAACAAAACAAAAGAAACAAAGTCCCAAAAAAAAAAAAAAAAAACCAATCCATAAAAGGACATTAAATTATCACACATTACATTCTAATAACTAAGGTACTCATTGTTTAAAAGAGATTCTGAAATTTTGACCAGTTAGAGAAAATATATGTTCTACATTTAAGTTTATATAACTTTACATTAGTAATATTTTTTTATCTCAGTTGGTATGATATTAAAAACCTTTGGAGCAAGGTAGTTTGTGCTTCTTAAATTTAGATTTTTGTTACTGTTTGGAATTATCAGATGTTTATTGGCTCTATTTCTAGTTGCATAAAGGTGGTTTACATAATTCCTTACTTTAGGTTTTTTATAAATAAATGTGCACATATCCAATACATATAGAGAGCGAATATTCAGAATTTCTTCAGAGAATAGAAGTTGAGTAGAGAATAGTTTATTCTTTCTAAAGATTACTTTCAGTATATAGTTTTGAACCACATTCAATTGTTTTAAGGTATTTTTATACAAGCCACCCCATACGACAAGACCATACCGTAACAGTGACTCTACTAGAGCTTTATAAACGTTAACAAGGAGCCCTTTAGTCAATATATCTCTCAGAATATAAAACTTATGCACTAATTTTCTAACGCTACTGGTAAGCTTAGATACATGTTGCTCCCATTTAAGGTTTTTGTCAATGATGACACCCAAATATTTTATATGTGTTACCTCACTAATACAATCATCAAGGTTATCTATTTCAATTTTATCAAAATTGGGTCGATTGGCCGAAGTAAGGGAAAACGCAATATATTTGGTTTTACTTATATTTAGGGTTAACTTATAAGTATCAAGCCAATTTTTTATTTTACCCATGCCCAATCTTGTCGCTCGTTTAACATCAGACCAGGTGTCACCATAGAACAACACCGCAGTGTCGTCAGCATAGGAAACCACAGAACCATTTGGCACATTAATATCAGTTAAAGAATTTATATATGTTATAAATAAAATAGGGCCTAACACAGTGCCTTGTGGGACACCTATTTTAACCACCAGAGGCTCACTAGTAATGTCCCCAATCCTCAACACCTGAGTTCTCTCATGAAGATAGCTTCTGAAGACCTCCAACGCTGTGCCCCGCACCCCATAAGAGCTCAACACCTCAAGAAGCCCATCATGGGGAACAGTGTCAAAGGCCTTCGCTAAATCCAGAAAGACAGATAGACACTTATTTCCCACATTGAGATGATCAGTGACTTGTTTATTGAGCTCATACATGGCATCTGCGGTACCTAAACCATTGGTGAAACCGAACTGATTTTTTGACAAAGTATTGTTACTTTCCAAAAATTTAATTAGTCTTTCTTTAAGACATTTTTCAAAAATCTTAGCAAAGGTATTAATTACGCTAATCGGTCTGAAATTGTTTATATCAGTTTTATCTCCGGCTTTATGGATTGGGGCTACCACAGTAGTCTTGAACAGCTTGGGGACTATTCCTGATTTAAAGATCAAATTTATTATGTGAACCAAAGGTTTCAACAGATGTAAGTGTGAATGCTTTATGATTTTGGATCCTATGCCGTCAACGCCCGGAGCGCAATTGTTTTTTAAAGAGCCTATCTGTTTAATTATATCACTTTCTCTTACAGGTGTTAAAAACATAGAATTTATCGATTGGTAATTATTTACAAATGGTTCATCAGCATTTTTTATTTTATCGAACATCCTTTGACCTACATTCACAAAAAAATCGTTACAATAGTTGGCCATTTCTTTGACATTCGAAAAATGCATATTATCATTTTTAACTTGAATGTTATTTTTGTTTTTACTTCTTTTTTCATTTGTTGCTTCAGATATTAAATTATACAATTTTCTAATGTCACCCTTACTGTTTTCTATCTCTTTTTTATAGTAGTCATTTTTACATTTATGAATTAATTTATTTACTATATTTCTATAGGTTTTATACTTATTTTTCTCCTCTATATTCGGTGGCCTTGACAATAATTTCTTCTTCATTCTATCCCTACTTTTTATTGCTTGAATTAAACCATTTGTAATCCATGGTTTAATTTTTTTAAACTCCTTATATCTAAGAGTCTTGGTCTCAGTAGCAACATCAATAGCATTTAAGATTTTTTGCACAAAATTATCAGTTGCCTCATTAACATTATTTATACTTGTTACCCCTGACCAATCCTCATTTGAGACAATGTTATCAAAGGTTTCAAAACTTAATTTAGATATAGTTTTGTTTATATATAGAGAAGGCATATTTTCATTACAATCTGCTTTATAAATATTCACCATTGTTGGAAAATGGTCAGTCAAGTCAGAATGTATAACATAGGAAGAATGTTTCAATTTTTTAGTTATTTTTGTTCTGAGAAATATATGATCCAGGCAGGAACCATGCTCATATGTCAGTGTCACTCGTGTGGGACCATTTATTAATGAATTAAAACCATAATGATTTAGCATTGATAGGTATGAGTTTACAAGGTCATTTCCTTCAAGAATATTGATATTTATATCACCTAAAAACAGTTCTACATTATTATTAAGGGTTTCTGAAAAATACAGTTCAAGATCCGTAAGAAAAAAATTTGGATTGGTAGATGGTGGCCGATACACGCAAGTGACACCATACCTTATATTATTATTTACAAAAGTGATTCTACCCATACTTACACCTGATTCACGCAACTTATAAATTTTAAAATCAACATCAATCTTGTCTCTAACGAAAATCAAAATGCCATCATTCTTGTTATGATCCCCTTGATTGTAAAAGGTGTTATAACCCTTAATATTATATAGTTTCTCATTTATTTGCCAACACTCACTTAATACAATTATATCACAAAAAAATAGATTGTAACTTTCAAGAAACAATAAATGTTCATTAAAGTTCTTTCTTACGCTTCGTATATTGAAGTGTATGATATTTAATAGTTTATTTTTAATGTTTACCTTAGAAGCTACTTTATCACAGTCAATGTTTTCGTAGGTGTTGATGTTGTCTTCCAGTTTTTCCAGAATGTTAAGTACTTCCGTTTCTTGTTGTGCCGCCATTACAGTTGACCGTAATCTATTTTACTTCTTAGTGTTTCTACTAGATATTTATATGAAGGGCACTGGAAACTACCTGCAACAAATATTACCTTGCCCTTACTTTTTCGTTGCCCTAACAAGTTTATCTTTTTAATTATAGGTACTGAAAGCATTTCTTATATTTTTTATTATATTTATTTAAATTAATATAATTAAATCGTACACTACGTACAGTACCCGAAATCAAATCTAAAATGCAATTGAAAAAATTTTGTGATTGAGAGTTTCGCAAAAAGCTAAAACAGGACCAACTTTTATAAATAGAATTCATGTTTGCCATTACTGTATTTAGATACACAAGCGATACACATTCCATTATGAAATATGGTAATTGGCTGCGAACCAATATCCGTAGTCCAGACCCCACCCTTCTGTACCTGGTTCGGCCACTGTGTATATTTTTAAATTCACCTTTAAAGTTTGCAATTTGTGTCCAGAATTATAGGACACCCAATAAATAACTAATAAAATATCGTAACAGATCTCCAATTTTTTTTTATTAAAGAATGAAAATGGAACTTGCATTCTAAAAACAAGACCTTCTGAGTTTCAAGGTTGAGTAAGTGAAACAGAATACAGGCTAATTTATTTAAAAAAAATTAATGAAATTTTGCATTTAACCAGCAACTCCTATAAACAAGGACACAGCGCTCTAAAGAAATTTGGTAGTGACGTCACGCTCCGTAGACATATTACGTTTTGGCATCATTTAATCTAGTCGGCCTTGCTTTCCGTCCGTTAACAGGTGATCGTGGCAGGTCAGATCATCCATATTTCCTGATTTGCGTTGATATAGGTTTTCTTTATGTAATATGATTGTCGCACCGGGTTCTATATTTCCCGTCGATGATCGACCCTGACAAGTGATTTGTCTTCGAGCCCTGTTTCCTTCTGCCAAACTGAGCCTCACTGATGAGCCGTAAACGGCGAAACGCGTCTGGGGATGAGTTTGGCGGAAGGAAACAGAAAAACCTTTTCGAATTAATATGATTATGTTTATAATTATGTTAACTTAGTTATTACCACAGGTCTAACATAATTTTACAGAAGTTAGATACTTTATCGGAAGTATTTTAGTTTAGTAAAGAAATAACTAATAATTATTATTAGTAATCGTATGGACGTATGGTAGACATGCGAAACGCTTTTGCGCGATCTAACAACGTTGCAACAGCTGTAGTCTGTTTCGCGTGTTTGCCGAAATAGCGTCATTTATCGCGCCTATCGTTTAATTTTCGTGTATTTAGTGTTTTTCGGTTCAAATAGTGTTTGAAATAGTTTAAAAATGCAGTATTGATGTTGTGTAGTCGGTTGTAAGGGTAATTATCCCACCGGTTCAACAGTGCGGGTGTTTCAGTTTCTCAAAAATGAGGAAGACAGCCTACAATGGCGAAGTGCAATTCATAGAAGAGGATTTTATTTAACAAGACATGAAACGGGTGAGATCATTTCTGTTAAATTAAATTTACCAAGATAAAAAGATAACAGCGTACCTAGTGAATTTCCCATTACTTATCAAAAACTTTAACGCATCGAAAAAGTAGGAAAGAAAAGCTTAAAGAACTAGACGAAATACAATTTCAACAAGTTATTGAAAAAAGTAAGCGTGGAATTTTTAAACATAAAGAACTAACAAGTTATAAATAAATCATTTGAATAATTTAATAATTTGTTTAAAACGTTCAGTTTAAAGGAAGAATGGTTCATCATTAATGAAAAAACTTCCAAAACCCTCTTTAAAATTAAGCATACTCCCTTTAATTACGTGGGCTCTTAAAAGAAACAATAATTTAGAAATAAGTTCATATTTAATGGACAATCAGTAACTGTACAAATTGTTAAACAATTAACGCCCCTTTTGTCAAGTAGTTTGGATCAATTGCGAAGTTTACTGGAAATCATTGATTGTTCCATGGATAATCCTTCTTCAAAGGGACGTTACAGATATTCCTCTACAACTATACAATTCTGTTTAATTATATATACAATCAGTCATCAGCTTACAGATATTTAAGAAAGCAGTGGCCAATAATTTTACCCCATTCCAAAACCATAAAAAGTGTCTCGTAAAACCTCCAGTACCTACCTAAATTTTGAAGAAATTTGCTATCTGAGGATACACAAAATCTAAGGTTACATTTCCGACAGAAGAAAAACTTCATAGTTTAAGAGTTTCATCGCATGTAAAATAAATCCAATTTTTGCTCTACGCAGTCACCAAATTTCTCCGAAACCGCCCATATGATTTACTTCAATTTAAAAAATGTTGATAAACCGAAAGACCTGTCCTTGAACTCGGTTTCTCATGTAAGAGATTTTCCGATTGCCCTTTCGTTTTCATAATATACTATAGTTTGAGTTAGTATAAATAGGCCAACTTTAAATATTATTTTCTCCCAATAAAAGGCTTTAATTAAAAATCGTTTACAAGACAAACAACATTTGAACCTTTAACTATTTAGTAATAACAAATGTATATTTACCTGCTTAATTAAATCTTATTTGTGATATTCGGTGACAGCCGAACGCCTGCCAATATTTTTGAAATCATTATTTTGGAGATCGTTAATAGTATAGAATGTACCAAAATTACTTTATTAGTTTTAAATAAGCAAATATGTCTTGAAATAAATTCGATAGGTGGCGCATGTGACGAGCCAAAGCGATGATAGACTCTTCGGTAGACACTTTAATGGATTAATATTTTTAATAAATTGTATAAATTTCACATAATAGGTATGTATTTATCTAAAAGAGACAGTAAAGCATCTAAGACAAATTAAGTAGTTAGGTAATTTTATCTATCTAGATATAGGTTTTCTCACTTATGTTATGTTTTAAATAACGCATAATTTACTTAAATGCCAGCTTAAATATGTAAATAACAATAGTTTCAAGTGTATAGGTAAATTTAAAAATCACATAAAAATATATAAATCCTTGTATACATCCCGAAAAACATATAATAGGTAGAGCGTATTCATTTATTTATATGACTTCGGATAATAACGTCACAAATAAGCGTTGTGTCCTTTTTTATAGGACTTGTTGATTTAACGCATAGAGCAAAGATACAAACCAAACTGTATAGTTGAGAATGGTCGAGAAGCAAACCAAAATGACAGTTGTATTTTGATATTTTTGTACCAACAAAATAGGTTTATTTTTGTCACAAACTTAAAAAGCAGTAAATAATTTTGTATTGCAAAGTAATAACGAAAAGATAATTTGTACCTCATCATGGGCAATTTTTTTTATCGATGTCCGTACTTTTTCGACTTTGAAAAAATGGTATAAACCTTTGTTTAAATGCCTCTTTACTCATACAAACTATATGTATTTACGGACCTCCAAATTATTTCATGGACCTACCAAAGTTAAAATAGAAATATTTTGACCGACATTTATATAGTTTCACTTGCATCCATGAACTCAACAAATGGCATTTTACTATAAAACGCAAAAGCTAAACCAGAAGTTAATTATTCAATAAAAACAGACAAGGGAGATGCACTTATTATATTAAGGCATAAAAAAAAGTCTGTGCAAATGTGAAACCAACATCAAATAAATCCAGCTGATTTCGTAAGGTAACGCGCCACAGAATTCATGGAGACGAGACGGGACGAACCGGCAGTGCTATGATAAAATGATAATATTTCAGTCACTTGAAAATATATTGGGACTAGCGGTGATTGCATCATCTCGATAACTTTCCTGATATTGGTAATTATTAAATTAACGTACCTTAATAAGATTTTATAAAAGACTACAACTCCCGAGTTTTATAAAGCAATAAGACACTTTTAGATTTGAATTAAGGTGGGAGTATCAACATGCTTGCCAACCTATAACCAATTTCACGTAGATTTATTTATGTTTTCTAGCTTTATACAAAATTTAAAGAAAATCTGTTTCGACTTGATATTCTATAGGTAATAATTGACATATTTAATAAATATCAAGGAATTTCATAACTTATTTTAGGAGAATTGTATAGCGAAAAATATCGGGTAAGATTTTTTTTAACATTATTATGTCGTTGTCACTCATTGTTCTTTTACTATACAATTCTCCCAAAATTAGCAATGAAATAAATTGATATTTTTGTAATATATCAGATATTACCTAAAATGTGCCGACGATACTGATTTTATTTAAATGTTAGTTTAAAAAATAATAAACTTGAAAAAATAAAGCGAAATAGGTTATAGGTTGGCAATAAATTGAACGACGTTGAGAATTCAACCTTAAACAGTTTTATTTCAAAATAATAAGTTCAGCCGACGTTGAAACATTCTTATTGCAGTAAAAACAAGCCGATGTCAACGGTTGTCATGATTTGACAAGCAAAACTAACCTAATCTCAAATTATTTAGTTGAACTCCGTGCCGCTGACTTTAAGACGCCACCAGGACGTCTATATTCTCCAATTTAAGAGAAGTGAATGCTCTCTCGCGAGAAGGGACAATTCACATCATATTATGCTCACATCGTCATGGAAATGAATAGTTATTTTAAGTTTCAAGAATACAGTTTAATCATTCTTAAGAGAAAAACTAATCAGTTCTCTTGAAATGATCATTCGCCTATTTCGAGAATAGACGTCCAGAGGTCGATCTTACCCCTCGGAGGCTCCCCCCCCCCCTACACCTGGATCCATCAAAGTACGTTTATGAATAGGCTAGTATATGCTGTCTCACTCACTTCTTTAAAATCGAGAAGGTTATACTAAAAACAATATTTATCATTGTCATTATAAGGTGTAAACGTACTCACCCAGATATCGTGGACTAATCGGGCGTTTTCACACTAGCCGACACGACACCGACACGATAACGACAACGACACCGGTGGACGCGTAATCTCATGTAAGTAAAGGGAATGCTTTCACACTTGCCGATATATCGTTATCGTGTCGTTACAGGCGCCGATAGGTCGGCGAGCAGCAAGCGCTCCACTCGTGTCGTTGGCGGTTTTTCCTTTTCCTAGTTGTTTTGGTTAGAACGGCAGAACGGCAATATTCCTACTTAATTTAAATGATAATTTCGACATACCTACTTAACTTTTAAAAGAACTATGGCTAATTTCAAGTATGACATTGTTACTCTGATAGAAGTTGTAGAGTCAAAACAGTGTCTTTGGGACAAAACAAACGAAAATAATAAAATACTCAGAGAAAATATTTTCTTTGCGGTCTTCGCTTTTTGAGTTTTAAATGCAATAAATATAGCAAATGCAATTTATTTACAGTAGTGTCTGCGAATACCGGCACAACACTACGACACGACAGAGATGGCTGTCGGCAAATGTGAAAATACTCGCCGATTTATCGTGTCGGTGTCGCTACCGTGTCGTGATCGTGCCGGTGTCGTGTCGGCTAGTGTGAAAACGCCCATCGGGTTCCGTCATTGGGCGTTTTCACACTAGCCGACACGATACCGACACGATACCGACACGATACCGACACGACAACGACAACGACACCGGTGGACGCGTAATCTCATGTAAGTAAAGGGAATGCTTTCACACTTGCCGATATATCGTTATCGTGTCGTTACAGGCGCCGACAGGTCGGCGAGCAGCAAGCGCTCCACTCGTGTCGTTGGCGGTTTTTCCTTTTCCTAGTTGTTTCTGTTCTGGTTTTTTGATTTCGTCAATTAACTTGCTCAGCACATAGTTAAATGTTTCATGACTCATTCGAAAGTAGTCGAAAAATTTGTCAGAATCCTTAGTCAATGTCTCAAAAAGGGTGTAATAGGTGCCGTGTAAGTAGCGCACCTTTATTATTGGATGTATCAAAAATTTTCTTTGCGGTCTTCGCTTTTTGAGTCTTAAATGCAATAAATGTCGCAAATACAATTTATTTACAGGAGTCATGTCTGCGAATACCGGCACAACACTACGACACGACAGGGATGGCTGTCGGCAAATGTGAAAATACTCGCCGATTTATTGTGTCGGTGTCGCTACCGTGTCGTGATCGTGCCGGTATCGTGTCGGTATCGTGTCGGCTAGTGTGAAAACGCCCAATAACGTAAACGGTATACACACGAACGTCTTTAAAGCTTTCTTTAGGACGTTCGTGAGACGCGAGTATACACAAGAGAAGCATCATAAATTACATGTATCAGGAAACATGCAAAGGCGCACTGCTTGCTAAAATATTTTGGTAGTTGTATAATTTATTTTATATGCTTGGAAATTTCTAAAATTTTTCGAAACGCTATTTGCATCTTGACTTCCTATTTTGCAACCATCTACGAGATTTATTAGCGTTTTGATTGATATCGCAATATATTCAATCACGATGTCAACGATATAATATTGTTCGACATTTATTGAGGCATTTCATTTTTTCTTATAGAAAAATCATGAAATATTTCCTTGTAATATTGACAAGAAGCCAACATTACGACAATCTGCCTATGTTTACTCCTAAACATCCTAGAGTTCCATGGCAAAAATCTATGCCTAACGCCATACAAAACAAAGAAGATGAAGCGAGGTTAAGTTCTAAGAAAAATAGAAAAGTTTAAAAAAATATTGGATAGGAATCCTCACGGGAAAGGAAGGGGGAATAATTTCGCTTTGCTCTTAAGTAACATCGAAATAAAATTTATTCATTTAATTTTGAACCTCGGTAAAACACACTCGTCGTTTCAGTTGTTCGTTATAAGTGCATCAACCTCAACCAACACTTTCTCTTGGAATATCTGATTTTCAACATGGGTTCTTGGCCAGACGATGTTGGAATAATAGCAATGGAAATTATTTTTCCTTCCCAATTTGTTGATCAAACAGAACTAGAACAATATGATGGTGTGTCTTCAGGAAAATACACCATTGGACTTGGTCAACAAAGAATGGGGTTTTGCAGTGATCTTGAAGACATTCATTCATTGTGTCTAACAGTTGTGCAAAACCTATTGGATAGATATAAAATTAAACCACAAGACATTGGAAGACTTGAAGTCGGAACTGAGACAATAATTGACAAATCAAAGAGTGTTAAAACTGTGCTGATGCAACTTTTTGAACCGCATGGTGTCACTGATATTGAAGGAATCGACACGACTAATGCCTGTTTTGGGGGAACTGCTGCCCTTTTTAATGCCATTTCATGGGTAGAGTCATCTGCATGGAATGGACGTTATGCTTTAGTAGTTGCAGCAGATATTGCTGTTTAT
This sequence comes from Polydrusus pterygomalis, assembly GCA_963969555.1. NCBI lineage: Eukaryota > Metazoa > Arthropoda > Insecta > Coleoptera > Curculionidae > Polydrusus > Polydrusus pterygomalis. Next base: position 81,658,297 of record OZ018375.1, read on the forward strand.
GCCAAGGGTTCAGCAAGACCTACTGGGGGAGCAGGTGCAGTAGCTATGCTTATAGGACCAAATGCTCCATTAGTTTTTGACCGTGGTCTCCGTGGATTTTTCTGTAAACATGCTTATGATTTTTACAAACCTGACCTTACTTCAGAATATCCAGTAGTGGATGGAAAACTTTCAGTTCAGTGTTACCTAGAAGCTTTGGATAAGTGCTACCAAATGTACTGTCAAAAAGCAGAAAAAAAATTAGGAGTAAATGTTAATGTAGACTTCTTTGATGGAATATTGTTTCATACCCCTTATTGTAAGTTGGTGCAAAAATCTGTAGGTAGATTATCTCTAAATGATTTTTATCGAGCCCCCAGTGACAAAAAATCTGAGCTTTATGCTGGCCTAGATAAATTTGGAAATATTAAATTAAATGAATCTTATTTTGATCGTGATATTGAAAAAGCCTTTTTAACTTTTAGTAATGAAACTTTTAGTAAAAAGACTAAACCATCTTTACTAGTAGCTAGTGAAGTAGGTAACATGTATACTTCTTCATTATATGGAGGATTAGTTTCATTCTTGGTGTCAAAAGATATTTCTGAATTAAAAGGAAATAGAGTTGCATTATTTTCTTATGGATCTGGGTTAGCTTCATCTTTTTTTACTCTTACTATTAAAGATTCTAACGATTCATCTTTACAAAAAATTAAGAATAATCTTGGTTATGTTAAGTCTCTTTTAGAAAAAAGAGTTAAAATTTCACCTGAAAAATTTGAAGCTACTTTGGAAATACGTAAAAACAGTGCCCATAAAGTTCCTTATGAACCCGTAGGTGATATTAGTAACTTATTCCCAGGTACTTATTATATTAATAAAATTGATGAACAGCATAGAAGATACTACGATAAAATTACAAGATCAATATCTCTTACCAATGGTAATTGTTAGCTTGAACAGAAAATGATAATGGTTGGTATATAGGTTTTAGACATTAGGCTGTAGATTGCTTATCTAAGTATTTAAATTTTTATAAAGAAATACTAATTATACCAAAGTGATACTTAATTAAGAAACAGGGAATAAATAGATTTGTCTTTTAATAAAAGTTTAATTGGCAAACTTATTTTTTTTTAGTTACCTACCTAGCCTAATATGTAAATTATTTTGTTTGTAGGTACCTACCTCGGTACTTACAATAAATAACTTTAAAAATGCTTTAAAAAAATGTTGACTGCAAAAAGGGTACCTACATGACTTTTCATTTGGAAATTATTTTAAAATTTTTAAAGAATATTGATATACCTAACTACCCAGCTAAGTACCTATTTTCCTTGAAATTGAGCTTGACAGTTGAGTTGAAACTTTTCCTTTTAACCAATATTTTTGGTTACACATTTCCAACTAGGAAATCCAACGATGTGTTAAAAACGGCGGCTGTGGGCAAATACTGCTTTATAATAATTGGTACATGTGTGTATTATTCTAAGTAGGTACCTACTTAGTATTGTATTTTCAAGTCAAACTACTTACTTAAATATTAACTCTAATTTCGAGCCTAATTTATTGGAGAGTTTCATTTAAAAATTTCTTTCGGCTATAACAAATTTTATTTAACGGGATTTGGTTTTATTCAGGTCTTTATTCTATTACTTATACCTGTCTCCCAGGCTTTCTCCATTTTGTAAAAACAATTCTGTCTACTACCTCAGTACTCCCCTTAAGCAATATTAAAGCTATTGAAGTTTATGCAGAAAATTAAAATTAAATACCCCTACAGCAACACATAAGAATTTGTTTGAGACGTCGTCTTTCCTGTGATAAATTAATAATAACAATAATAAATTTCTTTATTTGAAATCATAATCACCAGGATACAAAATGAAATGACATCAAAAAAACAATCCAATAATTTTAAATACAACTTACACTACTACAAAATCACCTAAGTTATAGGGTTTCAAATCAACTAACAATTTTCTTATTTCCCTTTTAAAAAGTTTTTGAGAGTTTATTTGTTTTATTTTATTTGGTAAAGCATTAAAAAGTTTCAAGCACATATAATGGGGACATTTTTCAGTGATAGTCAATCGATGTACTGAGTATGAGATGAAATTGTTCTTGTTACATATTCGTGGCTTACTTTTAAATTAAACATATCTCTGTGTTTGAAAAAAAACATTAAACATAAATAGCACAGACCGTCAATATTCCCGAATCTCTAAAAACATTCCTGCAACTTTCCTTATACTCCATACTCTTTATAATTCTTATAATCCTTTTTTGGGCTACAAAGATGCTTTGGATAGAGCTGTGTCTATCCCAGAAAATAATCCCATAGCGTATCAATGATTCAAAGTTTGCGTAATAAAGCATTCTAAGAGTGTTTTCCCCCACATATCTGGCAACGAGTCTGGCAATGACCCGTATTCCATAACAAACCGAATTAAATTTTTTCTCTACGTTATTTATATAACATAACCAATCAAAATGTTCATTAATATATATACCTAAAAATTTTGCATCTTCTGAAAAATTTAGTAATTTATTATCTATAATATCTATTGTTGGTGGTTTCCCCACTGCTGATTGTTTTGTTCTAAATAATATTATGTTGGTTTTATCTTTATTTAAAATTAACCTATTTTTTTAAAACCATTCTGTCACCAACGCAAAAAAATGTCTTGCATCAGTAAGCAGATTTTCCAAATCTTCATTACCAACAATTAGATTTGTGTCGTCTGCATATTTAACAATATGTTGCTTGGGTATTATGTCAGTTATAAAATCAAGGTCATTAACAAACAATACAAATAAAATTGGCCCTAATATACTACCCTGTGCTATTCCTATATTATTTAAGAGTATTTCAGATTTACATGTTTTTCCACTTTTTGTAATTGATACAGTTTGTTTTCTGTTGTTTAAATATGATGCAAACAAGTTTTTAACATTTCCCCTGATTTCATATCTCTAATTTTTCAATTAAGCCTTTTAATGTCTAAACTAAACAGTCATAGGCTTTTGACAGATCTAAAAACATCCCAAGCGCCAGTTCACCTTTTTCCAGGTGTTCAATAATGAATTGTATGAACTGAAAAATTGCGTTTTGTGTAGATTTTCCTTTAATAAAACCATGTTGATACTTGGTAAATATGTTTTCTTTTAAGAAACTCATTAATCTACTACTTATTGCTAATTCAAATACTTTTGAAAATCCAGGTAATAAACTTATAGGCCTATACTTAATTGTTTAAACTTTCAGGATCTCCTGCTTTAAAAATATCAATGAATCAAACGTTTAAACTTCTAGTGATCAAATTTTCGATCAAAATTTGTTTTATAGCTGTAGGTATTTACTTATAGTTACCTATATTTAATGTTTCTGAATTAATTGGGAAAAAAGGAAATGTAAATTTTAAGATTATGTGAATCTTTTTAGTTATTTGGAACATCTATTGTAGGTGCACCTACCTTCTTTTTTAAGTGATATGATAATTGTGACAGGTGACGTCAGAGTATTAATTCAAATAATTAAGAGAGCATATTTACTTTCTAGGTAGGTGGACTGAAGACTGGATTTTATTTTAATCATATGTTTGCCATCTATTTAGTTTTATTTTTTCCTTATATTATTAGAAATTATTTTGGGTCAGTTACTTATATCCTGCTCTATTGAATATTGTATGTGTGTAGGGAGGAGTGGGAGGAGGGTAAAGAGGCTTAAAAGTTTATATTTATTTTCAAATATGTATCACAATAGTGTTGTTTTTTGCTAAGACTTAAACTGGGTAATCGTGTATGGACCATTTGCATCTCGCATTGCATTATTCTACATTAGTTTCTATTTTTAACTTAATTTAGCTGAATAAACAGGCCTGTCGTACCTGTTAGCCTAACAAACTGACACATAAACAAGATTTTAAAACTAATAATAGGTATTGTCATTAATAAAACACTATTTTTCAAAATATTTTTACTATTTTTACTTAATTAAGTAAATTATCATTGGTATTTTTATTCTGAACTAATGAGTATTTAGTAAATATTTGGTGCTAAAAGGTTACTTACTTAAGTAATTCGTGTTTTTTATTTTAACTTGGGGAGGATGGGGGAATAAGAAACCGGGGTAATTTTTTTTCCTTCCTTTATTGTACATGGAAAAAATCTAAAAAAAAACACAAGATACCTACAGGGTGGCCTTTTAGTGTGGCAAAGTACAATAGCTCCTTTACTATTTCAAATACATTAAAAATATTAATACAAAAGTTGAAGGGCAGTAAGTGACTTATAACGTAAAATTATTTTTAACTCTATAGGGTGGCTCAAAAAAGCGGAACAATAAAAAATGTACTTTTTTTAAATGGAACACCCTGTATATTTTTTCATTTTTAAATTCCAAATAAAATTATAATTATTTTTTATTAAATACATTATTAGTCTATACTTTATAGTTTCCGAGATATTGACTCTTGAAAAGTGACATTTTTGAACTTTGACAGCTTCTAACTTTCTAACAGTACGTCTTAGAGCAAAACGGCTTACATGTCCCTATCTTCAATTTTTATTATCTTCCCAAAAAAATCAACTTCCGGTTAAACCGGATGTTACTCGAAAGCAGGAAATATAGTTGTTCCGGTTTAACTGGAAGTTGATTTTTTTGGGAAGATAATAAAAATTGAAGATAGGGACATGTAAGCCGTTTTGCTCTAAGACGTAGTGTTAGAAAGTTAGAAGCTGTCAAAGTTCAAAAATGTCACTTTTCAAGAGTCAATATCTCGGAAACTATAAAGTATAGACTAATAATGTATTTGATAAAAAATAATTGTAATTTTATGTGGAATTTAAAAATGTAAAAATATACAGGGTGTTCCATTTGAAAAAAGTACATTTTTTCTTGTTCCGCTTTTTTGAGCCACCCTATAGAGTTAAAAATAATTTTACGTTATAAGTCACTTACTGCCCTTCAACTTTTGTATTAATATTTTTAATGTATTTGAAATAGTAACGGAGCTATTGTACTTTGCCACACTAAAGGGCCACCCTGTATAACCGTCATCCACAAGACCTAAAAGATTTTTCGAGCAATGTCACGAAATTCTATAATTTCTTTGCTTAACAAGTTGGGTCTGTATAAAACTTAATCAGCCCAAAGTAGTGCTTTTTAAGACATTTTTTTTTCTTCTAATCTGGAGTTAAATTTATAAACCAAGTTTTTGGCATGGTCTTGTGGATAATGAATCAAGTGTTTTTTTAATTATTTTTTTAACTTAAAACAGAGACCACAAAAAGGTGTGTTTCTTATAACCCCAATTTTTCTTTCATGTGGGGTAATAAGAAATTCACCTTTTTTTTACATGGAAAAAATCTAAAAAAAAAACACAAGATACCTATAACTTTCATCCACAAGACCTAAAAGGTTTTTCGAGCAATGTCACGAAATTCTATAATTTCTGTCTGTCTGTATAAAACTTAATCAGCCCAAAGTAGTGCTTTTTAAGAAATTTTTTTTTTCTCATCTGGAGCTAAAAAAAATTTTAGGGTAATAAGATATACCTACCTCAATAGTGTATCTTAATACCCCAAGCCGATTTTTAATGTTGGTAAATCAGTTCAGTTCAGTTGTTGTATCTTATTACCCCATTGGGGGAAATAAGAAACATTTAGTAAGGGTAATAAGAAACAAATTCTTATAATTTTTGGTTTTTGAATTAAAATGATATATTACATATAAATGAGTACCCTCAGGTAAAATTAATACCAGAAAGAGAAATCAGAGTTATATACTTGAAACTATCACCTATACAAATTTTATTGGTTTCTTATTCCCCCATCCTCCCCTTTGTTTCAAGTTACAAAAAATGCTGTTAGAACTTAAAAAATATTATTTTTGTAGGCTTTTCAATTCTTTAGTCAACTGGAATATAAGTTATTGTTAACTAAGGCCTATGAGGTTCCAGGTCTGTTTATTTCTTATAGGGCTACCAATATATTCGATATGTCACTGGGTGTTCTATATAAACATTTTTGTGTTTTATATTTATAATTTTAATTAGCAGTTAACTCGGCAGTGAAATAATATCTTTGTTTCAACTCAGCAAGGGAATCGTTCCTGAACGGTAAAAAATAATGCAATCGATTTTTACTTTGGCATATTAAGAGTTGAGTGACTGAAAATGGCCGATTAGGAACACATTTTTTGCTGGAATAAAACAAAGCTGTTGTTAAAGGATAATACCCTGGATCAACAAATATCTCATTTTGCAAGAGCAGCGACTAGAGTGCCTACACAAACAAGTCTTATATTGCAGCTTCATAATTTTGTGTCATTGTTTTCTCATCATTACGTTAGTAGATAGTTCTCGATTATCCGGCTTAGCTGGGATCGAACCTTTGCCGGATAATTGAACATGCGGATAATCTAAACACCTCATTTTTCATTTTTTAATAATTTATTTAGACAAATATACAGTGTGTTCACGGATAGAGTTTAGAAGAGGAAAATCTTTTTTATTAGTAGGTATAGAAGAAAAAGTCATTGTTTATAAAAACGTCTGCTTGTGCTGAAACTACAATTTCGAATATCAGATTTGCGATGACTATACAGGGTTGGTCAAAAACAACATTTTTACTTCTTAGGATTTTTTTTATTCTAATTTTCCATTCCTTGATTCATTAAATGAATTTTGCTTGTACTGAAACTACAATTTTAAATATCAATTTTGCGATTGCTATACAGGGTTCGTCAGAAACAACATTTTTAGTTTTTTGGATTTCGTTTAAAATAAATTTACGTGAAAACAAACAACTATTGTTGCTTTCTTAATTCAAATATGATTTTATATCTGACCAAGTAACGGTTTTTATTTGCCTACTTTTGAAGTATTTTTATTATTAATTATTATATGTCATAATATGTCATATAAATTCATTCATTCATAAATTATAAAACTTTTATTCAAACGTGGTACCACTGGGTTAGCGCATAGTTCAACTTGACAACTTGCCTACTTTTACTCAATAACAGTGTCTAACTTGCTGTATTGGGATATTTGTAATAACTACTCTTATTTTTTCTTTCAAAAGATCTAAGTTATTATTAAAATTGGTTTTATACACATGTGGCTTCAGATATCCCCATAAATGAAAGTCGATAATTGTGAGATCGGGACTCCTACGTGCCAGCTGATTTGGACCATAGGTACCTTTTAATCCATTTCCAAAAATATGATTTAGCCAATCATCAAAAGGAATTGAAAAAAAAATCCAAAAAACAAAAACTGTTGTTTCTGACGAACCCTGTATAGTAATCGCAAATCTAATAATTGAAATTGTAGTTTTAACACTAGCAAAATTCGTTTAATAAATCAAGGAATTGTGACAAAAAAATCTAAAAAACTAAAAATGTTGTTTGTGACGAATCCTGCATAGTAATCGCAAATCTGATATTTAAAATTGTAGTTTTAGCACAAGCAGACGTTTTTATAAAGAATGACTTTTTCTTCTATACATAGGTACATAGGTACTAATAAAAAAGTTTTTCCTCTTCCAAACTCTATCCGTGGGCACACTGTATATACGTACATACAGGTTGGCCCACTCTCAACTACTCAACTTTTTAAATTTTTTAAGAAACGACAGGGCGGCATTAGGTCTACAAATTAAAAGTATTCTGAATTATTCAGGGTGTCCCAAATAGGCAGGGCATATCATACTTTTTTTCAAAAGAATCACCCTGTATATTATGATGTTTTTGTATTGCTTGATGAATTTTAAGAACATTTTGTGAAACATCATATGCTTAAATTTAATAGTTTTTAAGTTATTAACGATTTTTCAAAAATTTGGTGCTTTGCAACTCTTAAAAAAACTCGCACCTGTCGGTAGAACGGAGCGACTGTGATACATAAAATTTGAGTTATGGAATATGAAAAATGAATGTGTTAAATAGCGACTACAAAATAGCAAATTTTAAAAAATTGGTTGATAACTCAGAAACTGGTCAATTTAAGTCCCTATTTAACTATAGGATCGATATAAGTAAAATGTTCTTAAAATTGATCAAGCAATCCAAAAATATCACAATTTCAGGGTATTCCATTAAAAAAAAAAATGTTTGATATGCCCTGACTATTTGGAACACCCTGTATAATGCAAAATAAGTAAAATGTACGTGACACGGAAAATCAGCCGCCCGGCCCGGATTAAACGCGCACGTATAATGGAGGCTCTACATACTAATATTTCCAGATTTAGAGCTGGTATTTTCAGTATTAATTAAAAGTACTAATGATTGGTCTAATCAGAGGCTTGGGATGTGTCAATAGTTTTTTTGTCATTTAAAAAGTCAAAACATCGAATAAACTTTATCATGGTTACTGCCTAATCAGCGTTGCATGAACAGCACTTTAAGTGAATTTAGAATGACTAAGAAATAATTCATTTTATTTCCTTCAATACAGAAGGACTTTTTTTTATTATTATAAAAAACTTTTATCTCAAAAAGAATTTTAGAAATAATAGGTATTTATTATAGACTTTTGTCATGGATATGCACCTATCTATTTGACATACAGTGTGGTTGTTTAAGTGTGCAACATATGGGAATTTTTTTTATTACCGATTTCTTAGAAAATTTTATTCTTGATAAAAGTTGGTGCATGTTCGATAATCATATTATAGGTGCACTTGGAATAGTTGCAAGTCAAACGGCGTAGTACAGGGTAGGCCAAAAAATATAAAACTTGAACAAGAATAAAGTACCCCTATTTCAGAAAATTCAGCAAAATGTTAATAAGAAAAGTTGTTTAGAATTGAAAGTTATGCATAGATTCAAAAACGTGACCTCCTAAAAAAAATTATATTCACCATAAAGACCTTAATAAATTAATCAAAATCAAATCAATTTCACATATCTTTGTTCAAATTCAAGCATATTTGTAAAATTTACTTGAATTTTTAATTTATTAGGGATCACAAACTTCATGTTAAACAGAACTTTAAAATATCCTAAAAATTATTTTTAACAAGATAAAACATTAGTAATGATAATATGCTGGTTAAAAAACTGTCATTTAACGTGCAAAATTTTTATTTTAAATATTTATTTAAAAACTTTATTCTTGTGCAAGTTTTATATTTTTTGGCCTACCCTGTATGCCGTTTGACTTGCAACCATTCCAAGTGCACCTAATATTATTATCGAACATGCACCAACTTTTATCAAGAATAAAATTTTCTGAGAAATCGGTAATAAAAAAAATGCTCATATGTTGCACACTTAAACAACCACACTGTATTATAAAGTATTTTTTGTAAACAACCAAAATTTATTTATAAGCTAATCCAAGACAGAAACCGATTTCTCACTCCAAATATCGATATTACTTAACACTGTTGAAACTAATTGGTCCCAAATATACTTTATACCATTTCTATCATTTAGTTATCCTAAAATTAGTCATTTTTTCTTGGCCGTTGGTTCTTTATACCTTTTGCTTTGCTTTAAAAAATAGGTATAAATTTGGAGAATTTTCGCAAACCGATCTGAAATTCTCCGATGTTATTGAAAAAAATATGTTTTATAAATAACTGAAACTTAGATTGGTATTCATCCAGAATTTTCAAAATACCAATTGAAGGCCTAGTTTATAAAATAAAAATTTTTCCAGTTTCAAAAAATAATTACGCGCACTTTTGCAAATTATCAAATCATAAATAAATGAAGACCTTTCAACGTGTTCGTATAGCGCTGTTAAAATTTGATGCATTGGAATTGTCATTACTCGATTGATAATTTATTGTTTTCAATGTAAAATCCAAGTTTGTATGCTTCTATCTTTCACATGCTTTCTTTCTTGTCGAAGACGCGAGACGCAATGAAAATTATGATACAGATAGACAATTTTTAACCCAGCTTTGCATCATGATTTTTTAATTAGGTTACCTAGGTATGTAATTGGATTTACTTACTTACTTTTTTATTTTAAATAATTATAAGTGATATTCTTAAATAACGAAAATGTATGGTATTGCATAAATTTAATTATTTATTGAAAGAGAAATAAAAAAGTACTTAATTAATACAACTTAATTAATTAAAAATATAAGTTGTATAAGGAATTGATTACCACGACCGGTCGGTATGGTTTATTGTAAAATTATACGTATTAATGTCGTGCATTGTTTCGAAAAGGTGTTTGAATGATTAAAAATAATTAACGGTCAAGACTAAAATTTACTAATTTGGGAAATTGACATGACGGGGATGTTAAACAATAAATATAAAATATAAATATTTTTGAAATTCATTTCTTTCATTCAATCATTGATGACTTGCATCGGGATTTAAGCTAGAACCCTTATAAATAATATATATTTTGCCAGTGTTTAACATAAATAGTTAAAATTGTTTCGGCTAAGCTTAACTTTTTTAAATGTATAATACAGATTGTGGGCCATAAGGAAAGTTATGATTCTCAGTCCTGTTAAAAATAATTTGTCATTATTTTATAGTATATTATTTAACGAGCGTATAATGTAGGCCATAATAAAACGAGGATGAAGTTTACGGCACGAGCCAAAGGCGAGTGTTGTAAATCATCCGAGTGTATTATGGTTCATTAGACGCGAGTCAAATACTATACTTTATCTAAAACCATCCATTTATACAGTGCCTGAAAAAAAGTTGAGTTCATATGGGAAATATAATAATTACACTTGTTGTTTTATGATAATTACACTTGTTGTATTATGGATAGCATAATGCTTTTATTATCAGAAGTATTATGCACCTATTATTAAATGGTTGTAGCGAGGGGTGTCTCACTAGGTAAAATTTGTACACTGACTGCCGATTTTGGCAGTCAACTGCCCGTGATTGCCGATGACTGCTCGTGATTGCCGATGACTGCCAGTGATTACCGATGAATGCCGGTGATTGCTGATGACTGCCAGTGATTGCCGATGACTGCCAGTGATTGATGATGACTGCCAGTGATTGCCGATGACTGCCAGTGATTGTCGATGACTGCCAGTAATTTTTTCAAATTTCATTCATCCATCATTACGATACGCCGAAAAATATGCGTTCTTATTGGTCAGATCAAAATTAATTCCGATAAATGCCGAGGGCGATTGCCGAAGACTGCCAGTGATTGCCGATGACTGCCTGTGATTGCCGATGACTGCCAGTTATTTCCGATGACTGCCAGTTATTTCCGATGACTGCCAGTGATTGCCAATGATTGCCGATGACTGCCTCACTGCCAGTGATTGCCGATGACTGCCAATCGTTTTTTCAAATTTTATTTATCCACCATTACGAAACGCCGAAAAATTTGCGTTCTTATTGGTCAGATCAAAATTAATTCCGATAAATGCCGAGGGCGATTGCCGAAGACTGCCAGTGATTGCCGATGACTGCCTGTGATTGCCGATGACTGCCAGTGATTGCCGATGACTGCCAGTGATTGCCGATGACTGCCTAGACATTTGTACACCGACTGCCGTAGTGAGACACCCCTTGGGTTGTAGGTAGATAAAATTTATAATGCGTATTTAATTCATATTGCTGTATCTACAACCATTTAATAATAGGCACGTAATACTTATAGTATAGCAGTAAGCTATGCATAATACAACAAGTGCAATTATTAGTTCGTAACAATCCGAGATCTCGATTGAAAATATTAAAATTTGCGCCGTCAAAAAAAGCCCGAATGGGGTAGGTACTTCGAATTCAGTTTCTAAAGTTATATAAAACTTTCGTATGAACATGTTGAACGAAATGTGTTAATTGGGATTTATGCATTTGAGTTTAATCAAAAATAAAAGAAAATATTCGTAGGTAATTCGTATTTTCAATTTTAAAGATCGTCTTTCGGGATTCGAGAAAATTACCTGTTTTTAAATAGCATTACTTGACATCAAATAAAACTTCAGTTGATATTTGAAATATAAAATGTCAAAATAAGGCAAAAATGGGCGTTTTCTTAGTCACAATTTAAAACTTGTTGCATTCTATACAGGGTGGTCCTTAAGTAATGGGACACAGAGCAGCAGTAAATTATTCAATTCAAAATATAACGATTTAGCGCAATTTTTATAATCCGAAAATTTATATTAAGACAGATACAGGGTGTCAAAGTTAAAAAAATTATTTCGAGTTTTTTAGATATTTTCAAAAGTTTTCGGAGCATTGGGTTAAAGTTTAGTGTAGGGTTTTTTGTTTGGGCGGGAAATAACAATCTGGGCTCATTTTTCTTCTATCGGATAGAGGGCGCTACGAACAGCACTTTTCCTACTTTTGAACTGCAATAACTTGTTGTCACTAGGTATAATAATAATAAAGACTTATCACTCCTAATTAATAATCTTACGACTTTTTTACGTAAAAAGGTACTCTTGTCAAATAACGCTAAAGTTGATAGTTTTCGAAATATTTGCTATTTTAATACTCAATGACCTTTCTGTTGTTTGAGATCCAGCGTTGTTTTTGAATAATTGACGGGTAAATAAAACACAAAATTTCAAACTTTTGTTTATAATATTTCACAAGAGGAAAACGATTTTTTTGGTTAAACTTTTACAAAATACGTTTTACGTTCGGATAAAATAAGAAGTATTACCTTACATGTTACATTAAAATAGCAAATATTTCGAAAACTATCAACTTTAGCGTTATTTGACAAGAGTACCTTTTTTACGTAAAAAAGTCGTAAGATTATTAATTAGGAGTGATAAGTCTTATTATACCTAGTGACAACAAGTTATTGCAGTTCAAAAGTAAGAAAAGTGCTGCTCGTAGCGCCCTCTATCCGATAGAAGAAAAATGAGCCCAGATTGTTATTTCCCGTCCCAAAAACCCCTCTTCACCAAATTTTAACCCAATGCTCCGAAAACTTTTGAAAATATCTAAAAAACTCGAAATATTTTTTTTAACTTTGTATCTGTCTTAATATAAATTTTCGGATTATAAAAATTGCGCTAAATCGTTATGTTTTGAAGTGAATAATTTACTGCTGCTCTGTGTCCTATTACTTAAGGACCACCCTGTATAAGTGGGTGGTTGTAGATAAAGATATTTGACTCGCGTATAATGAACCATGATGTATCTAATCATCCTTGTTTATTATGTCCTACATTTTACACTCGTTGATATCACAAAAAGTCTCCTTACCCTAAAGATAAGACCTATTTTTCTGCACGTATGGTGGCACAACCTAGGAAATCACATGCAAAATTTCAGCTGTGGCGGCTCTTCCATAAGGTCATTTGGTCAATGACCTCCCTTAAAATTCATCCTATTAGCCAAACTTCGCTTGTTTCGGTATTACTTATTAGCTCTAAAATATCCTACCAAGTTACGGTACCTATGCTACGTCCCCGAAGTATATTGGATCCAAACGAGCCTTGACCACGGCTCTCTGTTTCCTTTACCAGACAAATTTTAATGCGCAAGCGTGCAAGAGAAATAAATGCATGCTACTACTAAAGGAAAGATAAAAATATTGGCTCTATGTTTATTTTACACTGATAGTGTATTTTCATTTCTTAATATGAGGAATTAATTTACGAAATTTTAACGTGAATCATTTACTGAAAAATGTAACTTTAACATTATTGGCCAGATTAAAAATACTGTGTCGAAACTTTACAATAAAAGCATCATCAGTAAATGCCAATAACTAACGCGGACAATTTTTATGACATTGGATAACAATTAAAAAATTGGTCAAACTATTTTTGAAGTTGACACTGAAAAAATTATCAAAATATTTTCTGGTATCTTAAAAATAATTCCGATAATTTAGATCCGTATTATTTATTTTGGGAACATAAAAGATAATATTTGTTAAATAACTTTGGATAAACTGCATGAAAATGTTTAAACTTTTATAAGTGAGTTTGGCTTAAAGCATTTTTGGTTACACTCTTAGGGCTTTTATACACAAACGGTTATTCGGTATATCAACCGGTCATGGAAACGATCGTTCGTGTGCAAGAGCTCGTTGTCTAAAATAGATAAGGGGGGTCAATAGTTTACCCCAGAGCCGATGAAGGACAGCTTCTACAAAATTGTAACATATTTTTTCTTTTAGTTTATTTTAATTAAGATGGGAGTATCAACATGCTTGCCAACCAATAACCTATTTCGCGTAGATTTATTTATGTTTTCTAGCTTTTATACAAAATTTAAAGAAAATCAGTATCGACTTGATATTCTATAGGTAATAATTGACATATTTAATAAATATCAAGGAATTTCATAACTTATTTTAGGAGAATTGTATAGCGAAAAATATTGGGAAAAATTTTTTTTAACATTATTATCTCATTGTCACTCATTGTTCTTTTACTATACAATTCTCCCAAAATTAGCAATGAAATAAATTGATATTTTTGTAATATATCAGATACCTACTACCTAAATAATGTACCGACGATATTGGTTTTCTTTAAATGTTAGTTATTAAAATAATAAACTCAAAAAATCAACGCGAAATAGGTTATAGGTTGGCAATAGATTGAATGACGTTGAGAATTCAACCTTAAGGTATGCATACCCAATTAAATGCGCCGATTTTATTAATTTACATTTGAATTTGTAGTATTTTATTTAGAGAAATTTACAATGCGTTTGATTTATGTAGTTAATTTTCTAGTTACATCATGTTAAATTTTATTAAATGTTTTAAACTTATTTTTAACTGTTGTTTTTTTTTGAAACCTACATACAGAATCTACACGGTCAAAAGACCGGTAGGCCCCCAGAGAAAAGACGGGTGGGGCCCAGAGCCGGCCGGAGGTCTATGCAAACGATGCCCATACAGGGCCCCTCGCTAAGAAAGGTCCCGCGCAAAGCGGAAGTTCATATTTTAGATGAAAAAGGTGCATCTAAGAAATTCGAAATAGAGGTTTACAAAGTAGTGGTTAATGAAATAAATCAAAGCTTGACTAATGGATTTTCTGATCATAAAGTTCTTTATAAAGATTTTTTTTTATTTTGATCCTCGAAATTTTAAATTAATTAAAATCTCATTTCTCTCTGTGTCCAACTTAACGGGAATTTCTCCAAATGTTATTAAAAATAAATTGATAAGTTTCTCAAAACATTTCCAGTCGTTAAAAAAACCAGTCGATTGTGGATTCTAGCCTAGCATAAACCGAATTGTCACTGACGTTGATGGTAGTAGCAACAGCGAAAATGATAGCTCTGATTCCTCTTTCTTAGAGAACTTTGCAGTACATTCTAACAAGCAGTTTTGCTCTGGTTGTCTAATTTGTTGTTTTAAGTTGATACATAGGTATAATTTGCATGCCCTAACTTATAGTAACTTGTATATTATTTACAAATGTCTCATCACTTTATCGTGCACAAAAGTTGCTTGTAAGAGGATATTCTCTAAGTTAAAAATAATTTTGACACGCCTATACGATCCTTATTAGGACAGGAGAATTTAGAGGCTTTTATGCTTGTGTTGAAGCAGACCTAATAAAAGATTTAGATTATGAGATCATAATCGACACACTTGCCAAAAAATCTCTCCTTCTGAAAGCTAAACTAGCCATAAAGTGTTTTTGTGTAATTCTTTAGGGCAACTGTACAGAGTGGTCGGAATTGGTCTGTTTTAACAGGGAAAACCTATTTCCCTATTTTGCTCTATCTATATAGTCAGTAATAGATATCAATAGGTAAATCAACTTTTACAGCATGAGTGAAATGTTTAGAGACGTCGCCGAGTCTGGAAGTTTGAAATGAATACTGTAAAGCAGCGGTTCTCAAACTTTTTTGGTGACGGAACCCTTTTGGGAAGCAAAATACTTGATGGAACCCTACAATAAAACAATAGTTTTCAAAAGTGTATTCTTTATTAATAAGCATAATAAAAGTACAATGTAACAGTTACTAATTATTACTTACTTTACCACATGGAAAGTACAATATAATAGAAGATATTAAAAAAGAAAAAATCTAACTAATGGGAGGTATGAAACTGGTTTTTTATTTTTCATCAATTGGTTGATATCAGGTTTGATAGAAGACAGTTAAAGTCTCATATCAGGTTCGGCGTCCAGTCTATTGCGATATTTTGTTTTCGTGGCTGCATAGGTTGAGAATCCTGTTTCGCACAAATATGTTGTTGGGAACGGGAGAAGAATATTCAGAGCCATTTTGCCAAGCATTGGATATTCATCACGGATTCTGCACCAAAAATCGTTGAGAGGCGTCGTTTTGAACAGCGACTCCTTACCTACTTGTGTCTGATGACATTTCTAAAAGAGATTCATATATCTCGTTTGACATACTTTCGGGCTTTTCCAAGTTGGGTAAAAAAGGATTATGAATCCATAAATTCAGTTTCATTTTTGTATTCTGTTCTTCGGGAAAATACTTTTCAAAAGATGCGCGCATCGAACTGAGATATTGGACCAATTCTTCAAACACATCATCTTGAAACATTTCTGAGTCGTTATCGCTAACAAACTCACTGAGTGACGTAAAGCTTTCTATTTCTTTCTTACCAACGCAAATAATCCAAAAATCTAATTTTCTTTTGAAGGCAGTTATATTGTTATAGTCCTGAAACACTGTTGTCTGTTTACCTTGCAATGATAAATTCAATTCGTTCAGTTTTTGAAAGATATCCGCCATAAAAGACAATCGGAACAACCAAGTTTTATCATACAAACGGTCCTTCAAATTAAAAGAAGTATCTGCTGAAAGAAACATTTGTAACTCGGCTCTAAGTTCAAATAGCCTTGTTAAAGCAGGGCCGTATCTGAGGGGGGGTTTTAGGGGTTCAAACCCCCCCCCCGAAAAAAATAAAATCCTTATATGTTTGTTTGTGTGTATGTTTAAATGTATGTTTAAAGTATAACTAGTATTTTTTGCCACTGGTCTAACCCCCCCCAAAATTTTGGTTCAGATACGGCCCTGTGTTAAAGTTTTACCCCGAGACAGCCATCGCACTTCTGTATGGAGCAGCAGTGTTTCCAGTCATGTTTGCTGCCATAATCTTCACACAATAATGAGAACAATCGGGATTGTAGTGGTCGTGATTTGATAAAATTAATTATTTTTACCGCTTCATCCATAACTAATTTTAGATTTGACGGCATTTGCTTCATCGCAAGTGCTTGTCTATGCAGAATACAATGGCTGGAACTACAATTAGGCGCTTTATTTTTTATTCGTGACACTGCTTCTGCTGTTTTACCTGTCATCGCCTTGGCCCCATCTGTACAAATGTCAATGCAATTGTTCCAACTGAGATTATTTTCTTCAAAAAATATATTTATTTTATTAAAAATTTCTTCCCCGGTAGTGTTTGTGAGCAGCGGTGAACACATAAGCATGTCTTCTTCAAAAGAACTTTCATATGGATATCTCACGATAACCAGCAAGATAGCCAAACCAGCGACATCAGTTGACTCGTCCATTTGCAAGGCGAATCGTGTTTTTTGTAGACGTGTAACTAGTTCTTGTTTGTCGTAGCTTGCCAGATCATGGATTCGCCGTGAAACAGTATCGTTTGATAGCGGCACAGTAGAAATATGCTTTGCAGATTTTTCATCGAGCATATACATTTTGTTATGTCTAATACACATGGCTTTATTAAATTCTCAGCGATAGTGTGCGCTTCATCTGCTTGTGCAATGCGATAGCTAACTAAATATGATGCCTCCGTGGCCTTTTCGTTGATAGTTTTTGTTACATGCATCATATTTTTTTGACTTTCCAATAACTAATCTTTTTTACGAACAAAAAATTCTTTATTCTTGTCTTTAGACTCGGGGTGTACAGTTTGTAAATGTCGGCGCAATTTGGCAGGTGCCATGGAACTATTAGGAAGCAGTTTACTACATAGCATGCAGAGAGGTGAGCCGTTGGAATCAACAAATCCGAAACTGATATATGATTCATCATAATTCCTTTTTTTCGTCTTTAAAACCGTCGAGCTTGACGTCGTGGCATCATCGTCTGGATCGGTGATTGCTATATTCTCCGCGCGTACTGCTTTTGAACATTCAGCGTCATTAGAAGATGTTGTTGCAACACGTTTAACACCTTTAAGCCAACGTTCCATTCTTCTTTATTTATAATGTTACACGTCAGGATGGTGGGGTCTAAATAATGCACAATCGTTACTGCGTATAAGAGACTAAGTTTAGTACAATGAAGAAATGTATAAAACTGAGACAACAAAATACAGCAGGCAGTAGAACAATGAACACTAGTTTCTCGCTAGCGAGCTTGTAAGTAGGTAGGTAGGAACTTATCGCTCCGAACGCTAATCGTCAACTGACTGACGAGGCGCGACGCGCGATCGCCGCTTTTATACTTAGTCCTAGACTCGATCGAATATTCTCGAAAATACTCGAGTCGGCGCCTTTGATAAACAAAAAGCAAAAATAAAAAGAGAAATATAAAAATTGCGTTGTAAACAATTCAGAGGCGGCTTTTATCAAAGGGACTGCGCGCTCACAAGTATACCCAGGTAGCACGCGTACGTACTTTGTACGTACAAATCTCGTCAGCGTAGACGTCTAAATTACCCTTGGACTAACGTCAAAATGACGTCGAGATGACGGGCAAATGTCAGCGTCAGAATGACGTCCCACTAAGCAAAAAAACAACCCAATTTCGTTAAATTTATGTTTTTACGTTACATTGTTACGTTGTACAAAAAGGTTTTGATACGGCGCTATTTCGAAACGTACTGGTCGTAATGTCCGCCAACATAACAAAATCGCAGTTGCATTTAGAAATCAACGTGTTTGATTCGAAAACTATAACAAACTGGTTTCGTTTTTGAGATGTTTATATTAAGGACTTTTCAAAAAGTTACAATTACGTTGCTTATAAGATGTTTTTGTTTCGAAACTATAACAAACCAATTTTGTTTTAAAAAGGCAATAAATGCAGACACAATAAACATTATATTATTTAAAAATGTTTTTTTAAATAGACCAGACGAAACTGGTAGGGGCAGCTTAGCTCTACAATTTAGCACAATAATTTTCAATTGTAGAACAAAGCTGTCCCTACAAATTTTGTATAAGAAACTTTTTGCATTTTATATCGTTTTCGAGCTATAATAGGTCCTTCACACATCGTTGGGTTACCCTGGGTACAGCCATTAAAAATGATGAAAATAGTTGGGACTTTTTCAAGACGACGTTGATAGATTATCTCTCGAGGCATTCCCAACTAAGCCCATGTTTTAGCTTTTATTTGAAGCGTCAAAGAAAATGGTAAATTTTAATATTCGTTAACCAAACACCCCCTCCCCCAAACTCTAGATATTTTTTTGGGATAGGTATTTAATAAACTGTCTTTTAAATTTGGCATTATTCCCAATAATATTTAAAATAAATGATATTGGATTAAAAGATTATATTAAAAAAACATATACATGTAATGTTATAAATATGTAATTAAAAAAGTAATAAATCAACGTCTTGTGAACCTGAAAAAAAAATTATAAATTAATATACTTTACAATATAATCAGCTACAAATAAATTTGAAGAGCTTAAAAGAACCCCGCACTTCTCTTATGGAAAATGGCCCTCGGTCAAATTTTCTAAATTTTTAGTATGTTGCAGAGAGTGCCATTCTGATCAAAAGTGTTCATGGCCAAAACAATATCTGCAGACCATTTTTCAGATACAGGGTGTCCAAGTTGCAAAATATAAATTTTCACTACATTATATTTTCGTAGTTTATAATATGAATTCGTTTTGTTTTACTAAATTTTTGATGGCCCTGTCGTAGATAGAATAGAATACTATAAAAATAGTTTAAACTCTTTTATTATATACCGGGTGAGTGACGAAAATTATTTAATATTTTTTGTTAAATCATTGTATTTTCGGCATTAAATTAAATGTTTACAAAGTAATACTGTAGATGATATTAGCTTGGAGCAAGCTATCAGAATTTATATTATTTATATTTATACAGGGTAAGTTAAAAAAGTTAAAAAAATTTTTATTAGTTTTGAAAGAAATTTTGTAAATTTTTCTTTATGTACTACTTGTCGCTTATCGTATGCTTCCAAATATATATAATTATCAAGGTTATACAGGGTGTTTCCGATGATAAGCGATAGAAAAATAACAAAAAACTGCAAGTATTTATAAATCACCCGGTATATAAAAAATAGATTGGTTAATTTCGTTATTTTTTAATATTCTTTGCTTGAAGTGTTTTGCTAACATGTTTGCTATTAATTTCCCTTTTCCTATGACCAGTTCTTTAGTAATTTGCATTTGTTTATTTCATGTCATTACAAAAAAATTAAGATATACAGCGTCGAACAGACTCAAAACTCAAAAAATAAGCAAATAAAATAACAATTTTTTCTTAAATTTCAATAAAATTTGTTATATAAGTTTATTTTATGGTTAAAAATAAATATATTTAATGCTATACAGGGTGTTTCAAATAATTAGGGGCCTACTTATTATTTTTGGATATAATAAATTGTTCATAGTTTTTATAATAATAAACTTTATTTTTCATATTGTGTTGATACATCATAAAAAATAACATACCCAACACAAAAGAAATGGCATCAAATATATATATATTTCTTATTTGCAATACAGTGTTAGAATCTCATAATTATTTGAAACACCCTGTATAGCATTAAATATATTTATATTTAACCATAAAATGAACTTACATAACAAATTTTATTGAAATTAATAAAAATTGCTATTTTATTTGCTTATTTTTTGAGTTTTGAGTATGTTCGACGCTGTATATCTTCAGAACTGGTCATAGGAAAAGGGAAATCAATAGCAAACATCTAAGTAAGACACTTCATGCAAAAAATATTAAAAAATAATGAAATTTAACCGATCCATTTTTAATATACCGGGTGATTTATAAATAAATGCATTTTTATGTTATTTTTTTATCGCTTAGCATCGGAAACACGGAAACACCCTGTAAAACCTTGATAATTATATATATTTGGAAGCATACGATAGGCGACAAGTAGTACATAAAGAAATATCTACAAAATTTCTTTTAAAACTAATAAAAAAAATATAAACTTTTTTGAGTTACCCTGTAAAAAATATAAATAATATAAATTCTGATAGCTTGCTCCAGCTAATGTCATCTACAGTATTACTTTGTAAACATTTAATTTAATGTCAAAAATACAATGATTTAACACAAAATATTAAATAATTTTCGTCACTCACCCGGTATATTATAATAAAATTTTTTTAACTATTTTTATAGTATTCTGTCCTATCTACGACAGGGCCATAAAAAATTTAGAAAAACAAAACGAATTCATATTATAAACTAGGAAAATATAATGTATTGAGAATTCATATTTTGCAACTTGGATCTCAAAAACTGGTTGGCAGATATTGTTGTGGCCATGAACACTTTTGATCAGAATGGCATACTCAACATACTAAAAATTTAGAAAATTTAACCGAGGGCCATTTTCCATAAGAGAAGTGCGGGGTACTTTAAGAAACTAATAAAAAAATTTAGAAAAAATACTTCGCAACCAAGGGTCTATATTTTTATTATTTTACAAAATATTCCAGTGTATGACAGCTGAAGCCAATAAGATTTTGGTAAAAAAAAACGTATTTTTTTTTTTATTTTAAAGTCTTAACTAAAAATTAAAATTCTTTAATAGTTCAAGTAAAAATATGTACTTTTAAATGGTGATTATTAGAGCAATAATTTTAAGTTTGATTAGTAAATTATATTACTTTCTTACTAACTACACATACCTCTTCTCTCTTGAGTCGTTAATTGTCGCGACGAAACCACTCCATGATGACTGACTCCCTGACTCTAGGTCCCGGTCGTTGGTTGTAAATACTTGTTGTACTGCATCTAAATATTTGGAAATTAAAACTTATTATAATTTATGTTAACTTATTGATGAATAATTTGGCAACAACTTCTCCAGGTCAAACCTACCTATTGCTTGGCCCTGGCAAGCCTAGACATTAATCAAATTAAAAATCTCCAGGTCAGACCAAGAGGAGACAGTAGCAACCCTCAGCCATACATGTGTACTATATATGCATGTTTAGCAATTAATTTAAAGATAGTTTTAAAAATATTTATAGGGGCAGGGCTATTTAAGTTCAATAATTCATACATGTGGTTTATTCTTAACGAATTTTAATGGCTTTCAGTCTCGGGTCTTGGCACTTAGAATTGACCAACCTGTACGTTTACTTGCAGACCTGTACCAAACATAGAAACAGACAATTTCAAATATAAATGCAGCACTTTAGAACGAGACCTTAATTTACTAGCATAAAGTTTAAACTAAAAGAAAATTATAGACATGTATCTTGTAGCCTCGCTGGTAATATATCAATAACTTTTGTTTTATAGAAACTAATGCAATGTACTTACCTTTCTAACCATTTTTTGTTCTTTTCGGAAACCTCCAAAACCACAAAATAGTTATTTTCCTAACAAGTGCGCAAAGTGATACTTTTCCGCACGCAAGTACAGTTGGACGAACGACGCGAAGCGGAGTTCGGATAAGTTCTTGCGTGCGGAAAAGCACTTTGCGCACTTGTTAGGAACAACATTTTTCCTACGAGCTTCATATCAGATAACAACAAAAATAAAAATATGATAATTTATTTAATAATTTTTAATTCGACTTTAAAGAAAGAACTATAATATACTTACAACTAAAAATTACATAACAAAAAAAAATAATAGAAAATTAAAAAATTACATAACAATAAAAAAAATAATAGGAAACTTAATTATTTGTTTATAACATTTATATTTATCGTCAGAGCCGCTCATTTTAACAGTGTTTATATATATTCCCTACCAAGGAGATTTTTGAATAGTTTTACTTTTCCGCACCCAGTGCGGATAAAAGTCTTATCCGCACTAGTGCGGAAAAGTGTAACTTTGCACACAAAAATGCGTGCGCAAAGTACTACTTTGCGCACGCTCGTAGGAAAAATAAATTATAGCACAGCCGATGACAAATAAATGCAGACGCGTGGGACACGAAAAAGTGAGGTTCGGTTAGTTCGGTGAATGGCTGGCGTCAACGGTGGAGTTCCGTTCAGGGTTGCGTTCAGAAAACGAAACTGACATGAAACGTGTTTTACATTTTTGCGACGAAATCTATCAGTTATCTCCCGAACATAACGGGTTTGAAAATAAAAAATCATTATAGTAACGGTGCAGGGGTAACGTTATCTGTTTAAACAAAATAGTTCCTGATCTGAAACGTTTAGAAAAAAGCATAACGAGCACGCAATTAAAAGAGCGTTCTTTTAATGGAAACATGTTGACGTTAATAAAAGAGTACATAAAATATACGGTTTTAATATGTTTATTTGTTCAATGAAACAAGTACAGTAACGAGATTATGTTAAAGAGACGTAAATATTAAATACGTTCCTAGAAAATGTAAAAACGATGATAAAAGAACGTTTGAACTAAAACGTTATATAAGTTACTTTTAAAAAACGTTACGAAACGTACCAAAGCTGTTTTTTGCTTAGTGGGGTCAGCTGAAGACGTCACTGTGACGTACATTTCAGGGGTCAAAATGTCGTATAATGAAGACGTCAAAATAACGTCCAATACAGGCGTGAAAATGACTTCGGTTTTAGGTACTGTTGAAGGGAGAGTTGAAAATTAAAAAATAAATAAGAAAATATTAGGTATATATAATTTGTTAACTCAAGAAACGAACAATGCAGTTTCATAAGATATTAATCATTAACATACGATTTTAACAATTAAAAGTGAACAAATTCTTGTTAAGAAATTTACAATCGTAATACTTGTTTTATCAGCTTAATATTAATAAATAATAATTATTAATTATAAATAAATAATAACACTGAGTAATTGAATATAACTTCCAATTGTCCGATATTTTCTCTCCTTTTGTGACAGCCCTATTAAAGAGTTTCGAGTCTTTGTAAGGAGGCCAGTGCACGTCCTTTTTGAAGGGCGAACCGTCACCGCTTTTCGGTCCAAATTCTACCACTGAAAATATTTTCTTCTTTGCCAAAATTTAAATAACGGAATTGATTATTGTTCACGAGTATTTACCTGTGCAAAATTGGAAAAAACAGCGACAAATGCTACTAAAAATACAAGCAGCATCGGCAAACAGCGTCAGAAAAGGATAATACCGCCATTTGAATGTCAAATGTAATTTCATCATTGTCATCTAACGGTAAAGAAATAGAGATGGGTAGAGAACATCGATGATACCGATTCGATATTTCAACAGGCCAAATTTCTTCCATCTTGGTCCCATAAAGTCAAAAACAGTAATAATATAATTATAGAAGTTAGAATCATTGTAACAATACTAATTTTATGAAGCGTACCTATGACTTTGTTAAAGTGATCTGTATAAATATCGATGTTAATCGATGCATATGTTAACATCGATATATCAATAAATGCCCATTTCTAACTAGAAATTTCTGGGATCAACAACTTTTGGTCAAAAAATAATTTAAAAATGACGTCAACTTAACGTCCATTTGGGAACGACATTTTGACTTTCAATATTGACGTACTAGCGACGTCATTTTAAGGCCGGACAGCGTCTTACGTCTGATATGACCTAAAAAGGACGTCATTTGGACGCACCTTTGCTACCTGGGTACATGTTGATACCAAACTTATGAGATATTGTACCAGCTATTGTAACACATTTTTATACAAATACAAATAAATAAATATACCTACGCGCGGCCGCGGAGTCAAAACGTTCGACCAGAGAGAGGTGTTTTAATTTTTTTTCTAAATTCTTGAGGAACCCCTATACAGAGGTATATCGCGGAACCCTAGGGTTCCGCGGAACACACTTTTAGAGTATAGCTGCTGTAAAGGATTTGCCGGACGAATGACGTACAATATTTTATTTCATACTGTTGTTAAAAATTATGTTGGGAAATTATAATGAAGTTTTATTCTGCGTCGTATATTTGAAAAGTGCTTATATTTACTGGTGGAAACATTGTGTGTTTGACATAAAATTCAAATCTAATGGAAATTTCAGTCCGGTAAAGAAATTTTACAGGACTAGACCGGTAAAATTTTTTTACCTGACTTATTGCTGTTAAACCTTATTTTCTAGACTAAATTCAAATATATATAACGAAGTGTTTTACAATACAATTAACGTCCCTACCTGTTTTGTAATTTAATTTTTTTTGTGTTACAAGTTTTGAGTTTATTTAAATCAAATTTATATATTTATTAAATAAATAATTCAGAATGTGTATAAGTTGTTTAATTTCTTTCGGTTATAATAATAAATGGAACGTGATTATATTTTTTGTGAGTTTTTGCTGATATCATTACATAGGTATCGTTTGCGTATGATGAAGTGATAAAATGCATTAATTTTTTACGCCACTATGCCGTATAGTGTTAAAATTTTTTTTATATTGTCCCATTTAGTCTGTCTGTCGGTATTTGGATTTTTTTCCCTAGGACGTAAATTGGTACAAGTCAAGCCATTAAGTGAAATGTATTTAAACTATAATTAATTATGGAGTTGGCATGATGGGGCCTTACATCCTTCCGGACCGGTGGGCCCTAAGGGTCCCAGTCCGACACTGAAGGTGGCAATTTGTGCCGTAAAATATAACCCGGTTTTAGTTTTACACATTAACAGTTAAACTAGAAGTGTGTAGTTTTGTGTTGAGAAAAATCCTATGCTAGGAACATGTACGCCGTTTTTCCTAAAGTAGTATAAAAGAGAGACTAAGGCGGGTCCCCATGGGCATAAACTTGACAGCGTAAGTGTGATGTGATTTTTCGATCAGGCCACCATTTTAAAAAATGGCGACTAATTAACCAATTACCTCTTAAAGAATGGGTACGCTTCAAATTTATACCTGGGGAGACCACATATACCGGGTGTTTCTCAAAAGACGTTCACCCTATAACTTTTCTGTACTTACAGATATTAAAATGAAATTTTGAGATTATGTATAAGAGATGAGTCTGCATTTATTCGCATAATTTTCAATTTGTTAGCACTTCCGGTTTAACCGGAGGTGACCTTGACTTTGATATTTTAAATGGGACATCTTGTATATTTTTACTTATTTGGGTTCAGCATAACATTATGAGTGAAATGACACCTCACTTGTCATTTTTTGACGTGTTATAACATTTTTATGTTTATTTTTATTTTCAATCTAAAGTGCTACAAATTAATTAAATCTGTTAATTTATAGTCAAGTAGTATATTATTATGAAAATTAAAGTTATGTCATAATAATTGACTTTCTAAGTTTTACAAGCGTTAAAAAAATTAAATTTTGTTTCCTTTACGTTGGCTAGATAAGAGATGAGTCTGCATTCATTAGACTAATTTCCAATTTGTTAGTACTTTCGGTTTGACCGGAAGTGACCTTGACATCTTGTATATTTTTACTTATTGGGATTCAGCATAAAGTTCTGAGTAAAATGACACTTGTCACTTGTCATTTTTTAACGTGTTATGACATTTTTATGTTTATTTTTTATTTTCAATCTAGAGTGCTACAAATTAATTAAATCTGTTAATTTATAGTCAAGTAGTATATTATTATGAAAATTAAAGTTATGTCATAATAATTGACTTTCTAAGTTTTACAAGCGTTAAAAAAATTAAATTTTGTTTCCTTTACGTTTACTCCATTTTTCCAAATGGAACGATGGTGGTTCACTAGGATATTTAAAACGAGCATTTTTTTCCAACAATTTGATACCATATAGGTACTCCTATGCTATTTTAAAATTGATACGAAAAAATTTGCCTTAAGTCCCAGTTGCAAATTTAAAAGCGTTAGGTACGCATTATTGTCTTTTCTAAAGAAAAATAAAGGCGGCTTTGAATAACAATGGAATGGTTTTCAAAACCAATATAATAATATGGTTTTAAATTAAAATTGTAATGTCATTCGTTTGTTAAACATTACATTACATTGTAAATCAGATAAAATAGTTAGTTTTACTAGAAATGAACACATTGATATGCTCCTAATTTTTTGAGTGATCAGAAAAATTCTTCTGAAGCCGCAAGATTGTATGTTTTATAAACTAATGACATTACAACCACAGAAAAAAAGGGTTTGTTCGGGTTTGTTCACAACTCTAAATTAAAGCCATATATTGCTTTTCAAAACCATACCATTGTTTTTCAAAGCCGCCTTTATATTTTTTTAATAATGCATAACGCTATTAAATTTGCGATTGGGATTTAAGGCAAATTTTTCAGTGTCAATTTTAAAATATCATAAGAGGTATCAAATAGTTGGAAAAAAAAATGCTCGTTTTAAATATCCTAGTAAACTACCATCGTTCCATTTGGAAAAATGGAGTAAACGTCAAGAATACAAAATTTCATTTTTTAAATGCTTGTAAAACTTAGAAAGGCAATTATTATGACATAATTTTAATTTTCATATACTACTTGACTAAAAATTAACAGATTTAAATAATTTGTAGCACTAGATTGAAAATAAAAAATAAACATAAAAAGGTTAGGTACTTCAGAAAATGACAAGTGAGGTGTCATTTTTCTCATAATATGTTATGCTGAACCCAAATAAGTAAAAATATACAAGACGTCCCATTTAAAATATCAAAGTTAAGGTCACTTGCGGTCAAACCGGAAGTGTTAACAAATTAAAAATTATGCAAATAAATGCAGACTCATCTCTTACCCATAATCTCAAAAATTCATTTTAATATCTATAAATATAAAAAAGTTATAGGTGTGAACGTCTTTTAAGAAACACCGGGTATATAACCAGTATTTTGGTAATGGCATGTTACAAAATTGTGACCCCTATGGAGGACTAAAGCAAGATACAGAGTTTGCGCAGTTCACATCATTTTTTTGGATCATGTAAACACTGGACAGGGCCGGCTTAAAAGGTATTTAACATTTTTTTGGTGCTCAACTAGTTTATTACATAGGATAGCAAAGGTAGTTTAGGTACCTTATTTACCCGGCCGAGTTACAAATTAAAAACTAGACAACACAACATTTAAAAATCACACTATAACACCACAAGACTATCCCGGCAATAAGTGGCATAGTGACCTCATTTTTCAATATCCCGGTTGCATACCATTGGCAATATATACAGGGTGTTCATTTGAAAACTTCCCACCACGGATGTTTCTGCTTTAAAATGAAAATGTGGAAAATCGCTCGGACCCGTCGATTTTTATTTCGAGGGGGACATCTTTTGCGTATATTGTCAATCTTGTTAATTTAAGCCCCTAGGAGGGAGGGGGGGGGTAAGATCTAAATCTTAAATGGATACCCCTATTTTATATAATTTTTTTGGATTCTGCATAAAATTCTAAACATTTTTTAATAAAAGCATTATTAGTCTGTACTAAACAGTTTCCGAGATATTGACTCTTGAAAAATGAGATTTTTGAACTTTGACAGCGTCTAGCTTTCTAACTGTACGTCTTAGAGCAAAACGGCTTACATGTCCCTATCTTCGATTTTTATTATCTTTCCAATAGTGTCAACTTCCGGTTAAACCGGAAGTACTATATTTCTTATAACCGGTTTAACCGGAAGTTGACACTATTGGAAAGATAATTAAAATCGAAGATAGGGACATGTAAGCCGTTTTGCTCTAAGGCGTATTGTTAGAAAGTTAGACGCGCAAAGTTCAAAAATCTCATTTTTCAAGAGTCAATATCTCGGAAACTGTTAAGTATAGACTAATAATGCTTTTATTAAAAAATGTTCAGACTTTTATGCAGAATCGAAATAAATTATATAAAATAGGGGTATCCATTTAAGATTTAGATCTTACCCCCCTCCCTCCCTCCTTCCTAGGGGCTTGACATACAGGTAGGTATATGTTTTACCCCTTACTTGTCAAAATGTAAAAATTGAGTACCTACTTACTTTTTGCTTCTTTTAAACAGCAAAGAAATGTAAATGTCTTTGCTAAGCTAAGTTGTTACAGGAACACATTCTTTAAAATTTAGGTAGGTATACCTACTTACCTAAGTAATCTGTCAGTGACACGTATATTTTGTTCAGAGTTTTTCGATAAAAAGCCCTCGTCCTTTGATCTTAGGCCTTATTATATCTCGGAATAAAACAACCAGATAACTTGTTGAAAATAAAATATATTAATAAATAATACATACTAGGGTTTCTATTCAATCTATGAAGGCTTGTTTGATCTGCTATAGATTCCGATTTAAATTAATTATTATAGATATGGTAGACAGAGCAACAATATATTATACTTTTTTTTAGTTTATACCTATATAGGTAGTTCTAGTTCCACAAGAAACCTTTACTCAACATGCGAAAACATGTTCGGGAAATTCATTTTATTTACCGCTACCAAATTATTAAAACTTACCGAAAATTCTATTTTTTTAAACCTCTAATCAACGAATTAACACAACTCGTGCTGCAGCGATGCAATCAGGAAAAAAATTATTCTAAAACTAAGCAGCCATTTAAATTATTTAACCTTGGCGTTTTGAGAGATAAAACCAAACTCGGCCATGATACGAGTGGGGTAGATGGTGGATGCTCCTTGACGGCAAGTCTGCGCCTGAAATATGACAGGACACGATGCCGATAAGGTGGTAAGTGTGAAAGCATGGCATTAATTTAATTCACATGAAATTTCGTGTTCACAGACGATTGGTGTCTGTGTCGTGTCGTTGTCGATCGTAGCAGATGTGAAACCGCCCTATCCTGGAAATAAATATAAGTAGGTACTATACAGATTATAATTTTGCACGTGATGCCAGCCGCTTTTTTTTGAAGTGAAAACTTCTTTAGGCGCGTTTAGCACTTTTTGTGGGCACTGAATTAAACTGAGCCGTCACGCGTCAGGCGTCAGACTCGGGTGTGCTACGCTCGAATTCAACTGCTATATTCAATCCGAACTGACCCTGACCCGAATGAACGTTATATGAAAGAGCATGCCGCCATCGGTCGCATTCAGTATCGACGTATCGACGTGGAAACAGTCAGTGTGCGTTGTCTAGACACTCGTGTATTTGATATTGTTAATTTCACCTTGTTGAAGTTTTCACTTCTGTCGTGTGGTCTTATAAGCACACACCATTTTTTTTAAATACAGCGACGGGTGATCCGACGTGAAGTGGCGTTGTGCGTGATTGATATTTACCGCGGTGTTACACATTGTACGTATAACGTTGGTAAGCGGCGAAAAAATTGACAGGGTGGTCCACGTAAAATGATCCACTATCCGATTTCAGAATTTGCAAGACCTATAAACGTTATAGTTTTTTAGTTAGGTAGGTATTTGGTTTAATAAAATATTTTGAACATAATCAGCCTTTTGAAAAATTACGCTTGTCTATGGAAAATCGTTGATTTCCGGTATACGAAGCTATGAAATATCATGGTAAATTAAATGATTGAGAAATAAATTCTGCATAATTTAGAATGTTTAATAATATTATAATGTCTAACAAAAAATCCAAAAAACTAAAAATGTTGTTTCTGACGAACCCTGTATAATAACCGCAAATGTGATATTTAAAATTGTAGTTTTAGCACAAGCAAAATTTATTTAATAAATCAAGGAAATGAAAAAAAAAACCTGAAAAGTAAAAATGTTGTTTTTGACGAAACCGATGACGAATCTAATAGTTGAAATTGTAGTTTCAACACTAGCAAAATTCATTTAATAAATCAAGGAATTGAAAAGAAAAAAGCCAAAAAAATAAAAATATTGTTTGTGACGAACCCTGTATAGTAATCGCAAATCTGATATTCGAAATTGTAGTTTCAGCACAAGCAGACGTTTTTATAAAGAAAGACTTTTTCTTCTATACCTATACTAATAAAATAGTTTTTCCTACTCTAAACCCTATCCGAGGACATACTGTAAATTTTCTTCTTATTTTAATTTAAGGAAAGACAAATAATAAAGTTTTCTCTGATTTAATATAGGTTCCTTTGCTTGAATTGAATTGAATTTAAGGGAAAATATATTAGAAAATAAAATTATCAAACAAGATCGCATTTTGTTTTATTGTATTACGGAGAAAACTGTTCCGGTGTTCTCGTAATCCGCGTATTACGGCGTGCAAAACTGTTCAATTTGCCTGCGCGCCGAACAAATGGAAATGTACCTACTTGTGTTACAAAAGTGATAACTCTGTCAGTTTTAATTTTGCACGGCGGCGCGTTGCTAGCTAACTCGTACAATCAGGCCAAATGTGGAGATGCGACGTGTCCTATTTTGCAGCAAGTCATACTACTGCTGTCAATATAAGAATTTATTGACAGTTGGTGATCGCACAACCCGTTTTTACATAGCTTCATGACCACCTGATTAAAGCAATATGGTACCTAAATTTTTCTCTGTTCCCTCATAATCGAATTCTTTAGCCATTTAATATTCGTTAGAAGAGGGCCTATAATGTTATCAGAGATAGTACCGTAAAACGGGGCTACTTCGGACAGTGTGGGTATCTTCGGACATCGCGACATCAGGGTTAAAATAATTAAGTGGTGGGAAAACAGAGAATGCAAGCGCACTGTTTCCCTTCAGAAACGTGTCTTAACAGCAATGTTGCCAGGTCTGGTGAAAAATCACCAGATTTGGTGATTTTTAAACCAAAACGGGATTTGGTGAAAACTTCTTCTAAAAAGCCTTATTTCTGGTGATTTTTTGACTCTTATGTACAGGGTCATTCCCTATATATTGACCCATGTGCTAGCCGCTTTATTAATAGAGATATCAAAAAACTAAAATGAGGAAAGTTGTAGATCTTGATCTTAACTTTTTTTTAGCAATTATTAGAAAAAACAAAAGACTGTTGGAACTTTAAAATTTTAGCACAAATTTTGTTTTTTAAATGGGACACCCTGTATATTATTACATTTTTAAATTCCACATAAAATTATAATTATTTTTTATTAAATGCATTATTAGCCTATACTTCATAGTTTCCGAGATATTGACTCTCGAAAAGTGACATTTTTGAACTTTGACAGCTTATAACCTTCTAACAGTACGTCTTAGAGCAAAACGGCTTACATGTCCCTATCTTCAATTTTTATTATCTTCCCAAAAAATCAACTTCCGGTTAAACCGGATGTAACTCGAAAGCAGGAAATATAGTTGTTCCGGTTTAACCGGAAGTTGATTTTTTTGGGAAGATAAAAAAAATTGAAGATAGGGACATATAAGCCGTTTTGCTCTAAGACGTACTGTTAGAAGGTTATAAGCTGTCAAAGTTCAAAAATGTCACTTTTCGAGAGTCAATATCTCGGAAAGTATGAAGTATAGACTAATAATGCATTTAATAAAAAATAATTATAATTTTATGTGGAATTTAAAAATGTAATAATATACAGGGTGTCCCACTTAAAAAACAAAACTTGTGCTAAAATTTTAAAGTTCCAACAGTCTTTTGTTTTTTCTAATAATTGTTAAAAAAAGTTAAGATCAAGATCTACAACTTTCCTCATTTTAGTTTTTTGATATCTCTATTAATAAAGCGGCTAGCATATGGGTCAATATATAGGGAATGACCCTGTACATATTTGGAAATTTAAACTGATATTAAAAAAACAGGATGTGTTTTCTTTCATTGTTAAAAACAAAGAACTTAAAAATTCTAAAAAAATCGTTTGTCCTCGACACGCGACAGAGCGTATTATATCATTCGTTGCGAAAACTCTACTGTCGCTGAACCGGTTACTCTCTGTGCAAGAAGCGGGAATCCCCGTGCATGCAGCGGTGATTCCCCGTATGCGAGATCGGCAACCCCCGCAAGCAGATGACAAAAAAAAAGCCCTCAACTTCCATTTTACGCCCATTTTAGGGACATATATAAAATCTGGTGATTTTTTTTTAAATCTGACGTCTTTTGAAGCAGGTTTCTGGTGAATTTCGATTTTTTGACCTGGTAACGTTGCTTAACAGTTGCCTTTGTACGTTCCGACAGTTAGCAGCGTTTAGAGGTAAGTGTCTCGTCTCCACGTGTTATTTTATTATGAAGTCATTTTTGAAAGTTTTTCAAAAGTGGTAAAAGTAACTAACGCACAGCCGAAACTAGTTATGATAGGGGATAACTTTATTTTACTTGTTAGTAGCCCTATATGTTGTCAACATTATGGAAAAATTTGAAATTTATAGTTGCTATGTTTTTTTTTTAGAGAGGTGTAAGCAAAAAAATCCAAATTTGAGGGGCAACTTCGAACATGGTTCGCATATACAGCAGAAGGCAGTTGGGGAGTCGCCTGTAGCAGCGGTTCGGCGAAAAGCAATGTCACTTCGAGGCGCATCGGAAATTTATGGGATTCCCAAATTCACTATAAGTGATAAGATTGTTTTTATTATTTACATGTTTGCTATTATTTTTGTAAGAAAATATTTTGTATTTTTATAAAATAAATATCATATTATATTATATGGTAAATATGAAAGCTTTTTTTAAAAATATTTCTAGCTTTTATGCTAACTTTTTTTAGTACCTACCCACCTAATATATTTTTAAAAGGTAAATTAGTGTCCGAAGTAATTATTAAGCCATGTTTACTTCAATATTTTTCGGTTTAAAGAAGGTGTCCGAATTTGCCCCACCTTGTAGGGTAAATTCGGACACTTTTCAACCAAAAAGAACAAAAAAAAAACTTTTTCTTTTAGGAAGTCTCTAGCAAGGATGTATAGTATCCCACATAAAAAACATTAATTGCATCGCGAAAGTTTTTACCCTTAAAAAATGCAAAAAACTGTAAAATCTGGCCGAAGTAGCCCCGTTTTACGGTACCTATATAGTTTATGCGAGCTTAGTTATTGAGACAGGTGAAAGCTTAAACTGAAGGGCTTGAAACTTCGAGTGTGAGGTGAGGAACGGTTAATAAATAACTGTATTTTTTTAATTTCTGTTATTTACTTAAATCTGACGTGTTAGTAAATTGATAGTAACCCTTAATTAGATCGTTTTATTCCGTATACTGTCTCAGCTAAGATCGTATATAAACTTTACTTGCTTTGAAAAATGACAAATAGCCGATAATCCGTGTATGGGCGGATTAGCTTAAGTCGTATACATTCTCAATTGCTTCCTTAATGACAATACATTTCTGATATCACCACAGAGGTACCCACTTAATTATTATTGTGTTTGCAATAAAAGCTTTTAGACGATTAACAATAAAATTATTGCATGATGCGATTAATTATTTCTATACTTAAGTAAAAGCTTGTATGTAGTAAGTGTGGTATTATTAAGCTATTATTGTTTATTTTCACGGTCTGTTTCTCTAAAAAAAAACAGTAGGTAGGTACCTATACATTTCTAATGGTACCTAATTATGTGTCGTTATATCTAGGCGAACTTAAGGTAAATGTGTGGCAAAATGAGCTTTTAGTAAATAAAGTAAAAATTAAAAAATACGAATTAAATATCTACAAGCAGAACAAAATTTGTCTTCTTATTTAGGTTATTTCAGTTGATCCACATTAATTGATGACACAGGTGTTGCAGTGAGCAAGATGGCCCCTAAAAAAAATATGGTTTGATTAAAAATGTGTTTTTTGTTTTTTTATATTATATTAACAGCCCTATGTGCTTGGAATATTATTTTTTTGCGATCGAATTTCTAAAAGATTGCCCCGTTAGTGGGTGTCAATTAAATTATAGACATTTTGGTCGCCGAGTGATTATTACATTTACCAGTCGGAAGGTGAATCGGGTTGCAATTGAAAGCAATTTACATAGATTGCCAGAAGTTTGCCGTGTGAATGAATGTCGGCAACCTGGACGCTCACCTTCTTGAAATTTGTAGTATGCGACTGCTTGTCAAGGCGCAATTCCTATTGTCGTGTTTTAATACTTTTGGCCGGTGGTTTTGTTTTTATACTTCTTGTCAAATGGAGAATGTGCATACGAAGATGGAAAAACGAACACAATTATACTAAAGAGTTCATGAAATTATCTTTTTTAATTAGGAAATATTACTCCCCGAGCACTTTGACTATTTTAAAAATAAAAACAGATTGCAGAGAGATGAATTGGTTGACAAACAAATTGCTTGCTAAGTCGCCTAATGTCCTTACATACATCCAATGTTGCAGAATGAAATTTCTATAACATAATTCGTATAGAAGCTATGAATGCCTGAAGCACTATTGCAGGACCCTGTATATAGGAACTACCATATTTTTGAATTGTGTTTCATATTCTTTAACAAGTATTATATAATATATGTATATAATTAAGTGGTCATAAGTATAATAGTATTTACGACATATATAGGCGTTTGAAAAATAATACTGTTATTATAATATATTGTTTGGCTATACATCTGCATGTTAGAACAAATTGACTGGCATCATTCTAACCTGTTTTTATTCTCTAGATAAAAAGTCAACTGAAGATTTAAATTCCTCAACTCAAAATAGTAATTTTTTTCACAAATTTAATAACTAAAATAATCCCAGATCTAAATGTCACGCAAGCATCGCCAATGGCCTGTTTACAACAGGTGCAATTGCAAGTTAAATTGCCTGTCATCACACGCTTTCATAACTTCTTAATCAGCTGATAAAATTTTTCTAATTTTAAGAAGATCCTTTAATTGCATCGCATGAACTTACATGCAGTCATTGCACCTAATGTAAACAGGCTTAAGGCCCAAATTATTAATGTCCTGTTAGTACTAACAGCCACATAACTTTCATGGCAAAAATTGTTCCAACAATGGTATCCTTAGAAGTTATCTTACAGTTAGTGTTAACAGGATATTAATAATTTGAGCCTTAAGATACTACATTTGGCCAAATCGTAATACATGTCATTTTTTGAACTTTGGACAATCTGTCAACGTCACCAAAATTAAAAGTTTTATTAAAAATATTCCTATTTTTTATTTAAAAGGAAACAAAAGGTACAGGGTTATTGGTTATAAATGTCACCCCACTCTAGCTTCTTCATTTTTTAAGATAGAAAGCTGATTTTTTTACTGAATTGTAGGGCATCGTCTGAATTTTTTTACCGATAATAGAAATATAATACAGGGTGTTCCACAAAAACGCACCGAATCAAATTCTGGTCGAAGTTCCGTGCACGTATGGTGTGGGATTCTTAATAATCAAATATTAGGACCAATATTTTATAATGGAAATCTGAACGGGCGAAATTATTTAGAGTTAATAAGACCAGTAATTCAAAATTTTTTAATAGAACGCCCTATATATTATTGCATATTCGGATTCTGCATAAAATTCTAATCATAACCCATATGACATGTCCTATACCTAAATGTAACTGTTTTCCAACTAAAAGCAATCGAAAATTGGCTTTAAAATTACCTCAATCACACTTCTTTTACCAGATTTTATAATTTGTCTAAGTTGGCCATGATTTTAAATAAAGCAAAGATACTGACACTGACGTTATTCTTAATTAAATTTGCTTATGTGAGTAAAAGTATAAAAATACAGTATACCTAAATGTCTTATTCAGAGAATGAAAAACGAGAAATTTTCGAACTTTATATCAAAAATGGTTATAATGCCAAACTTGCTGTAAGGGAATATCGAAGACTTTGAAGGCATAAGGAGAATTCCTACCAATAAAACATTTTTAAGAGTCTATCAGAAAGTTTTACATGAAGCATCTTTCAAACGAAAAAGGAGAACAATACAGCCAAATGAACAAAATGAAAATGACGAATTAGATATCCTTCTCTATTTTCAAGGTATTTTTTACACAATTTGAACGTTTGTTCTTGTTAATAATTAATAATTATTATTTTAGAAAATCCTTTTGCTTCAATTCCAAATGCTGTTGATATTCTACGCAAAACATACTATAAAATACAGATAACTTTGTCAAAATATAATTTTCATGCCTATAAAATTTTACCCGTTCAAGCGTTGATCCAAGATAATAAAGCCGCGCGCTTAAGCTTTTGTCAAGATATGATGGAACGCTTGAATCAACAACATCAATTTTTCAATAAAATTATCTGGACAGATGAAGCAGCCTTTTCGACCACCGGAAGATTTAATAGGAAAAATGTGCACTATTGGGCTCCTGAAAATCCCTACGCTATTCGGGAAATACGGCATTCTGGTCGAAGTTCCGTGCACGTATGGTGTGGGATTCTTAATAATCAAATATTAGGACCAATATTTTATAATGGAAATCTGAACGGGCGAAATTATTTAGAGTTAATAAGACCAGTAATTCAAAATTTGGTTGAACATCATATTGATTTATTTTGGCAACAAGATGGCGCTCCAGTCCACAACATTGCTGCCGTTACGGAAATTTTAAACGAAAATTTTCCGTTTTGGATAGGCAGGTTTGGCCAGATGAGGTGGCCACCAAATAGCCCAGACTTGACCGTAATGGATTCCTTTCTGTGGGGCTTTTTAAAAGGAAAGTTGGGCAAAGAAAAACGTCAGCTAACCGTTAATATTATAAGAGAAAGAATAACCCAAAAAGTTGAAACACTAATCCATCGCAATCAGGGAATTATCTTGGCAGCTATCGAAAGACAGAAGAGAATTTATAGGAAATGCATTGAGCAAAATGGGGAACATGTGGAACATTTAATTCAATAATTTTCGTTTTATTACTTTTAAACTTTAAAACTTTCAAAAACTATATCTATCCGATTACTAGTGATTTCATAACAAAAATAAAAAGCCAATTTTCGATTGCTTTTAGTTGGAAAACTGTTACATTTAGGTATAGGACATGTTATATGAGTTATGATTAGAATTTTGTGCAGAATCCGAATATGCAATTATATATAGGGCGTTCTAATAAAAAATATATAAATTTGATTCGGTGCGTTTTTGTGGAACACCCTGTATTATATTTCTATTATCGGTAAAAAAAAATCAGCTTTCTATCTTAAAAAATGAAGAAGCTAGAGTGGGGTGACATTTATAACCAATAACCCTGTACGCTGTTCTGGCAATATTTAAAAACTTAGATGACGAAAACAGCTTTAGCAGGTGGAAATTTTTGCAAAAATTTCGTTTCGGAGGGGCGGAGGACTCGCGCCCCTGTCTCTTTTGAATCTGTCAATGAGGTTTGAATATTGTCTGAAACAGCTAATTATCTTTTTTCTTAAACTATTTTACGGTGATTTTTAAAATGAAAAATGGCAGTTTTACCTTTCCAGACCGAAAAATATTTAATTCATTAGAGAATTACTAGGTACTAAGAGGTACTTATAAATATTTTATAAAAATTTACATCAAAATCTTAAAGCATAATCAGTGGAAAGTATTTTCGCAATCGCCATCGACACAACCTTGATTTACAAAATTCTTTATCTGTAGAAAGTGAAAAGCAGAAAGCAGTTGGGAGAAAGTGGTATCATCATAATATGATCGTGAGTTTTGAATGGATCACATATTTTATGTAATAAGCGAACGTATTTGATTTTTATGCGTGGATATAAATACAAATTAGCCAAAAGTCCACTAAGCTGGTTATAGTATTGTTGGGACTATTTGGCCGTTTACTGTGTCCTCCTCTGTTAATTAGAATATAAAAAAAATTGGTACCTATAAAAGTCAAAATAACGAATACCTACTTGCCAAATTATTTTTAATTTTACAGTGAAAAGTAGGATAAGGAAAAATAATCTTTTAAATGCATGGGACATACTGTGCGAGCAAAAATTATTTGCATCAAAGAGGGCCTTGCATCTAAGGACGTATTGCTTAGCATTAGAGCTTAATACCTGTTGGGTGTCAGTAAGTACCTGAATTAACAATCAGTCAGTTATTCCGTCATCTTTGAAAGTCGTTACAAGTAATTTGATTCATCGCTAATTTTCCCAATTTCTTGAACAATTTACAAAATGGGCTTTACGGAACAGCACAAAACATTCATGGTTGAAGCGTATTCTCGAAACGAGGTTAGAGTAAATGGTGAGTGGCAATACAATCCGGGTTTGTGCATGGACGATTTTCACGAACATTTTCCTAACGTTGCTTTTATTGCTGGGGATTTTTATCATTGCCTGAAAAGAACCGTGGCTGTGTTTAGGGAAACAGGTTCTATATATAATACAAAAAAGAAGCAGATAGACCATCTGTAAGAATAGAAGAACTTGTTGCAAACGCTCGTGAAATAATGCAAAATACGCCAGCAAGTTGTTTAAGACGCCTGTCCCAAGAAGTGGGAAGATCTTATGGAACATGCAGGACTATTCTTAAGAAGCAGCTAAATTTATTTTCTTATAAAGTGCAAGTCTTCCAATAAATACAAGCCGCAGAACATTTTCCTAACGTTGCTTTTATTGCTGAGGCGTTTTATCATTGCCTGAAAAGAACCGTGACTGTGTTTAGGGAAACAGGTTCTATACAACACAAAAAAGGAGCAGGAAGACCTTCTGTAAGAATAGAAGAACTTGTTGCAAACGTTCGTGAAATAATGCAAAATACGCCAACAAATTGTATAAGACGCCTGTCCCAAGAAGTGGAAAGATCTTATAATATATGGAACATGCAGGACTATTCTTAAGAAGCACCTAAATTTATTTCCTTATAAAGTGCAAGTATTCCAAGAATATACAAGAAAGGATTATCCAAGAATGTGGTAACATTTCTCCAGAGATGCTGGTCAACACTTTCGAAAATATGAAGAGAC
Source organism: Polydrusus pterygomalis (assembly GCA_963969555.1). NCBI lineage: Eukaryota > Metazoa > Arthropoda > Insecta > Coleoptera > Curculionidae > Polydrusus > Polydrusus pterygomalis. Next base: position 81,697,945 of record OZ018375.1, read on the forward strand.
GTATGAATTTATGCTTGGAGCATGGCGGTGGCCAATTTCAGCAATTTATGTAATTATTTTTCTTTTTCTTTCTGTATGTACTTTGTTAATTTTGTAAACAACAAAAATAAATTTGTATTTGTCTACTTATTTTATTACTCATTAGTTTGACATATCATGTCATAATATGAATTTGACAAAATTTTAACCTAGATTTGGTTAGATATATCGTCCCCATATCATTGTGATCTAAACCAAGCCCTAAGTTTTTTAATCCAAGCCCTCTTTGATGCAAATAATATGTGCTCGCATGGTATTTCAAGTCAAGACAAAAAAATATTACTTCAGTCAGCAATGCAAAATTACCTTAATAATCAAACTCTAAAGCCCTTTAAATATATCGATAGTGTTTTTAGTACTAATTCCATTGATAGTACTTCTAAGAATCGATAAAAGAGAAATTACCCAAAGAAGTATAATATCAAATGGAAATTACACCTTAATTCAGATAAGTCGTATACCATTGTCGAGGGCTTAGGAGCTGTTGGGTTACAGTTAATCAAATGATTGATTAAACATGGGGCGACCAAATTAATTATTAATTCTAGAAGATCAGAACCCGCTGGTTATGTTCAATCTTTGTTCAGAAAGTGGAGAAATACTGAAATAATGATTGAAACAAATAATTACAATGCAAAGGATGAGTGTGAAGCTAAGAAACTTACAGCTTTTGCAATGGCTCCAGTAGCAGGGATATTTAACTTATATATATTATATTTAACTATTTGAAAAAAGGACTGCAAGTGAGTTCTTCGATAGGCTGCAGAACCGAAACTTTATGTTTCACAAAACTTAGATGATTTATCGCGACAACTGACTGTGCCCGAGTTGGGATCATTTTGTAGTATAAAAGCACGAGTCAATCAAGCCAATTGTTATTAACTTGTTCGTGTGTTTATGGTGTGAGAAAAGTGTGGCAGATGACTCTTTCAATAGGTAATGAGTCCCAATAGGTGCATTGTTTTATTAAAATATATTACAAATATAAAAAAAAATAAAAATTTGTATGACCAATTGTCGTGATGTCCAGATATTATCAGTTATTTTTTTTTTGATCTTTCAACAAACCCAAATACCATATCCTTGTATTTTTAAAGTTGGCACGCATCGATGACTATACGAAGTTACAGTCAATTGGAATGATGCTGCCAACTCAAATTAGTGGATGGCAACCTATAACAACCAAAACCACATTAGTACAGTGATATTATAGCATGCCATATACAACCTACTAAATGTTCTACTTTTTTTTATAGTTCTGTAGGCCGTCCTCGGTAGACTGTAAATACAGCAGCATGGGATAAAATAATACACGTATTTTATTTGCTAGTATAGAAGTAAATATTGGCGTGCAGCTTATTCTGTCGCTGATTTTAGGGAAGAAACCCAAGAAGTCATCCATTTAAATCACCCCAAGTCCTATAACGGTTGTTTCTCAAAAGACGTTCACCCCTATAACTTTTTTATATTTATAGATATTAAAATGAAATATTGAGATTATGCCTAAGAGATGAGTGTGCATTTATTAGCATACTTTTCAATTTGTTAGCACTTTCGGTTTGACCGGAAGTGACCTTGACTTTGGTATTTTCAATGGGATATCCTGTATATTTTTACTTATTGGGATTCAGCATAACATTCTGAGTAAAATGACACCTCACTTGTCATTTTTTGACGTGTGATTAATTTCAATCTAGAGTACTACAAATTAATTAAATCTGTTAATTTATAGTCAAGTAGTATATTATAAAAATTAAAATTATGTCATAATAATTGACTTTCTAAGTTTCACAAGCGTTTAAAAAATGAAATTTTGTTTCCTTGGCGTTAACTTCATTTTTCAAAATGGAACGATGGTGGTTCACTAGGATATTTTAAAACGAGCATTTTTTTTTCCAACAGTTTGATACCATACACTCTTATGCTATTTTTTTTTTGAATTGACACTGAAAAATTTGCCTTCAATCCCAATCGCAAATTTAAAAGCGTTATGCATTATTGCCGCCCTCTATTTTCTAAAGAAATATAAATGCGGCTTTGAAAAACATTGGAACGGGTTTGAAAAGCGATATGGCTTAAATTTAAAGTTGTAATGTCATTATAAAACATACAATACATACAATCTTGCGTCTTCAGAAGAATTTTTCTGGTCACTCCAAAAATTAGGATCATATCAAGTTGTTCATTTCTAGTAAAACTAACCATTTTATCCGATTTACAATGTAAGTTTAATAAACGAATGACATTGCAATGTTAATTAAAAACCCTATTGGTTTTCAAAACCATTCCATTGTTTTTCAAAGCCGCCTTTATATTTCTTTAGAAAAGACGGGCGGCAATAATGCATAACGCTTTTAAATTTGCGATTGGGATTTAAGGCAAATTTTTTCGTGTCAATTTAAAATAGCATAAGCGCAGGTATGGTATCAAGTTGTTGGAAAGAAAATGCTCATTTTAAATATAATATCCTAGTGAACTACCATCGTTCCATTTGGAAAAATGGAGTAAACGTCAAGGAAACAAAATTTCATTTTTTAAACGCTTGTGAAACTTAGAAAGTTAATTATTATGACATTAATTTTCATATAGGTACCAACAACTTGACTATAAATTAACATATTTAATTAATTTTTAGCACTCTAAACTGAAAATAAAAAAATAAACATAAAAATATTATAACACGTCAAAAAAGGACAAGTGAGGAGGTGTCATTTTACTCAGAATGTTATGCTGAATCCCAATAAGTAGAAATATACAGGATGTGCCATTTAAAATACCAAAGTCAAGGTCACTTCCGGTCAAACCGGAAGTGCTAACAAATTGAAAATTATGCCAATAAATGCAGACTCATCTCTTATGCATAATCTCAAAATTTCATTTTAATATCCATAATACAGAAAAGTTATAGGGGTGAACATCTTTTGAGAAACACCCGGTATATTTCTAAGTGACTACATAAGTTATTTACGAGTTGCCAAAGGATAATATGTGGTATACAGGGTGATTCACGGTGGATGGAACGTTATACGTTTCTGACGAACCAGTAAAGGAATCGTTCTGAAAATTTGGTCGTTTACATAAACGGACACGCTCTACCTATCTAAAATATTTTTAACAATACAGTGTGGCCGCTTCCACACAAAAATAATAGCTACTTCGATATTTTAAATGAAACACCCTACAGGGTGGCCCTTTAGTGTGGCAAAGTACAATAGCTCCGTTACTATTTCAAATACATTAAAAATATTAATACAAAAGTTGAAGGGCAGTAAGTGACTTATAACGTAAAATTATTTTTAACTCTATAGGGTGACTCAAAAAAGCGGAACAAGAAAAAATGTACTTTTTTCAAATGGAACACCCTGTATATTTTTTCATTTTTAAATTCTACATAGAATTATAATTATTTTTTATTAAATACATTATTAGTCTATACTTTATAGTTTCCGAGATATTGACTCTTGAAAAGTGACATTTTTGAACTTTGACAGCTTCTAACTTTCTAACAGTATGTCTTAGAGCAAAACGGCTTACATGTCCCTATCTTCAATTTTTATTATCTTCCCAAAAAAATCAACTTCCAGTTAAACCGGAACAACTATATTTCCTGCTTTCGAGTAACATCCGGTTTAACCGGAAGTTGATTTTTTTGGGAAGATAATAAAAATTAAAGATAGGGACATGTAAGCCGTTTTGCTCTAAGACGTACTGTTAGAAAGCTAGAAGCTGTCAAAGTTCAAAAATGTCACTTTTCAAGAGTCAATATCTCGGAAACTATAAAGTATAGACTAATAATGTATTTAATAAAAAATAATTATAATTTTATGTGGAATTTAAAAATGAAAAAATATACAGGGTGTTCCATTTGAAAAAAGTACATTTTTTATTGTTCCACTTTTTTGAGCCACCCTATAGAGTTAAAAATAATTTTACGTTATAAGTCACTTACTGCCCTTCAACTTTTGTATTAATATTTTTAATGTATTTGAAATAGTAACGGAGCTATTGTACTTTGCCACACTAAAGGGCCACCCTGTATATATTATTAAATTTTTAAATTCTACATAAATTTATAATTATTGTTTAATAAAAGCATTATTAGTTAATGCTTAATGGTTTCCGAGATATTGTCTCTTGAAAAATGACATTTTAAAACTTTGACAGCTTCTAGTTTTTTAACTGTACGTCTGAGAGCAAAACGGCTTACATGTCCCTATCTTCGTTTTTTATTATCTTTCCAAAAGTAACAACTTCCGGTCAAACCGGAAGTATTATATTTCCTACATCCGGTTTAACCGGAAATTGACAGATTTGGAAAGATAATAAAAATCGAAGATAGGGACATGTAAGCCGTTTTGCTCTCAGACGTACAGTTAAAAAGCTAGAAGCTGTCAAAGTTCAAAAATGTCATTTTTCAAGAGACAATATCTCGGAAACCATTAAGCATAGACTAATAATAATTTTATTAAACAATAATTATAATTTTATGTAGAATTTAAAAATTTAATAATATATAGGGTGTTTTATTTAAAATATTGAAGTAGCTATTATTTTTGTGTGGAAGCGGCAACACTGTATTGTTAAAAATATTTTAGATAGGTAGAGCGTGTCCGTTTATGTAAACGACCACATTTTCAGAACGATTCCTTTACTGGTTCGTCAGAAACGTCTAACGTTCCATCCACCGTGAATCACCCTGTATAATATGCCTGTATCATTAAATTCTGTAAATAAAAGATAATGGATATATGCATACACAGGTAAGCTATTTACAGGATGTTCCGAGGATTTCAGTAATCCAATACATTTTAGACAATATTTTCGTGTGAAACACTGATCGAATTTTACTCTGGTTTCAGAACTCGAACAATTGAAAAGGGAACTAGAGTTGGTAAATTGCTGAACTAGTTCGAAACTTTCGGTTCTCACTCGAGACATATGACTGAACGTTACCGAGAAGCGAGTAGTTTACAGTGGAGACTTGGAGACCCGATCAAGTCGTCGCGAGTCTTCGATAGTGTCAGTTTCTTTTCAATCGGATTGGATCAGAGCGCATTTGGTTCGGTTGAATGGGTTAAGCGAACGCATCTTGTCATAAGGTTACCTAAAAAACTGGTTCAGTTCTTTTAGAAAGAATAGTTCACTAGACAGGCTACCTTTTAACCTGTTCTCAAGCACCTGTTCCGCTCTTTTCTTAACAACTCTAAAGCGAAGAATAATATTAAATGGGAAGTTTTGAGGCAACTATTAACAATTTATTTACTTTTACATTTAAAAAAAGAGTGCCATATTTATTGCGCTAAAAATTCATAATCACGATTTTTAGGCAACGTGCCTAATTTTATTACCGCATAAAATATGAGTATACATTTGCAAGCAAAAATTGTTTAAAGGATCGGATTAGTGCATTTCCTAAATGTTATGTATCACATGTATACTTCATGATGGTGTGCTGTTATGAATATTTTCGAACCCTGACTATTAGAAATTTACTGTACAGGGTAATTCATGCTGCGTGACCTATTAATAGATTTCGGAAACGAGTAAATATCGTGATAAAAATTTGGTAACAGGCATATACCGTGCGAGCAAAAATTATTTGCATCAAAGAGGGCCTTGCATCTATGGACGTAATGCTTAGCCGTAGAGCCTAATACCTATTGGGTGTCAGTAACTACCTGAATTAACAATCAATCAGTTATTCTGTCATCTTTGACAGTCGTTACAAGTAATTTGATTCATTGCTAATTTTTCCAATTTCTTGAACAATTCACACAATGGGGTTTACGGAACAGCACAAAACATTCATGGTTGAAGAGTATTTTAGAAACGGGGTTAGAGTAAATGGTAAGCAATATAATCCGGGTTTGTGCATGGACGATTTTCACGAACATTTTCCTAACGTTGCTTTTATTGCTGGGGATTTTTATCATTGCCTGAAAATAACCGTGGCTGTGTTTAGGGAAACAGGTTCTATTCAACACAAAAAGGGAGCAGGAAGACCATCTGTAAGAACAGAAGAACTTGTTGCAAACGTTCGTGAAATAATGCAAATTACGCCAACAAATTGCATAAGACGCCTGTCCCAAAAAGTGGGAAGATCGATGGAACATGCAGGACTATTCTTAAAAAGCAGCTAAATTTATTTCCTTATAAAGTGCAAGTATTCCAAGAAATACAAGCCGCAGATTTTAAAAGACGCAGGAATTACTCTCAATGGTTTACCCAAAATTTATTGGAACTAAATGATTTATTAGACCTGACATTTTTTTCGGATGAAGCCTGGTCCCACCTCTCCGGTTATGTGAATTCTCAGAATACACATGTGGAGTAGTGAAAATCCCCTTTTTTTTGTAGAGTCCACATTGTTCCCTCAAAAAATTGGTTAGCTGTTTCCCGAATAAGAATTGTTGGTAATATTTTTTTCCATGACACAGTTACAGCACAGCGGTATAGAGACAATATTTTAAATCCATTTATGGAGCAACTACATGACAATGAACTACGTTTTAGATATTTTCAACAGGACGGTGCAACCGCCCATACAGCCGCCGAAACTATTAACTACTTACGCAATTTTTTCGACGACAGATTGATCAGTTTTCGATCAGACATTGAATTCCCAACTAGAACACCTTGTTTAACGGTTATGGATTACTTCGTTTTTCCTCATTTAAAGAAGAATACTATTTTTAAAACACCAGTGCAAATTTAGAACAATTACAAGAAATTATTATCCAAGTAACATTTCTCCAGAGATGCTGGTCAACACTTTCGAAAATATGAAGAGACGTGTGAATTTATGCTTGGAGCATGGCGGTGGCCAATTTCAGCAATTTATGTAATTATTTTTCTTTTTCTTTCTGTATATTCTTACTTTGTTAATTTTGTAAACAACAAAAATAAATTTGTATTTGTCTACTTATTTTATTACTCATTAGTTTGGCATATCAAGATTTGGTTAGATATATTGTCCCCATATCATTGTGATCTAAACCAAACCGTTTTTTAATCCAAGCCCTCTTTCATGCAAATAATTTTTGCTCGCACGGTATTTGACTTTAAACGTTTAAAAGAATATATTTTTATATTTCTGTCAGGTGACAGGTCCCAGGCGGCACAGAATATGCATTAGACATCTAATGGATGCCCCTAGATCCATGGTATGTCCAGTCCATGGTAGATGTCTTATGGATAACTACCGGATTATATCCTCGGATATTAAAACATAATTTTTTTTTATATTTAAGTAATAACTACTTACCTATCAAAATTTAATTGTTTATAGATAAGGTCATCAGTCTATATATGTTTTGTGAGAGATTTATTATATCCCTACAAAGTTCGCTCGTTAAAGCTCGTGAACGACAGGTCACCTGTTAGCGTAGGTGCTTGTTAATTGGTTGAACCGTGACGACCACGCGATGATACGACACCATGGCATGGCATGATACTACCACCTAATTTTAGTATCATGATGGCATGGCATGGTCTGGATCGCCACGATGGCATTGTGTTTGTTTTGTAAAATGTGAGTAGTGTTTGATGGTAAGATGTCTTTTGACAGTGGATTTATTGTGTCTATTGGTTCTTTTAGTTTTTTGGTTTAAACAAATTTTATATTGGTAGTATGGTAGTAAGTAGTTAACTTAAATCTCTTTCTTAATAACTAAGTAGGTTTCTAGTAAAACGCCTTGTTTGGTGTTGTCTGGTGTGTTATTTTTATATTGTTGGCTAGTTGAGGTAATCAGGGTACTTACTCAACTTATGGCGGATTTATGCACAGAATAAAATAATAAAGTTGAGTTGTTAATTTTTAAATGCGTTTGTTCATGGGATGGAATAAAATTAATTAAAATAAAATACTTAATCGATACCTAGTGGAAACCAGCCAACCTCCCAAAGTAAAGGGCTTAATCGTTAAGAGTTATTAACTTTTATTAATTATTGTGTCAAATATTTTATGTAAAAATTTGATTGATAGGTATATTAAGTCTCACTCATTTTTTAAATCAAGGTTTATATATTTGTTGCAGAAACTGTGGTACGTAGTCCAAGTGTAAATTCTAGATGCACAAAATAAGATATTATCAACTCCATTAAAAATTGTCATGCTTAGACCAGATTGATAAACGAATAAATACCCGCTTAATAAAAGTATCTATTACGCACTTATTAGGAAATAAACGATTAAAGTCAAACTGTATAAACTCAAAAATATTTTGTTTATTTTTATGTTTAAGTATAGGTGTATCTCTTTGGCTTTTTCAGGAAGAAAAATACAAAGGAGTTTACTGGAAATAATGAATAATTTAATTTAAAGTAAAAAAATTATACTCGACAGGTATACTATTTTATGTAATAATGTCTAATAATTTGATTTGTTTATCTAATAGTAATAAGTATATCATATTATATTATATTGTAAAGTTTTTTTAAAAATTAATTCAATTCAAACAAAAAAGGTTCAAAGCGATTTAAAAGCATTAGAATAATCGTGTAATATTAGGTAGATAAGCCTAAAAGTTAAAGTGTGGACTAAATGCAAGGTTACGGTTCTCCTTTTTCTACTCTTTTAGTTGATTTCCAAAATGGTGGTTTTGTTCGGTTGCTAAGTGTGGGAACCGCTCAAATAGGAAGCGTGCAGGCAAAGAAGGGGGGATTTCCTCATTTTAAACCAATCAAATCATCCTATAGCAAATAAGAAAATCTATCGAGTAGTAACATCATAAAGCCGAAAAAGAAGAAGAGTCAAATGATATCGTGACATAAAGTTTTGCCATACAGGCGAAAAAGGGGGGAATGTCAGCGGGGATCAGGCTAAGTAGGTGGAATTTCGCAAAAACAGTGCCAATAAAATTACGACCTGGCTTGGCGGTAGTCTTTTTGTCTGCGTATCTGTTGTTTATTTAAGTTTGTGGACAGGTGCAAACAAGTAGTGATTGTGTGTTAGAAAGTAAAAAAAAAGCACAATGAATTCAAGTGGCAGTGCCTGCAATGACAATGTTCCCGAGGTTCATGGGAAAAGAGGAAACGTTTTGGAAAACTATCTGATGTTTCAAAAAAAATTAACAAAATTCACGATTAAAAAGTGTAGGGGAGAGTGGGGATCCTTGGGCAGGTGGGCGGCCTGGGCATTTGTTAATAAAATCATGCGCGAAACATTAGGCACGCTGCTTTTGGTGCTTTCGGGAAGCGTTTGCCCTGCTACTTTGTCGAGTCTCACAGTACAGCGATGACCTTCATCCAGCAGTGACAATTACGAGATTAACGATTATTTACTTAAAAAGTAACTATTTTATCAGCGATCGATTTCGTTCTACAATTTCAAAATCAATGTAAGTAAGCTTTAATTTTATTAACTCGTTTATATGGGTTCCTTACGCATGCAATGCCGTAATATGTGATGGTTAGACGTATTTGTTTGGTGTAGCATTTTGCAAATAAATCTTAATGGCGTGGGGTGGGATGCATGGACATTTAATAGTGCGGGAGCATTGGGCATGCCCAATGCTCCCCTCCCACAGAGCCAGGCTGTTGGAATTATAAAACAAAACATTATTCCACACTTTCCACTTCTTCATCTGCCTTATTAGAATCAACCCAAGAAATGCTACCTAATACATCAAAAAATGGCTCCTTCTTGAGTCCCGAAACTGTGAGACCCTATCCTAAGGCACAGCGAAGGGCTAACGTTAAGACTAAAAGGAAGAAAGCGAAATCTAGAATCATGACAGATACGCCAAAAAAACTTTTGATAGAACAGCAAGCAGCTCGGAAGAAACGTAAATTACCAGTGGAAAAATTCCAAAATTATCAAATGAATTGCAGAGCCTTAAGAAAGAAAGAAATATTAGGAAGCGGCAGGAAAGCACATCAAGCAAAAGTTTCTCTTCGAGCTCGTCATCGAAGTGGGACGAATTTAAAGAAGAAAGTGAAAAAGAGGTTGATGAGGATGACGCAATATGCCTGGATCGAAATTTTAAGATAGGAGACTACGTATTGATTAAGTTCCCGCTGAAAAGATCAACTATCCACTATGTAGGAAAAATCAAAGATATAGAAAACAACGACTTTACTGTCGATTTTATGAGATTTACAAAACTAAACAACACATTTAGCTACCCAGAGATAAAGGATGTGTCATCGGTTAATAGCAATGACTTGATCACTAAGCTACCATAAGAAGAGGATGCCTGAAGTAAAAGTTTGATAGACAGCTATGGGTTTTTGAGAATTTAAAGTAAAGAACTCTCTTAACAAAAAAGTTTTTTACATGGTGTGCCAAATAATATCACTAATAAAAATAGTTTGTATATTGTTTAATTTATTTTGGTTATCCCATGTCCAAAGCTCCCAACCACAGTGCCCACAGATCCCTATGGTAGTGATCTTTGGGCACTATTGCAAAGCTCTAAAAAAGTTACGTTTTCTCAAAAATTTAAAAAGATAGAATTTCTGACATACTGCCTAAGGCTTTAAAAAAGTGAACTATATTGGTGGTTGGGAAAAAGTACGGCTAGACCAAGTTGAATTCACTATACAGACAATTTACCGAAAATGTGCCCAACGATCCCCACTCTCCCCTACTCCTTTAATTTGGACCACAGTGTATATAACTATATATTTGTTAAACTTAATAAACTTTGTCATTTTACTTTTGAAAATAGTTTTTGTAAAGCAAATATGAAAATACTAGGAAATTTCTTATGCGATTCTGTGACATTCCCCCTTTTATACGTTATGATTTGACCACTTTAAATTTTATTACGTTTTACAAAAATTGTAAGGGAAATTTAAGTAACACATTTTTGTCTCTCAATGTCCAATATACATCCCAATTTATTTCATAAAAAGATTGGGCCGAAAACTAACTCATATAAAGTTATAGGGTTTTAAACTTTAAAATTGCTTTCCTGAACATTTACATTTTTTTACATTCCTCCTTCTTTGCCTGCACCCTTCATAGGGTAAAAACGTTGTTTATTTGCTGCAACACTATGAAGAACCGATTAGGGTTTCTTTCTTTTTCCTATTTAATTTCTCGAATAGTATTTGTTGGCAAAAGAAATGTGCAGCGCAAATTAGGATTCGAAATTCGTTGCTGAGGTAATGCGCCGAGATATAACTAATCCAGATAAAAACCAATGCACGTCATCACTCTAAATGTGGTAAAAAAACATTTTTGCCAGTTTGTCTCAAATATTCCTTTAAATCATTTCAGTAGGTAGGGTAACCGGGGGAATGGTGGCCTCCGGGGTAATAGGAGCCATCCCAAATATCCCGGGATAATTTTTATTTCACAACAAGATATAGTGGCGCCATCTCTTTATGGGTAGCTCAACTAGTTAACCAAGAACATCAGGCTGGCGATTCCTTAAATTAAAGCGGCCAGCATGACATTTCAGTTTTGGTATCGCAATATGTAAGGAACGTTGGAATTGACAAGTTCGAAATTCAGATTATTGGTTTGATTTTTCTGAAACTGTTTGTTTTATATTCTTTTGTTGTTAGACTTTGGAGAAAACAATCATAAGTAGCAATTTGTGTAATTTGAGTATTTTTTCATTATTGTTATTATAACATGTTTTTTTTTGGGTTATCGTGGCCGGCCACTGTGGGGGTAATGGGAGCCAGCCACCATTACCCCATCGGTATTAAAAACACCAATTTTTAATTGGAAAATTAAAGAGTCACTATTTTAAACATGTTTAACGATAAGTTAAGATAGTTAATACGTTTTTCAGATGCCAAGGACCTATCGCAAACAAATTGAAAAAGGGAATTGGAAATGTGACCAGCTAAAGGCGGCCGTCATTGCGGTAGGAGTGTTAGGGGGGTATCCAGAGCTTTCAACATTCCCAGAAGTACCCTGCAAAATCGATTGAAACAAAACAGTGATGGTGGACCTTTTCTAGGACGCAAACCGGTATTTTCAGTAGATGAAGATATTTTTTTAGCACGGCATGTTATTCATCTTTCGAAACTTTTCTATGGAATTTCCAGACAAGAAATCAAAAAATGTGCTTATGAATATGCTGTTAAAAATCACCTGCCTTGTCCTTTTCATAAAGATTCAAAAAGTCCGGTGATGATTGGCTGTGGGGATTCATGAAAAGAAATCCCTCAATTGCCCTCCGTAAGCGGGAAGCAACATCCATTAATCGAATAACAGCTTTTAGTAAGGAAGAAGTCTCCATATTTTTCAATAATTTAAAACAAGTTCAAAAAAAGTATAATTTCAAGGCCCATAGAATGTTTAACACTGATGAGAGGGGAATCTCTACAGTTCAGACACCAGGAAAAATTTTAGCCAAGAAGAGGCTAAAACAAGTTGGGTTTGCCACAAGCTGAGAAAGGGGCCGCAATATTAGTGGTGTGAGCTTTCAGTGCAACCGAATTTTATGTGCCACCAATGTGTATTTATGCGCGAAAAAGAATGAATCCGCAACTCCAAAAAGGTGGTCCAGTAGGAGCTCTCTATACTTGTTCCGACAAAGGGGGGATCGCAGAAGATCTAGCTGTTCTTGCAGTATTTAACAGAGCTATAAAAGAAAAGTTTTTTCCCACGATGTTATTGACGATCACAAAGAAAACCATGAAGTTGAGAGTAAAGTTACCTAGAGAAAAGAATAAGGAAACTTACAGGGAAATAAGTTCAGAAGACCAGGATAATGATGACGAATACAAGGACAAGGATGCGAATGGAACTGACATAATATGTTTAGTGTGCGGAGAATTCGGTAAAAATGGGAAGGTTTGGTTGAGGTGTAATTCGTGTGGGAATTGGGCTCATTAGGCTATTGATTATGTCTTAAAAAACAGGGCAATAAGGAACTTAGACTTTCACGGGTTTTTATTACAGGAATCGATCAATGGGTTATAAATGAAGAAAAAACTGCGGAGTGCTATTAAATTAGAGGGTGGAAATTGAAGATAGGGGTGAAAAACCACCCCTTTTGGTTTTTTCAGTATATCTCGTAAACAAACCAAAATTTCGATATATCTCATATGAAACTTTTTGTAGAGAATCAAATTTCCCATCGGAATAGCATTTTTTGAATATTAAAAAGAAAAATTTCATGCCGAAACAGTCGAAACAAACTTGAAAAAAGCGAAGATTTCGATTTTTTGATTTTTTTTGCTTTTTCGCCTGAATCTTTTTTTTGGGCTTAGATAGGTATAGGCATTGCTTCAGATAGAAAGAAACAGATTAAATTTCCTTTAAAATGGTGGGCCAAACAATTTTTTTGAATGAAAATTAACCGAGATATGGCCAGTTGAAACTTGCTATTTTTTTTTTGCATTTCATCCCTCTTGTACGAATATTGTTTTTGTTCGTATGGAACAGTAATGAAACTTTTGCAGACATAAGTACAACATTTATTTGCATGTCATTTGCACACTTTTTACCCCGAATGTACTGTTGTTTTTGATGGTTATCCAAGCGGCTCAGACACCAGTACGAAAAATGCAGAGAGGCTTCGTCGAACACAGCAAATTGGCCCAGGAGTTCAAATTAGAGATGATTTAAAACCACTAACAAAACCAGACAATTTTTTATCAAACGAAAGCAATAAAAAGAACTTCATTGCATATTTGATTGAAAAATGGAAGGACGTAGACATTGATGCAGTGCAAGTTCTAGGTTGATTTTTTGATTTCATTTGCCCACATCCTTTACAGCAAATTCAGTAAATAATATTATACATTTTAAAATGTAAATTATGTACCATAATTACCAAAACTTCCACAAATCTGAGATTGTGTAAAGAAAAAAGCATGATTTTTTAATTTTTAGAATTTAGTCACAGATGCATTTATTTGGTGGTTTCAGGTTAGAGCCCTCTGCACGTGCCGGGTTTTCATCTCGGGCCTGTACGCCTCTACACCTACTCATTAAAGGTTCGAGCCGTCGGGCTCTAATAAATGTTTTCCGGCCGACCGGCCTTCTCGGGCCGACCGGGCTTTTCGGGTTTGTCGGCCGCGGTTTTATTAATTTGTCTTTTCCGGTCGCGTCTCAACAGTTTTTGTTATATATAAACCACATCAACTGTTAAATCGCCGAACACTCTGTATATATAATAATAAATAATGGGCAAATGATTAATTTTTCCTAGAGATACATTTACATCGAAAACCGCATTTATTCCTTTAAAGTAAAGATATTTGACATGAAAAAAAAAGATGTTCGTGGGACACATGTAAGAGCACTAAGAGCACCAAATAAATACACCAGTGACTAAATTAAAAAAAAAAACCGATCCAAATTTAAAAAAAAGTAAACTGACCCGGCTTCTTTTGAACCCACGACCTTCGGGTTTCTAGCGATTTGCGATTTAAAAGGTTCATTCGTGTTTCATAAATTAAAAATCAGCATAATATACTTAAAACTGTTTGTTTGTTTGCCTAAATATGAAATTTATTGAAAAATATTCCATCTATGAAAGACGCGGCTAGATTATGACCAGGGCAGTTTGTGGCACGTAGTTTTTAAGATATGTTTGTGTGTTTTGGCTCAAGGTTACGAGGGGGGAGCCCTCTGCATAATTTGGAATTGAATAAAAGTCGTCGTTAGATATATGATTAATTAGCATTTTTTAAAGATAACATCAATGCGACGTCTTTGACGCCATGGGCATTGCAGGCCTATTCAAAAATATAAATTCCTTGCAGGGACGTCGACTGTAGGTACATTTGAAAGTACCTAGTTTAAGTTTTAAGACTTTTTGTCGTTTACCCTAATTCTATTACTTTCCTCGTTTTTAAGAAATAGTAGGCTTTAAAAAAACTGTAACACCTATTTTCTATTAATTTTAATAGGTACCTACCTACCATTGTCTCCCCAAAGTAAATAATTTACCGTTTCTAAGGTATCTAAGTGAATCACCTCGATGCATTATGACATTGGATTCATTGGACGTATGACGTCATGTATATGAATTGATACTATAGGTAATCTCCTTTTGCTTCCTTTAAACAGCTAAGCAAATTAAATATATTTGCTTAACTAAGTGTTAAAGGAATGCTTTTGGAACAACTTCGTATAATCGCATGAGAAATATAGAGCGACGAGCCATACAGGATGGTTCATGGTTCAAGAAACACAAAGGCCTCACACGAAAGCAAGTGGTCACTCTCTGCAGACTGCGCTCAGGACACTGCCTGATTCCCACACACAAACAAAGAATTGGACTTCAACAACAGGACCTGTGTAATTGTGGAGAAGAAGGTACCTTACTTCATACGCTTTGGGCATGCCCACTCAACTATAATACAAATCATTTCTACTCACTCATAACAAACAGCTTTTCCTCATCCACAGTCACGCTTTATGATTTGCTTTTTCAGTTCACCTCTAATTCACCCATTAAGCATCCTTTAGACTTCTTGCATCTAAGCAATTTAAACCCATAGCGATCTTCAAAGCTCGGTAGCTTTCCAAAGTAGTAGTATAGCACTTGCTTGGTTCCTGGAACCCGCTCCCGTAGCAAACGTACCATGTACAGTCTCCCAACATAAGTAACCCTATGTACCTCTTAGTAAAGTAGAGAATTACTGCCTAGCCTGGCTCTAGGCCAAAAAACAATCGAAGACATAAGTGGATAAAGGTATCATGTCACATTTTTAAACTTCGAAGTTATTCAATAAAACTCGTTATGACTTAGAACTTTTTAAATTATTATTTAATTTTATTTACTAACACCGCATAAATTAGGTAAAATTAACTAATTTTATTTGGCGCACTATAATAATAAAAGCAAATTCATAGTTTTTTTCATAGTGTCATGTAACAAAATTGTAACATGACACCTTTATTCACTACGTAATGCTTGAGTGACTTAACACCTTTATCCTTAAAAAAAATATTTTATTATGACTATTTAACTAGAGTGTTTTACACTGGCAAAATGTCATAGCAACGGCCGGTCTTCTACTGGCAAAATTACTACCTGCACCTACCTGGACAAAATTCACATGTGATTTTTGCCGCGGCAAAATTTTGTCTTTTTTCTAGTTAAATAGTCATGTCGAATACCACTCGAGAAAAAATTGTGTAAGCAAAATTGTTCTCAAGGATTTATTTAAGTTTGTTGCTTTTAAGCAATTTCGCTCATGACATTTTCGACAAAATCACTCGCCTGACGGCTCGTGATTTTGTCAAAAATGTCATTCGCGAAATTGCCAAGCAACAAACTTTCATACCTTTCGAAAATTTTGCCGACAAAAATTTATCTCTTGTGATATTATATATGAAGAAAGCTGCATTTAAGGTTTACTAATAGAATAAGATCTATACCAGGGATGCTTAAAAAGTAGAAAAAGTAGTTTAAAAAAATGAGACATAACACCTTTATCCACTTATGTCCTCAATTCCCTAACAGTTACATCAATCCACACACCCTGGACCAATCCAGAAACAACGGTACTTGGCTGAATAGTTCTAGCCGCTCAGGCCACCCAGCAACGTAAACAGTAAACAGTAAATAATATAGAGCGGCATACTTAACCGCTGCAAGGGGGGAGGAAATACCTTTGCTATGCTTTGCTATTTAAAAGTAACGTAAAAGGAACTAAAAAGCTAATATTTTATTAAAATAGTTCCATATACACTAACCAAGAAAAAGCAGATATGTTACTGATTTACGGTGAATGCAGGTCAAATGTTTAGGACGCATAAAAAGTGTATAGTATATGGGCAACATTATCCCCATAGAAAATTCCTGATGACGAAATTTTTGCAGCTCTGTGTAGGAACTTAAGGGAGTATGACTGCTTTGTAAGATCAAAAAGAGGTAGGAGGAAAATTGCTACAAATGATGAAAGTACAGCCCACGTTTTGCAGCAAGCGCCGATAATCCCCAAACGTCAAAGAAAATACTTACGATTCAATTAAAGCCCTTCATGGAGGATTCTATAAAAAAACAGGTGTCATCCATAAAAAACCAAATTAGTCCATAGATTGGAGCCAGGGGATCTCGCACGAAGTCTGGAATTCTTAGTAAGATTTTTCCGAATTGTATTGCCAAGATGTCCAACATTTTATGGAGCGACGAGAGTCGCTTTCATAATAATGGAATCGTAAACCGACATAATTGTCGCAACAGGGAACTTTCCAATTATTTTTTTTTTCAATAATATGATTTAGTTAGGCCTGAAAAAAGTATTCCCCAATTATTACTCCTTAAAAATCAAAAATAACTTGGTAAAAATTCATTAAAGTTTCGCGCGTGTCGAAAGCATTTCAAACGATCTCTAAAGCGCGCGAAGCCCGATGACGTCAGGGGGTATGACTTTTGGTCATCCGTCATCCTGACACTCCTGACAGGTGCCGAGCGACCCAATTTGCATTTGGATTGCCGTGTGTTCGTGTTATTGTATTGTTGTTTTAAGCTATCACCTGCATTTAAACAGGTCGTGTCGCTTGACGCGTGGATGTCAAATCTGACAAATCATCAAATTTATTGAAAACCTATAACCTATTTCGTGGATATCACACACAAATCTGACAAGTGATACCCCTTGACGTCACGACTACTATAGTTGAATTCACATAAACTTTTAACGCCGTGACATTTCAGTTCTGTCACACTTGTCAAATACTGCAGCAACTCATAAAATATAAATTTCTAATGGCTAAATTTAATTAGTGTAATTGTACTGCACACAAAGTATGTCTATCTTGTATTATTTCATACGATTAAAAAGAGATAGGAATAAAAAGAGTTGGCCGAACAATTCCAGAAAAGAAAAAGAAAAAACACTAACCAATCTCAGCTGTATAAGAAATTTAGTAAGTTGGTGAAATCTAAAGTAACTAGACAATGACAAGTCTTGACAGTTGGCATTAAAACTTTATGTGAATTTAACTGTAGCAGTGCGTTTTTACCCGCTTGGAATAATTTGAATTTTGGGGCATTTTTAAATCTTTCTAGCGGTCTTTTGGGACGAAATATGTTGTTTTTTTTTTGCTGCCATATGTTTTATGACAATATGTACTTATGATTTATAGAATTTTTTCCCTATTTAAAATTTTTGTCAAGTTCCCTATTGATTCCAAAATTATTCTCATTGAAAAGAGAAAGATGAAATTTACGCGTTTTTGGAATAACTGTTTGGTGCGGTTTGTGTGCAAGATGGGGCGCTCCTGCTCAAGTTGTTAAGGACTATTTAGACAGACAATATCCCAATCGATGGTTTGGAACCAACGGATCAATGAGATGGGCGGCAACATCCCTAGATCTTTTTTTTTGGTTTAAAGTATATTATCAGCAAAAACCCAATTAAAGATATCGAGATGTCGATCTAAGAAGAACGCTTCCAAAAATTACCCGCAGCCAACTTTAAAAACAATTTTTTGGCTTTTAAACAAATATTACTAAATTCTTATTAAATACAGAATTATTTTGGTTTTACTAGATACTGATTGGTTTCCAAAATTAATAAAAAAAAATTAAATAAAACTTGTATTAGGAACTTACACTTAGGCAAATGATCTAATACAACAGGTTTGCTAAGACATAGTTTGTATTGATAGCTTATTAACCCATATTAAATAAATCGCTAGTGTATCAAACTCGCATTAGTGTTATATCGATTCCAGATTTGCTAGACCAGTGTTTTTATTAGTAATAATGAGTTCCATTAGCAGCACAGTGTTGTTATATGTTGTGAATAATGAACTACTTTTAATACAGCCATTAGAAATAAATTGTATCTTCTCAATGCGCGATGCATTTTGTTCCCAGTAAAGCGCTTCCTCTACAATTAAGAACGCAGAACAGCATCCCCAAAAACGAATTGTATCAGTTAGAACCTATAATCCACAAGACGTTGGTGGGGGTTCGTAGCGATCCGCAATCAAATCGTTGTTCGGAGTCGTCTAGCTGTCATGTCTGAATTTAAATTTTATTGATCGTACCAATACATGTTTCAATTAAGTAATTTATTTTTACTTTGTATTTAATTTTTTTTAAACTTTGCATGTCAGATAAAGCAATAGAAAATTCTTATTTCGCACAACCCATCATTAGTATTTGTTGAGATTTAGGTGTGAAGAGGTGCTACTAACTAGTTGTCACCAGTTTATATGTTACATGTCATTATTATTGAGTTGTTATAAATAAAGTAATTTGTCAAGAGCTTGTCGTAGTTTTATAAACTAATTTCAACTGGTTATGGGCCCAGGAGTCTTAAAAGCAAGCGAATAATAAGATTTGAGCAAAAAAAGAATTGCGAAAAAATGTATTAAAGAAAAGGGTTAAATATTTTAAATTATGACTTCAATGACAGCTGTTCAATACTGTTCATCGAACTTTGAAAAACTGAAAGGAAGTTCAAATTTTATTGACTGGAAGCATTAAATATCAAACTATATAAGAATGACGGATGTCCGAGAAAAGTTGACAACCCATTTTTTGACGTATTGGAGCTGGTTTGGCCGCCATTGTGGAGTTGATCGTAACTCTAACCTTAAATCTGTCGCCTGTCTGATAATGCAGCGCCTTGGCAACAGATGTCTCAAATTCACTGATGTGATGTCGTGGTGTTGCCGCATATCGTATTTTATTGGAATTTTTAAGAATTCAAGCATTTTAACAGACAATAAAATAGGAGGTTCTCAATTCCAGCCGAATGTATGTTTTTGATAATAATATGTAAGCTGATTACTCCGGAGTAATTGGATCGACTTTCATAATGATTTTATCGTTGCATTAGGTGTTAAATGTTAAACAAATAAAAGTAGATAAAAAGCGACAGCAAGTATAACTAAAATAGGTTTTATTTTGTCGAAAAATAGAAAAATAGGTACGTAATACTAATACAAACAAACTGAATGTTTCTTAAGTAAGAAAGTAAATCCTACTTATTTTAACCATTTTGAAAAGTAGTAATAATTGCAAATAAAAACCAAGTTATACAAACCGCACATCATTCATATTTTACCCAGCATATACGTTGTAGCCTAGGCAGGTATAGAATAGTGAGAGTCGTCATTTAGTTCTGTTAGAAATAGAATACATGGCGGTCAATATGTTTTCATGTAATTAACGTTTGGACATCAAAAGGTTGAAAATATTATATGCTACAAAGCAATTAAAAATGGGGACATTTCTAAGTCTAGACTCTAGACTATACTATAGGTAGGAAAATAAATGTAAGCTACCTAAATCTAGGATAGATGTAGGTACTTATGAGAAATCAAGTTTTACGATAAGCTATTAAAATAAATTTAAAAAACTCCTGCAGCATGTCAAACAGACAGGCGGCAACAATGTTTTAATTTAGCAGTGAAAAGGTTAGTCGCTTTCTTGTTGGTGAACTCATTGTGCCATCTATGAATTTAGCGTAGCAGATTTAAGAAATCGGCTCATATGGCCTTCTTATAGTTTGATATTTAATGCTGGAAGTATATGCAATGGAAATTCATCTAATAAACTGTGAACTAATAGATTATGTTGATGGTACCAAGAGCGATGATAAGTTGAATAAAAGGGCATTAGCAGTAATAGTATCAGGTGTTAAAACTCATATTTACACAGAAATCAGAGAACTAAAAATAGGAAAAGAAGTTTGGGATCGCCTTTCAAGTATTTATGAGGCATATAGATTTTCTTATGTATCAGTTGGTAGAAATTCATTATGAAAATATGTGTTGGCATGGATGGAAAAGACAAAGATTGCACAACAGTTAAAGGCTATTGACAATGAAATTAAAGACGGTGTTTTGGCTGCGTTAATATTTTGTAGCTTGCCTGATTATTATAAACCTTTAATTATGGCACTAGAGAATTGTGGTGTTAAGTTAACAACTGATCTGGTTAAAGAAAAATTATTATTAGAAGCTAAAAGCTATGAAAATGATAAAAGTAATAATGCATTGTTTACAAGAAATTATCAACCAAAAACGTTAAATAAAAGGCCATTTATAGTTACATGTTACAAATGTAATAGATTTGGTAATCTTGCTAAAAACTGCTATGCTCAGAAAAACGCTGAAGAAGGTCTTATGAAGCATACAATGACAGCTTTAAATGCTATAAGTATATGTGCAGATGATTGGTATGTAGATTTAGGTGCTTCAGTTCATCTGACTGGAAGATGTGATTGGTTAAAAAATGTGAGACAATTACCATCTGAAGGAAATGGCACAGTAATGACTGCATTTGCTGACCAATTTTCTATCACTGCTATTGGGGATACTACTGTTTTATTGGAAGTAAATGGAAAGCCAGTCGAAACTCCAACTCGAAATGTCAGTTACGCCCCAGGATTAAGATTTAATCTACTTTAATGTAAACAACTAGGCAGAAAAGGACTCAAAACTATTATAGATGAGAAGAAATGCGAAATAAGGGAAAATTTTTCAAACAAACTATTAGCTGTGTTGCAGAATCAGAAAATGGTATGTCGTATAAGTTGAGACGTGCAAATATTTCTTGTTTTTATACCGGTGTAAAAGAACATTTGTTTAAGATATGGCACAAGCGCCTTGGCCATTTAAGTTTCTCTGGAATGAAGAGGCTCAAAAGCATGGTAGGCGGTATCAAATATGAAGAAATGGAATCACCCGAAGTATGTACTGGTTGTACTCAAGGGCAGCAGCATAGGAATCCATTTCCAAAGAAGGCATCTACAAGGGCAAGTCAGAAATTGGAAATATTACATTCTGATTTATGTGGTCCTATGGCGACAAAATCTATTGGTGGAAAGAGGTATATCTTAACTTTTATTGATGATTTTTCAGGGAAAACATTAACATATTTCTTAATAAACAAATCAGAGGCTCTTGATAAACTTAAAGAATTTAAGTGCCAAGCAGAAAACGAAATGTCATGTAAAATAAAATATTTACGAACCGATAATGGAAAAGAGTATGTAAACTGTGATTTCCAAAACTTCCTATTAAAAAATGGAATACATCATCAGACCACCATTATATACACACCGCAACAAAACGGAGTAGCGGAAAGAACAAATAGAACATTGGTTGAAAAAGCTAGATCAATGTTATATGATGCCAATTTGCCTCAAAGTTTTTTGGGCTGAAGCAGTTAATACTGCTTGTTTTTAAAAAAATAGATGTCCAACAATTGGTGTTAAAGATTTAACCCCTGAAGAAACCTGGAGTGGAAAAAAACGAAATTTAAATTTTTTACGTATATTTGGCTGCCCAGCACATATGCATATTCCTAAAGAAAAAAGAAAAAAGTGGGATGCGAAGTCAAAAGAAATGATATTTGTTGGATATTATGAAAATTGAAAGGGTTATAGGCTTATTGATATAAAAATAAAAGAAGTAAAAAAATCCAGAGATGTTATATTTGACGAACATAAAATGTTCACAGAGAAAGACAAATTTGCCATTAAAGAAAATGAACCAATGAATGCGTCACTAGAATTTTTTGGTAAAGAAAACATAAATGATCAGGAAATTTTGGAAATTATTGAAAATGAGAACACGCCAGAATTGGAATACGTTGAAAGTAATGAAATAAGTGATGTGGAGAGTTGTGATGATAATATTCAGAACAATCTAGATGGTGATGGTAGCTTTAAGGAAGAAACAGGCAAAGAAGAAGAATCATATCATCATTATCCAATGAGAGTCCATCAACCACCTAAGAAATTTCAAGATTATGTTGTGTATGCTGCCATGAATATTGATATGGATGGGGATCCAAAAGATATTCATGATGCTCTTTCACGATATGATGCACTTCAATGGAAATACGCCCTGCAAGAAGAATACTTTTCACTTATGAAGAATAATACTTGGGAATTAGTTCCACCATCTTCCACCCGATAGAAAACCTATTAGCTGTAAGTGGGTTTTACGAACCAAAAAGGATGGAGATGGAAATATTATTAGATACAAGGCAATAGTGTTTATACGAGGTTTTTCACAAGTACATGGTATCGACTATGATGAGACATTCTCGCCTGTGGTCAAAGGATCTACCTTACGATATTTTATTGCTCTTGCACCATCATTTGATTGGGATATAGACCAAATGGATGCTGTAACTGCCTTTCTTCAACCAGAATTAGATGATAAAGATATTTTTATGATGCAACCTGAAGTATTTAAAGACGAAACAAACCCAACAAAGGTGTGTAAATTAAATAAGGCTCTGTATAGTCTAAAGCAATCAAGCAGGTTATGGAATCAAAAACTTGATAATGAGTTGCAGGATATGGGTTTATTACGAGCTATTTCAGATGTTTGCGTGTACTGGTTGCGAAAGGAAGAAAAACTACTTTTTGTTACCTTGTATGTTGATGATTTATTGATTTTTAGCAACAGTAATACTACAAAAATTTGGTTTAAACAAGAATTAGTTAAAATAATAGATGTGAAAGACTTAGGTGAAGCACATCATTGTTTGGAAATAAGAATTAGAAGAAACCGTGCAGAAAGAAAAATATGGCTTCGTCAAACGAGCTACACAGAAACAATTTTAAGGCGTTTTAAAATGGAAGAATCCCATCCTGTAAAAACTCCCTTAGAGTGTGGTAGAAAACTAAGCAAACTGATGGAACCTAAAAATAAAAAAGGGCAAGATGAAATGTCCCATGTTCCATACCAGATGACAGTAGGAAGTATTCTGTATGCCGCTCAATCTACCCGCTCAATCTACCCGCCCAGATATTGCTTTTGCAGTGGGGGTTTTAAGCAAATATAATGCTAATCCTGGGAAAGAACATTGGAACGCTGTAAAACGTATTCTACGATATTTACGTGGAACAACTAACTACAGTATTGTTTATCAAAAAAAATGAAAATTTAAATATATGGGGTTATACAGACGCTGATTTTGCTGATAATGTTGATGATAGAAAATCTAGTAGTGGATATATATTTAAATTTGAAGAAGGAGTTATCAGCTGGTCCAATAAGAAACAGCAAACTGTTGCCAGATCTACCACTGAAGCTGAATACATGGCACTTGGACATGCCACACAAGAAGCTTTATGGTTTAAAATGTTGAATGAAGAACTTGGACTGACAAAAAACCCAATAACAATTTTTCGCGATAACAAGAGTGCTATTGATTTATCAAAGAACCCAATGCATCATGCTAGAACAAAACACATTGATATACAGCACCACTTTTTTCGTGAATCTGTACTTGATAATTCAATTATAATAAAAAAGATTTGTACAGAGGAAATGGTTGCAGACTCCCTAACAAAGGCAGTAGGACGTCAGAAGCATGAATTTTGTACAATGAAGATGGGTTTGGTTCCTTGGTCAACCGGCACCTCGTCAAGTGGGGGTGTTGAGATTTAGGTGTGAAGAGGTGCTACTACTTGTCACCAGTTTATATGTTACATGTAATTATTATTGAGTTGTTAGTTGTTATAAGAAGTAATTTGTCAAGAGTTTGTCGTAGTTTTATAAACTAATTTCAACTGTATTGGTCTTTATAATCTATGGACGAATGGAAAAACCATGTTGCATATTTTATATGATTATCTATCATGCCACGACATTAAACGACAAGAACCATCTAGAAGCTTTTTAAATTTTTGAAAACTAGAGTAGGTAATGTGCGAGAAGACACAAAATTACTAAACGATGGACGCTGCTGGCTGGCATGTAATGCGATTATTCAGTGGCGGCTCGTTAATGAAGGGCTCTGGGGCGCCGCCCTCCCTGCAATTATTTTAAACAGAATCCAAAAATACTTTACTTAAAAAACCAATAAAGCAATCTATGTAAGCAATCCATTAAAATAATTCAAACCAAACATAGCCCTATTCCAGCGGGTAGGTTATACTAAGCGCGGGCATAAACCAAACATAGCCCTATTCCAACGGGCAGGTTATAATCATAGACAAGCGAGTTCCGCGCTCTCAATGTTATACTAAGCGCGGGCGGGCGGAGGCGATCGATTATCCGTCCCGATTCAACGCGGCTTCTCGATGAGTTGCCATGACGACAAAGGCGTGACGTCACCTACACATCGCACAACGAGCGGCCACGGACGAGCTCCAATTTTTCGCGCCCAACAACAGCTGTTCGCGATGCCACGGTAGAATAATCGATATATTATGTGCTCTGATGAGGCGACCTGTCGATGCCGCTAGGCGCTAATGTTTTGTTTATTTGTTTTGATTTGATTTATTAGTTACGTTATAAAGTTGGAAAATGTCGTGTAATATGAAGGTCAGTGATTTACAGAAGCTTGTGTTTAGTTCTCTGAGCTTAAGTGAAAAACAAACTTGATTTAAAAAATGCAGGGCGGCCACAAGAAATTGAACATAGTACAAGTGCAATCAAAATGTAAAAGTAAAGCACAGTTTACGCGTAAGTTTGACAAAGAAATATATATAATAAAAAATCCTGAATAGGTATGCGGTTGTGAGGACAAAAAAATCTTTTTTGACACGAAAATAGTGTAAAACATCGTCATAATGTGGTAAGTTTTGAGATAATAGGACTAATATTTTAACTTGTTTAAGTAGTGCTTATGCTGATAAAATTAAAATGCACAACTAGAAAGTTAGAAAAAACAGACACGTACTTTTGAAAATAATAGACATTTAAAATTTTTTTTATTTAAAGCCAGCGCCCCCCCCCCCCCCCTGACTCGCTGGTCACAAGCCGCCACTGACGATTATTTCGAAATTAGAATAGAAAATAATATACAGGGTGGGGACTTTAAATGGAACGCTGCTTATAGCGGCTCTGAAAATAGGATTTCTCTAAAATCCAAAAATACGTCCTCAAAGATTTTTTATGGGCCACGCTTTTGTCATGTGATACCACTTGTGGCACCATTTTAGAAAGCTTATTGAAAACGGGGTTTGTCCATTTTATTTTTTTTACATCTGTCAAACCATGTGTCAGAAATTTAATAAAAACTAGTTTTTAACGAATAATTACATAAAATAACTTTAAAACTGTAATGCCACTTTTTTAGCGTTACAATTGTTGAAAATGTGCCCCATAAACCTGTTGGAACAGACCCAACCGATGGTAGAATTCTTCCCTGACTCTTTCCAAAACTTCTGAAGTGATTAAACTTATCTCTGCTTGAATCCTTTCTTTCAACTCTTCCAGATTTCTAGGTCTGGTGAGATAGACCCAGCTTTTTAAATCGCTCCATAAAAAAAAAATCTAAGGGTGTAATATCCGGGGATCTGGGTGGCCATTCTATAAATCCTCGCCGTCCTATTTGGAAATGTCATATTTAAGAATTCTCTTACATTTCTCTCTTGCAAAGTGCGGAGGGGCTCCATCCTGCTAGAAGAAAATCCTTTGATCTAGATTTCCATAATTAGGGAATATTCTTTGTAGTTCTGGTATTAAAAATGTTTGAAGAAAATTTAAATACAGTTCTCCATTTAAATTGCCTTAAAAAAATAATGGACCAATTATTCTGTCGCCTATTATTCCAGTCCAAATACTTTCCCTTGGCGTTGAGAATGACATTCAACAATCCATTGAGGATTTTCGTCGAAATAATATCGACAATTTTTTCGATTAACCTAAAATGGAAATTAATTAATAATATGCTTAGATTTTGCCCAGCGATTGTATAACCGTTAATTGCCTTTAAAACATAATATTTTGCTGAACTTTCGAACTTACTTGACCATTTAAAGTAAATGTTGCTTCATCAGAAAAAATTATCTAAGCTAAACCAATTTGTTGGTTGTCCAATGCGGCCATCATAACTTCGTAAAAATCTACCCTTCTCTCTAAGTCATCCTCCAATAACTCTTGTACTGTACACCGTTTTATGATCGATATTGTGATCACGAGATAATTGCCTTGCTGGTGTAATGGGGTTTTCTTGATAGGTCAACATGATATCCAATTTAGTTTCATCTAATACTTTTGGGGGTCTTCTTCGAAGAACATGTCTTATGACCCAATTCTCAAAATTGCTTTTCAATTTTACTGACTGTACTTCGCGACCAGAGGTGACAAACTGAAATAGCATTTATAAAACAATGCAGAAACTTCTTCTTGACTCCGTTTTCTTTCTCCAAACCCGACCATCATCAATATTTCAATTTTTAGCGTTTCAGTTAAATACATTTTTAAAATTTCTAAATTAAATCGAAAAAATTAAACAACTTGTTAAATGTAACAAAGCTGGATATATTACCATGGAAACAAGGTAATTGGCGTACGGATGGGCCTGTCTTAAATGGGGCACATTTTCAACAATTGTTACGCTTAAAAAGTGGCATTACAGTTTTCAAGTAATTTTATGTAATTATTCGGTAAAAATTAGTTTTTATTAAATTTCTGACACATGGTTTGACGGATGTAAAAAAAATAATATGAACAAATTCATTTTTCAATAAGCTTCCCAAAAAGGTGCCACAAGTGGTATCGTCTAATTTGAAAAAAGAAAGTTGGTTAGGGCTGCGCCCCTCCTTTGGGGTTCCCATTTTATTTTTCATTACAAAAGCGTGGCCCATAAAAAATCTTTGAGGACGTATTTTTGAATTTTAGAGAAATCTTATTCTCAGAGCCGCTATAAGCAGCGTTCCATTTAAACTCCCCACCCTGTATAAATATTATGCGAGTAAATATTTTTTTATTACCTGAAAAATTCTTATACAATAAGGTTGCATTTCATATAACACAGTTAGATATTAAAATAAAGATTCAGATTGCAAAGTACTACTAAGAAATTGAAAGCTATTCATGTCAATATAGGACCCGGTCACCCGGTGTCAACGGTTTCAAACTCTTTTGTTCTTGTCAGACAACTTTCGTACTAAAACCTATTTTTTTTTTAACGAGGAGAATCTTCTAAAGACTGACCCCCTGTGAAGCAGAGAATTGTCGGATTCGACCTTTGAAGGGGCCTACCGACAAACTCCCCGTGTTCCTGCGGTTCCCGCGCCTAAGTCGTATAAACCTTTCAGACCACTTGATTAGTATTTCCACTCTGCATGTCTATGCGTGCTTTGTTTCGTACTCCACCTAGCCTAGATACTCCACCTAGCCTAGATACCGGTGTATCTAGGTTAGGTTTTGTCTTCTCGCTACTTTACTATACTACAGCTTACTGTAAGTGTTTGTGTATGGTTCTGGTGTAGTGTATGTGTTTGTGCTTTAAAAGAGATACACGTGACCACACTTCTCAGCTGTGAGGACCACACTATTTCAGGGAGAGTACTTGCAGTGCTGAATTGAAGCAGTAGGTAGTAAACCGTTGTAAGTAATAAGGTGTTTTTTTTTAACACCCTTTTAGTAGCTTCACCTGTATGTTTATATGTATGTTTGTAACCGACTTCTTTGAACCCGATTTTGACCCACTTAAACGGTCAGATTTAATTTAAATTTTGTAGACTTATCAAGAACCGCTGACAATACAATAATTTGAAAAGTTTATCTCATTTTGTTCGGGTTTGTTCGGGTTTGTGGATCCAATGCTTTGAATCTAGCCATTAAAAAAAAAATGGATCCACTGCTTTAAATCTAGCCATTTCAAAAAGTCATTGTTAAATTAGTGACAGTATTCCATCTCTACTCCGGACCTCTCTATGACTATCTCTACTCAAAAAAATTTTTTTTTTCTTAACAATAACTCAAACTAAAAAATGAAAAATAAATTTAGTTTAAAAAAACTAAAAAACACGCTTTAATAATTAATCAAACTAAAAAGCGGAAAATAAAAATATAGTTTAAAATAATTCTTGAAATTCTTAATATAGGCAGAAAATAATAATGAACGAGAAACATTAGTATTATTGTGAAAAAAGCAGGGTTCGAAAATATCATGATATTTTCGAAAGTATCATATCAAAGGATATATATCCGACATATAAATCATTTTAAGATATTTCTTTTTAATGAAAGGACAACTATTTCGATTAAAAATATACTACACTGAGAAAATAGCTCCAAGTAAACTGTGGTAGCTGGGAAAAGTTTACTTACACCGGCTAATATTTCATTTAATATAGAAATTTAGTTTATTTAAAGCAAGTAAAACAAATTAGCTACAATCGGTTTAGTTGGATCTAATAAATTAGTAAACAATGTTTATTTGTTTTTAGTAAACATATAATTTTTAAGTATACTGTACACCTAATTTAAACTTGTGTTCACTTGTTTTGGATAAATTAAGACATGTAAAAAAGTTTACTTTAAATAAGTAAACCAAAATATTCTAGTAAACTTGGTTGCTTAAATAAAGTGTCCAGTTCACTTGTTTGGCCTTTCGTCAATGTTCGGTTCGCTTTTAGCCGCTCCCGCTTCACTTCGGCAGGATGAAACTCGAAACTCGTGGCGTCGCACGCAATACGATTTATCATTTTCTTTTCGTCCTAGGCGAAGTCGGTCGGATTGTTTGGTGCTCTGTTGCTGTATATTATATATATATTTTTGTTGCCGTATTGGACATCGCGGTGACTATACTATTATGGAGTGTTCTAATATGAAGTATTTGTTAATAAATTGGAATTTAGAAGATCATATTTCCGCTTTTACGGGTATCCCTTATCCTTATCCCTTTCACTAATTCTAACTAAACAATTTGTGTATTTTAAATAAATGGTTTATTGGTTAAAGGTACATAATTTAATAAATGGGTTACTTATTCCAAGTAAACAGTTCATTTAGATCAGATAACGAATTTCTAAGCACACCTGTTTATTTGTGTTTACTAGTTCTAGGTAAACTATTTCAGCATTTGCCATTTACTTAGGCCAAGTGAACCCTTCACTAGTCACTATATGTGGTGAACTTTTTAATTAAAGTAAGTGTATTTTCACCTAGATCTAAAAAACTTTTTTCTCAGTGTAGTTATATTGAAAACTAAATATTTTTGTAGGATACTTATTAAAGTAAACTGACTTTAAAAAACATGACCTAAACTAATGAGTAATGACTAAACAGATAAATCATAAAGGTTAATAATTATAAGATATCCAATAGAAAAAATAAAGCTGAACATATTTACAAAACGGAGCCACCCTTATTATTATTTAAAAACATAAAAACTTTTTTTTTGTTTAATTTGTCGATTAATATTTATTCTGAATAATCGAAATTAAAAAAAAAATTAATTATCGAATATATCGTGATATATATATCAAACTATAAATATCATGATATATTTATATCATGATATATATCACGATATATATCGCTTGATATATATCCTCCGAACCCTGAAAAAAAGCCTGGTGCGCTTTGTGCTATATTTTTCGTATATCAAGTACCCCACGTTTTTTTACAATAATACTAATGTTTCTCGTTCATTATTATTTTCGGCCTATATTAAGAATTTCAAGAATTATTTTAAACTATATTTATTTTCCGATTTTCCGCTTTTTAGTTTGATTAATTATTAGAGCGTGTTTTTTAGTTTTTTTAAACTATATTTATTTTAGTTAAAACCTACTGGTGTTAGTGTAGGGTGCAGTGTTTTTGTCTAGTAAGTTCTTGTGTGGTGTTAGTAGTTAATAATTTTTTTGTAGAACTTTTATGTTTATCATATCAACCTTTGTTGGTTGTATATAGGCTTTAGCGCGATCTCTTAGAAGTCCCATACAATCTATAAAATAATATACTTTTTTTATTCATGCCTGTTACATTAGGTAAAATATCTAAAAAATACAGCTAATTTGATCCGCAATGATTTAAAAGGCGTAAAAATAGCGATTTATTAATAAAAAAATAAAAGTGACTGCAATGTCACAGTAAATTGAAATGGAAAATTTGAAATGCTATACCAATCACAAATACGACACATATTGTTTAACTAAAGATAATTAGAAATTATCAACCAACCTAACGACAATGACGAAGCAAACAATCGCTTCGTATATGCAGGTCAAGCAGAACTATAATATTGCCTAATAATAAAAATTAAAGATAAACTGATGCGACAGTTTTGAAATATTTATGATGTTAAGATAATAAAAGGTATTATGTTATAAATTACGACGAATTATATGTTATAAAACTATAGACACTTACCGGATGGCTTTACTCGGGCATAAATTGTATCGTTGGGCTTGAAAGTTACATTCATCACGGAAGATTTGTAAATATCCTAAAAAATACGAAAAGTCCTATTATTCAAATTAATGTATTTATATTAATTTACATTTAATCAATGTACGTACTATGCCTGTACTTTATATTATTTGATTTGCATATGGGATGGGGGCTAGCGTGCAATTTTTCCATCTGTTGAATTATGACAGTGATGTTAGCAGTGGCGTACCCAGACCTGAACCTTGGGGGGGGGGGGGGGGGGGATATAAAAACATTGTTTAAAAAAAATCATATTTATTGATTTTGGTGTTTTAAATAAAATCCATACGCCTTGGCTTGAGAGCAAGGTAATCAATTATTTCATTAGTCGAGACAGCTTCTTCTCTATGCACTGCCACTTCCAAACAAGCGAGTGCCTGACGTTTGTTTTTTATTTCGAGGTATTTGTTTAAATGTTCGTGCCACATTTTAATTTCGGATTTTGTAATAATTTTTGGAAGATCAGGTAAATATAAATCGAGTAGTTTATCACACTGACTATTATCTGAATCAATTGCTTTGCCTGCCGCCCCTTCTAATGATGGTGATAATAAGCACATAAATACGTAAAAATATTCTTTATGATTTGTAAATCTTTCTTCTAGCTGGTTTATGAAGAAATCTATAAATGGTAAATAGATGGTAGTTCGATAATGGCTGGTAACAGGCGTTTCTGAATCTGGATCTATAATGGAATTGATATCACTTTTAAGGTGGATGTAACTTATGTAACAACATCTTGATTTTTTTCATACGAAAAAAATTAATTTCGTGTAGTATATCCCAATTTTTTGTCTTTTGCGGGCAACCCATTATAAATTAATTAGGTGACCGCTACATTAACAATTATAACTTTTTTTATATTTACGGCAATAGACTTGGTGCATTTTGCATATATATTAAATTTATAAACTTATAGTAAACTTCGCATTCTTGGCAAAGTCTATGGGGGGGATATATCTCCTATATCCCCCCGTAAGTACGCCACCGGATGTTAGGTATATACATTTAAAAAAAAACCTACCGCGAATACAAGGGGTACTTCCATCCGATCAAACTTATCGGATGGAGTTACATACACTTGAAAATCGAGTTATATACTCCGATTAAGGATCGAACTATCGAGTCAATCCTCCGTTTCCATTTGCTAGGATTGAATTAAATAAAGTGGATATAAAAGTGCTATAAACGACAAATACGACTTGAAAAATAAATAACAGCTATCAGCTGGGTGTGTAAACGGACCACAGCATAGAAGTCATTTTCAGCTAAATAGGTATTGTTCTTTAATTGCTGCATTATTAGTAGGAAAAAAATGTGGTGCACTTTTCTTTTTAAATTTTCCATTTTTATTTTTCATTGGATCAAAACAAAAAAAAAATGTTAGAAAAATTTGCTCTTTTTTCGCTATCTCTTTCTTTTCATGCGATTTTTGCTGTTTAGAATTGGACGTAAGATTAGAAAACGATTTTCAATCGGATCGACTAACACGCGATAAATTCGGGTTTGATTGAAAAGGCCGTCCATCCCCTCGTTTCAAGTGGATCGTATTTATGCTTTGTATACGTAGTCACATATAAATATAAAGCTTAGGGTAATTATTTATACAGAAAATTAAATTTTATACCACCCTATAAAAAATGCGAAAACTTTAATAAAAAGGCCGGAAAAGGTTTTTCAGTTTTCCGAAAAAACTACAATTCAGCAAAATATGTAGCTTTCAAATAAATAATTTTTTTAATTTTTTTTTGTTTAATTGGCATTTGGCTAAGTAGCCATGCAGCCAGTCGCATTTTTTTTTCAATTAAATTTTATATTAAAGTAAAGCGTAAAAAATTGCTTTTACAAAAATGTTAGAGTATATATTTTTAGCATTAATTCATACAAAATACACTGCGCGCCATATTTAACGCATAACGAAAAAATTGCCACAATTTTGATGTTATATATTTTCCAAATTTGTGGTTCGTTTTTAATAATTTTTTTTTCTAATTGTAGGTTTTTTCCTTAAGCATATCAATGCTTTTGTTGTTTTGCTTAAAAAAGTAACTTTGGTATTATACCGGGTGTTATGAAACTGTTATGTTTTTTTTTATGGAAATTCAAAACACCCTGCGGGATTTACTAGCCATTGCAAGTTATCGCAATTACAGCCAAATGAAAGTCCCATGTTTCCTTTACATTTTATTTTTTGATTCGTTGGTTTATCTCTGCTTTTTCATGAAATATTAAATTTTTAGTTCAACGTGATTTTTATAAAAAAATGTTTAGTTAAAAAATACAAAATAAACGAAATGCTTTGATTAATGCAACAGCAAGAAAAAACAAATTATAAAGTAAATAAAGAATCAATATCTGGTATTAATTAATTTTATTGAATTCACAAAACAGGGCAAAAAAATACAGGGAAAAAAATTGTAATTTCTAAAAGTATTAAAAAAAATTAAATATGAATAATTAGTAGCGAGTATTGCCTCCCCTTGCTCTACTGACTACTTCGCATCTTCTTGGCATACTTAAAATCAGATTTCTGATTTCATCTTAATTAATCTGATTCCATATTTCCATAAGCCTCAATGACAGATCATTTCAGTTTCTAGGAGGAGGAAGCATGGCTCTAAGATGTCGTCCCATGTTATCCCATAAATGCTCAATAGGATTAATGTCAGGGCTTCTTGCTGGCCAAGGCAAAGTTAAAATTTCTGTTTCTTGGAGATAATGTTGTACCACTCTTTTTAATTTTTTTGAATACTTTTAGAAATTACAATTTTTTTCCCTGTATTTTTTTGCCCTGTTTTGTGGATTCAATAAAATTAATTAATTAATTACTACCAGATATTGATTCTTTATTTACTTTATAATTTGTTTTTTCTTGCTGTTGCATTAATCAACGCATTTCGTTTATTTTGTATTTTTTAACCAAATATTTTTTATGAAAATCACGTTGAAGTAAAAATTGAATATTTCATGAAAAAACAGAGATAAACCAATGAATCAAAAAAGAAAATATAAAGGAAACATGGGACTTTTATTTGGCTGTAATTGCGATAACTTGCAATGGCTAGTAAATCCCACAGGGTGTTTTGAATTTCCGTAAAAAAACACAACAGTTTTATAACACCCGGTATAATAACAAAGTTACTTTTTTAGGCAAAACAAAAAAGGCAGTGATATGCTTAAGGAAAAAACCTACAATTAGAAAAAAAATCATTAAAAACGAACCACAAATTTGGAAAATATATAACATCAAAATTGAGGCAATTTTTTCGTTATGCGTTAAATATGGCGCGCAGTGTAAGTTCTTTTTTAAAGCGGGGTTTGTACTTAAATGAAAGAACAATATTGAATTTTAAAAATTCTTTGTTTTGTACTATTTTGTTAAACTTTGCAGTTTTCTTAAATATTGAAACGACTTACGTAATAATTATTATTTATTAGACTAGTGAGGTAATGAACTTATTACATTAGGTACTAGCAAAATAATGAGCTCGATAATTACGTAACTCATTTATTGATATGTCGGTGTCGCATCGTATCAGTATCAACCAACCAAAAAACGATTCCCTATAATTCAGTTAAGCGAGTTTTAAAACATTTTTAGTTTCGAAACCGAAACTGAAAAATATTAAGAGCAATTAATACGGGTGACGCATTTTCCATTTCATTTTCTTATCAATATTTTATTTATTTTTCGTTTTCTCTAAAAAGCGGTCACCCGTATACTTTGGTAGCAGTTACCTACAATTTTAAGTTAAAAAAAAATTTAGTTGATAAAAAATTAATAAAAGCATAAAAATTTAATTTATAAATCCAACCTTTTTTAACGTAAAACTGTAGGTAATTGTATTCGGAAGAGCGATGTTTGGCCGATTTTTGAATATAAAAGATGTAGGTAAAGAAATATTTATTTATTTGCAGTAATAAGAAGCCAATAGGCCAATGGCCCAGGTTTGGCACCCACGGTTTACAACGTTGTGTACATATTTATACGTATTACTAGGATAGTAATGAATGGGTTCATCAATTAAAATTAAGAACAATGGCGTGATTTCTAAGTCTGTTTTTAAATGTTGATAGAAGTACCTAAATTAAACAAATCAATGTTTGTTTGAAGGTTGTAGACAATGATGTATCTTGAGTAATAGATGTGTTTTGGACTTCCATTGCCTTTAGTTTTTCATATCACAACGTTTCAACTGGTAAGTATCTCCAGACGACAGTATCTATAGACGACTGGAGATACTTACCAGTTGAAACGTTGTGATATGAAAAACTAAAGGCAATGGAAGTCCAAAACACATCTATTACTCAAACAAATCAATATTGTGGTATAAAGTATTATAAAGTGTGGTTAAGCGATTTATGGGAGAATGTTTACCTGAATTTGTTCTATAAAAACAGTTTGCAAATAGATTATTATGACAAAAGTTTCGTGAAGGAATATTAAAACCTACACCGAAAAGCAAATTTGAATCATCAATATAGTTGTTGATAATTTTAAATAAAAAGCGAATATCAGCTTAAGTACGCTAACACTCAAGGGGCAATAACTGAAACGGCCATTGAAGTTTTGATAAATTGGCGTGAGGGTCGAAAATGCCGGTGCTTTTAAAGTTTAAAAATCTGAGAAACTTGTTTTGAATACTTTCCAATCTTTTTTTATATACCGCATACTGGGGTCTCCAGACGACAGAGGCAAAACTTAGTCTACTATAAAGATAGGCAAAGTACAGAACTTTTAAAGAATGTACGGCAGACAGAAACTTGCACGACCTAAATATGAAACCTAACATGCGATTACATTTAATAGCAACATAACTAAAGTGCTCCTTAAAAATCATTTTTTATCATAAATGACACCAAGATCCTTCATCTTATCTACTTTTTTAAGTAAAATTCCATTAAAGTTGTACCTAACCATAAGAAAAAATTTTTACATTTCTTGAGAATAAAATAAATATACATTTATCTAAGTTCAAAGAGAATTAATTTAAAATACAATATTGCAAAAACAAATCCAATTCACTCTGTAGTAGTAAACAATCCCCGCTACTTCCTATTGTAAAAAAGATTTTCATATCATCCGCGTAAACCAAAATTTTACAAAAGTTAAAACATTTTTTCACATCGTTTAAATAAGAATATAATGAAAAGTAAAGGCTCCAAGTGGGAACCTTGGGGCCCACCAGAAGTTACATTGTAAACAGGAGACTGGCGACCGTTAACTGCCACAAATTGTGATCGATTAAATATATAGGACATTATCCACCTCAGAAGGTCTCCATATATACCAATCTCACTCAACTTTGCTACTAATATATTGTGATCAATCTTATCAAACGCCTTACTGAAATCGGTATAAATGGAATCCACCTAAATTTGACAGTCCATGGAAGAGATAATGTACTCTGAGTAAGACAAGGCCGTAGCCAGAAAATAATTTTGGGGGGGATTGTTCCTTTGTTCTGGGGGGGGGGGGGGGGGGGGGCGAAAGGGAACTGCGCCGAAGGTGAAAATTTTTTGGGTTCCACGCCCTTTTTTGGGTAAAATAACCGTAGAGCTTAATCTGCGGCAATATGCCAGACTTTAAAACACTGTTTTAATTTAAAAGAAATTCGAAATTTGAAAGGTCGGTCGACAAAATAAATAATAAACTATTTATTTTACTAATTAACATGTCTCTTATATTAAGTCATAATTAATTATAATAAATTAAATTATGTAATAATAAGGTCAAAAACAAAATAATAATGAAAACGAAAAATAAACAATAAGAACAAAAAAATATCTGAAGTACCTATACCTACTTACCTACTTACTTTGTACTAAATTACAAAATCAAGTTTCCTGTTCTTAGAAGAGAAAATATTTATGATTTTGTTTACATCTACGTTTGTTATGAACCAGTAATTAATTTAAGGTAGTCAAGTCAATGTAAAAAAAAAATATAGTTCGGACTTCAAAAATATTGTTAAAAATGAGTTTAACTTGCCGGAGTTGCCGGGGAATAAAATTGTTTTTAGTTATAAAACATTGTTCCTAATTTTTCGAATGTCTAGGCCGGGCGAGCGGGTAGCTAGAAAACGGTTAGGCAAAGAACAACGTTTATATCACGGTGGATATATAGGAAAGCCAGCCCATCAAGGCGATCTGCAGCCATTGTAGCCCTTAAATAATATTAACTATTATGTTGTGTAACAACAAAGTGAGACAGGCGCACTGAATATAATTGCAGTCTCATTAATACTTATTAAAAGTCTAAAATAATATATTTTTTTTATTTCGGGGGGGGATAAATCCCCCTTGATCCCCCCCCCCCTGGCTACGGCCTTGAACCAGATTCGATTCAATAGATCGTTTAGGAAAAAATCCGTGTTGTTCATCAATAATAAGAGGTTTTATGGAATTAAGAACTAACTTAGGCACAATAGATACTAAAACTTTTCCAAAGTTGTTAAGTTTGCTTATGGGTCTGTAATTTTTAACACTTTCTCTCATTCCGCTTTTGAAAATAGGAATAACACTAGCCATTTTGCATTTTTAGGAAATTCGCTTATTTCAAACGACATATCAAAAATAATGTTTAATACATGAAGGAACTTTATCGGGTCCTCCCCTCTTATGTTCATCCAAGTCAGTCAGAGCTTTCAGAACCTCCTAAGGTTGAACCGGAATTTTTAAAAGAAGGCAGGTATTGATCTATATAAGTATTGATCAACAAACGAAATGGCGAAGGCGTCACTAGTGTTTGCTCTTAAATGCATATTACATAACCCTCAATTGAACCTACTCAAAAGTGAATCTTCGACCAAAATATTTAAATCACATTATCTCCATGGTAATAACTTAGAGGTACCTATATCTAGTCGTAGAAAACGTTCCTTGGCTTTATAAAAATGTTGTTGACAAAAATAAAACCTAGGTTAAATAGAATACTAAAGTTCAAAAAGTATGAAAATAATATTAACATTTTCTTTCACATACAAACCAGTGTTAGTGCTATCAGCGTCTGGAGAAACGTATATTTTAAATATTGAATAATACACACGTGTAAAAGTAAAAGAAGATATGAAATCTTTAAACCTTATGTAAAAGCAAAACGCTTACGCGGCCCTGTTTGATACAAAAAGTATGAAAAGTTAGGGGACATTATACTAAAATGCTAATTTCATTCTTAGGCCAGTCATTGGAGCATTTGAATTAACAGTAATGCAAACAATTCAAAATTTTGGATTAACGTTTTGCTTGATAAAAATATAAACTTTACAAATTTGCACGTGTCTATGACGTACGGAACATTGTTTAATCGACAGAAATAAATAATAAGGTAAAAACCGTCTGCCCAAAAATTGCAAAAAACGTGCAAATCGAGATTAAACACCACCAATGTCGAAGGAATAATTGTACAAATTTGCACCTCTTAATCTCGTACGGAAATCAGTGATTTAACCGAATATGAAATTATGTATTGCAAATGGGTATCGAACAAATTGCAAACAATCCAAAAATTTGCACGCAAAAATTTTGAACGGAAAATATTTATTTATACATTTTTAATTTGTTGAAAATTTTTAGAGTTCGAACAAATTGCAAACATCGTGCAAATAAGGGATGTAGTTCGAATTAACATTTAAAGCGTTGCTACAAATTTGCACGTGTATACGGGGTACGGAAAACCAATTTTCATATTATTTTTATTCTACTAAAAATTTATTGATTGCGAACAAATTGCAAACATCGTGCAAATGAGAGATGTAGTTCGAAATATCATTTAAAGCCTTACTACAAATTTGCACGCGTATACGGGGTACGGAAAACCAATTTTCATATTATTTTTATTCTACTAAAAATGTATTGATTGTGAACAAATTGCAAACCGTGCACATACGCGAAGTCATTCGCAATATTTTTTTGAGTCTAACCGCTAGCTACTTTGCACGCGCATGCATGCGTTATACGGAACCGAATGTTGATGACTTTGTATATTAATGATAATTTATAGACATTGAACAAT
Source organism: Polydrusus pterygomalis (assembly GCA_963969555.1). Taxonomy (NCBI): domain Eukaryota; kingdom Metazoa; phylum Arthropoda; class Insecta; order Coleoptera; family Curculionidae; genus Polydrusus; species Polydrusus pterygomalis. Next base: position 81,737,019 of record OZ018375.1, read on the forward strand.
TTGCAAACACCGTGCGATAGCCAGCTCATGGAACCACGTGGCGGCGTCTTGCATACGTCCTCGTCGTCGTCGAAAGTATGAAAAAATATCGATATATTTTTGTTCCGGTCAAACCGGAAGTTGGCATATTTGAATAGGAGATGAAAAAGTAAAACAGGAACATGTAAGCCGTTTTTCTTTATGACGTACCGTTATAACACGACAGGCTGTCAAACTTAAATTTTTTTTTAAATGTCATTATATCTCCTAAACCATTGAATTTAGAAATATAGATATAAATATAAAAAATGCTTAGAATTTTGGGTAGAATTTATAAATAATATAACTGTGGATCACGATTCATGATTTCTATGTGATTACGCGTATTGCGCCACCTTGCAGGCAACCTAGGAACTTGAAATTAATTTCCAGCTATTTTTCTGTCCGCCTTTATTACAAGATTTTTTGTTTAAAAGCTCTTAGATATATAGTTTTCCCAAAATCGTACCTCGCCAAACTTAGTGGGACACCCTGTATAAGTTGCCTTTTCAAAAAAATGGTAGTTCCCGAAATATTGGCAAATTTAAATAATTTTATGGCAAAAATTTTACCGCTTTTCTATTCAGTGGCCTATTATTAGTTGGCCATGACCGCGTCAGAAAACATTTTGGACTGTAGTCAAGGAGACGGCTTGGTAAAGAAAGCAGTTCTCATACAAAATGACATCGCTAGACTTGACAATTTTTCGGGAACTATCAATTTTTTAAAACGGCAACTTATACAAAGTTACCCCTATTTTTAATGCTGAACAATTATAATTATTTAAAAAGTGACCTTTTTGGTGGATTGGGGGTAGGACGAACGCAAGACGCCGCCACGTGGTTCCATGAGCTCGCTATCGCAAGGTGTTTGCAAATTGTTCAATGTCTATAAATTATCATTAATATACAAAGTCATCAACATTCGGTTCCGTATAACGCATGCATGCGCGTGCAAAGTAGCTAGCGGTTAGACTCAAAAAAATATGCGAATCACTTCGCGTATGTGCACGGTTTGCAATTTGTTCACAATCAATAAATTTTTAGTAGAATAAAAATAATATGAAAATTGATTTTCCGTACCCCGTATACGCGTGCAAATTTGTAGTAAGGCTTTAAATGATATTTCGACCTACATCTCTCATTTGCACGATGTTTGCAATTTGTTCGCAATCAATAAATTTTTAGTAGAATAAAAATATTATGAAAATTGGTTTTCCGTACCCCGTATACACGTGCAAATTTGTAGCAACGCTTTAAATGTTAATTCGAACTACATCCCTTATTTGCACGATGTTTGCAATTTGTTCGCAATCAATAAATTTTTAGTAGAATAAAAATAATATGAAAATTGGTTTTCCGTACCCCGTATACGCGTGCAAATTTGTAGTAAGGCTTTAAATGATATTTCGACCTACATCTCTCATTTGCACGATGTTTGCAATTTGTTCGCAATCAATAAATTTTTAGTAGAATAAAAATAATATGAAAATTGGTTTTCCGTACCCCGTATACGCGTGCAAATTTGTAGTAAGGCTTTAAATGATATTTCGACCTACATCTCTCATTTGCACGATGTTTGCAATTTGTTCGCAATCAATAAATTTTTAGTAGAATAAAAATAATATGAAAATTGGTTTTCCGTACCCCGTATACGCGTGCAAATTTGTAGCAACGCTTTAAATGTTAATTCGAACTACATCCCTTATTTGCACGATGTTTGCAATTTGTTCGAACCCTAAAAATTTTCAACAAATTAAAAATGTATAAATAAATATTTTCCGTTCAAAATTTTTGCGTGCAAATCTCACATTCGATATTGACACTCAATCTCGATATTTGCACGTAGTTTTTGGATTGTTTGCAATTTGTTCGATACCCATTTGCAATACATAATTTCATATTCGGTTAAATCACTGATTTCCGTACGAGATTAAGAGGTGCAAATTTGTACAATTATTCCTTCGACATTGGTGGTGTTTAATCTCGATTTGCACGTTTTTTGCAATTTTTGGGCAGACGGTTTTTACCTTATTATTTATTTCTGTCGATTAAACAATGTTCCGTACGTCATAGACACGTGCAAATTTGTAAAGTTTATATTTTCATCAAGCAAAACGTTAATCCAAAATTTTGAATTGTTTGCATTACTGTTAATTCAAATGCTCTAATGACTGGCCTATCTATAGTACTTACAAAAACGACTAAGCCGATAGGAAGTTAGATTGGATTACATTAAAAAGCCAAAAATAAATGGCTAAATACAATAATTGTTTACCTTAAATGTAGATTAGTGGATGATTATAAGTAATATACAGGATGTTAAAAAAGTCTAAAATATTGGAAAAACATCAAAAACTATTATACTGAATATAACTTTTTTTTAAGTTTGCACGCCCGCCTATTTATATGTAGTTTAAAACGGCACACCTACGAAGGAATAAAGCTTCTCTGCAATCGTACACAGTTAGTCATAAAAAATACTAACTTTATTAGTTTAAATAGGACATTCTATATAGTTTTAAAGATTAAAATAATCCCCAAGAGGCAAATTGAACGATATACAGGGTGTCCATTTAGTGTGCCGGTGGACGATATATCGTAAACGGTTGACTTAAGAAATAAAACTTTTATACAAAGGTTGTACAGGTTAACGTCGCGCACCTTCTAAAAATAATTTTAAATATACAGGTTGAACCAAAAATCCAGGGTGGGCCAGACATAACTTTTTTTAAATGGAACACCATTATTTTTTCATTATATTGAAGCCCTTAGTACCAGTCCTATATTCTACTTTAAAAAATTTTGATCATCAAATGTGACGTTGTCAAGATATAATTTTTTCAATGGATTTTTGGCTAAAAATTAGTTTACATCAAAATCTTTGAATTTTAACTATCTTTACAATTTTTTTACTAAAACTTAGGAAGAAAAAGTTATAACATGTTAAATCACCAAACGGTTATTAGAATTGGCATAAGTATTACAGAGTGTTCAACATCTTGGTCCAAACTTAATGAATTTAAAACCAAGATTTCGTTTTTTTTTTCAAATGAAACACCCTGTATTTTAAATTTTTTTCGAAAATATTTTTTAATTCTCTTTAATTTGATACCAATATGTGATACCCTATTTTAAAAAGTTGTCGATAAAAACATGATTTTAAAAAATTGTGTCATAAATGCAAGCGTAAATTCGTGATGCTTTCAATTTAATAACTAGTTGGCCATGCATTTCTTTCAAATTTAACTTTTCTGCAAATGACAGACATAATAATCATCAATTATTTGACGTTTTATGGTGTCTCTGTCTACGATTATCAGTCAGCCTAACAAAATCATGTTGCAAAAATTGCAAAAATAAACGACCATTTAAAGTGGCCTTCAAAGAAATGAGGTCCAATGAGATAGTCGTGAATAACACCTCCCCAAATGTTTAAGCTCCACTGATATGATGTTGAAAATTATTTACTAGCAGAGCATGTGAATTTTTTGTATCATAAAAGTGAAAATTATGTCTATTGACAAACCCATTTCTATGAAATGTCGATTCGTCGGTGAACATGACATATTATGTAGAAAAATCTTCATCTTCAGCAGTGGTATTTTGGACCCATTGACAAAATAATGTTTTTCTTTCAAAATCATTGTTGCTTAATTCTTGATCAAATTGAACCTTATAGGTATGAAACTTGTTTGCCAATAAACAATAATTATCCACTGAATATTTTTTTATTTCCAAATCAGAACTAATTTTTCTGACACTTATTTCTGGATTCTCCACCACCGCCTATGCAATGGCTAGCTGGTTGCATTAAGCACTGTTTTGGTCCTAGATGTTTTTTCATACCCTACGTTTCCCGTTCTTTCAAATCGATCATGTAGTTTAATTATTGATCTTTCGTCCGGACATCGAGCTTCTGGAAACTTCTGAGCGTATAAACGTGATGCCATAAAATAATTTCCATCCCTTTCTCCAATTGCGTAAATCATATTTACTAATTTCTAGTCGTGTGTAATTAAAATATTCATTTGGACAAATAACGTAGACAGAGCCACCATAAAACGTCAAATAATTGATGATTATTATATCTGTCATTTGCAGAAAAGTTAAAGTTGATAGAAATGCATGGCCAACTAGTTAGTAAATTGAAAGCATCACGAATTTACGCCTGCCTTTATGGCACAATTTTTTAAAATCATGTTTTTATCGACAACTTTTTAAAATAGGGTATCACATTTTGGTATCAAATTAAAGAGAATTAAAATATCTTTTCGAAAAAATTTAAAATACAGGGTGTTTCATTTGAAAAAAAACGAAATCTTGGTTTTAAATTCATTAAGTTTGGACCAAGATGTTGAACACTCTGTAGTACTTATACCAATTCTAATAACCGTTTGGTGATTTAACATGTTATAACTTTTTCTTCCTAAGTTTTAGTAAAAAAATTTGTAAAGATAGTGAAAATTCAACGATTTTGATGTAAACTCATTTTTAGCCAAAAATCCATTGAAAAAATCATATCTTGACAACGTCGCATTTTATGATCAAAATTTTTAAAAGTAGAATAGAGGACTACTAAAGGCTTCAATATAATGAAAAAAATATATGGTGTTCCATTTAAAAAAAGTTATGTCTGGCCCACCCTGGATTTTTGGTCCAACCTGTATATTTAAAATTATTTTTAAAAGGTGCGCGACGTTAACCTGTACAACCTTTGTATAAAAGTTTTATTCCTTAAGTCGACCGTTTACGATATATCGTCCACCGGCACACTAAATGGACACCCTGTATATTGAATTTATTTTTCAAAATGAAAAAATACCTACTTAAAAATTGCACAAAAACAACTTATTAAATGTTCAAAATGTTTGCCACTGTTAGCCAGGCAATAGCCAAGTCTGTCTTTTAAATCCCCGTAAGACATTGTCAAAAGTATCCATCGAATTTCACGTATTTCGTTTCTAAGATACCATCAGGCGTTAAATCCTCAATATTAAGCGGTCTATTTGGGTAAACTTTATTTTCTAAATCACTTCATAACTAGTCCAAAGGCGTGAGACAGGGACGGTTCTACGGGGGGGCCTGGGGGGCCCCAGGACCCCCCAACATTTCTGAAAAAAACTTTAAAATATCTCGAGAGATATACAATCAAGCGAAGGCTACCAAAAATTGTGGCTGCGCCAATGTGGGCGCCCCCAATACTTTGGGTCTAGAACCGCCCCTGGCGTGAGGTCTTGGGAAACTGTCAAAATAAGCGATTGTAATAATTGAAGACACAAGTGAATAAAGGGCCTAGTAACACTTTTTTCACAAATTACATTTTTCCATAAATGAAGGGCGTATGTACCTAAAATTCATTCAAACCGCCTTCCGTTACGATATATCAATAAATAAAGAAGTTGCCAGTGGATAAAGGACCCAAGTACACGGGAACAATACTTTATTTATACGGATAAAGGACCTATGTACTAAAAACACATGTACATAAGCCCCTCATCCATTCGAGATAAACGAAACGATTCTTTATAGAAGAATGTCCGCCAAGTGTTTCTGACTTTGTCATTTAAAATGACTGTAGAGTTTACACTCCTCAAGAAGTAAGAGTTTTTCTAACTATACTTGTTTTAAGTATAGATATTTAAAATCAAAGTGTCATTGTTTGAACTTTTAACACAGCAAAATGATCTATACTTTTTTCATTACAAATAATGTATTTTGTTATAGTGAATAAAAGACCTATGTACTTTTTTTTCTCATTTTTATAAAAAATAATGACTAGTACTAATTTATCTTTATACCGTTTTAATATTCAGTTAAATAAAACTTTATAAATGAATTGTGGTTTTTCTATGTCGCTCCCCAAAAAACTGCCGAACAATAAACTTTAAACTGAAATATCTCGGAAAAATGATTTTGCTTCATAGGCCCTTCATCCACTTGTGTCTTCAATTATCTTGTAGATCAATTAAAATATACCTACAGATGAGCCTATTATCAACTATTTGATTCTTCAATAATATATAGGATGTTTAAAATTTCTTTAAGAATTAAGCATACCTATATATCAGTATATAATCAGTAGTTTTTGAAATATTTGCAATATTCCAGACATTTTGACATCCTGTAGATGGAGCATATTATACCGATAGACAAGGAGTCTTATCGGTAATACTGGTGCTTTTTTTTCAAGAAAGGTACTATTTTATGGGGTATCAATAACTTTATATTCGGTATTTTTTTTTTTAATTTAATTTTTTAAGGCCCAAAAAAAGCTTATCAATGTGCCCCCCATTCCCTATTTAAAATAGAAAATACTAATATGTATAAAGAATTATTCTTACTAAACTATTGACAAGAGTTTCCTATAGTTGTGTGTGTGCTCAAACTTCAGGGTATTATGACTTACTTAATTTCAAGACAAAAAGTTTATATCACCCAATTTACACAGGGGTTGAAATTTTATATTACGTTACAGATGGTGGCTAGAAATAGGTATGCATAATTTTACAGTTTTTTCGTTTTTATCGATTGCTAAATCATAAATGCTATCCTGTTACACCTCGGAACGCCACTGGTAAAATAAGAAAAACAGTTTTTGCATAAAAGGTTTCTTTAAATGTATTAAAAATTGTCACTAAGTTTCAATTATTTGACATTAATTTGCGTCTGCGTTTAGTTATAGCTTAATTCTTGATTTATTATCTACTAATTGATTGTGAGTAAATAATGTTTGCCAGACGTTTTAAAACTTTAATGTCGCGTTGCTGAAAGATTTAAAACAATAATTAACTAACTTGACTGTTACATGAATCATGAATGGCACTTTTTGTCTTCTTTAATTAAGGAATAATATCCTGAAGTTTGACCACATACTGAATCCAATATCCTGTATAACTGTATAAAAGACTTAAAATATTGAATACTGAATCATCATTTAAGGACTGGGGAAACATATTGTTAGACAAGCTTAAATTATGTGAGCAATGAGTGATTCATCAAACGGGTTAAATTCAATATTCGTAACCCTATATAGCGGAAGGTATACCTACTTACACAATTACACAAAATTATCCAAATTTTGTGTTTAATTTATGTTTCAATTACAAAATTGACTAATAAAGTATTACGGAGGTCAAAATGGTATAAAGTAGTCTTTTTTGTATATTAAGTTAACCACATAGCAATAAAGACTAGGTACATCAGCTGTACCTCAGAAGCAAAGTATGTTAAGTCAAAAATTTTGATTTTTCAGGAGAGCTTGTTAAAGTTTTTTTTTGCTCTTTTTTCAATGACAGTTAGTATATATAGTCACTTTGTTTCTTAATTCATAGCATAGCCCTAAACATGTTAAGTCAATTTGAACGAAATATACATACTGAAACTTGTGACTTAACCAGACTATATTAACCTGACTTAACCTAGTTAGCCTTTTTTTGTGTGTAGTTTTAGAAGTATTAACTTTTAAACGAGTTGAGATAATGAAAAAATAAAAATATCAATTGAAAGGGGACGTGCCACTGATTGACTTAACATTAAAAAGCAAAAATCGCAAATGTGTGACTTAACATAGTTTGCTTCTGAGGTACAGAGATCGTTTAAAAATTTCCTGGCAATCTGATCGCTTAGGCACTGTCCGTTCACTAGGCGATTTTCCAAGTAATTGGGTTGTGAACCAATTAATCTCTCTGCAATGAGTTCTTATTTTTAAAACAGCCAAGCGCTAGTGTAGTGATCGTTTCTAATAATTAAAAAATATGGTTTTATGAACTCTTTAGTACAATTATTTGTTTTTGTTCATCCTCTTTATGAGCATTCTCCATTTGACACGTATAAAATCAAAACGATCAAAAGTATTAAACCATTACGAGGAATCTAGTTCAATTCAGTATAGGTTTCCATATACAGTCACATATACACTTGTTGGTACAGTTGCCGATGTCACACAGCAACCTTCTGGCAATCTGTGTAAATTGCTGTCAATCGCAACCCGATTCACCTTCAACCCTGGTAAATTAATAATCGCTCCGCAAACTTAATGTTTTTTAATTAGATGCTCAAACAGCCCACCGTTTACTGTCAAGCAATATCCTTAACGGTCATAAGATGCATTGCTTATACAATATTAAGTTGGTATGTAGAGATTCGGTTGCATACCTCCCAACACTTTTAATGTGACCCCGCAGACAAATGTCCTTAATACCTTAAATATCAAACAGACAAAATTTATGTCCATTACAAAATCAGTTCAACAGCAAGAAAACCTATGGATCAACGGAGAGCTGGTGGAGAAAGTCAGTAAGTACAAATACTTAGGAACAACTGTCAATGAGGGTAATGAGTACACTGCTGAAGAAATTAAATCAAGAACTGGACAAGCCAGAACCATATTTCACAGAATAAGAAATGTGTTATGCAGTAGAGATATTAACTTACACCTCAGAGTCAGAATATTGAGATGCTATGTTTTCTCGGTGTTGCTGTATGGGATGGAGTCCTGGACGTTAAAGAAAGATATAGGTGATCGACTGGAAGCATTTGAGATGTGGTGTCATATAAGGATCTTGAGAATAAGTATCTTGAGAATAAGTTAGGTAGACATGGTAACAAATGAGGAGGTACTGGGAAGAATGAGAAGAAAATAAGAAATATTGAACACAATTAAAATAAGGAAGCTGCAATATCTGGGCTACGTGGTGAGGGGAGAGAAATGTGTATTGTTGCAGAATATTATGTAGGAAAAGATACAGGGAAAAAGAGGTAGAGAAAGAAGACGCATTTCCTGGTTAAATAACCTGGGAAAATGGTACAACTGTAGTTCCGTTGAGTTGTTTACAGCAGGAGCATCGAAAGTGAGAATAGCTATGATGATAGCCAACCAAGAAGAAGAAGAAGAAGAAGAAGAAGAAGAAGAAGAAGAAGAAGAAGAAGAAGAAGAAGAAGAAGAAGAAGAAGAAGAAGAAGAAGAAGAAGAAGAAGAAGAAGAAGAAGAAGAAGAAGAAGAAGAAGAAGAAGAAGAAGAAGAAGAAGAAGAAGAAGAAGAAGAAGAAGAAGAAGAAGAAGAAGAAGAAGAAGAAGAAGAAGAAGAAGAAGAAGAAGAAGAAGAAGAAGAAGAAGAAGAAGAAGAAGAAGAAGAAGAAGAAGAAGAAGAAGAAGAAGAAGAAGAAGAAGAAGAAGAAGAAGAAGAAGAAGAAGAAGAAGAAGAAGAAGAAGAAGAAGAAGAAGAAGAAGAAGAAGAAGAAGAAGAAGAAGAAGAAGAAGAAGAAGAAGAAGAAGAAGAAGAAGACAAATATCGTTTGGTTAAAGATCAAGAGACCAAAACTTCTTGTGGATTGTGCATATACGACAACCGTCCATCCAAATATTTTCTTTCTCAAGGGCAACTTCTAATGCAGGTCCAATTTAATTTTGTAAAAGTTCCCAAAAATTATCTTCTCCCAAATTTTATTCCAAAAAAAAGGTGGTTGTAAAACATCGATGTTTTCTAAACATCGAACACTAGTCAGTAACTATCTGAATTAACAATCAATCAGTTATTCCGTCATTTTGACAGTCGTTACAAGTAATTTGATTCATCGCTAATTTTTCCAATTTCTTGAATAATTCACACAATGGGCTTTACGGAAGATCACAAAACATTTATGGTTGAATCGTATTTTTGAAACGGGGTTAGAGTAAATGGTGAGTGGCAATACAATCCGGGTTTGTGCATAGACGATTTTCACGAACCTAACGTTGCTTTTATTGCTGGGGATTTTTATCATTGCCTGAAAAGAACCGTGGCTGTGTTTAGGGAAACAGGTTCTATATACAACACAAAAAAGGAGCAGGAAGACCATCTGTAAGAACAGAAGAACTTGTTGCAAACGTTCGTGAAATAATGCAAAATACGCCAACAAATTGTATAAGACGCCTGTCCCAAGAAGTGGGAAGATCTTATGGAACACGCAGGACTATTAATTCTTAAGAAGGCAAAAGAAAGGATTATCCAATAATGTTGTAACAATTCTCCAACACTTTCGAAACTATGAAGAGACGTGTGAATTTATGCTTGGAGCATGGCGGTGGCCAAATTCAGCAATTTATGTAATTATGTTTCTTTTTCTTTCTGTATATTCTTACTTTGTTAATTTTGTAAACAACAAAAAAAAATTGTATTTGTCTACTTATTTTATTACTCATATTAGTTTGGCATATCATATGTCATAATATGAATTTGACAAAATTTTAACCTAGATTTGGTTAGATATATCGTCCCCATATCATTGTGATCTAAACCGAGCCCTACGGTTTTAAATCCAAGCCCTTTTTGATGCAAATACTTTTTGCTCGCACGGTATATTACCCCTTTTTAAACGGACGCGTTTACATTTGTTCAAGAACTAAAGAAAATATAAAAATAAAAATTACTTCCAGGTTATGTTTAACAAAAACTTGTATCACAATAAAAAATAATCATTTGTAACTAAAAACGTACCCGAAATTATTCATTGTAATAGGATGTAAAACGTAGAAATAAAATTAACGAAAACAGAATACTAAAAATCGTAATGGCATGCCTATAGCAGTGCACTGACGCGGCGGGTAGTTCCAAAATACCACACTTATATCTTATGTACCATTGTACCCCATATCCAATGGAAGTTCGAAAATTGTCGAAAATACGTCCTGAGAATGTTCAAATTTGGTAATTTTTTGTCCAATGGATATCCAATATATGGATGATACAAATGTTACAAATTATGACATCCGCGGGATGTGTTCTTTATGACATCCAAAGAATGTTCTCTAGGATGACATCTATTAATCTCTTAAACAGCATACTTATATTTTATGGAGGTTCAAAAATTGTAGACAACACGTCTAGAGGATTTTAAAGCAAAATAAATTATCAAGTTACCTTTACAGTGTATCCGTCACTATGTTTAAGATCCAAGTCAGCCAAAGTAAAATTAACTCGGTAAGGGTATCCATCAACTCGATTACTTAATAATCCAATAGCAAATGAGTTAGTTTCGTCCACAATTGGATTTATGGGTTTGGTCCAGAAGTCGATCTTTTCTTTCTAAAATATAATTTTCAGTTTGTGAAATATTTACACCTGTATTTATGCCTATATTATGCTATTATCATAGTTATCTAGGCAAAGTGACTTTAGGGAAATAATTTGTACACTAACTATGTTTTATAACACAGAATAGATATTTCTGAAAATTTAATAAATAATCCAGAAAATGACAAAAAGTTTTCAGAAAAATTTATAAAAAATCTTAAATATTTTAAAATTCAATTTTGCGTTAACGAACACGGCAATTTTTTCAAAATGCAAAGTTTCATTTTTACTATATTTTCCATAATAAGATTTATTTTAAAAAATGGACTAAAGTATTTTATTTCAAATACGCGGAGAAATTTGCAAAAGTCCCGCAAACTTTTAAAGTTTTAAAATATAGCACGATTACGATGAAAATTACATAAATTTATTTTCAACCAATTGGAAGGCTCCTTTTTGTTTACGTTGCTTATAGCAACGGGAAATTATCGTGATAATTTTGTTAGTTCCTATTAACTTAATGAAATTAAAATAAGTGATAATTTTTCTGTCAAAAATGAAGTGCTTTATAAAGTCGCCACAGTGGATCTTTTCCCGTGCGTCATCAATCAACGATCAGGACTCAACGTGGTTAATAACTCTGCATCCTTATTTATTACAGTAACAAGTTTGAATAAAAGCATAAAAGAACGTCTCCAAGATTCCGCAATAATATAACGTGCTAGACAAGAATAAAACTATAAACGTCAATTAATTACTTTTTTTATTTGTTTAGTTGACTACCGTTGTATTTTAGAACGTCATTGTCAACCTTATTTTGATCTGCCAATCTAATTCGTATTTTGTAAATTTGTGTCCCTTAAAACTGTTCCTTTTTCTAAAAATAGTTCTTTTTAGAGCTAATTATACCCACCATCTATTTTGGCGGTAAGTATTTATGGATTTTTATAATACCCAATTTATTTGTTTTAAATATTCTAACCGTGAAAGTTCTTTGAAAAGTTTACGGCAGTGGCTAAATTCCCTTAAATGAAAGGATGTCAAAAATTTGGCTTTTGCGATTTTAATAGTCAATAAAACACCAAACTTTTGTAGATTTTAAGCTTTAAAAATAGTATTAAATGTATAAACATTTGTTTGTCAATTTCTTTTAGATAATAGAGAATGCCGGGCATTATGTAGGTACGTCAAACGGTAGGCAGGCACGTCCATTTTATGAACGTAGACTTAGTTTTGACTTCTTTCGTCTCGTAATTTAGATTAGATTCATACGATTTTGATGACGTTTAAGTGATGACGCACGGGAAAAGAACCACTGTGGCGACTTTATCTAGTGGCAAAAGTCACTGAGAATAAAATCAAAATACATTTTGTTTTGTTTTGTAACTAGAATTTTTATTGATACTAACCAATTTGCTTTACATATCGAACACCGGGGCTAAAAGAGACACATCAAAAATTTAACTAAACTCATCGGAAATATGTTTTTTTAAGTTGCATTTGATACTATGTAGACATGTAGTTTCAGATGTTATAATTGAAAACGAATTAATGTTTTTGATGTTCCTGAAATTTTAGTAATAAACCTTAGTTACTAAAAAGTAAAATCAACTTCTATTGTAAAAATACAGTGCGTCATATTAAACTAAACTCATCGGAAATATGTGTTTTAAAGTTTTATTTGAATTTAAAACTATAAGGACATTGGATTTCAGATACAATATTTGTTATTTAATGTTTCTCACATTTTAGTAATAAAAATGAGTTACTAACGGCTAAAATGAACTTCATTTCTAGAACTCGAATTAGTTACAATTAACTAAAGCCGCCGAAAATATGTTTATGTAGCATTTTAGCAAAAAAAATTACAATAAGAAAAAACTCCAATTTATGAAATTTTCTTACCGAATCTCTCACGCAGCAGAATTAATTCCCGATAACTCTGCCGCTAGGGAGATTATAAGTGAAAATAGTTCTCAAAGAGTAGTATCCGAAATCACAGATTATATAGCTACGCAAAGCTATATATTCTGTGCCGAAATGTTCTCTGCGATGTTTCCTGACAGACCCATTCCAATCAAAACAACAGTCGTAAATATTGTTCGTAAATTTGAGAGTAAAGGTACAGCAAAATAATGGTGAACTCGATGGTAGAGTACAAGAAAATAATGCAGATTAGAATTTCTGCATGTCGAAGAAAATAATGGCATTAGCACCAGGCTTAATCTTCGCGAAACTGTACGAAACATACCGTCACAGTACCACCTGTACAAATTATATTAGTATAAATATTATCCGTAACATCAGAAATTGAGGAAAGGTGATGAAATACGAAAAGCAAACTTTTGTTTTGAAATACAAAAAAGAAAAGCACAGAGTCTTTCTCCACAATTTTTTATTAGAATAACTAGGCGAACCTAGAATAATTCATAATAATTCAATTCATGTTTCGAGTGTAGAAACACTCATCATCAGGAAAACAAAGTGAAAGGAACAATGTTGATGTTGTTAGCAATAGAGAAAATAATAGTGGGATTGAGCCGTAATGGAGCTTCCAATAGTGTACAAGAGGTGTAAAAATTAAATAGTAAAAAAAAAGACCGACAATAAAGACAAGGGTTAGTGCAAAGGCCCTGTCTTGGGCAGAAAAATGAAGAGAGCAAAAGAAAAATTAGGGAATTTTAACAGACTTTGTGAAAATCATTTATTAAGTAGTAAAAATTCTTAAGTTTTATTCAGAGACATGTATAAGTGTTGAAATAAGAGGGAAAGAAAAAAAAACCTGTTTTTCATAAAAGTCAAAACATCTTTTAGCTTGAAGTAAAATACTGTTGGGGTACCAGGCTTTTTACGGCCCAGTTACCCCGGCAGGAGTCAAAACATACACATTTTGTGCAAAATTAATAGTTTTAAAAAGTTTTTATGATTTCCCTTCTGAGACGTGCTGGTTGCAGTGGAACTTCTTTAACAAAAATGTTCTAGTAAAACAAAAAACTTTTTAAAAACGTTTTTTTTTTTTTTTTTTTTTTTTTTTTATTTATTTATTTTACGTCGGCCTTTTTCCGCAACGAGGCCAATCACCGACGCCAGGGAATTTGTCACACACTATCTGGTAATTTTGCCGAATCCCTCTTTGTCGAGGGTAGGGTTCTTTAACGTGCCAACATCCATGACACGGGGCCCACAGTTTAACGTCTCTTCCGAAAGACGGCGCCACCTCTTAAACCAAATTCCAAATTTAACATCGACGTTGCCGGCACCGGGAATGGAACTCGGGCCTACGATCTGTAAGGCTGTAGCGCTAACCACTAGACCACAACGTCGACTAAAAACGTTTTAAAACTATTAATTTTGCACAAAATGTGTATGTTTTGACTCCTGCCGGGGTAACTGGGCCGTAAAAAGCCTGGTACCCCAACAGTATTTTACTTCAAGCTAAATGATATGCTTTGACTTTTATGGAAAACAAGTTTTTTCTTTTTCTTTCCCTGTTATTATAATAATTCTACATGTTTCTGAATAAAACTTAAGATTTTCACTACTTAACAAATGATTTTCACAAAGTCTGTTAAAACTTCCTAACTTTTCTTTTGCTCTCTTCATTTTTCTGCCCAAGACAGGGCCTTTGCACTAACCCTTGACTTTCCAGTATGCTGAATGTCTTGATTGTCGTTCTTTTTTTTGACAATTCAATTTTTACACCTTTTGTACACTATTGAAAGCTCCATTACGGCTCAATCCCTGATGATGAGTGTTTCTACACCCGAAACATGTCGAATTGAATTATTATGAATTATTCTAGGTTCGCCTAGTTATTCTAATAAAAAATTGTGGAGAAATACTTGTGCCTTTCATGTAACTCCACTTTGAGTATGTACTACTTCTTAAAAAATTTTGTTTTGAAGTTATGTAAAGTATAAGTAACGATAGGGAGTTCACACGCAATGTTTGTTTTATCGGCCACTGCACCTTCACATTAAACAATGTACCAAATGATCAAAACTGTAGATCTTGGGGCACAGATTTCTACAAGCAATGACTCAATACACTCTAAAGGTAAACCTTTAGGCAGGCTTATTTGGACATCGGATTGTTAGACCTCTGTTTTTTGGAACAAAATTTAAGAAAAATTTTTTTTTTTGGAAATTTTGCATAATAATTATACACATTTGTTTTAAATGGACGGTTGTTCTGCGCGTCTACAATAGGCGAGAACTAAGGGAACATGTCCAAAACGCAAAAAAAAATGACGGACAATAGGATAGATGAAATTACAACATAAATTGGCCAGCTAGGTTTTCTGATTTTTCCATTTAAATTACTCCTTGTCTTGATTGGTAGTAGTTAAAACAGTATTGTTTTTCCACTTTTCTCCAAATGTTAAAACGAATTATTAATGAAATATTTATTTGAAGTACTTACCTTTATTAAATTAGTACAATCATTATTTTTTCGTAAATACTGTAAAACATGTTTAAACTAATAAAAAAATAAAACGTCCAGTAATTTTTGTCATTATCATAATTATTACTGGGGGTTTTATTGATGTATACATATATAAGAATTTTACGTAGAGTATATTCTAAATAACATTTAAGTGGGTCATTAGAAAATAATAAAAATTTGGTTTGTGAGTCCATCATTCAAGGACTATCAAAAAAGTCTAATACAATTTTCATGTAAATTAATAGAAGAGCCAATATTTGACGGTAGCCAAATTTGCGATTGAATATATCCAATTTTTAAAAATATCTGTAATGAGAGTTCGTTGGTTAAAGGCGGGAGTCGAGTTCGACGTGTGGCCCAAGCTTCTTATTACACTGCAGCCTTCTGCATGGCTTATTGTGCGCCCCAGTCTTGTTAGAAAAGCCTTGTTCCTTCTACGAAGTCCAGTAGCTTTCTTCCAAGTTTGTCATGCAGGAGCTTATCGCCGCGTCGATATTTCCGAAGATTTTGAATCTTTTACGGTTTAGCGCTTCGCAGCTGTATATGATATGAGAAGCGGTTTCACCCTCTTCACCGCAAAGTCTACATTCAATGGGTCCATTATAGACTCCCATTCGTTGAAGGTGCTTCCTTAAGTGACAATAGCCTGTTAGTAGGCCGGTCACTTGTTTTAACTGGGTGCGCGTCAAGAGCAGCATTCCAGCTGATAGCTTCTTCGAGGGCCCATCGATAACGGCCCGTGCATGTGCCTGGCCAGGTGTACCGTTCCATCGAGATAGATGTTGTTTTTGCGCCCATCTGTCTAATGTTGTTCTGGCTGCCTTTTTTTTTAATTCCAAGGTCGAGTTCGGGGCCCCTGAAATTGAGCAGATCCGGTTCTTGCCAGTTCATCTGCTTTTTCGTTGCCTTTTATCCCTGAATGACCAGGAACCCATAGGAGTTCAACCTTGTTGTTTTCTGGCTGCCAGGTCTTTTAGGTCGCCATTGTGATTTTTGATGTAGGGGAGAATGGCCCAAAATGATCCCAGCGGGCAAAACGATCCCCCCCTATTATCGTTAATACGAATGGTGCCATCTATGGTTTTCGTAAGCCACGTATACCTTTCTTGTCTTCCGTCGAGTTGTGCTTGTCAGTTGAATCGAAACTTGTTAGCGGTTGGTGCGCTATCAATAAAAAAGTGATTTTTGCTTATTCTGATCTAAGGTACGTACCTACAGACTTTTGTAACAGCTTTTAACAGATAACAGGAATGTTAAAATGTAGTATATTTCTTAAAAGCTTATTACTTTAGCTATATTTTAAGATATTTGTAAAGTTTTTAAACTCAACGACTAAGGTCCGGTATTTTTAAGCTCTGTTAAATCAAGAAATATGTAACAGTCGATTATTATTTAACAACGCGATAACAGCAGAATAAGGAAAATGGGTATTTTGACTCCTTTTTAACAGACTGTTAGGTAACATTAGATTTAATCGGAAGTACATATGACAACGTTGCACAACACGACCTACGCCTACTCCGTGTTGAAAAGTAGACACAGGATCGGACCAGTATTTCCTCTGTGTAGGTGTCCGCTAACCAACCTAACCTCAAATTTGTATTTGTTTTTAAATTAGTTGGTTCTTGTTTTGGTAAGAGTAGATAAAACCAACTGTGGGTCGTGTTTTTTTGATTGATGTAAGTACAGAAAAATCAATTTGTTATGCCAATAACAAATATTTATACTCAATTTAATATGACTGCTGTTTTAATATTGTTGTACCTACCTAGTTTTATTTTTTAGAAACATGCGTAGCCCACAGCGAAAAAAACGCCGTAATTTTATGTTTATTGCCTTAAAATTCACATGATGAACCTACTACCTACCAAAACACAAGAACTTTAAACTTTCGGTGTATAATAAATATTTTCAGTTATTTTAAGGTTAGAAAACATACTTATATCTCATGTTAACTCTATATCCGCCCAATTTATTACCGGTTAGTTAACAAAGAATTAACAAACATTTACCCGACGGTTAACTTGAATCAGGAGTGAAAATACCATAAATTTAGTTTAACAAAGGAATAAAGTTTAACCGCCTTTTAACCAATGATGAAGATACCGGGCCTAAGTGATAAACATGGCGGTTAGTAAATTTTGCACATTCGGGCAAAATGATCCCTCATGAGGTAGGGTAAAACGATTCCGGGATCATTTTACCCGAATTTTTTGGTTTTATATAAGAAATATTATATAGTGTTAAGTTAAAATGAAGAACACCAGAAATCACACACAGAAAATCAAAAAGACAATAAAAAACTTAAGGTAACCAAGAGAAGAAGAATTACAAATAATAAAAAGAAAGATGACAATGAGGATGACGACTCCGAAGAGGAAGATACGGAATGCATTATTTGTTCAGATACTTTTGAAAAGCCTCCCGCAGGAGATGGATGGGTGCCGTGTAATAATTGCAAGAGCTGGGCACACGAGAAGTGCGCGGGAATTGAGGAAAATGACTGCGATCCCTATACTTGCGACTTGTGTCTTCAGAAAGAAAAAACCGTGCATGTTCGTAGAAAAATTATGTTAACGGATAATATTCGTGTAGTTTCACTTTGATTATATTTTTATTATTACATTTAACAAATAATCTAGTAACATTTTGAGTTTTCCTATTTTGTGTTTTATGATAAGAATGTTTGTATTTTCTTACTGTTTTTTTCTCTTAAATAATAAAGTACGGCCTATCTATTTTTGTAAATATTGACTTATAATATAATCAACAATTTTGCATTTTTTCTTAAATTAAATTGGGGGATCATTTTACCCTACCTTAAGGGATCATTTTGCCTAACCAGGTAGGGTAAAATGATCCTTTTGACCAAGTTCATAATTATATAAATAACATTATTAGGTTTTTTTATTAAACACTCGGCGCATCCAAATCTGAAAGCATAAGAAGTGGGGAATCCTATAACGATGACTATGGATCTCCCTAAATCATACCCTCGGTTTGCGAGGGATTTTCCCGTTAGGGGGATTGGGCCATTCTCCCCTAAATCGGAACGAGTTCAAAGTCTTAAGGACAGCTTGGCTGTCTAATTTTCAAGATTCTTGAATGAGAGTAGAAACGTAATTGGTGCCTTTAATCAAATCCAGGCACATTTAAAAATGTGCAACAATGCGAACACGGAATAATATATTTTCTAACGAGTACGAAAATATCACTTTTCCGCACGCCTGCAGTTGGCTAAAAGGCCCTGGACTGAAATTTGTTATCTCTAAACAAAAATAAGTAGTTTTAGCCCTTGAAACCGGAGTACCGATTTTTTTACAGTGTTTATAAAAGTGATAATAAATTATTGCTACTAAAACGACCTCTCGAACTAGACCTTATAGTTATTCGTATAAATTATAGGTGATTCGAAAGTTATTAAAAATTTAAATTAGTGCGAAATTGCGAATCGGTATTTTTAATTTTATATTATAGACAAAACTAGATATTTACATGTTTTTTAATTATTTGGATTTAAAGCATTTCGTGGTCTTAATAAAACCAACTTGATATTGTTAAATACTATATCCATTCATATCTTGCACGTTTTATGGATTATTTAACTCATGTCTAAAACAAAGGGCGATTTTCACCATTTTTCGGCGAATATCGTCCTTCCAAAAATACAAATTATCCCCCAAAAAGTAAAAAGCGCTCCCTTTTAAGTGCCCCACACACCATGAGATCTGCCTCGAGGCACGTTGCGAGGCGAAGACTCGCACGAAACAGTATCACGTCTCAAGTGGCCCACACACCATGAGATCTGCCTCGAGGCACGTTGCGAGGCGAAGACTCGCACGAAATAGTATCACGTCTCAAGTGGCCCACACACCAGCCCGGTGAGACAAAGATTGGCGGAATGGAAACATGTGACGTCACATGCCAGACAATTGTCAATAGAACCGCCCTACGTTTACCATCCCCATCCTTGTCGTCTATCCTTGTCTAAGGTCCTCATTATTTATGAGTTAATATAACTCCTACGTCGTTATTTGTTTAAACTGAATGTGTTTACTAAGAAACGCGACCTTTCTTCGTTCGAGCTATACTTTTATCTCTTTATATATAGCGAAGGTACCTTGATGCAGACAGAGACAGATCTATGCTACAAATTACCCGAGCCATTAAATTATTTTTAAACGTTCAGTGTCTTCTTGGACTCGGCCACAAATTAATAATGGAATCGCCCAGCCCAACCTCGCCTTTATAAAATAAAATGATAATGGCCGACAAAGTTTATGAAAGAGTTTGTTTAACTTATTAACTTGATCTTTTCTATTAATATTGTTCATGGACACGAGCCTGTTTACATTTCATTCTGCTAAAGGTAAGTTTGCTAACTTTGATTAATTATTTCTATGATTATACAAATCAAAACCATAACATAAACTGAATATTAACCAAAATGGGCCAACACTTGTTTGATTATTTTCTCCTAAATTTTGGAAAATCTATAAATACGCATATTTTAATTACTAAACCCTACGATACTAATTTAAATCTTGCCGATTCTTGCTTACTATGTATGTATATTATACGATCTATTTTTTGATCTTTTTTAAACCTTTTGTAGATTTTCTGCCTACTAAACTCAAGTGGAAATAATTTTATTTTAACCCACTCGGAAGTGTTTTTCCATGATCTGATCATTGGTTTTTTTACCTTGTGGTATTTTTGTTTTAGATCAGCTGTTCGTTACGTGAAAGAATGAATTTTGGAGACAAGATTTTGTCTTCACCTTAAGGTTAGCTATAAAAAGTTTTTACCCAGGCCTTTCCGCTTTTCCAGGCTGACAATGGAAATATGTATTCTTATTCAAAATACCTACGCATTGCTTAGAAAGCTTCAAGTAGAGAATGAATGAAAAACCAGTTAACGAGGAACTCGATCAGCAGATTACGAGAAATTATAAGACATACTCAAATGGTATATTATTGTGATTTTCATTTAATATTTTAATAAAATTATGTCATGTGCATTTTTGAGTTTTATTTTTTATTTTCTTCGAGGCTAGACCAACAACAATATAGAGTATTTTATTTTAAAGTGATATTTAGTTGAAAAGGTTATTCAGAATGCTGCTATTTGATTTTTACTACATATAAAATCAACTAACGGGATTTTGAATAGTTTTTTTGGCTTAAATATTACTTTAAAATATTTCGCCAGAAAAAAATAACAAAACTATGGGCGTTTAAACGTCCCGCCTCGAGGTTCCAGCCAGACCCGATGGTGGCGCTCTTTTTGACAGTTTTGACATTTCCTTAATGACATTTTTGCTTCGACCAATTAACATGCTTGTTTGTCTTCTTCAGCTGGATTTATAGTTGCCGTAACGTAAGCTTTAAGCAGTAACATAAGCGGTAAGAGAAATGAACATTATTATCAGTAACACATCCATTTATAGTTCATAAAAACTTAAGCAGTAAGAATTTGTCCCAAAACGTAAGCAGTAAGAAATGGTTTATTTTTATTTCTTACGTTACTGCTTACTGAATCGGCCGGGAACGGTCATATTCGTACATAACCGTCTTGTTTACAACCATACGATATAACCTTACTTTTTATTTAAATACCTGCATTTTGTGATTTTAATAATAAATAACAACGCAATATTGTTTCAGCTATAACAACTACGTCTTGTTAATCAGTTAAATCCATTTTAAATCAGATTTGAAACAAAAGCAACAACAACAACTTACTTCTTAACTAATTAGAATCTATAAATGGGTTTCTCGTTACGGCTTAATTTTTACTTCTTATCGACTACTGCTTACTTCTTACGGCTTACGTTACGGCAACTATAAATCCAGCTTTCCTGGTGTAAGTATTCGTTGCCACACACCATGAGACCTGCCTCGAGGCACGTTGCGAGGCGAAGACTCGCACGAAACAGTATCACGTCTCAAGTGGCCCACATACCATGAGACCTGCCTCGAGGCACGTTGCGAGGCAAAGACTCGCACGAAACAGTATCACGTCTCAAGAGCCTGAAACAATCAGTATCAGGCATACGCGCGTTTGTGGATGTTGTAATAAAATGTCATTCCACAATCTTTCGAAGAAAAAAAAAATTGCAGATAGTGTCACCGTATAGGTTTAGTAGTTTTCAAAAATAAACAGAAAAAAATAATAGTCAAAGAATTGTTTTTTTGAAAGAAAAAATTCTCTCACATACCACTCTTGAATTGCAGCGAAATGAACCCAAAAAAATACCAAAGGTTAGGTACATAAACATCATCAGCTTGTGAACCTGTAGACTTAGAATTCTTAACTTTTTTCAGCTCCCTTCTAAAAGCGCAGAGCACATTGTGTATTTTTTTAGAGACAAAATCCCTATTGGCCACAGGATTTATTTCTTTACATTTTTCAACATGTCTGTCCATCCCGGCATTTTTAAGATTTCTATTTATGTATGTTTTTGCTTTAACATTCCACAAACATGGGTAATTTCTATATTCTTCTATAAATTTTTCCCAAAATATTTTTTCCGTATTCATCTTCTTGAACAATTTTGTTTAGATAGGTACCTACTAAGGAAAAATATTTTATAACACCGAAAACCGACTACGAATCTCACGTGACCTAGCGACTAGCACACACACGTTGAGACCGGTCGTGTTTCGTCTCGCGGCAAGTATTAGTCTCCCGCCCGTGGCGGACTCGTTGAGACGGTCTCGCACGATACAAAAAAAAAATTGTGTGTGCTTAAGACCACACGACAGAAGTGAAAACTTCAACAAGGTGAAATTAATAATATCAAATACAATTGTAATTTTACTGCATACGAAAAAAGATATTTCCTAAAATTGAACAACCCTTGAAAAAAATGCCAGAACATACCTGAGACGCAACAAGTGTCTATCTCGTGATCTTAAACACACAAACAACGCACACTGTTTCCACGTCGATACTGAATGCGACTGATGCGGCATGCTCTTTCATATAACGTTCATTCGGGTCAGTTCGGATTGAATATAGGAGTCGAATTCGAGCGTAACACAGCCGAGCGTTACGCGTAACACATTGTAACGCGTGACGGCTCAGTTTAATTCAGTGCCCACAAAAGTGCTAAACGCGCCTAAAGAAGTTTTCACTTCAAAAGATATTTCCTAAAATTGAACAACCCTTGAATTTTTACATCTTCAACAGAAGTCAAAACTCATAATAAATTAGGTCCACGGAATAAGCAATTACGGTAAAACTAATTACCTTACTTCACCCTACGTAAATATATAATTAAAAAAATGCCAGAACATATACCTGAGACGCAACAAGTGTCTATACAACGCACACTGTTTCCACGTCGATTGAATATAGCAGTTGAATTCGAGCGTAACACAGCCGAGCCTGACGCGTGACGGCTCAGTTTAATTCAGTGCCCACAAAAAGTGCTAAACGCGCCTAAAGAAGTTTTCACTTCAAAAACTAGTCGATACAACAACACAGACCGTGAGATTTGGTATCAGAGACGGTGGCCTCGCGGCATGCCTCGAGGCAGATCTCATGGTGTGTGGGCCACTTTACAGTTACCAGCTTTTTGCTGACAGGGACTGACAGCAGAGTTGTTGAGAAAAAATATGTTATTTTTAATTTTATTGTAATCGTCATATTATTAATAGTGAATTTGCAGATTGAACTTCCGGTTTTAAAATATACATTATGTGCACGAATATAATAGAACAAATTAATTAAAAAAATTCTTTCGAGTTTGCTCAAAATATGTTACAAATTTCGTTCAAAATTTAAATTCAAAATGTCAGCTAAATTGTTTACTTTCTATTTTTCTCTTATATAATTTTACTAAATATTATTAAACTTTTGTTTTTACTAACGTATCACCAGCCCATTTCGTTAATTTTATTGTCAATATTTTGTTACCTTTTCATTAAATCCAAAAATCGGTCAAATAACTATTTTTGAAGCGCAAGTACCTACCGTTTTAAGTTATAAAACACTGCGACGCATTCGCCATTTCGTTTTTTGATTAATATTTCTTTGTTTCTTTGTTGTACCTATTCAAAAATCGGCCAAATACCCGGGAACAATTATCTACAGTTTCAAGTTTCAAGTTAAAAAGATTGGTTTTATAAATGAATAAGAGCAGAAAAAGACATATGGGTAAATTTGCCCAAATTTCGTTTTTTGCTTTTATTAATCAATTTTTTTTAACTTAAAATCGTAGGTAATTGCTAATAATAGAACAGAGAAAACAAAATTTGGTAATATATTTTCAACCAATCAATTAAATAACATAGTATTTTGAGGACTTTACTTTTTATTTTATATATTAATGATATGCCATTAGTCTTAAAATGGGTAAAAATGCAAATGTTTGCAGATGATACTCTTATTTATAAATATTAGTGATGCAACGGTTACTGTTAAACGATTACGATTGCGATTACGATTAAAACCGAAATAATCGTACGATTACGATTACGATTACGATTATCAAGTAAAAAACGTAAAAATATGTATTTCATATAATTTATAAAAGAAACTTTAACGAAAATAGATACAAACTGAAAACAAAATATAGATTCACAACAAAAATATTAAAAATCTAAAATAAACAAGCAAACTAAATCCCAGGCCTGTTTTTGGTATACCATAATATAATTTAATATTGAAAATTAGGTGATATTACATTTTTATTAAGAAAACATAACATTTTAAAGTTTTGAGAACCCAGTCGATTTCTCTTCGGAGTTTGAATGTTTTTGCATCCTTCGCATCGAGGTCAAAGTCCTAACGCATGGCCGGGGAATTACCAGTGGTTTTAAAACTTTATATTACAATAATCGTATCAATAATCGTCCAAATAATCGGCGGTTACGATTAATCGGAAAATCCTAATAATCGGCGGTTAATCGTAATCGGAATCGTTTCATCACTAATAAAAATATTTTGAAAATTTACTAAATTTTAAATTTAACAACAGAATTGTCAAATTGATGGTTGTATGGTGATGTATGTATGGTTGTTGATTCTAATTTAAATTTTAAAAATTTAACAGCCATATAATATACAGGGTGTTCATTTGAAAACTTCCCACCTCGATTTTCCTGCTTTAAAATAAAAATGTGGAAAATCGCTCGGACCCGTCGATTTTTATTTCGAGGGGGATATCTTTTGCGTATATTGTTAATCTTGTTACTTCAAGCCCCTAGGAGGGAGGGGGGGGGGGGTAAGATCTAGATCTTAAATGGATACCCCTATTTTATATAATTTTTTTGGATTCTGCATAAAATTCTGAACATTTTTTAATAAAAGCATTATTAGTCTATACTTAACATTTTTGGAGATATTTACTCTTGAAAAATGACATTTTTGAACTTTGACAGCGCTAGTAGTAGTACTATATTTATTACATCCGGTTTAACCGAAAGTTCACACTATTGGAAAGATAATAAAAATCGAAGATAGGGACATGTAAGCCGTTTTGCTCTAAGACGTACAGCTAGAAAGCTAGACGGTGTCAAAGTTCAAAAATGTAATTTTTCAAGAGTCAATATCTCGGAAACTGTTAAGTATAGACTAATAATGCTTTTATTAAAAAATGTTCAGAATTTTATGCAGAATCCAAAAAATATATATAAAATAGGGGTATCCATTTAAGATTTAGATCTTCCCCCCCCCCCACCTCCCTCCTAGGGGCTTGAAGTAACAAGATTGACAATATACGCAAAAGATGTCCCCTTCGAAATAAAAATCGACGGGTCCGAGCGATTTTCCACATTTTCATTTTAAAGCAGGAAAATCGAGGTGGGAAGTTTTCAAATGAACACCCTGTATAAGGGGTATAAACTTAAAACCGTCTTAAATTGACAGTTCTAGGTTTAAAATAAGAAGTGTCAGAATAAGTCAACTAATTCTTGCATTGCCAATATTTTTTTGGTTTTCTGTAAAATCATATTTTGACGCGTACTATTTCTTTCAATAAAACTAAAAGTATTTTTTTAAGACCGACCAGAATATATATACACTTTCTGGACATTTATTATTAATCTTTATATTAAAATTCGAGCAATTGCTATAATTGATGTGATTCTTCCCGGCTCAGTCCGGGAAGTACGTACTTCCCGGACTAGGCCGGAGAAATGCTACTTTCTCAAAGGAAAAGCGTCCGGGAAGTGAATACTTCCCGGACGGTTGCCGAAAATAGTAATTTACGTTACAAGTCCGGAAAAACTGTTTTCGGACGTGTTGCATACACTATTTTTTCGGCAACCGTGTAGAATAACAAATCAATGAGACACATTTCTTTATTATATTTCTTTGTAGAATAAAATTTTGAACATTTTAATTCTTCTTTGTATTAAATATTGAAATTCGAACAGAAGATAGGTACTAACAAAAACATTCTAATTCTTATTTATATTAATATTTATAGTACCGGTTTTGAGAGCGCTCTTGCAAATTTTTCTGTTTTTACAGAATAACCCCTGTACGACTGACCTTTTCTAAGGTACCGTACTGGGACGCAAGATGTCGCACCGGGTTCTATATTTCCCGTCGATGATCGACCCTGACAAGTGATTTGTCTTCGAGCCCTGTTTCCTTCTGCCAAACTGAGCCTCACTGATGAGCCGTAAACGGCGAAACGCGTCTGGGGATGAGTTTGGCGGAAGGAAACAGAAAAACCTTTTCGAATTAATAACTGTGGTCCGGCACTTGTACCGGTTTTGAGAGCGCTCTTGCAAAATTTTCTGTTTTTACAGAATAACCCCTGTACGACTGACCTTTTCTAAGGTACCGTACTGGGACGCAAGATGTCGCACCGGGTTCTATATTTCCCGTCGATGATCGACCCTGACAAGTGATTTGTCTTCGAGCCCTGTTTCCTTCTGCCAAACTGAGCCTCACTGATGAGCCGTAAACGGCGAAACGCGTCTGGGGATGAGTTTGGCGGAAGGAAACAGAAAAACCTTTTCGAATTAATTAATATTTATATTAAAATTTGAGCAATTACTAATATTGATGTGATTCTTCCCGGCCTAGTCCGGGGAAGTACGTACTTTCCGGACTAGGCCGTAGAAATGCTACTTTCTCAAAGGAAAAGCGTCCGGGAAGTGGGTACTTCCCGGACGGTTGCCGAAAAAAGATTTTTCCGGTCCCTGTTTTTTCATTTTTTTTACAATCGCTCTTTGATAATACAATCTACCTTGATTTCGTTAATATATGATAACAACATTTCGATGTATTGTCGAGTGACAGTTCGTTGATTTTAAATTTGATGTTTATGTCAAACTAGTTTCGCGAGTGCGCAAATTTAAAAATATGAATTCAGATTTTGAATTATCCGACACGGAAAATGAGATTCCAGAAGAAATTTTGGAAGCAGCAAGAAAAGCGACTTATATTGTTATATAAAATAAAATAAAATAAGGAATTAAATGTATATCGAAGTGTCGGTCTTTAAAAAAATATTGTACGTCACGCAAACGAAAATTAGTGTTTTGCAGGTCTCTCCAAGCTTCCAGGACCCGCCTACAGCTCGCCCTGGAATTGCTTGTCTCAACTGGAGAAACACTACTGCCGGTCTTGTAACGTAAATTATTATAGACAACGACATCCCGGTAATCGATTAAATTGCAAAAAAAATTAATTAACGCGAAAACGACATTATGGCGTATTAAAACAATGACACGGGGAAAATACAACTGGGAGACTATAAGATCTAAATATGGACTAAATTTAAAATTCTTTAGTGAATACGGGTGCAAATGTTTTATTTGATGGTGATAAATTAGAAATAGTCGATTCCTTTAAATATTTAGGTAGGTATACCTATTGATTGACTCAAAATTTTTGAAAATTTAATTTCTAAAATTGCTTTAAAAATTAGTTATTTTAATAGAATAAGTTAAAATTTTATTCAAAAAAAATTGTATTCAATACATTAATTTTACCACATTTTTTATATTGTTCTACGATTTTGTTTATCTCGGATAAAGGTGTAATAAACAGATTACAAAGTTTACAAAATCCTAAAAAAATTAGTAGGTATGGTTAAATGTAAAAATGTAGTACCCATTATTTTTGTTTTGATATTTATTTTGAAAGATCAAAATGATATAGTACATTCACATTTCAAGAAATTTACTCTTCTAAATAATTGTGATCAACATACTTATTTAAAACGAAACAATAGTTAATAGTTTTTTTCTTAATAAACAAAAAACATAGCCTTTAAATTAGTAGTTTATAAGGTACCTACTCATTGAGTTTAATAAATTATACAGGTCAATTAAAAATCAGAAAAGCTTAAAATCATTTAAAAAAAAGTAAAAAAAAATATCTATTAACGTAACAGGACGAATAAGGTCTCAAAAGGTCATTTAAAAGTAAAAAAAAAGAAATACAAATTATTAACTAAAATGTATTATGTAGCTGTGTGCTAAATAAATATTTTTACCACTACTATTGCTACAAATAAGTTTTTGAAAATATTTATTAAAGGACAACAAAAGTAATAAATTAAAATAAGATATTTACAATTTAAAATGGAAAAAAACGCTGCGCTTTTTGACGTGTTTGATGCAAAAAAGGAAAAAAATCAGTGGCGGATTTAGTGAGACTTGGGCCACGGGGCAAAATATGTTCATGGGCCCCTTGATGATAAAAAAAAACACGTAGGAGAAATGAAATATAGGTACTTATAGAAAAAATATTCTTTAATAATAAACAATAAAAAATAATAAAACAAATAATAAATAACAATAATGAACAATAATGAAATAAAATAGGAAACTGTTTATATAATAAGTAAACAGTGTTGCCAGAGTCTAGCTTAAAGTATATTATGTAGAATAGGAGAGGACTCAATTTTTATAGATAGGTTTATTAAAAAATCTCCAAATTTTAAAAGTGTGTGTAAAACGACTAACCTCACAAGCTTAATGCGAATAAAATAATGATAGAAATATTACCAATGCTCCGATGCACTTTTAGTATTATAATGTGATTCGGGTAGTTCCCTGTTTCATTTATTATAGCGGCTCTGTAAATCCCCGTAACCGTAATTGCAATGCAACTGAGAAACGACAAATACGCTTCGGGAATTCCCCGATTCTTAATCGATTTCGCCAAAAAAATAAATATCGTTTATATATGTACAGGGTGTCCCAAATTCGAGCCTCATCATGGGGATCTCGGAAACTATAAGAGATACAGCATCGGTTAAATTGTGGCAAAGTTGCGCAATTTCGTACTGAGCAATATCGCAAAAAAATATCTGAGCTATCTTTTTTAGTTTTTGAAATTTTTGCAAAAAACTAAAATTTTGAGTTTTTGTTTTTTTAAACTGCTTGACTTATTTTATCCGCCACAGAGAAACAAGCACAACATTGTTAAGGCAACTTTTTACGCTCCATTTTGTTACGTTTTTAGAATTTCGTTACAACGTTTCGTTTTTATGGAACTATTACCAACTTTAATTTTTTAATTACGGACCTGCATTTTTTATTTTATGTTTTGATAGCCCTTTAAGCCCTGAAATAAGCCATGTACCACACTTAATTATATTTAGACGTTTTGATGTCATTATTACATCTTCAGGAATGTGATAATTATTTTTAAATACGGCCCTGGTGTTAGTTACTTAATCTTTTTACCACATAAAACATGTAAATGGATCCGGAATTTTATACAAATAATTTACTATATTTAAGTTTTTATTTTTTTTATATAAATTGTAACAAAGTAAAAATAAAACCAAACAAAACAAAACAAAAGTTGCTTTGACAAGAACTTTAACTTGATTGTTTGGCTTAAGGTGGAATTCTCAACGTCATTTCATCTATTACCAACCTATAACCTATTTCGCGTTGCTTTTTTTTAGTTTATTATTTGATTAACTAACATTTAAATAAAATCAATATCGTCGGTACAATATTTAGGTAATAGCTGACATATTACAAAAATATCAATTTATTTCATTGCTAATTTTGGGAGAATTGTATAGTGAAAGAAGAATTACATAATAATGTTAAAAAAAAATCTTACATTTTTCGCTATAAAATTCTCCTAAAATATTTAATGAAATTCCTTGATATTTATTTAATATGGCAATTATTACCTATAGAATATGAAGACGATATTGATTTTATTTAAATTTTGAGTAAAAGCTAGAAAAATTAAATAAATATTCGCGAAATAGGTTATAGGTTGGCAAGCATGTTGATACTTCCACCTTAATTATCTTGACAACTGCAGTCACCATTTATGCTGAATATTTCAGCAAAATTATGTTTTCTGCTTTAGAAAAGCGCGACATGTTACGAGTTTAATTTTCTTCCAATAGGAGTTCACAAATTTCTTGTGACAGTTATTTACAGGACTATTCTGAACGCTTGCAGCCTCATTATAGTTATTTTGCTACGCTTGATACTAATTTAGCCCAGTATGGTAGTTTTAATAAACCATGAGTCAAATATACACCAGGGCCGTATTTAAAAATAATTATCACATTTCTGAAGATGTAATATAGACATCAAAACGTCTAAATATAATTAAGTTTGTTACATGGTTGAATTCGGGCTTAAAGGGCTATCAAAAAATAAAATAAAAAATGCAGGTCCGTATTAAAAAAATTAAAGTTGATAATAGTTCCACAAAAACGAAACGTTGTAACGAAATTCTAAAAATGTCACAATATGGAGCGTAAAAAGTTGCCTTAACAATGTTGTGCTTGTTTTTCTGCAGCGGATAAAATAAGTCGAGCAATTTAAAAAAACAAAAAGTCAAGATTTTAGTTTTTTGCAAAAATTTCAAAAACTAAAAAAGATAGCTCAAATATTTTTTTGCGATATTGCTCAGTATGAAATTGCGCAACTTTGCCACAATTTAACCGATGCTGTATCTCTTATAGTTTCCGAGATCCCTATGATGAGGCTCGAATTTGGGACACCCTGTACATTGTACATATATGCACCGGCATCATTGGAAGTAAATTCAGCACTACGAAAGCAGTGGTGTTCGGTATTGCCGCGTATAGTATAATAGACAAAGAATGGGCGCTCTTAGGAATGTTTTAAGTTGGATAGATGGATTAATTGGCCCCCTTTGAGCCTGGGCCCCGGGGCATTGCCCCGGTTGGCTCAACGATATGTCCGCCACTGTAAAAAATGTAGGGGTATTTCGGGTAAGAGCACGCACTTAAGAAAGAATCCTTAACTTTAAGCGCAAAAACAAAACAAAGCCTAAAACGATGATATATAAGAAAAGATATATATTCTGCCAATATAAAATGGCACAGTAACAAAGAAAACCAAATTGTACTTTTTTTTACAAACAAATTAACCAAAAAATATAAATGCGCCCTCTTAGACAACCCGTCGTTCAAGAGTGCGTTTATAATGCGGCTAAGAGTACGCACTATTTAATAGGCATATAAATCGCACAAAAAGGGTCCCATCTACTCATAACTGGAACAGTGTATGTGCCACCAAAAGTTGCATTGTGAACACATGACCCAGTCATCTCCATTTTCACCCACGTTACAGCTAGGTCAGACTACATCAACTGAACTGGCTCCTATCTTCTTTTCTTTCATATTTACATATTATTTTTCTCTTGATTTTTAGAATTCTTGTTTTGCGTGGTTTCTACTTTTTTCTTTCTACTGGTATGTTTTGTACGTTCTTCTGTTTCTGTTGACATCACTTGTAGGTTTCCAATTCCATTGCTGCTTTCCTTTTTCTTTTTGTTTATATTTTTTTCTTTTATGGCCAAGAGTAGGTACGCGCGCGCTCTGGGCCGTTCGCTTTATGCGCACTCTTAGCAGATAACGCCACAAAACATTGGCAACACTGTTTCGCGTGTTTTAAATCACAAACGTTTACCGAACGCCGATGAACTTCTAACCGTATCTAACCTATAAATGATTATTGAAATCCGCAATATCATTATTTGGAATAAAACGACTGTTACCTGATATTTTTATTGAGACATTCGTAAAAATATTTATAAGGAAACAGTTAAAAATGAATTATTACCTGTATTTTTTTTTGTTTTTCCACCAAACGAGCAGCAAACACAGTAAACAAACGATCACTTCGAACACAATCTCACGATTTAATAGAATAATTCTCATTCTAATGCGTAGATATTGCCTTTGCGTACTCTTGTCAGATGCGCGCGCTTACCCGTCCTTACCCTACTATCCGTAAGAAGCTTGTCGTTTTAGAAAACTCACTCTTCATGCTTTAAAATAACACGTAATACTAAAATATTTACCTTTAGGACAAGTCTTCCCTGTATTCCTAGAGAATCTTGATTAATTGCTATGATTTCCTCATTTAGCAGAATGTCTCTGAATTTTGATTCGATGGTCCTTAAATCAACGGACATAATCAGAGGCGCCGCCATAATGGACCAAATGGCCATTTGAGCTTTAGCTTGTTCGTAGCTTAATCCATAATTACCAATAATTAACTGAAAAATAAAACATATTAAAATAATGATTTGTCTTAGGATAATTTGCTTATCGTCTTCCGAGAAAATTCGCTACGTACATGGGGATCTCCAAAACGGTGAGAGTTACGAAGATTGTTAAATTAAGGCAAAGCTTGGTTTGGAGCTGAAATTTGTTTAAAAATACTCCGAATACCTTTGGAGATATCCGCAAAAAAATGTCGGTTTTGGTTTTTAATTTTTTGCGTCTTAATTTTTAATTTGGGAATATTATAAAACACACTTTGATAGCCGGTTTTTATGTTCTACAAGATGGGGTCATTAGTTTCCAAATCCGATGTTTTGTTCTTTAGAATTAGATACCATCCGTCAAGTCAATTTTCTTAAATACGGACCTGGAATTTTAAATACGGTTTTGGGGAAATTTTAACGTTTAGTCATCAAACAACTCATTACGTTGTAAAGAAAAGGGACACAAAAAAAAAGATACCTATAAATTTCTTAAAATTTCAAAAATTTTTAAATTGCGTTTTAACTAACGACCATACGTCTTGTTTTCAACGGGACCATCCCTTATTTTGGCTCTCCGTCCCAGTGTCTCCGAAAAGAAATTCGGGACGCGAAATTATCCCGTTTTCCCAAACTTCACGAAAAAAAAATAATTACGTCGGTAATCAACAACATATCAGTGTCATATTATATAATAATATGATATATCATTGAATATCAAACTATATAAGAAGGACGGATGTCCGAGAAAAGTTGACAACCCATTTTTTGACGTATTGGAGCTGGTTTGGCCGCCATTGTGGGGCTGATCTTAACTCTAACCTTAAATATGTCGCCTGTCTGTCGTTATAATGCAGCGCCTCGGCAACAGATGTCTCAAATTCACTGATGTAATGTCGTGGTGTTGCCGCATATCGTATTTTATCGGAATTTTTAAGAATTTAAGCATTTTTAACAGACAATAAAATAGGAGGTTCTCAATTCCAGCCGAATGTATGTTTTTGATAATAATATGTACGCTGATTACTCCTGGGTAATTGGACCGACTTTCATAATGACTTTACCGTTGCATTAGGTGTTAAATATGTTAAACAAATAAAATTAGATAAGGTAAAATAATAGGTTTTATTTAGTCGAAAAATAGCAAAATTCGTAATACACTAATACAAACAAACTGAATGTTTCTTAAGTAAGAAAGTAAAACCTACTTATTTTAACCATTTTGAAAAGTAGTAATAATTGCAAATAAAAACCAAGTTATACAATCCGCACATCATTCATATTTTACCCAACATATACGTTGTAGCCTAGGTAGGTATTAAATAGTGAGAGTCGTCATTTAGTTCTGTTAGAAATAGAATACATGGCGGTCAATATGTTTTCATGTAATTAACGTTGGGACGTCAAAAGGTTGAAAATATTATATGCTACAAAGCAATTGAAAATAGGTACATTTTTAGGTCTAGACGTGGATAGGTGAAGGTACTTATGTGAAATCAAGTTTTACGATAAGCTATAAAAATAAATTTAAAAAACTCATGCAGCAAGTCAAACAGACAGGCGGCAACAATGTTTTAATTTAGCAGTGAAAAGGTTAGTCCCTTTCTTGTTGGTGAACTCATATTGTGCCATCTATGAAGTTGACGTAGCAGATTTAGGAAATCGGCTCATATGGCCTTCTTATAGTTTGATATTCAATGGATATATTATGTTTAAATTTCCACCAGTACGTGACAACCACCTTTCCGAACGCCGAAAACCGTGTGATTTTTATCCACTAGAGGTGTGTCGTTCGCGAATATATTGATAGCAATAAAGACACAGAAGTATTTGACGAACTTTCAATAATCTCTAACAACATTACGTCGCAAAAAGTAACCGAATGGAATAAACTAAATGTTTCGACGGAAAATCGTTGGGTGGAAGTATTCAAAAACTTTCACACCAACAATCATAAACACGAAAACTTTTGTATATTAATTGAATATATTTTATGTCTTCCTGGTACCAATGCACCAGTTGAAAAAATATTTTCTTTAATGAACAAACTATGGACGACAGAAAAAACCCAGTTACAGGTCTCAGTTCTTAAGGCGATGCTGATAACTAAAGTGAATATTAAAAAACATGCCAAAAATGTTATTCTTACTTAAAATTATCACCATTATCTGCATTAAATCAAAATTTTTGACACCATTACTTTTTTAAATTTGTAGTTCCTACTATTTTAATAAATAGAATAAAACTTATTAAGAATGTGTTTTTTCTATTGTCTATTTTATTCGATTTGTCCTTGGCCCGTTTTAAGTCCATAAATAGTAAATGGCCACGTTAGTTATAACTAGAAATATTACGTTAATATTTTGAGATATAACTTGACATTTTAGAAATTCGACTTATGGCTCAAAATTTAAATGTAAAATATGGAATTATAATAAAATAAAAAATTTTGATATACAGTGTCCGCGGACAAGCCTGCACCATATGGAAAACTTGTTTATGCGTTTTTTTTTGCAAATCTGTTTTTGGCTTTAGGATCAGCATGACCACAAAACAAAAGCTTAAAACTTTTGACTTATGACGTACTTTACACCTGTCAAATGTCATTTAAAAGTTCCAAACTAACGATAAGTGTTATTTTTTTCTAGAGATACGAAAAAAGGTTATAAAAAATATTGCTCCTCATCATATTTTAAGTCTATACTCAAAATTTTGTTTAAAAATTTAAATGTACATTTTTTTTTCATTGTTTTGGAAATTAAACTTAATGCAACTTTTTTTACTCTTTCTTGTCAGTTTATTTAAGATACTTATTTTTAATCAGACTAACTGCATTTTAAAATTAACATCTGGACTATTTGTCTATTTTAGTTATTACATTATCCTTTATATCCTTAATATTAGTCTATTTAATACAGGGTAGGGTGATCAACTAAAAATTTATATATTAGCCAGGAAAAGGTATTTGTCAATTTTTTATTTAATGTTGAGCGAACAGCTCAAAACTTTTTCTGACCAATTTTAAAAGCTAAATTCTACCATTCAATTTGACAAATGGGGTAAGACAAATGACATTTTGTTAAAATTATTGTAGTTATGGTAGTAGTATATTTATTTATGTCGTTTTCAGTTTAAAAAAATCAATTTTGTTTACCATATCAGGATCGTTCCAATGTCCTGGTCCAGAATAACTAGCAATTCTGTCTTGATTATTACTAAACCATTTTAGAATGCTGGTAACATTAGTCCAAGCGTCGTCAATGTCATCCCAGTTTCTCCACAGATTGCAAACTTCTGCCAATTTCTTATAATTTGACTGGAAAATACAGGATTAAAGAAAATAAAGGATGTTACGGTGTTTCATTTAAGCAAAGACAATTTTAGGACTACGTGAAAATCATAGACTTCTTATAGAATAGACTAGGTTATGTTAGGTTAGGTTAGAGTGGCAGACCTCTGACATTGTCCAAACAGTCACACGTATAGTCCTATAAGGACCGTTGTGGTACCACACATGTTCCGCGGAACCTATTTGCATCAGCTACCTGATGGTTAACGCGATCGTAAAAGAATCTTGACAGCTCAATCAACCCAGCCATTGCTGTTGATAAACTTAGTAAGTCGACCCAGTTGCAGGCTGCTCACGTCCTCCAGATCATTAAAGAATGGTTCGTCCAGTGCATTGAACCTTCTTCTCGCGAGGCCGGGGCATTCACACAAGAAATGTTGAATACTTTCCTCCTTTTCTTCATCTCTGCAACTTCTACAGAAGTCGTTAGTTGGTATTTGCATACGTTCAGCGTGTCTACCGAACAGGCAATGTCCGGTGATTACGGCAGTGATGTTTCTTAGGTCCTTTCGACTGTGCTGTAATAGCGCTGCGGTTTTCCTGTTATCAAGTAAGGGCCACAATTGCCTGGAGATGCTAAAAGTTGTAAGCCCTGTCCATCTGCTTTGCGCAAGTTGGAACTAGAATAGACTACATTGTTTACATTTTAAAGAAATCAGAGATTTCAGATTTTACAATTTTAGTTAGTTAGTAGTTAGCTGTATGGTCCACATATAATAATATATAATCTGTAATATTTGCCCATTCAGTGGTGTAGTAATCAGAAAAAGATTAAATAAAAATAATTCTTGTTCACATTTTTAACTGTGAGATAACTTCTAAGGAAACCATTATTGGAACAATTATTGTTGTCATGTTAGGTAGGTAAAGTTATGTGGGTTCAAACAGCACAATAATAATTTGGACATTATGCATATATTTCACTCATTTTCTATGAAATTTGAAACATTTAAGTGTCAAATAACATCAACCTAAGGCTCCCTTATAAGCGCAAGAAGTAAAAAAATTATACTTATATTTATATACTGGCATATCAACAAAAAATATTTCTCTTTCAACAATTAAAGTACTTTTACCTATTACTGCATCATACCAGAAAGATAAATAGTCTTGTCTCTCGCCTAAAATTTCATTCATTAATAATAACACTATACATTCACAGCCTAGGCTTTTTTAAATGCTTCTTTTAATAATAACCACTTAAGTGAAAATTTATTAATAATTTAATGATACCTTTTCAAATTATTACTTATTTATTGTATTAAAAATCCTTGTCCCATCCTACGCCGCTGGTGTTGACAAATCGCTCCGAATCCTTGACCCATTGCAATTCAACGCGGAATCGGAAATTTAACGCGCTCTCTCTCTTCTGTCTTTGTTTTACACGTACGAATGATTGATGCAAACAAACAGGCTATTAATCAATGAATGGCTTTTAGTCTATTCTATAAGAAGTCCATGGTAAAAATAATATAATATATCGGGTGTCCCAATGAGGATAGTAACAGATTATCAATACTAAACTTACTTTATTACCTCTAACCCTTTTTGATTTTACTATCTGATAAATAAGAATGCTTTATGGAAATAAATATAATAGCTTATGTACAACAAAAGCGGATATGATATCTGTTGTTGCACCCAAAAGAAAACTACCCGTTTTAATTGTCGCAACGCTTTATTTGGCACGCAAATCGAAACTATCGAAAAAACCACAGAAAAAACATTTCCGTATAAAACTAGAATGACATCCACTTCAGACAGATGTCTACTTTTCTAAAAGTAAATTGGCCCGGTTTTATAATATTGCTAGGCAACAGATATACATTGTTACAAACCTTAATGTCTCTAACATTCTCCCACCTGAAAAATTATTTAAAAACAAAATATTTTTTAACAAAACAAAAAGAGACATTGTCTCAAACTAACAATAATCGACATACGAGTCTATGCATCATTGTCCTTTCCTAGAAGATTCTATAAAAACCGTTTAGGCACTTTAGCGATATGACCATTTCGCGTCAATTTCGCCCGAGGAACTTCCGCACTAACACCCTTTTCCGGATCAAAGTCTGAACAGGAAACATCTTGATCGTCATGAGCTGCCTCAAGTGGGTCCCTTTGTAGCTGATTCTTGTCCATATACTCCAAGCTATCATCCAAAGAGTCACGTTATATTTCGAAAAATAGTCAAGATGCCAGTTACACGAATCTTTTACATTGACAAGCGTCCTAACAGCCTCCTTTTTGCGTACCGCACTAATTTCTTCTTCATGGTAGGCTGTACTCGCACATGGTCATCTTTTTTGATCTTCGTAAAACCATTTTGGCCCCTCCCACCATCTTGAATTAAACAACTGCTTGGGAGAGCACCCTCTCGAAGGTAGGTCCGTTGAATTATGTATTCCAGGTAAGTGTCGACATCTATCTCCATTACTCAAACTACGTATCTTGATCACTCTAATTGTCTGCAAAAACACTTGTGTACTAGTTTGATTCGCCAGGATTTGATCTTTTTGTGCATCTCTTGTAACCTCTTTATTGTTGTTAAACTTGATGGCTTCTCTATTGGCAGAAATCTCAGGACACATCAACGTCACATGCGCCCGGATGCATATACAGTAACAGCACGCGGGCTAGAAACTTCGTTTAAGCTCGGATCGCCGAACTCATAATCAGTAATGGCACGTGTGCTAGACAGCAGAATGCGTAACAGCACGCGGGCTAGAAAATCTGACTTCCTCAAGTGGTGGCTAGTAACGACACTCGCGCTAGCAGCAGTTACAGTAATAGCACGCGAGGTATAAAAAGGTATATCGGCAATCGGTTTGTTCGTTGTTAGCAGAGCATTTTTTAAAAATTTAATTAATATTTTATGAAATATTATGAAACGAATTGGATTTAAAAAAAATGCTCTGCTAACAACGAACAACCCGATTGCCGATATACCTTTTTATACCTCGCGTGCTATAACTGTAACTGCTGCTAGCGCGAGTGTCGTTACTAGCCAGGACTTCAGAAAGTCGGATTTTCTAGCCCGCGTGCTGTTACTGTATATGCCACCCGAATGCATACAACACACTTTAAATGCCCTCTGCATTCCTTAGACTGATGAAATATTTTCAGACAATCAAAACATCCTCTTTTGTCAACAAGAGCTTCTTTTTTCTGTTCATACGTCATCTTCCTGGCTATAAAACAGTCTGCATTATCATGATTCCCACTACAAAAAATACATGTAGCAACATCGCAATCCATAAGTCCTGCCGCAGTTGGAGTATCATATCTTGTTTTTGGATTAGAGGACAGTGGTAAATCAAAACCTTCGCTTGCTATACTTATTCGCTGATCATTCTTCACCTCATTAACTTCAATTTGAAGGTCTTCTTTACCAAATGTACTTTGCATGCTATCTATTATTTTTTGCATACCTGTACCTTCCGGGTCAATACTTGGACTATTCAAGCCACCAAAGTTGTGTGTTGCGTTGCTACATTGACTGCCTCTGGTGGTACATTATCTTGGATTTTGTCATACTTTATTCTTAGCCTGATAAATTTCATAATATAACCATCGCAGCTGGTAATCTCATTGTCTAGCTCACCCTCTGTAGCACTTTCTAGCAGTAGTTCGTAAATTTCCTTATCCAGCATCCGTAATTTTTCATATTTGATTGTAAACAACACCCAGGTGATATCAATTGTCTCTTTATTTAAAACTACGTCCTTGTAAAGCTCATCTAGCTCGTTGGCCGCTCTTGTAAATGAACTTCTGATCACTTTGCGGCTTTTCTTTCTGATATCTACATTCGCCATGACAAACTTGTTTCAAAACCACCGAAACGTTCAAATAACCGATAATATAAGAACGCGGTAAAAGTTTGTACGGTTTTAACTTCACGCCGAATCGCGCAACAGTTTTCAAAATCTTGCTTCGCTATTTGCGTGCCCCGAGTCCTGTCACGGTCGCCATTAATGTTGTTGCACCCAAAAGAAAACTACCCGTTTTAATTGTCGCAACGCTTTATTTGGCACGCAAATCGAAACTATCGAAAAAACTACAGAAAAAACATTTCCGTATAAAACTAGAATGACATCCACTTCAGACAGATGCCAACTTTTCTAAAAGTAAATTGGCCCGGTTTTATAATATTGCTAGGCAACAGATAAACATTGTTACAAACCTTAATGTCTCTAACAATATCCATATCGTATGAGAAATTAAAGTGACGTCCGAGCGTGATATAGATAATCCAGTCAAGTTAGCCAGTATACTTTTTTATATTCGAACCTACAAACCTGACAATAATTAAAAATTATGTTAAAAGTTATTTAAATAAAACAATTTGGACCAGAATTTGCAGTACAGATATATGCATGCTCTTTTAAAGTCACAGCCGATGGGTGGGAAACATACATTCGACTGATTACTGGCATTTATATGCTAATTATTGAGGTCTTTTAGACATTAAAAATAGGTTTTGTTTGTAGTAATATTATGAAATAAATATTTTTTTTTGCGTTGGCGGGCCTGTCATTCAACCAGTCGCTAAGTTTATTGTGAAACCTTATTCAATCTAATGCCAACCTAAGTATAACCTGATGAAAGAGTTTTGGACTTCCATTGTCTTTATTTGTTTTAAATCACAACGTTTCAACTGGTAAGTATCTCCAGTCGTCTTCAGGTGAATACTGATATATAAGTATAACCTATTTTGCGTTTTTTTTAGTTTAATATTTTATTGCTAATTCTGGGAGAATTGTCTAGTAAAAGAATAATGACATAATAATAATTAACTACATAAATAATTTATGAAATTTGTTGTTATTTACTTAATATGTCAACTTTTACCTATATAATATGGAATGGATAATGATTTTAATTGAATTTTGTATGCTAGAAAAATAAATAAATGTACGCAAAATAGGTTATATTATTATGTTGGCAAGCATGTTGATATACAGGGTGGTCCTTAAGTACATCAAGAAAATCTGATGTACTTAAGGACCACCCTGTAGACTTCACCTTAAGTCTAAAATAAAGTTTTTACTTTAAAGGTTAAGTAAGGTTACGTTTAATACGTTAATAAATCTAAAAGAAAAGGAAAAGGGTTACTCTAATCTCGTTCTGGGCCGATTCGAGCATTTTAGAGAAACTATAAATATAGCAGCATTTAGAAAAATAATTAATAGTAAACATAGAAGATAAAGTCCTAATACAGTGGCGGCTTGAGAAAGAGCAGGTTTTTGGTATAGGAAAGTCACTTACCTTAGTTTGGACATTTGGTGTCCTAAAAAAATATAATTTTGTCGTAGGTAGATTCTAATTCTTGGACACACTGTACCTATACATAGGTATTACCTTCTAAATAATTTTGAAATATATTTTATTGTATGTTATAAGTGGTCTATTTGATATTTTTTAAAGTATCTCCAAGCACAAAAAAGTTATTTTTCTTTGTCTCGCTCCAAATTGGGACACCATGTAGTGTGATAATTTCATTTTCAAGTAATGGTACGTTACAGTTATTGACCAAATTGAAAACTTTGTACCATCATGTGAAAATGTATAGGGTATGTTCATTAGTATACAGTATTAGTTACATGAATTCCTAAGGGTTCTTGGTAAGCTGGCCAACTGCAAGAATAGACAATGGGACGACCAGTTTCATTAAGATATTTTCCCATTATTGTATAGCCTAAAATAAAAAAAAAATATTGGAACAAACAAAAAACCTAGATGTTACGTGGGTACCAGTATTTTATAAAAAGTAGTATTGTCTATGAAGAAGTAAAAGTAGTGTATTAAGAACAAGCAGTGATATATATATATATATAAATATCACTAATTTAAGTACAAGCAGTATTGGTAAGTGGGCAATATTTGTACTCAAATGTTCACCTTAAGTATGTATTTTACCTTAAAATCAAATAAAAGTAGGTACTTTTTAAATTTATTAAGTAGGTCAATACAATGTCACTATATTTAAAATTGAAGTGTTTTTTTAGTCACAGTAAAAACATTGTTTACAGGGTACGGGTACCGAAATAACTTAGGCATATCGTGGAGTAAAAGAGGAAGTTTATTTTTTAGGAAGTTTCGATAAATTCTGCCATCTAATTTATGAGAATGATTGATAAAGGTGATTACCAACTATTCCTGCCCACACGTTTAGTGAAAATTGCCGTTGAAAATGCCTTTGGCCAACAGCGTGTGGGTTTTCCAGAGCCCAAATATGGTTTCGCGCACAGTTTACTTCGTCAGTAAAAGTATATAACTTAAAAACCCTGCCAATTTTCTCTAAAACCACTGAAACATATTAAGTCTCTAAGTGAAAGATCGAGCTTTTACTCTTTGGATATGGTAGTGGTATAACCGTTGATCATGAATAATTTCCCAAACTGTGGCTTGAGTGGAAGAGAAATGTTCAGCAATTGGCACTTGGGGGGGTAAAGGGGTATAAGTCGAAAATTTTCAAAATTGAGATAAGTCGCCCACAATACTTATAAATTCATTATCTACCCCTGGAAAAAGAGATATAAGTAATTTAAGCCTTAAATATGTGCCATATAACTATAGAAAATGTATATTTTTTTGTGAAAAGGGGGTTAAGATTTGTTAAAGCCTACTGACGAATTGAATTTAAACGAAATTATTTGTGAAAAGGGATGTAAGTATATTTATCTCCCTCTCCCCTAAAAAGTTGTTTGGCCTTTTATTGATGAAAAGGGTATAATTAAATGATAAAGAGTCGAGCGATGAATAAAAATAATATAAAGTTTTGTTTTTGAACTCTGCGTTTATTACCATTTGTTTCTTTTCATATTTAATACAGTTTTGAAGAAAGTACAATAGCAAAATATTATTTAATTGGTGTAAAGAGGTATATGTAAGTTTTTTACAATTTTTCCTGTGTAAATGGGTATAAGTAATATTTTTTTTTCATAATAGTTATTTTATTTTAATTACTGCTATATACAATGTATTAAGGGTCATTTTTTCATAATAGTTATTTTATTTTAATTACTGCTATATACAATGTATTAAGGGTCAAAAAATGCATATTTTAATAAAAAAATTGATTTAAAAAAAACCGTTATCCAAACGCGAGTATTAAAACTTTAAACTCAATTTCCCAAGATTGTCGATTTACGACATATACCCCTTTACCCCCCCCCCCCCCCAAGTGCCAATTACTCGGGTACTAGAGTCGGGATTAAAGCTTATTGAAGGTTGACCAATACTGAAATTAAACTAAAAACAAATGGAATTTATTTTCTTCCGATAAGAACTCAACTTAAATATGAGTTTTGAACAGGGTGTATATACCTAACCAATTACAAATACAAATTTTCGTCGTTCCCGTCAAGTATATTTTAAGAGCCATGCAACAGACTGACGAAAATGGGAAACATGTTTTTCGTGATCTAGGGATCCTAAAACATAATTATACCCCGCGGGCATGTAGGTGATAAAAATACCTCTTATTATATGCATTTTTTTAAACGATTATGTCATTACCTATCTCCATGGTCAAAATCTCTGCATGACATCCATCCAACTTTAAGTAGTCCACACCCCAATCGGCGAAAGTTTGGGCATCAAGTTGCAAGTTGTCAATGCTTCCTGGGTAGCCAGCACACGTTTTTGTGCCATAATCTGCGTATATGCCAAACTTAAGACCTTTGTTGTGTACCTACAATAATTTTGGTATAAAAACTAAATATAATAGTAATAATAATAAAGACTTTTATTAACAGAAAATAATTTGTACATAGCTGAAAAAAAAGAAATTGACCAAACTTAGAGTGGCGAAGTCTAGCTAACAGGGCTACTCCAACTCAACCACTAAACTGATAATGTAGTCGTCCCGAAATAAACTAATATAAAAAAATAATAGTGTAATGCATAACAGCGGATGTATTGGTCTGAAAAATATAAAATGTAATATAAACTAATGCTATAACTAAATTAACGACAAAATGGGAAACGATTTCGTCCTCATAAGCACGGTCCCGGGCAGCAAAAGTGGTGA
This sequence comes from Polydrusus pterygomalis, assembly GCA_963969555.1. Classification (NCBI taxonomy): domain Eukaryota; kingdom Metazoa; phylum Arthropoda; class Insecta; order Coleoptera; family Curculionidae; genus Polydrusus; species Polydrusus pterygomalis. The sequence continues at coordinate 81,780,389 of OZ018375.1, forward strand.
AAAATAAATTTATTTCTGACCGGGATATTAAAAGCTTATTTCCGTCGACCGTGTATTTACAACCTTAATTGTATAAAAAATCATACATTAATGGCCCCTATTATTGCATGATTTTTTTAAAATTAATAAACGATTTTAGGCAACCAAACATACTATAAAGCACGCACTGCCGCGTACATAATGGCGTTGCCATAGTTTCTGTCGATGTCAATAAGTTTGAAATTCAAAAATTTGTTTTAATATGTAGTTTGGTTCTAAATAAAAAAAATATAATCTATTAACAAGACAATCGACGGAAAAATATTGTAACTAACGCGTATATTAAATAGTGATTAATAATCTCAACAAATTAACGTGCTCGCTGCGCTCACACGTTAAAATTGTCTCGATTATTAATCGCCCTTATTAATACACTAGTTTGTTAAATTACTATATCATCATGGTTACGCTATATCAATAAAGAGAGTTATAACTCCCTTGGGATATTAAAGATTATCTAATTCCCCCTACCTTTTACAGGTAAAATAAAACAAGAAATGCTAAAATAACTATTTTTTATTCATGCCATTACAACGTCAATGTCATTATTGACGGCACATGATTCAAATATGCCGGAAAGGTAATAAATTGAAACATTTATTCCGGTTAAAAAATGAACAAAAATTTAAATCGGTCAGAAATAAAATTATCTATGTACCACGGGAATTATAAGAGTCTCAATTACCTCGGTCAATTGCTGTCCCTCGGGCCAAAGGCCTTCGGGAAGTAAACTTTGCCCTCGGTAATTAAGACCCTTATATTTCCCTTGATACATAAATAACTATAATGTATTATTGCTTATTGAACGGATACGCACGAAGCTTAAACTTAAACTTATTAATATTATACAACTTAAATTCGTTTGGAATTGAGTTATAAAATTTTATAGCATTACAAGTGAAACTTCTTTGAAATAACGATGTTTTATATTGGGGTATGGTAAAACTGTTCTTGTATTTGATATTTCTATTGTGAATGTTGTCTCTCAAAACAAGTTTATTTTAAAGTTTTTTTTTATGTATTCTCCATGGTAAGAAGTTTATGAATAAAATTACCCAGATGAAAATTACATCTAAGTATTTCTCATATCAAGCTATTTGCACTAATTTATTTTATGGGTTATATGCTCGCGTTTTCTTATTCCGTAAATCAGTCTACATATATTATATATTTTTCAGACTAGCAAGAGCACAAAAGATTTTGCAAAGTAAAAAAATATACAACTTTAAGAATAAACTATTAGGTAATTGCCGTAACTTTTACAGCAGAAACCTGTACATTTTACCAATTTTAACGGTAAAATTCAATTCAATTCAAATATTGTGTGAAAAATACAAATTTTGAATTTTCAGTGGGTTGTAAATTCTGTTACAGGAAAAAAGCCCAGTGTAAAAAGTATCCACGGAATATTCTTCAAGAAAGCCAATTCGAACGATGAAAAGATTAAATTTTTTCGATAAAAAAAAAGGCTATATTTTGAATACTTATTCGATACTTACATAGTCGGAAAGGGCTTTTATCCCACTTGGAAACCGTATGGGATCGGGTTGAAGTCTACTTTCATTAGTTCTTTCTTTACTTGCCCAGCAGTCATCAATAATTATATATTCATAGCCAGCGTCCTTAAATCCATCAGAAACTAAATGGTCGGCCATATCCCTAAACAATTTCTCACTAAAACAAATAAATTAACAGTAGATATAAAGTTTTCCAACAATTACGGAGGGTTGATTAAAGAAATTTTTTTGTATAATAAGAAGGCAAAATTTAATCAGATGGTGGCAAAGCCAAGTTTGTATTTAACGCTTTTTTTTTAAGAATTAGGAACTATCAGAGTTGCCAGATTTCAGTTCTTCAATAATAAGGCGATTTCGCCCAACCTCGAAGTTGGCCTTGCTAGCCTCTGATTAAGTTTTGTCGTCTCTTAATTATGTAGTAAAAGCTACAGAAATTCAATCGATATTTTATAGGGTGATACTATCCTTTATTAGTAATGAGAAAGAGATGCGGTTTTCGCGTCACGTTGTGCTATTTAAAAAAAAAACGAGTGATGCAGCAAACAGCCATTTTATAGCCTTATTAGTATTTAATTAATATAATAAAATTAACAAGTCCTAAATTTTGAATACTCATTGTATCAGGTTTCTAAGTGATAAAAAAAAATTTACTTAAAGTCAGATCCGGTCTTATCGTGCAGGTCTTACGATTTAACAAAGACATACTTTCAATTTTTCTTTTCTTTAATTGTGTTTAATAATACTATCGAAATAAAATCCGTAAGACAAATATGACAGACTTAGGTATGCAATTTTGACATGAAAGAAAGGGATATTTTATTTTCAGCGATTCACAAAATTTTGTACCTGCCACCTTCTTCTTGATTTAAAGATGTCAGTTTTGTGACTTTGACAATTAATTTAATGTGACAATATGAACGATAAAAAGCAATTTTCTGGTTTTTTGCATCCCCAAAGCAAAAAAAATGGTGCTTAATTTGTTAAACTAAGTATTTCGAGAGTGAAAGAAAAAGTGAAAATTCGCCAACCAATATGCAGGAAACCGGATAGCAACTTTATTTGGTTAGATCATAGACATGTACTATCGTGCCGAGAAAAAACTGGTACAGCAAATTTGAAAAACTGAGGAACGACATAACATATTATCTCTTAGACTATAAAAGGTGTCTAGAGCTGAAAAGGTAAAAATATCTCATATTTAAAAAGTAACCAAGGTTACATAATAAAACGTTCTTTTTATTTTGCCATACAGGGTTGAACAATAGTAATTTACGTTACAAGACCGGAAAGTAGTGTTTTTCAGGTCGAGACAAGCATTTCCAGGGCGAGCCATAGGCGAGTCCTGGAAGCTTGGAGAGACCTGGAAAATACTCATTTTCGGTTGCGTGACGTACAATATTTTTTTTAAGACCGACACTTCGATATATTTTATAATCTACGCGAAACAAGTTTGACATAAAGAACAAAATTAAAAATCAACGAACTGTCACTCGACAATACATCGAAATGTTGTCATAATAACGAAATCAAGGTATCTTGTATTATCAAAGAGCGATTGGAAAAACAAAAAACAGGGTGACAGTGACATTAGAGACCGGAAAAGATTTTTTTAAAAACTGACCAGAATATGTACACTTTCTGGACAATTTTTCGTCTAGAAAATAACGTTTTTCCGGTCTCTAATGTCACTGTCACCCTGTTTTTTGTTTTTCCAATCGCTCTTTGATAATACAAGATCCAGGACTCGCCTATGGCTCGCCCTGGAAATGCTTGTCTCGACCTGAAAAACACTACTTTCCGGTCTTGTAACGTAAATTACTATTTCCGATCTCTAATGTCACTTTTCCGGTCTTGCAATCGGAAAAACGTTATTTTCTAGACGAAAAATTGTCCAGAAAGTGTAAATTTTCTGGTCGGTTTTAAAAAAAATATATTTCTTACTGTTTAAATTTGAGGGACAGATTATAGATTATAAACTAAATTTATTAGATTTTTTTTTTAAAAGTCAAAGATTTTATTTAAATTGAATTTAACATCGCCACAAAATAAAAAACAAAGATAGTAGGTAATAAAATAAATTTAATAAAAAGAAAAAATTACAAATACAAAATTTGTCAAAAAACACACAATTTTTAATATTTGGTCATAGAACCGTTTCTGTTTATTACTTCTTGGAGCCTTTGTGGCATACTTAAAACTAGGTTTCTGCCTAATTCGCCCGTTACTTCATCCCAAGCTTGATTTATTCTGTAGCGTAATTTATCCCTGTTTCTTGGTCGAAAATCATGTTTATACATAGATTTGACCATTGCACCACAAATGTTTTCGATCGAGACTCTTCGAAAACCAGGGAAGAACTGCAATATTATTCTCTTAAATGTAATTTTTTACAATGCGTGCTGTGTGTATTGGAGCATTATCATGCTGAAATGTAAAATTTTGACCATATACAGCATTTATCGATGGTATCATCACTTCATTAAGTATTAACGTATACGGCTGCAGTTAGTCTTCCTTCAACTATTTGGCAAACTCCTGGTCCTCTAGCGCTAATCCAACCCCAAACATTTATATAGAATAACTCCCACTTAGGTTGGTTTTGTGGGTGTATCTCCCATCATACCGCATGCCAGAAGGCCTATTCACCCGAATTATTCCATTATTGCATGACTAAAAATGTTTCTCGTCGAAAAATATAACTGTTTCCAATAAATTATTTTGATTTACATATTCATGTGCAAATTCTAACCTGTCCTGTTTATTTCTTTCTGTTTTCCGTTAATAAAATTTTATTGGCAGCACGACTTCGTATATCGGAATTTCGAAGCCTTCTCTGGCAGTATTTGCAGAACCTGGAAAGGCCGTTTCTTCTTTCGCCTTTATTGCTGTTTCAAACGAATGATCCCTTGGATAATTAACCAGTCTTCTATCATCACCTTCAGTAGAAATTTTAGGGTCTCCTCTGCTTTTCTAAAAATAGTCTCATGTCTTGCTATTTTTTGTTTTGCCAATAGCACGGTACTCCTACTTATATACCTAATTCGTCTGCAATATCCCTAATAGCAACACCATCTCGCAACCGACTATAAATAATTGCTTTTTGCTCGGGGGTTAATTGTGGCATATTTATACAAAGAATATTAGTTAATCATAAAGTGACAATCTTAACTAAAATTCGAATTTCATATGAAGTTTTACTAGTATAGTGTTTCTTAGGTCAATTTAATGACATTAAACTGTGGGAATTTCCTAACCATAGGCGTTCCACACAAATAATTAATATGCGTATACAAGTATACACACTTATAAGTTTGTTTTACATTAGGTGTTTGTACATACTACACTTTATAAACCCACTGTATATATAATAATATTATATTAAAATAATAAATATAAGGTAACTCAAAAATTCTATATACAAAACTAAAATCAGAAAAATAAACCTGACACGGCACGACACTGCTCAGAAAATGCTTTAATTTTTTTACCAGAACTTCATTCTCGTCAACCAGACTCCGGCTCGTTCATCAAGGCATAACCACGTATATTTTATCTCCGTCTCTTCCACGCCATCGGCGGTCACTGGCCTATCTCTGTCTGGCAGACTCGATCGTCAGACGGGCCGGGTACCGGTTCAGCTTATATCCTGGCGCTTGCAATCGTAACAAATTACATGCTGTTGCCAATTCTACAAAATTTTCGGATTTGTAAGCACAGGGTAAGTATATACGAGAAACAAGGGTTTGTTAATTAGTAACACTGAAAACACTTTTTGTCTTGATTTCAGTTATATTGTTTCTTAAGGACTAAAAAATGTATTATTATAACAATGAATGGCTTGTTATTTTTTTCTGTCACACTTAAAACTCCTCGGTTTAAAGTATATTTGCAAACTAGCTTTTAAAGAAAGTTACTGACTAACAATTGAATACTGATATAAATGAAATATCTTTAATAAAAAAACTTAAAGAATTGAAGAAGAAAGATCTGACAACCCTGGTTGTGCGGTCGGTCTCTTTGAGACTGTTTACCGCCGTATGGAATGATTGGAATGTCCTCAAACTGAGATTGGATAAATAATACCAGGCTTTATATAAATTTTTTTCTAATAGTCTAGGAGAAAACAGGACATTTTCCTTTGTACCAGTTTTTTCTCGGCACGATGTACCTTTAGATAAGCAAATAATAAACACGAAAGTGGCAAATTTATGGCGTTGCGCATGTATATGTCGTAGGCTGATAGTGAAATCCGTCATTTCATGAAACGCCTAGTCATATCATGAAGCGTGGCTAAAAGGTATATTGCAACTGGTTTGTTCGTTGTTCCCCATAGCATTTTTTTCAATTTTTTCAACTAATATTATTTTATAAAAATAAAACTTAAATTCAATTTAAAAAAAATTGAAAAAAATGCTCTGGGTAACAACGAACAAACCAGTTGCAAATATACCTTTTAGAGTGCAGCATGATATGACTAGGCTTTTCATGAAATGACAGATTTCACTATCAGCCTACGACATATACAAAGCCACACAGGAATAGGCATGCGTATTGCAAAAGTATCGAATGGGAAAATAGACAGGCTTTAACATCTTGTTTGTGTGGCATAGGCCTAGTTAGATGTGTTTAAATTGATCTTAATAAAATAAAATTACATGTTAAGAACTATGGCCTGAAACCCTTCATACTTACTGAAAATATGAAACATCCGGTATTTTACCCCTATTTGGGCATAATAAAATCATTCAACGACTGTAACGAGTCATTGTATCCGAATCACTAAAGGCACGAACACAATTCACTTAATTACACAAAAACTAGAAATCCATAAATATTAAACACCCACAATCCACAATAGCAAAGAAAACAACAAGAAATCATATGTATGAAGTTAGCAACGTTCATCAGCAGTGTTCAGTGTTCAGTGATTGCAAACAGATTTAAATTTTTTTAGTGGCGAAGATTGAAATTCTACCATTTGGATTTATCGTCATTAGTAAACTACCCCATGCTATATACGAATTTCCAAAAACTCGGAGGAAAAAGTTACAGGACAAAAATTTCGAAAAGTATCGTTTGTAAACGAATTTTAATTTTTGTAGTGACGAAGATTGAAGGGGCAGGTACCCTTTGGGATAGTTAACTAAAGACAATAAATCCAAATCATAAAATGTTAATCTTCGCCACTAAAAAAATTAAAATTGGTTAACAAACGCTACAGGCGGAATTGACAGGTTTCGCAAAAAAATTTCGTTGCGTTGTAGATAAACATTGCTTACGTCACACATATTATCAAATCCATAGAGAAACCGTAAAACACAACAACAAACATGGCGCCGAGCCGATTCTGGAGTGTATTTTGAGGATGTCGTCACACAAGGAAAACCTAATAACAAGTGGGTTGTGCGCATGCCCATACCTGTAGGGCAGCAAGGCATGCGACTGGTGAGCTATGCTAACAAACGCATTTTTTCACCCATAAAACTTAACTTTTTTTGCGCACGAGATAAGCTATACGGATCTAAAGGTAAATGTGTATGGGTTAGATCAATACCCTCTGATATTTCAGAGGGTATTGGTTAGATGCCTAGAACTTGAAAATGCTATAAAATATATTGTGTTCTATTTAAAAAGTTTGGTCTAGCTTTTTTGAGATACCATGTAGAACAATAAGAATTTAACTATAAAAGTGAAATATCTCTAAAAGCAATGAATTTGGGTATACAGGGTGTTTCATTAATGTCGAAGAGCGGCCATATCTCGGAAACTACTGGGCATAGAAACTCAGGAAAAGAAAAATGATAATAAAAGTGGCCATGAGAAAATTCTGGAAATAATTTTCAAGTTCCGCATTTTGCCGCAAGAGGGCGTAATTGAAAAGTAAATTTTTAAATTTTACATAACTCCGAAAATCCCACATTAAGGTATATGTTTGATAACACCATTTTAAAGCTTGGACAATTATGCATCATTTTGGTCTTATGCTCATTGGCGTACCGACTTTAATACGAGTGGGGGAAGCTGTTGAAAGTATAATCATTCAAATAGCTGTAACTTATAAACGACTTATCCGATTTTGGCAAACTAAAGACTGTTTGGAAGAGAAATGTATGCACTTTGACCAATCGTATTTAGTTGTCCATAATAGTTCTCAAAAAAAATGCTAGAGGGCGCAATTTGCAATAACAATACATTTTTTGATTTTCCTCCGAAAAAATAAATCATACGGTATAATTATGATACCATGATCGAGAAGGAAATGAAATTTGCTAGAAAAAATATTAAAACCGCAGCTCGATATCTCCGTTCGTTTCAGAGTTATTGCCAAAACAATAATTTTTAAGACAAATTGCGCCCTCTAGCAATTTTATTAGAAACTATCTTGTACGTTGGATACGACAATTAAAGTTACTTACCTTTCTCTTCCAAACAAGCTTAAATTTAGTAAAATTGGTTAAGTCGTTTAGAAGTTACAGCGATTTTAATGTTTACAGTTTCACTTGATAAGAGTGGGAGAAGCTATTGAAAGTTTAAACATTAAAATCGCTGTAACTTCTAAACGACTCATCCGATTTTACTAAATTTAAGCTTGTTTGGAAGAACCTTCAATTGTCGTATCTAATGGTACACTAAGTTTCTAATAAAATTGCTAGAGGGCGCAATTAGTGTTAAAAATTATTGTTTTGGCAATAACTCAGAAACGAACGGAGATATCGAGCTGCGGTTTTAATATTTTTTTTAGCAAATTTCATCTACTTTTCGATCATGGTATCATAATTATACCGTATGATTTATTTTTTCGGAGGAAAATCAAAAAATGTATTGTTATTGCAAATTGCGCCCTCTAGCATTTTTTTGAGAACTATTATGGACAACTAAATACGATTGGTGAAAGTGCATACATTTCTCTTCCAAACAGTCTTTAGTTTGCTAAAATCGGATGTCGTTTATAAGTTACAGCGATTTAAATGATTACACTTTCAACAGCTTCCCCCACTCTTATTAAAGTCGGTACGCCAATGAGCATAAGACCAAAATAATGCATAATTGTCCAAGCTTTAAAATGGTGTTAGCAAACATATACCTTAATGTGGAATTTTCGGAGTTATGTAAAATTTAAAAATTTACTTTTACAGAATTTTCTCATGGCCACTTTTATTATCATTTTTCTTTTCCTGAGTTTCGATGCCCAGTAGTTTCCGAGATATGGCCGCTCTTCGACCTTAATGAAACACCCTGTAAAGTATTAATAAAAATGATAAAACAACAAAAGATCTTTATAAAAGTAATAAAAAATATAGGGTGTTCCATTTAAAAAAATTAAGGAAATGAGAGTTTTGGCTTTTGTCCTACCCTATATTTCCCATCGAGTACTTTTTAAACTTTCAAGCTAATAAGCAGCAGGCCTATGGAAATGGGAAAAACATTATATATATTTTTTGCGATTACAATAATTTCTCTGCAAGGAAAGTAAAAACTTCTGAAAAATAGTCAAAATAAGATTTAAACAAAAATCATTTACTTATTGAATTTTTTATAGTATTCATAAGAAAGGTTTCGTTCTAAATTGCATAGACTTTTCTGAAAATTGGAATAACTTTTTAAACTTTATAATCATTCTCAGTTTTTTCACTTTTCAAATTATCTATAATAGTATGTTATGGAACAAATTATTTGCATATCCTACAGCCAGTTATCGAAAATAGTCATAGCAGGAAAACCGGTAAATCTCATAGATACATAAAATATAGAAAATTTGATCGAATCCCTTAAGGTGGGATAGCTGTTGTCAGTTACAGTCCAGGAAAGCTCTTACAATTTTTTTTTAATTTAATTGTAAAAAAAAAACTAATAACTGGAGTTTGGTTCACAGTTCACATTATAATTGATCGCATTGTTGTACGTAATTTTTTGACTTACCTAATACAATCATCTGGATAAGCCTCACAATCAACTACACATCGAAACCTTTGCCAGTGCATCCAACCCATAGGTGGAGTTCTTGCCAATCCATTTTCCAAACAATTAATGTTTGAAGTAGACAGCCAAACCACAAAAAGTAGATTTATTATCAAGTGCATCCTGAAACACAAAAGTTTTGTTAGTTACACATTTAAATGTTCCAGAGACGATAAAACTTCATGGAGGTTGGTTTATTGTTATAATATAATAATTATTAGTTAAACGTCATTACCCAGTAAGATTACCTACTATCACCAAATAACGTGCTAAATTGTTGGGAGAATGAATTCGTTATATTATGTCGTTAAGCGTATTCTACACTTACACTATTCGATATACAGGGTCGCTTTTATGTATGGAAACGGTCGATTATTTGCTAAAGTAAGATAGCTAGCGAAGAATATTAAATACAAAACTTTTAGGTTTTTAGAAATCTATTACAACTGTACATAAACTAAGTATACAGGATCAGTCAAAAAGCCATGGAAGAACAAAGTTACTTTATTTTAAATGGAACCCCCTGTATATTATTCAATATTTCAATTATTTACAAGATGCTAAAAAAAAAATGTTAAGCACACCACATACCCAATCTTAACCGTTTTCGAGATATCGAGTTTCGAATATCATTTTCAAATAAATCTAATAACAATAATAAAAAAGACAAACTAAGTTTTAGTAAACAACAATTTTAAATCCTATTTTATAAGGTGCTCAAAGTGTCCACCGTTTACCTCCTGACAGTAATAAATTCGGTGAACAAAATTTAGTAGCGAATCTAAAAGGATATTTAGTGGAGTTAAAAGATGTCCCTATCGTGTTATCCCGTTTGCACTTTGTTGCTAAAATGTACGACCCCTTTTATATCATTCCTTATACCTTAAGGAAGCAAAATTGACTTGTCGTCCAAAAATCGTACCATGCAGGGGGTGGTCGGGGGCGGTTTTCCAAAAAGTACCAATTTTTTTTTTTTGCCTTTTTTACATCTATAATACCTGATCATCAACCTGCTTGAATCTTATTTCAAAATCTTAATTAGAAATATATTTTTTTTAATTTTAAAAACATCGCGCGCCGTGCTTGTATATGGAGCGCTTTAATGAATAACCGCTCGCCCTGAAAACCCATAATTGTGATAATTTGTAACTCGCCATAACTCCAGAATCCTTTGACTTATCAAAAAAATACTTGCCATAAACGTTGTAGATAAAACATCAGGGATTACAATGCTTTTTTAAAATTATCAGTCCGATAAACAGTTTCGTCAAAAAATTGAAAAATGTCAAACCATATCACCGTAAGCGTGGTCAACCGTGCGGATGCGATGAAGGATCAGATTGCCGTCGTAAAGCCATGAAAAACGACCGTATGTTATATCGCGCGCATAAGTTCGATATTCGTTTAATATCGCGTTTTCAATAGTGTTTAGTCTAGAATTCCGTGCCGGGTAGCCGCCGCGCCGTTAATTTTGAAGCTAGACCAGCAAATATTGGATTGTGGATTTCCATTTTCTATCTTATAGCAATATTTTTTGACTTACTTTTATTTTAACCAACAATAGTTGTTATATTTTATTAGGGTGTGTTGTATGCTGTGGAGTTATAGTTCTTATCTATACATTGGACTTAATGGGCATTGCTAAAAGTTGAAAGTGTTTTACAGATGCCCTGCATTAAATGACTGTTGTAATATAGTTGTTATTAACCTTTCCGTGGCCGAGCAGGGTATTTTAGGTACCCCAGATGCGGTTTTTTTAAATTATCTTCCAAACAATTTTTTTGTAATGTTTTTCCCTCCAGGTAATCCTAGAAAAATATATTGCAAAGCAATTTTTTATAAAAATACTCAATTTAACTTCAATTTTACACAAAAAACTGCTTGCAGTGTATCGAAATCGTCGATCGGCCGAAAACGGCGAAAACGTAAAAAAAATTCATTTTTTTGTTACTCTTAGGGATAGAAAGACTAAAATATCATGTAGTGCATGCAATAAACCCATTTGCAACATACACAGAGAAGAAAGTAAAAAAAAATTATGTCCCGATTGTAAAAATAATGAGGAAGAGTAAATATTAATTTATTGTAAAAATTAAAAATGTTTTATTAAAAATGAATTATTAGTGTTTTATTGTACATCTTTGCACACCATCATGCATCATTGACAAAAGATCATGCAGTATTTCAATGGGGTATCATAGTTACCCCACACGGCCGAAAATGTAACTTTTTGTAGCATGACCACGGAAAGGTTAAGGAGAAAGTTTAAGTTTTCAGGTAAGATTTTTTTTTAATAACAGCATAGTGCCTTTTAATGTTTATATACGACACTTTTTATTGAAACGATTAAGCAATGGATTTTGAAAGCAGTACCAGTTCAGTGAGTGAACTACAGCCCAAAATTAAATTAAGACCACTTAAAAAAAACTATCAATCAAAACACAAGGCAACATATTTAATTCCCAATTATCTGACATTTGCCAAGAATCAGGGAATAGTTATATCCCGACCAAAATCTAAACAAAGATTTATTGAATGTACAAAGGTACTAATTGATATTTGTCAAGGAAATGATGCAAAGTTGTTGCATATATTTTTAAATTTGAATAATTAAAAAGAGCGAGAACATTTAAATTGGCATAAAACTTGCTACAAAACGTATACCAGCACGAATAATATTAAATCATATAAATCAAAGTATGCAAAAATATTTACTAACCCACTCCCAGTAGATATACCCCTGAAAAAAACATTTTTACGAACTTAATTTGATGTACAAAGGTGCATAATTTGCCAAAAACGTTTACAAAATCATAAACTATGCCAGGTAATGAGCAATAACATGGAAAATAAAATTAAAAGTATAGCGCGAGACAATCCTATATTTCATTCCAGAATTGGCGGTATAGTAGACTGTAAATATACAGATGTTTTGGTACTATTGGCTCACTTTAAAGATATTCTGACTTCAGAAATTTGGATGAAAATTGGAGCTAAAGAAAGCCAACGATCCATTGTAATTCATGAATTAAAAATGGAGAGTTCCATGATCAAATGTCTACCAGCCTTTCACGCACTCACAGGTTGTGATACAACTAGTCAGTTTGTGGGACTAGGCAAAAGAACATGCTGGAAAGTCTTCTTATCACATTATAATCTACTAGCTAGAGTTGGCAAAGAACAGTACCTACTTAGAAGAAGTCTTTAATGACGTAGTTAAATTTGTAATTCGTTTATATAGGTACTACAAAAATGAAGATATCAAATGTATAAATGCTCTTAGAGGAATTTTAGCATCCTCCAAACCTGTGAGTAAATTGCCTCCAACCAAAGATAGTCTAAGACAACACTGTCGCCCTGTCCACTATCAGACCAAAATATGGCTGGACAGTACTATGCCAAGGTCACCTTTACCGGACTTATCAAGTTGTGGCTGGAATATTGCAAACGGTAAACCAGTGCCTGTATTAACAACCGACGCAATACTACCGGAGGATACTTCAGTTCTAAATACTTGCAACTGTAAAAAAGGTACCTACACAAAGTTTGTTATTTTTTACTATAGTTAAATTTTAAATTGCTACTCTATTTTAGATTGCACTGGGTCACTGTGTTCCTGTAAAAAAAACAAATAAATTGCATTGGCTCCTGCAAATGCATGGCTGACTCTGACTAAAAACTCTAAGAATCTTTTTTTGGAATAAATATGTTTATTAATAAATAGATTCTTTAGGGGAAGATGTTACCCAAGCCTTTTATTATTAGGTATATAAAGAGCATTTGTCTGTTTTTCGATTTCTATACTTGTTCCTGTAAATAGGTTCAACAAAAAAATCTTCTGTAAGTATCACCCTTTTTTCTTTATTTTCGTTAAATAACACCCGCGGATTCTCCCCGATTAATAGTAGTGATATTTTCAGGTATCCTGCAACACGCTGATACACACAATCAAAACCACAATGAAATTTTAAGGTTATTCTCTATCTCTACTGAGCAACCATGACCTTAACACCTGAAAAAACACTAGTATAGGTACTCTAGGTAGATCAGGTACCTACTTATAGACAAATCCCGAACGTATAAAGCCTGTTTTCTGTTTTTCTTTATAAAAAAAATTAAATAGTACCATTTTTCATTTTTTGTAAACATCCTATATGTACAAAAACTTGGACAAATACCAATTTTTCTAATAAAAAAAAAGTTCCTTTTAGTAACAACTTATTAATTAATATTAATATTGAAAAAATTTAGAGAAACATACATTAATTTCAAATTAAATTATTCAAAACAACATTACTTACCGTTTACAAAATATAATCCCTTAATTTTATAAGGAACTAGCTTATAATGTAATAATAGCATTCCAATCACACCAAAAGCGAAGGAAAACCGAACTTATGCGCGCGATATAACATACGGTCGTTTTTCATGGCTTTACGACGGCAATCTGATCCTTCATCGCATCCGCACGGTTGACCACGCTTACGGTGATATGGTTTGACATTTTTCAATTTTTTGACGAAACTGTTTATCGGACTGATAATTTTAAAAAAGCATTGTAATCCCTGATGTTTTATCTACAACGTTTATGGCAAGTATTTTTTTGATAAGTCAAAGGATTCTGGAGTTATGGCGAGTTACAAATTATCACAATTATGGGTTTTCAGGGCGAGCGGTTATTCATTAAAGCGCTCCATATACAAGCACGGCGCGCGATGTTTTTAAAATTAAAAAAAATATATTTCTAATTAAGATTTTGAAATAAGATTCAAGCAGGTTGATGATCAGGTATTATAGATGTAAAAAAGGCAAAAAAAAAAAATTGGTACTTTTTGGAAAACCGCCCCCGACCACCCCCTGCATGGTACGATTTTTGGACGACAAGTCAATTTTGCTTCCTTAAGGTATAAGGAATGATATAAAAGGGGTCGTACATTTTAGCAACAAAGTGCAAACGGGAATCTTTTTTAGAAGGTATTATCGGGTTGGTAAACTCTACTAATTGGGAGCAATACTGGAAATTTCATGCATTACTCTTTGTTGCAAATCTTCGATATTTTGTGGCCTATTTTTGTACACTAAATTTTTGATATGGCCCCACAGGAAAAAGTCAAGAGGGGTCATATCAGGAGACCTAGCAGGCCATTTAATTGCACCTCTGCGCCCAATCCATTTACAAGGAAAAGTTTCCTCTATAGATATTCCCGCACCATCCGTCCAAAATGTGGTGAAGTCCCATCTTGATGAAACCATATTTGTTCAGCCAGTAAATTGGGATTATTGTGGTTCGGGAATAATCGTCTGAGCTGTGGGACAATATTCTCTTGTAAAAGTAATAAATATCGTTCAAATTTCCATGTATAAAATAGGGTCCTATGACGTTTCCACCAATAATGCACACCACACATTGGTTTTTTGTGGTCGTTGGGTATGAACTTGTTCCATCCAATGTGGATTTTGGTCTGACCAATATCTACAGTTGTGTCGATTTACGTGCCCGTTTAAACAAAAAGTTGATTCATCAGAAAATAAAATGTGGTTGACAAAGTTGACATTTTGATTCAATTTTTTCATAATGATTTCGCAAAACTGAATTCTGCTCAAAATCGTCTTCACTCAACTCTTGTAACAAATGAATTTTATATGGTTTGATTTTTTCTCTTTTGGTGATTTTTTAAATGGAATATCGACTCATATTATGATTTAAAGCCCGCTGTTGCGTAGAATTTATTGAATTTTCTACCACATCTAACATGACATTTAGAGAATTTTCTTCATTAGTAACGCTTACCGGTCTTCCACTTTTTGGTCGATCTTTCACACCTCCAGTTTCATGAAAACGCTGCAATGTTTTAGAAACAGTTGATTTAGTTATAGGTTCCCGATCTGGATGCAATTCATTAAAAATATTCACCCCTTGGGTAAAACTCCGTGTTCTATCGCCGTACCCTATCATCATTAAAATTTCAAGTCTCACTTAAACGTGCCATTTTTACACGAAAATTGTTCACAAATTGTTAATGTAAGTATTTTTGGCATATCTATTGTCAAAATGACAAAACAACATTGTTATGGAGATAAATATTTTCTAAGGTAACTTGATGGACTAGAAAATTAATGAATGTAATAATTTATTTGAAAACGATATTCGAAACTCGATATATCGAAAACGGTTAAGATTGGGTATGTGGTGTGCTTAACATTTTTTTTAGAAACTTGTAAATAATTGAAATATTGAATAATATACAGGAGGTTCCATTTAAAATAAAGTAACTTTGTTCTTCCATGGCTTTTTGACTGATCCTGTATACTTAGTTTATGTGCAGTGTAATAGATTTCTAAAAACCCTAAGAGTTTTTTATTTAACATTCTTCGCTAGCTATCTTACTTTAGCAAATAATCGACCGTTTCCATACATAAAAGCGACCCTGTATATCGTACTGGCAAGCCTGAAGTTAGAAGGCGGCTTTCAATGTTAAGCAATGAATACAAAATTGACTTGGCGCGAGTTAAAAGATCGATTAAGACTGGACGTTGCCAACTTCTATCGCGATTTAAGTATTCCCATATTTCACTCTCGCTGCATCCCCTCCATAAATACCAGCAAATACGTTACGATAGCGAAGCACCCACCGCGAAGTTTAATGTTTTCATTTTCTATCTTTGCTGAATTTTTTAGGTAAGCGTAGATCAGTGAAATTCTGCTGATATTTTGAAATGGTTTATTCGCAAGAACAAACACTTAAAATTCTTTTATGGAACGCGAAGGCTGGCTTGGCTTTATAAAAATGAATCAAATTATTCATTCCAGAACACCTGACATTGACAGGTTGCTGGAGGGCACGGATATTATTGAAAATTTCATAAATTTATTTTCAACCAATTAGAAGGCTCCTTTTTGTTTACGTTGCTTAATAACCTAATAAAATTAATAAGTGATAATTTTTCTTAGGTATACTACTACGACTTAATTTTAATTCAAATATCAAGTCATTTCGAAGTGACAGGTGAGACAAACCAGCAATTAACAATCAGTTTTTTAGTCGTACCTACCCGTGATATTTATTGTTAAAATAATATTGTGTAAAAAATTATTCGTTTTGGTAATGAATTAGCAAGTTCGATTGCTAAAGAAATGGAGCAGTTAAGAGGCTCATTTTTATTACTATATAAAATGTGAGAAATAATAAATAACAAATTTGTTATCTGAAATCCAATGTCTTTATACTTTTAAATTCAAATATAACTTTAAAGAAACATATTTCCGATGAGTTTAGTTTAATATGATATTTTTACAATAGAAGTTAATTTAACTTGTTAGTAAGTAAGGTTTATTACTAAAATTTCAGGAACATTAAAAGAAACTCCAATTTATGAAATTTTCTTACCGAATCTCCCAAGCAGAAGAATTAATTCCCGATAATTTTTTTTCTCGGTTTCACTCGTGTTTTTGTCCATAGAAAATTTCCCTCGTCTCCGACTCGGGATAATTTTCTATCCAAAAACCATTCGTGCCCTTAAAAAAAATTATCGGTAATAATTCTGCTGCTAGGGAGAATATTATTATAAGTAATTATTTCACGTTAAACCATTGTGTTTTCGATAGTTCTTGTGATAAATAGTTATTTTTCTAATGTTATTTTAATGAATTTCAAGTAAAAATGTCAAAATGGAACAAAACTTTTTGACATCTCTGTTATTGTTACAATTTTATGTCATTCAATTTTCTCACCGAAAATTCCTCGAGCATTGATAAATAAGTCAAAATTTTATTACCATTTCCTCAAGCCAGTTACTTTTTGACAATAGCCCTCAACAAGTAGGGGAAGGTCGCCTTTGATGGCATACATCCCATGATGGCATACCACAGATATCTTAGGAATAAACCGGTTTTGCGTCATCCCGCATAGTTAGACGGGCGCGCGTATTGACCGTTTAGTTGTAAGTCGAATTTCGGTGGTAACGTACGTTTTTATGTAAAATTATTTAGTAGAACAGAAATTGTTAAGTGCCGAAGTAATATTAGCCAGTTTTTAAAACAAAAATTTATTATGTTAGGTGCATTAAATTAGAATGCACGATTTTTTTTCGGTAACTATAGGATATAGATGTTACTTTGCTGTGATTATTTTAAATCTAAGTTGCGGTTTTAATTTTTTATAATTTATTTACCAGAAGTGTGACATATTCCTAAGATGGCATATCCATTGGTTTTCTATGATGGCATACCTATAAATACATATAGGTATGCCACCATAGGCGTCATATTCAAAACGGCGCTACTTTTACTTTTCTTTTAGATATGTCACTACTTATAATATGCTTTTTAAAGTTTTTTAATATGTCTTTAGAATGTACTTTCCTGATAATGTTTTCATTATCTTTTTTAAAAGTTTTAAACATGTTCCCTAGAATGTAATATATTATTTTAAGTTTTTTTAAACAGTTTTATGTGCTTGAATTTTTTAACAATAAAAATGTGCAAACTGAAACAAAAATATTCCTTTTACATGTATGCGTCCTTCAGATTTTTGCATTTTACTGGAGTATGCCATCATAGGCAATGCAGTTGCCTATGATGGCATACTTGGTGATTTTTTCTTTTCTATTTTTTTTTACCAAAAAAATAGTTTTTGTATATTTTTAAAGTTTCATAATGAATATTTAAGTAGTAACAAATATTTTAACATGGTTAAATGGGTTAAAACCTTTGAACTAAAAAATATATTAGGTGGTAAAAAAAAGGTGCCATCATAGGCGACCTTCCCCTAACGTGCTTTCAAAATCTGTAATAAAATTATCTCGTAGTTTTCAATGATCTCGGGATATTATAGATGATAACAAATAAACACTTAAATTGTCAATATTATTTTTATTTCAATTAATCTTATAATTAATAAACATGGTTTTCATTTAATTTAAAAATTATTCTAAGTAACCCTTCAACATAATGTCTATAAATCAACTCTATACCTTATTGGTTTAAGGGCAAACATTTTGGGTCCATAACAACATTTAGAAATACCCATTCATTTTTTAGGTCTTATCTCCAAAGATCAACCAGTGGTCCAGTAAAGCCACAATTTATAGTATAAATAGTAATTAGTAGCAAATAAGCATAGTGATAAATGGTTTTAGTCGGATCTGGTCTTATCGTGCGGGTCATACGATTCAAGAAAGACATACTCTCAGTTTTTGTTTTCTTTACTTGCGTTTAATTTTACCCTCTAAATAAAATACGTAAGATAAATGAGACAGACTTATTCCATTTTGACATGAAAAAAAAGGATATGTATTTACTTCCCAGCGATTCTAAAAAAGCTTATAATAGCACCAGCTACGTTTTATTTTAAATATGCCAGTTTTGTGACTTTGACAGTTTGTGACAAAATGAAACAATTTTCTGGGTTTTTGCATCCCCAATCAAAAAGAATGGTACTTAATCTGATAAACTATTTCAAAAATGAAAGAAAAAGTGGAAATTCGCCAACCAATATTCAGGAAACAGTAGCCAAAGCACTGATGGGAATTAGTTTAAGGACTGTGCAGAAAATTGTGCATGAAACAAAACATAACATAATACCCAAGAATACTAAAAAGTGTAAAAGAAGAAAGCCAAAGACTGAGGATTTAAGCGAAAATATTAAAATGGGAGTTCGAAATGTGATTTACGATTTATACAAATCAAAAACCAATGTAACTCTTCCACTTTTACAAAAAACATTAAAAATTCGGGGTGTTTTGGAAATTGGACTTGAAGCGTTATCAAAATTAATAAAAAAATTAGGTTTTCGCTATAAAAATGACTAACCGAAGATTTTTATGTGAGCAGCCACAGATAGTGAGTCAGCGTGTTCAGTTTTTAAAAAAATATACATTACAAATCGAAATTTAGAAAAGTGGTATTTTTAGACGAAACGTGGATATTTTCGAATGGAAGTGGTTCAAAATCTTGACAAGATGAGTCTGTAAAAAGTGTTAAAAGGGAAAAGGGGTGCGGTACGGGAAAGCGTTTTATTATTTTGCATGCCGGTTCTGCAACAGGATATGTTGCAGGTGCGAGTTTAATTTTTTCTTCAACATCAAAAAGTGCTGACTACCATGATAATATGAATTGCGAAATGTTTGAAAAATGGTTAAAAGTTCAATTGATACCAAATTTGGATGCTCCGTCTTTAATTGTATTAGATAATGCATCATATCATTCAAGAATTTTAAATAAACAGCCTACTTCATCTTGGGGAAAAGTGATATTTATGAGTAGCTGGAAAAACACAACCAAAATCCTTTACCAAATATGCTTAAATCGGAACTCCTATCAATAGTAAAGTCTCTTAAAAAACCCAAAATATACGCGGTAGATGAAATACCGCGTGAATTTGGTCAT
Source organism: Polydrusus pterygomalis (assembly GCA_963969555.1). Taxonomy (NCBI): domain Eukaryota; kingdom Metazoa; phylum Arthropoda; class Insecta; order Coleoptera; family Curculionidae; genus Polydrusus; species Polydrusus pterygomalis. The sequence continues at coordinate 81,800,291 of OZ018375.1, forward strand.
GAGGTTCTACGACTGCCGCCATATCATTGCCAGTTTAACGCAATAGAATTAATATGGGCTGGTGCAAAGTCTTATTATGAAAAACATGTAGGTGATGGTCTCAAATCCGACCAAGTACAAATAGTTTGGCAAGATTCGTTAGATCATATTACACAGAAATATTAATAAGGGATTGGTGAGATCGAGAACAAGTACTAGATGTCAAAGTAGCGCCAATGATAATTGCTCCATTCGAAGACGACTCAGACGACGAGGACTTTTCAGATTTTATAAGTGACGATGAGAGTTTTTAGGCTATAATTATAAACGGTGTTTTTCGTTTACATTTTTTAGTATTCTTGGGTATTATACTTATTATGTTTTTTTTTCATGCACATTATTCTGCATAGTCCTTAAACTAATTCCCAGTGTTTTGATTACGGTTTCCTGCATATTGGTTTGCGAATTTCCACTTTTTCTTTCATTATCGAAATAGTTTATCAGACTAAATGCCATTGTATTTTTAGGTTTAAGTAGTAAAATTGTTAAAATAAATTGCACTGTTTATTATTGTCGTTTTTAATTAAAGGGTATAGTAGGTATATAATTAACGATTATATAATTTTTCTGTAACTTTTTCAACTCCCCTGTACATAATTTTTACAATAGCTATTTACCTAACAAGTGCGGAAAATTAATTTTTCCGCACGAGTCTGCCGTTCACCGAACGACGCGTAGCGGAGTTCGGTGAAGCAGCCGAGTGCAGGGAAAACATTTTTCGCACGTGTCAGGTACAATAGTTTTTCTACAGACGTGTGGAAACAAGTAACATATATTTCAAAGAAATTTAATAATTTTTAATTAACTATAACAATCACATACATATGTAACAGTAACTAATTCTGAGAAAAAAAGTAATAACTACAAGTTATAATTGATATATTATTGATTTTGACATAATCGTGCCGAAAAAATTTTCCGCACTAGTGTGGAAAAACCAATTTTTCGCACGGATTTTTGACATAATCGTGCCAAAAAATTTTTACACACGTCTGTAGGAAAAACTAATAATATTAGGTATATGTGGCTATCTTCGCGATAGCTAAAATAATGAAACTATTTTTCCTTCCTTCGGTATATTTGTAAATAATCTCACAACATTTTGATAGCCTCTGTGTTGTCTGATTTGACGCATATGATCAGTGACCTTTGGACCCGCACGTTAAGACCAGATCTGACTACACATTCTATTATTTTTTTCAATAAAATCTTTGCTATTGCAAGAATATATTTATTAAATTATAATTTTATTTATTATAGAGGGCATTTTTTAGCAATGTACCTTAAATCATCAGAACATATCTATAGCGTACTAAAAAAACTATTTATTAATTTACACTAAAAGCCCATTATAAGAATGTAAAGACACTTTACTTTTACCATGTAAACCTCAATGGTGGTGATGAAAAATACACTGTACCTACCGATATAGTTAAATTAATCTAACAACTTGCCGCATCACCTGTCATTAATGGTACCCTGTTGAAGTCTGGTATATTTTACGTTAAGCGGTTGGCTACAGAAACAGAACCGGACTAAGTTATTTTACCTTCGCCTTCGCCATCTGTTATATTTTGTAAGAGAGTCTAACTATTTTGTTAAGATATAGGGTAGATATTTATTTTATAATAATAATAATAATAATAATAATAATAATAATAATAATAATAATAATAATAATAATAATAATAATAATAATCCATACATCTTTAAGACACATCTTGAGGAACTCGGTCTCGACCCAAATATCCATACAAACATACAAAAGTCTGTCATCCTTAAAACGTGCAATATAGTGCGATCATTCCTCAATTCAAGCAATAGACTCTGAGACGACTTGGTACAGCCCGTCATCCCAGAAAAGAAACACCACTTGATTAAGATTAAGTGAGAAAAAAAGAAGATAATAATAATAATAATAATAATAATAATAATAATAATAATAATAATAATAATAATAATAATAATAATAATAATAATAATATATGTTTCTAAAGACATTTTTTTACAATGTATAGAATTCGTCATGTGCCTAATTTAAATTTTAAATATGTGAGTTACATACAATACACCCAACAAAAAAGAAAAAAACAAACAAACAAAAAACAAACAAAAATAAGTAGCAGAGTACAAACAAAAGTCAACCATTAAAAAAAACTATTAAAAAAAACTATAATTAAAAAAACTCATCCAAACTATAAAAGACTTATTGACTAAAAATTTCTTTAGATCTTTCTTAAAACACACGATATTTTTAGAGTTTTTTAAATCTGGAGGCAAAGTGTTAAATAATTTAGGCCCTAGAACGCTTGGAGAGTCCCTGGTAATGTTGAGATTACAATGTGGTATACAAAAGTTTGACTTATATCTCGTGTCAAAAGTTTGAATCATAAAATGTTTCTTAAACTTAGCTTTGTTTAAAAATACGTAAACGCACATTTCAAAAATAAAAACCGATGTAACAGTTAAAATATTATATGCCCTAAACAGGTCTCTACAGGAATATGTAGAAGGGACATTAACTAATTATTCTTAAAATTTTCTTTTGACACAAAAGAATATCGGAAACCATGGGTGACCTACCCCAGAAACAGACACCATAGGAAATCCTGCTACCCACCTGGCGCATGATAAAGTGTCAAGAGCTGCTGAGTAGTTAATACAGGGTGTAGCATTTTAAACTGGTAAGAAATGGAGTTTAGCTTGGCGCACACAGACCGGCAATGCTGTTTCCATGAAAGAAATCTGTCGATATTAATTTCCAAAAAATTGGCGTTTTCGGTAAATAAGATTGGACTACCGTTAATATTTAAAATTGGAGGTGTTTGCATAGGTTTTTAACGCGACTTAAAAAGAAGTGCCTGCGTTTTATCGGCATTTACATAAAGATCATTACTACCGAACCATTCGTGCAAGGCTTGTAAGTTATCGTCACACTTTTCCCGCAAAACATCCAAGGATTTATCCGAGACAACCATGGATGTATCATCCGCATATATCAAATCAATACCCGGGTCGACATTAACCAGGTCATTGACATACAATATAAATAGTATTGGACCCAAAATAGATCCTTGCGGTATGCCCATATCCACATTACATGTATCCAACAAATAAAATATTATAACAAACCCTACCAAATTAAGTATGTGAAAACATTATAACAGTAAAGCAAAAATAGGTAGGTATTTATGTATTTATTATATCTACAAGGAAAAAGTAATACAGTGTCATTTTTGGCGAGATGTAAACTTTGTGGTGCACGTCTAATTAAAACACCATATTGAGAACCATTTTTGTATTGTTACTTTTGTGGGAATTTTATATATATGGATATATAAGGGTGTCCCTTAACTAATGGGCTATGCAGCAACAGGAGATAGTGGACTTGAAAATATGTCGTTCAATTTCATTTCTTATACGGTTAAAGAGATACAGGGTGATCCAAGTAAATATTTACTTTATAAAATTAGCGATGATTTCATGTTAAGCGGATATGAATCAAATTGGGTGTAGTTATGTTTTTGAGGGCAAGAAAGAGAATTCCATAATGAATTTTAAGATACCTCCTAGAGAACGCTAGCTACACAATATGAGTTTGATAGATTCTCGCATATATTTTTTGTCTTTCAAAGAGGGATCTTTTATACGTAAAAAAGTTATACCTACTCCATTAATCTCAATATTTCAATTAGTTTTTAAGATAATTGCATTTAAATGCTAGATGGCAAGAAACATTTAAATGCACACCTTTCTTAACGAAACATATTTATTGAAAATTAACCGTGCATTCCTAAGCATAAATAACATATTTTTAAGTATACTATCTCCTGTTGCTGTATTTGCCCCTTAGTTATGAGACATCCTGTATATAACGATAAGTAAATAGGTTAACTAGGCACTTTATTGATTTGATAATAGATGAGTTAACCAAAATGGTGTTTGTACTCACTATTAAACTTAAATAATAAACACCAAGAAATCAGCTGTTAATGTCAAATGTCGTTGCATGTTTTCTGTCGAAATGCTTTGTTTTAAGAAAAAGTTTACTATATATCATACCTGTACGTATAAATATATTAAGAATAACCTACTGTATTCTATTCATCGAGTTTTTAAATAAACGAAAACAAAAAGTTAGCATGTCAAAATTCACTTGCCTCATTCGTTCTCATTAATCAGGCTATAAGAGAGGTTAAAGTTTTGTTCTTGTCCTATTTTAAATTACAATGCATGATCATAAAAAGTTACCTTAAACAATACGTTTGCACAATAACCTGAATTTAACGCTTGGCACAAAGAACTACTCGTTCAACCACAGTATTTTACAAATGACTGATGCTTATTTTATTAATTTCAATTTAATGTTTATTTTTAATTTAGGCGGGATAATGATAACGGTTCGAGCATCTATGTATATTAATATTTTAAGATTTATGATTGGAGGAATCTGGTTATTTCGATTATACCATGTTATATCAGTATTCATTGATGATAATGATGATATCGAAACAGTTAAGTTTGTGTTTGCAGAGTTGAATTTAAATAAAAATATATGGGTCATTTAAAATGATGTCAATTGAGAAATGTTCAAATACCGCTAGAGCATGTTTTATTTATCATTTTGTTTTATAACTTATTATGTCGTAAATGTGCTTTATTTAATATACAACTTGTGCGTGAATTTACTTTCCAAATGGAAAAGTTTTTTATTATCAATTTTTGGAAAAAAGTTACTCTTTATAAAAAGTTTTACTTTCAAAAATGTTAAGATTGGCATAAACATGTCCTTTTAGTGTTGTACAGTGTCTCAAAAACGATAACCTTTAAATGAAAAAAAATCAATTGCAATATGGGTAGGTTTTTCTTGTATCTCCGGATACAATTAAGATATCGACATGCGGTTTTCACCAGTTTCGTTAGCTTTTAATTTATTTTGTATTTAAATAAATATACAGTGACCGGCAGAAAGTGCGCAGCATATGGGAAAGTTTTTTATCTTTAAGTTTAGAAAATTAATTTTATTTTAGATAGGTTCTGCATGTTCTCAAACCAAAATAACACCCATTAAATCCGGTAAATTCTTATGGTATACGAGGTAGGATCAAAAATTTGAAATTCCACTAAGAGTAAAGTACCTCCATCTTTCATTTTAGAATATTTTTTACTAAGAATTATTGTTTTAATTTTAAAGTTATACCCAAATTCAAAATTTCGCTTATTTTGAACAAAAAAATGGATTTAATCGTATTTTCTGAATAACCCTGTATAAAAAATAAATGGCAACCGAATAGTACGAAAATAAGATTTTCTGCAGACTTTGTTAGAGATAACCGTCGATCATATGTCCGATTAGTTTGTTTTCATAATATTATGGCTTTTTAAAATAAAAACATCAAAATATTAAATATTTTTGCTGCACACCGTATTTTATTTTCTGAGGGAACAAGTTAATTTCATCTAACTGATATTTTTTGATTTACATTGACCTAAAGCATATCCTAAATAATTTTTTATACATTGAAGTATGCATAGAAAGTTTCCTTTTGATTTATAAAGAAAGAAATTTAAAATAAAAATACATTTTGAACGGATTTTATTCGTCACGCAAAATAAGGAGGAAAATATATTTTTAATTTAAATTTTTTTCTTTATAAATTAAAAGGAAACTTTCTATGCCTACTTTAATGTATAAAAAACTATTTAGGAGATGATTAAGTCAATGTAAATCGAAAAATATCAGTTAGATGAAATTAACTTGTTCCCTCAGAAAATAAAATACGGAGTGCAGCAAAAATATTTAATATTTTTATGTTTTTATTTTAAAAAGCCATAATATTATCAAAACAAATTAATCGGACTTATGATCGATGGTTATCTCTAACAAAGTCTGCAGAAAATCTTATTTTCGTACTATTCGGTTGCCATTTATTTTTTATACAAGGCTATTCAGAAAATACGAGTAAATCCATTTTTTTGTTCAAAATAAGCAAAATTTTGAATTTGGGTATAACTTTAAAATTAAAACAATAATTCTTAGTAAAAAAATATTCTAAAATGAAAGATGGAGGTACTTTACTCTTAGCGCAATTTCACATTTTTGATCCTACCTCGTATACCATAAGACTTTTACCGGATTTAATGGGTGTTATTTTGGTTTGAGAACATGCAGAACCCATCTAAAATAAAATTAATTTTCTAAACTTAAAGATAAAAAACTTTCCCATATGCTGCGCACTTTCTGCCGGTCACTGTATATAATATATGGTTCCATTTAAAATTAAAAAAAAAATTAAAAAAATATGATGATTGTGCAAATAACGCCCTCCAGCGGCGACGGATATAACAAAAAATAGTCACACATAATTTAAAATGTTACTTTGGGATAATATATTTTAAACAAGACTAAGTTTATTAAATTCGGTTAAGACAAACCGCTGAGTTATAAGTAAGGTACCTAAGCCAATTATTGCCACCCTAAGGAATTATTATTTTTCATTTCAAGATTTTCAACTAGATCAACCTGTACGTAATGAAAAGCATTCTACAGCATGTCCTCTTATATGGAAAGCATACCATATATTTGTAATTTCAAATTATTTTTTTTATTTTATCATTTTTAAAAAACATTGCAAAATGACAATATTTGTAACATGTAACCCAAATATTGCCATGTAGTGGCAATATTAGGAATACCACTGAAAACACTGAAATAAGCAAAATAACAAACAGAACTTTATTTATATTTAGGTAGGTACACTTCATAATATCGTAAATGCTACCCAGCTACAAAATAAACAGGAACTTTCTTATAAAAAAACAAAATAAAATATAACATTCTCAGTGGCGTAGCGTGGTTGAAGGGGCGGAGGGGGCGGAAGCTTCAAAGGTAAGGGTGTAGAAATTTTTTAACGGGGAGGGGGGTGTAAATAGCGCCGCAGGCGAAAAATTTTGGGTGCCACGCCCTTTTTTTCGATGATGTTGCCTGATTTTCAAGTAGGAAAAATATAAAATACACAAGATCCTTAAGAAAATCACAAAAAAATTGATCAATTAATAAAAAGTGCTCGTTCTCATAGCTCATTATGGGTCCTGGGGGGGGGGGGGAGTAATTACCCCCTTATCTACGCCCTTGTTCAGAGGGCGCCTCACTGCTAATGTATAATTTCGTTTATTAGTAAATTTTGGCCTGAGAAATAAAGTTTTTGTTTTGTCATGTCTAAAATGGTCACATGAAAACAGAATATGTTTACGACAAGGGGAATTTTGTTAAAACTCTATAAAATATTTTATGCATATTAATAATATTATGAGCATATTATTCTCATTGGCGACAATAACACACTACTTTTAAAAAGATAAAATTTAGTCTCTAGTAAATTAGAGATTTCAAGCAATTTTTAATTGTTAAAGCAAAATAACTGAAAGAATACAAATTATTGATCGTGGCAAATAATATTTTAATTATAAATTAAATCAAGTAGTGAAAATAAAATAATAATAAGATTTTAGTATATAAATATTATTTATATTCATAAACATAGTAAATTTTTTCTTGCTGCGATAGGTAAACAATATTATCAATTACTATTGTGATGTCTCGACATGGGTATAGTAGAATAAATAAAAAAATTATTTTTGAAAATAATTTAAATTTATAAAAATTTATTATAGAAATTCTTGATTTAAATTAACGGGGGCCGTGTTCTTAAAGATTTAAAAATTTTAAATGATACTTTGGAAATAAATAAAAACCATTCAAAAAGAAAACTTAAAGCACAAATGGATCACTAAAAGCTACCTTTATATTCTTGTAGTAAGCAATGATAGGACACAAGCGTTCACTGGAGCTTACAACTACCGACTAAAAATTCTTCAACAAAGTAAATTCTTTCCCAAAAACAAGTTGAGCAATCTTTTGGTGTACGTGACATTCAGTGCGAATTCCTTCTGGGTTTTGAACCCTAGTAACCTTCAAACACATTCTTGACATTTTTAATAACAAAATCTTTCGACATATTCGTAGAAAAAAATAAGAAAACCTTGAGTTAAATTCCATTCTCACACTTCTTCACCGGTCAAGTAGTTGGCCCTGACTTGTTTTCTAAGAACTCCGTGTAAACCCGCAGATTTGACCCTGACTTGTTTTGACAAAGATACTTCTAGGAAAAACAAAGTTCAACTTTTTGCGCAATACAGTGACCCCGAGTTGTTTGTCGCATTCCTTAAGAAATAGGAGGCCTCTCCCACATACCAAAAACTTCCTATAAATACTAGCGCGCGTCCTATCTAAGGCAGTCATCTAGTAATCCAGTAAGCAGTAAGATATCTAGTTCCTTAAAAATTTCGAAAATATTATAGCTCCTATTCTAAATCAGTTAAACAAAGAAAACCATCAATCCAAAAAGTGAGTGTTTTAAGTCCTAAGGTATAATAAAAAGGAAATTGTGAAATTAACTGGGTGGCTCTCTAACTTAAAAAATTTAAGGCAGTGAAAGTGAAGTGCGGGATGAAGAAAAAGTGATTTTGCCTTAACCCATTGTATATTGTTGATTTTGCCCCTTTTTGCAACTCAACCTATGTATTCTATTGTTGCACCCTATTTTTAATTTTTTATATTTTTCAATATATATTTTTTTTTAAAAATTAATATCTTGTTTTACTGATAGTACGTACTCTAGGACCGGCCCTGCTCCCCTTCAAATATTTGCAGTGCTCCTGCCTGACTAAAGTGAAAGCTCCCTACAATTAAAGATAGAAAAAGGGCAGGGCATTACATTGGTGTCAGGTGTGGGGTTAAACAGGGTTAAAAAAGGGTTAAAAAAAAAAAAAAAAAGAGATAAATTAAACAAGGAACAAGGGTCCTAGAACAGTAGAGTTTTTATTTACCCTCTACGACAGTACACTATCAGAAAACAATGACGGAAAATAAAAACGTGCAAGAACCAACAACCATCGTAAATACTACATCAATTAATAATGTTCTGATTGGAATTGAAAATATACCCATCTTCGAAGGGCACTCAAGTATAGAAGAATTTATATCTATAATTGATGAAACTGCAACTTTAGCAAGTTGGTCTGAAGCTCAGAAAATATCAGTGGCTCGTCTGAAACTTCGAGGCAAAGCGAAACAAATTTTAGACGCCGATCCTACCCTCAAAAATACCACCAAATGGCAAGATTTAAACGATGCATTAAAAAATCAGTTTACTCGACAACATGTAAAGGGTTCAGCCTTAAAACAGTTTATAGAATGTAAACAAAGGATTGGGGAAAGCAGTAGACAGTTCTTGACCCGCCTAAAAATATTGGGAAACAAAACAATTACTCTCACAGGAACAAAAGCTTTTGATCAAGCCATAGCAACAAAATTAGAACAAGATCTTACAAGTCAGTTTATGTTAGGGCTAAGTATGCCCATAAAGCAACGTGTGCTCTCTGGAAATCCAACCCATTTAAAAAATGCTCTCGACATAGCTGAAAGAGAGGAAGCCATTGAAAATTTGCTTCATCCGAAAGATAGCCGAGAATGTCGAATGGTAAGACAGAATCAAGATATTAGGAAACCAAGAACGTGCTTTATTTGCAAAAAGACAGGTCACACTTCATATAATTGTACCACTCGGGCAGAAAAAAAAAACGATAATTGTTTTCAATGCAATAAACCTGGTCATTGGAAGAGAGACTGTAGAGAAAGACGAAAAACTCAAGAAGGACCGAGGCGCTGTTACCAGTGCCAAAAAGTTGGACATATAGCCAGATCATGTCCAAATCGAGATGGAAGACAGGGACAAGCTTTAAACTTAAGCACAGCCGCTCAACAACCCCGGAGTTCGGCTGTGGCCGAGGCAAGATGGTAATAAACAGGAGACCAACGGTTGGGATATATACATGCTCGCAGAAAGGAACCCCGAGACCACGAAATGTAGTCGCGGTAAGTGTTGAACATAAAAACTGCAAAGCTTTAATTGATTCTGGAGCTGTTATATCCCTAGTAAAGCCGGAAATTGCCAAGGGGTTCAAGGTTATTAAAGAAATAAGTAATCTAGTAGACATACAAGGGAACAGTATCCCTACATATGGGAAGGTCACCCTTCCAGTAAATTTTGGGAAAGACAACCTAGTACGGCATGAATTTATGATAGTAGAAGCCATCAGCTTTCAGGCAGACTTCTTACTGGGCATTGATTTCTTACATACACATAATATAAAAATTGATTGGGGACATGGGTGTATGTATGCATGGGAAACCAAGATTGAATTAGAAGAAGAACAATCGAGGTCAGATGATGTATATGGAGTACAAAGAGAAATATGTGAGATAAAAAATGAGATCGGGGAGTTAAAAGAAATGATTCAGCAGATGAAAACTTTATTACAAGGAAACTCTACCAAGGATTCTTCGTTACGGCTAATAACTGAAGAATCGGATGTTCAAGCGTTTAGCCGACGTTTGGATATTCAAGATAAACATCTAGAAGGGATAAGAGAAACCTTGGAACCAAAGTTAAGGGAACACGAAGTGGAAAATGAAACCAAACCGACTAGCATTCGCGAAGCTAGGAAGAATAAAGAGGAAGTGCAAACGTCCGGACGCGGACATTCTAGGAAACAGGAAAAAGGAAACAGTGTACACTTAGTAGAAGACATGATTATACCCCCGAGATGTGAAGTTATTTGTGAAGCAGCTCTGAGAGGCGCATCTAGGGTTAAGGCCCAACACATAGTTATGGAACAATGTGCAGATATTCCTCAAGGATTGCTAGTTGCCCGAGTGTTATGCCGTAAATCAAACAAACTGCCAATTAAACTTACAAACGTGACCGACAGCGAAGTTCGAATACAAAAAAATACTGCCCTTGCAATAGCTTTTGAAGCTGAAATCGAATCAAAGAAGGACGCTGGAACCTGTATTAGACAAATTTCACAGAAAGACAGTCAGGACATATTAAAACAACTAAATCTAGAAAATCCAACAAATGGAGGTGAAGAAAAGGTTAAAAATCTTATACTGGAATATATCGATATCTTTAGGGCTCCCAGTCAAAAGCTGACTTGCACTACAAATGTGACGCACCGAATAATTACAGAGGATGTTCCCCCTATTGTAAAAAGACCATATCGAGTACCTTTTCACCGACAGAAAATATTACAAAACGAAATACAGAAACTTTTGGACGACGGAGTTATTATTGAAAGCCAGTCACCCTGGTCTTTCCCAGCAATTTTAGTTGAAAAACGAAGACACCCTGGTGAAGATATTCAGTATCGACTAGTGATAGATTTTAGGGAACTTAACGCCGTAACAAAGCCAGATTATTTCCCTCTTCCTAATATACAAGAAACTATAGATAAACTAAGTGGTTCAAGTCTGTTTTCTACAATGGATTTAGCATCGGGATATTTTCAAGTTCCACTTCATCCAGAAGACCGAGAAAAAAGTGCATTTTCGACGCCAGACAACCATTATGAATTTACACGCATGGCTATGGGGCTCAAGAATGCGCCTGCGTCATGGAGTCGTATGATGTCGCACATTTTTGGGAAATTAAGTTACTCTGAATGTTTGCTTTATTTAGATGACATCATAGTTTTCTCAGTGGATGACGTCGATATTCACTTAGAACGTCTCCGACACATTTTTGAGAAAATGCGAGAAAGCAACTTGAAGTTTAAACCTACAAAATGTCATTTTCTAAAAAGGGAAACGGAATACTTAGGTCATGTCATTAAAGAAGGTGGATACACAACCAATCCAGAGAAAACAAAAATTATTAAAAATTATCCTGTCCCCAAAACAGTTAAAGAAATAAGAGCTTTCTTAGGGCTAACGGGATTTTATAGAAAATTCGTACCAAACTTTTCCCGGATTAGTCAGCCACTAACATTACTTACAAAGAAGAACGTACCCTATAATTGGAAGATGGAACAACAGGAAGCATTTGAAAAATTAAAGGAAGCCTTAATGACTCCGCCTATTCTCAAATATCCAGATTTTGGAAAGGAATTCATTGTTAATACCGACGCTAGTGCAACAGCAATCGCAGCTATACTGACTCAAGTTCATGATGGTATGGAACATCCAATCTGTTATTCCAGCCGAACGTTAAATCAAGCGGAACGTCGTTATTCAACCATTGAGAGAGAATGTCTAGCCGTGGTGTATGCCGTAAAAACTTATCGTGTTTATCTAACTGGTACCCATTTCACAATTTTTACTGATCATAGACCCTTAAAGTACCTTTTAACAATTAAAGATCCAAGTTCTAGATTATCAAAATGGGCCATGTTTTTAATGGAGTATAGTTTTTCCATAAAATACCGCCCTGGACGTATGAATGAAAATGTGGATAGTTTAACAAGATTAAATACTGACGAAGTAAATATTAAGAATCCTGTACCAAAGCAAATTTCTCTCGTTACCAATGAACCTGACCTGAAGCCAATAATCTCGGTCATATGGACTAGAGAAGAACTTAAAAAGTTACAGGAAAAAGATCCATACATTCAAGAACAAATATTACATTTAAATAACGATGAATTTTATCATGACGAGGAAGGATTATATTACAGAAAAAGAAATAATAACGAACGACACGATAAGCTAGTAGCGCCTGTGTCTATTATACCTGAAATTCTACACATGTATCATGCATCTCTTTTTGGAGCGCATCCTGGACAGAAAAAGACATGCCAATTAGTTCAACAAGATTTTTTTTGGAAATCTCTTAAATTAGATGTACAACGATACGTAGAGAATTGTCACTCGTGCAATAGAAGAAAGATAAATCCCCAGCCGCCAGTGGAAATGCAAAAGATGCCTGTACCCTCCAGACCATGGGCTAGAATAGCTATGGATATAGTAGGTCCATTAAACCTAACTATGAATGGAAATAAATATATTTTAACCTGCATTGATTTCCTAACTAGATACCCTGAGTGCATACCATTACCCGATATGAAAGCAGATACTGTTGCAAGAGCTTTTGTGGACCACATAATTTTACGACATGGAGCACCACGAGAGTTAATTACTGACTGTGGCAGTAATTTTATTGGAAAGCTGTTTCAAAACATTTGTAAGACGTTGGAAATAAACAAACTTCAGACCACTCCTTACCATCCCGCAGGAAATGGTATTATTGAACGCATGCATAAGACCATTAAAACTATGATTAGTCACTTCACTAATGAAATCAACTACAATTGGGACGAAATTTTACCATTTGCCTTGATGGCGTATCGAAATCAGTGTCATGAAGCAACTCAAAATTCTCCATTTTTTTTGATGTTCGGCAGGGACATGGAGCTGCCTGTGCATCTAACAATAAGGGATAAAATAGTAAGGTACGACCTAGATGAAAATTATGTGAGTCAATTAATAACAAAAATGCAATATGCACATGAACAAGCAAAAAAATGCATAGAAGTAAGTGTCTCCAAACGATGTGAAAAACACAATAATAAACACTTAAGAAAAGAATACGCAGTAGGCGATCTAGTTTACATAAAATTACCATCTCTACCAGGAAAAAATTTGGCCAGAAAATTCCAACCAAAATGGTCAGAACTATATCGCATTTTAGAGAAAAAGGGACCAGTTACCTTTAAGATTAAGGAAGTAAATGGAAAGAAAGAACAAATGGTCCACGCAGAGAGATTAAAATTCTTTAAAGGAAATGTTAAACCGCCACTAGATCAACTTCCTGAATTAAAACCAGAGACAGAAAATAAACAAACAAAAGATCAACTGGATCACACCGAGTATAAAAATGATGACAGGGTAAACTCTGATGAGGAAGAAATAGGTTCTAATGAAAATAATACCCCAATAGAAAGCGATAACGAAGAAAACGACGACTTACAGATAAGCAGTGAGGATGAAGCAAATAGCGAACTATCTATAGACAATGAAAATGAAGAACTAGAACGTGACTTTGATGACCAGGAGAACAGTGACAGTCAGAATGAGGAAAGTAACCTAGATTCGGAATCAGACAACTACGAATCCTTTGAAGAGACTACACCAACGCCAGAAAACCAAATTAAAGATAATATTCAACGAACAAGAACTCGTCAAGTTAAACTACCCCTGCGATTTAAAGATTATGAATTAGAATAATCATATAAAGAGCCACCCACAAAATATAAGAATAAACTGCTAATAGTATTTTTTCGTTATAGTGAACAGAAAATTGGAGCTGTTGATACTAAGTATCCTGTATCTACAGGTTAGATGTTCGCTAATTGCATATGATTGCAGAAACCCGTCAACTAATATATCGGCTATATCCTTGCGGGATGTACAATCATGCCCTGACCCTGAGGATGGTTATAAAATTTCAACTGGCTATACACAAGTAATCGAAAAAAGAAGATATGAATATGTTCATGTACATACTTGTTTGATTGAGGTAACCAGATTAATTACCTATTGTGGCGCTTTCTCGCATGCCAGTATGGCCAATGATGCAATTGCAACATATGTGCATCAGGTAGGTGCTGAGGAATGCAGGAAAATTCATAGATACCGAGAATACCGTGGGTTTAGTCAAACAATTATCAACAAACTAGAGCCAAACTCAACAACTACTACTGCTGTGGATATAGCCGGAGAAATTGATAATAAATATAATTGCCAAGGAAGCCAATACAGTGAAAATGGAAACAAATGGAAAAATGTAGTCGTGCAGGGAAGTGTAAGGATTACTTTGCGAGATTATTTTACAAAGGTTACCCTTGACAACAACGAAATAAAATTACCCAATGGCGTTACCTGTCCATTTCTTGAAGGATTTTGTATGGACTATATTCTTGGAGAGTCTGTTTGGGATACAACTACCACTCAGCCATGTACTCATTACAATACAATCTATGAAGGAACCGCTACATTTCTCCAAGAAAAAGAAGCCAACTCTAGTGGAAATCGTTACGTAGTTATAGAAGACCGAGCAAAAATATTTGCCATACAATTAACAAAACGAAATAATTTATGTGGAATTAACGTATGGGAAAGCGAGCATCCAAGATTAATAATTGTAGAAAAAGAAAGTGCAGAACAGATCACTCCATGGACTATGCGCAGTGGTGAAAATCCAGACGCAGATTTAATAACTTATATCAATACAAAATTTTTATATGTTGAACAATCGTTTAAAAGAGGTTTTAATGAAATTATGGCCTATACAGTTCATCGAAGATGCCTACTAAATAGAGAAATTATGAAGAATCGTCTTTTGATGGCCCCTCTAGCCCCAGATTCGGTAGCATCTCTCATAAAAAATCAACCAGGCCACCTAGCTCACGTTGTGGGTGAAGTTTTATATATTGTACGATGTTTGCCAATCATAGTAGATGTGAGGAGGGATCAAAACTGTTATGTAGAATTACCTGTTACTGCCTATAACCGTAGCCTATTTTTATCTCCAAGAACTCGCATACTCCAGGAGCATGCGCAACAAATTGAATGCAATACCATGATGCCAGCCATGTATTATTTAGAGAACAAATGGGTCGGGTTTGATCCTTATCCAAATTTTGGAATTATCCCTCAGCAATTAAAAGTGGACGACGAACATCCATTTTCCTTTCAAACCATTAAAAGTCTAGGAACGGGTGGAATATATACAGTAAATGAAATGAAACAAGCCACAGATGATATGATGTTTAATTTTGAGAGATCTGCCTTAAATAATATAATCATTAGAAAAATGGCAGGAAAAAGCGTGAATTCACAAGGATACTCTGCATTATCCCTATTTGACCAATTAGATATCGAACAATTGGCCAATTCTACTATAAAAACACTATATGGATATTTCACGGTTTTGGGAGAGTTTACTAGTGGTCTTCTCGGAATTTATTTTATTTTTCGAGCTATCAAGTTTATTTTGGAAACTTCAATGAATGCCATGGCTTTGCACAGATTTAAAGGCTTTTCGTTTTACCTATTTGGAGCTTGCTGGACTTCGTTAACAAATTTTATTTTACATGAAAAACATTACCGAGATATTCAACGAAACAGTAAGAAAGAAAATGAGAATGTAAATACCTACTGGAAAAATGAAGAACCAACGGAAACTCAGACGGAGATTACACCAAATACTCAAAGTCCAAAACCTATTCCGGAGCCAACGCAGTCAACCGAAAATACGAACGAACTACAATCATGGTCGTTTGGCGGCCTAAGACAGGCTCTGCACAGCGAAGTACCAGGTCAAATATCGATTCCAATGCCGCTTCAAGGCGCTAACACGTGGACGATCTACGAAAAGCAAGCTGCCACAGCAAATAGGAAATAAGAAAATCGCCAATAGAATTAGTAGAGCCATCTATGAAGTAAATAAGAATCCACTACGTAACTACAAATAGAACTTTTCAAACCGACATTGTACCACCTAGCGGAAACGCAATGCAGTAATATGGTATTAAGCTACTTACATTCTGAAGTCTACCGTACCAGGATTGTTAAATAGGAATTTAGATATTAGATGGCGCTAGTAGGACTGTTCAAGGAAATAAAAAATTATATCAGCAGTGAACCACCAACAGACGCAAAAAGCGGAAATTTTAAGATAAACAAACGACTTAGTTCAAGGTGTGTTATTCAAAGATAAGATTTTTAGTTTAAAAAAATTGTTACGCACAATTTTGGAATGTCAGGGTCCTGCTGAATCTGCTATTTTAGTTTCCCATAGAAACCTCGTTCTCATCAGAAAAATTGGGAATCTGCTGAATTGTAAAAATTAGGAAATTTTAACAAAACCAGAATGGAAACGCTAAAAATTTTTAGTTTTGTCAGATCTTTCTACGAGTACTTGCAATCAATAACGAAAGTTACAAAGTGTCATTAGGCTTAATTAAAAATGTCGTGGTTAGTGATCTTCATGATGTACATAGGGATGATAGAAGATCTCCCTACAGTGTCTATTTTGTATCGAATGGCGTTATATCATTTATGGGAACTCTTTAATTTTTATGACCGTGACTTTCCGTGTTCTCATGAATTGTGGCCCATTCGTGCGACCTTAGCATTATGGAGAGATATGGTACACACAAGCTATCAAGTTTTTAGGGCAAGGATGGCCGTACAGTCAAACCAAGCAATGGAGCCGCAGTGCAGCTGTGCACTATGTGTACACCCAAATGAACGTTTATTTACACCTGACTATTTCTGGCGCATCTGGAACTATGTCCAACTTCCGGGTTGTTGTTGCCCAGTTTGTCAACAACAACCCCGAAACTTACCTTCTCAATTTAACAACAGGGATGTTTCAACACAGACCAATACTATAGAAACCCAAAATATGTCAACCCAAACAAGAAGACCAATCCGCCAAGAAGCCGAAAGCCAAACTCCCCTAGTTGCAAGTGGACCGCTCCCATTGCGGCCCCTCCCCCCTATTATTCCCATGGTATTTCAAGCAGGAAGGCCTCTTAGACCAGCAAATCCAATTCTTCCCATGATCAGAATACTGCCGGCAGAAGCACCAAATCAAGCCCCAGCAGCCCCCCAGGCCGGCGCCCACCCCGGTGCGCCGCCCTATCTACGACCAGGAGGAGCCAGATACCGAGTAAGACCCGTACCTTACCCTGAAGGAGGCATGCGCCTTCTTTTCAACCTAGATAGGCCGGAGCCTGAAAGCGACGACAGTGGTGTTGAGGACTAAATAAAAACTGTAATATGTTTCTGTAAGTAAAAAATTGGGATTCGAAGAAAAACAAAATTTTTCAAAGAAAAAAAAAAGAAAGGGCAAATTTATGGAAAAGAAAAATATTTTGTTAAATTTAATTACAAAAAAAAAACGTATTCAGTTAAAGAAATTTTAAATTTTTTTCGTCATAACCAGTCAGCAACAAGTAAAACGAATATTTTTCTTTTGTACAAAAAGATATATTATTAGAAAATTATAATGTATTTTATATATCAAATCAAAAAACGAAATTATTGGGAATAAAATAAAATAAAGGGTTTTGCGAGATTTTCAAAGCAAACATGGAGTGTGTAGGTTTGGCTAACGAAAAAAAAAGGGAAATTTTATTTTGGGGATTGAAACAAGTCATTTTTATTTTTATTGGTTGTGTGAGCATTTTTATTGCTACTATAAATCGTTGATCATTTCAAGTAAAAAACCGCTTGCTTGTTTGATTCAGAAAAAAAATTTGAATATTTTTATTTTTCTTATGATAATTTTTGGAAGGAAAATTTATCTTGTTTTGATTTCTAATATGGTATTTTTAAGAAGGAAAATTTTTCTTGTTTTGATTCTGAAAAATTAACTTTTATTCAGTATGATATTTTATGAAGGAAAATTTTTCTTGTTTTTATATTATTATGGTATTTTTAAAGAATGAAAATTTTCTTGGTTTGAAATTGATTTATTTTGCACATCAGTGTTAATAGAAATCAATTTTGTAATAGAGTTTAGGCATAGGTAAAGTGATTATAATTTACAAAAAAAAAATAAGGGACATAAAGTGGAAGTGCCGTAGGCTCACATTTCTGAAAGCTCATTCGCTATTTTATCGCCAAAAATGCAAATTAATAATTTATATTAAATAATACACCATAACCACTTTAATAAACACTTTATTTCTTAAGTCAAAATCCTGAAAAATTGTTTAAAAATAAAAGGAAAAACGTTGGTGACGAATTAAAAATAAAAGCCATTGTTTTCCAAGTTTTTTAAATATTTAACATGATTAGTATTATTGCAGAAAAAAAAAACTGATTTTTATGTCCAGATAGGTTTCCTTAAGAAACCAGGACACAAAGCTTTATTAAAAAAAAATTAATAATACACCATACTGTCCCACTGACAATAGGACGTATGATCACTTTACGTATCATTTAGTTACATATTACTTGTTATTCTGTGTTTTTAAAAAATGTATTTTTTTATGGAAGAGATAAAAACACTCCTTTTGGATTTGGTTCGACGCGATGAATACGATGAAATATGGCTTAAAAACATAAAAACATAAAATTTTTATTAAATAAAATTAAAAACTAGCTAAGTAAACCCAGTCATGAGAAATTTGCCAGACAAGAGACAAGGTCGCCGCGCTGGTATGTTGGGATAGGCGAGACGCGAAACATAAACATAAACAAATACCGATCAAGGTAAAATAACATTTCTTTCGATATGGGAAGGAAGTCAACGAAGAAAATAAATTAATTATTTGCTTCGTTTTCTTTGGGCAGAGAGTAATGTGATGTCTCGACATGGGTATAGTAGAATAAATAAAAAAATTATTTTTGAAAATAATTTAAATTTATAAAAATTTATTATAGAAATTCTTGATTTAAATTAACGGGGGCCGTGTTCTTAAAGATTTAAAAATTTTAAATGATACTTTGGAAATAAATAAAAACCATTCAAAAAGAAAACTTAAAGCACAAATGGATCACTAAAAGCTACCTTTATATTCTTGTAGTAAGCAATGATAGGACACAAGCGTTCACTGGAGCTTACAACTACCGACTAAAAATTCTTCAACAAAGTAAATTCTTTCCCAAAAACAAGTTGAGCAATCTTTTGGTGTACGTGACATTCAGTGCGAATTCCTTCTGGGTTTTGAACCCTAGTAACCTTCAAACACATTCTTGACATTTTTAATAACAAAATCTTTCGACATATTCGTAGAAAAAAATAAGAAAACCTTGAGTTAAATTCCATTCTCACACTTCTTCACCGGTCAAGTAGTTGGCCCTGACTTGTTTTCTAAGAACTCCGTGTAAACCCGCAGATTTGACCCTGACTTGTTTTGACAAAGATACTTCTAGGAAAAACAAAGTTCAACTTTTTGCGCAATACAGTGACCCCGAGTTGTTTGTCGCATTCCTTAAGAAATAGGAGGCCTCTCCCACATACCAAAAACTTCCTATAAATACTAGCGCGCGTCCTATCTAAGGCAGTCATCTAGTAATCCAGTAAGCAGTAAGATATCTAGTTCCTTAAAAATTTCGAAAATATTATAGCTCCTATTCTAAATCAGTTAAACAAAGAAAACCATCAATCCAAAAAGTGAGTGTTTTAAGTCCTAAGGTATAATAAAAAGGAAATTGTGAAATTAACTGGGTGGCTCTCTAACTTAAAAAATTTAAGGCAGTGAAAGTGAAGTGCGGGATGAAGAAAAAGTGATTTTGCCTTAACCCATTGTATATTGTTGATTTTGCCCCTTTTTGCAACTCAACCTATGTATTCTATTGTTGCACCCTATTTTTAATTTTTTATATTTTTCAATATATATTTTTTTTTAAAAATTAATATCTTGTTTTACTGATAGTACGTACTCTAGGACCGGCCCTGCTCCCCTTCAAATATTTGCAGTGCTCCTGCCTGACTAAAGTGAAAGCTCCCTACAATTAAAGATAGAAAAAGGGCAGGGCATTACACTATCATGTGAAGTGAAATTGAACTGGACGAGTGGAAAGGGGCGCCGTTTGGGAAAGAGTCCAAAGGGCGGGGGGGGGCGGTCGCCCCCCCTGGCCCCCTGCACGCTACGCCACTGAACATTCTTAAAAAAACCATTGTCTAACTGGACAAATAAAAATTCCTTTGTCAGTCTTAGTCAGGCCAACACACTCTTCGTGGACATATCTGTTACATAGAGAACACAACGTCATATCGATTTGCTTTTCTATTTTGCATAGGAAACAGAACCAATAAGACTCAACCACAAGCGACGATTTTCTTATACGACTTTTTTTGGAGCAGATTTCGTGTGTACGACTTTTCGCTTAGGAGAGAATAAATCTCTCGTTAGTGTTTGGGCCCTTGAATTAATAGCAGGCTTCCTTTGTGATGACGAAACTTTTATTTCAGAAGTAACCAAAAAACCCATGTCATTGAACGATGTATTCAAATCTGTGTAGGATGCATCACGAAGGGAAGCTTCTGAATCTGGCAATAATTGTTAGTTATCATCCTTGGGTAATCAGCACATTTTTTTTTTGAAAATTAATATATTATGATTAATTTGTGGTCAACAAATTATTTGTTTGCCACATATTAATTATAAATTAAATTACATAAGCCAAAAAGTATACATATATGCCAAATATTGCCATGGCAATATTTGGTCTACCTAAGGATGGCAATGTTAGGTACCCGTGAATCCACTGGACGAAACTAAGGATTTCAAGAAACACCTTTATATTAAACATAACAAAACGTGTACCTAAGGACTTTCCTTGTCTAAGTTCTTGCACCTTTTATTTTAATTGGAAAGCCACCTTTTATTTTAATTGGACAACGTCAAACAAATGACAATTTTTTTATAACGAGAGCAAACAAAAAGCAGTATCTACGGTTCCGATGCTTTAAGCAGACTGGGCACTTTTCTGGTACGTTCAATTAGTTGATTTCATTCCTAAGAATGGTTTAGTACGTATATCGGCCGCAAGAGTAATGACGTCATGATTTTGGCTTGGGTGGCAATATTAGGAACATGGCAATATATGGCTTAGGTACCTTATATTTCTTTCAAAGGAGGTTCCCCCTCCTCCCCTCGATTTATTTTGAGAATTAGAACAAAATGTATTAAAGCAAAGTTATTCCATATATTCCTACGAATAATATATCGAACATTTATTATAACTTTATTTGGCATATTATCTATAAAAATCCCATAATCTCCTTAGTCATAGGTGGGACGCCCTCTAGAGGTAAATTTAGGAACTTAAAAATAATTTTCAACGATTTCTCTTGGTCGATTTTATGATGAGTTTTTTGACTTCAAAACTTTATGACAAACGATTTCCAAGATATGGCCGGCGTCCATTCTTATTTGGCCACCCGGTACAGATACTAAGGGGTAATAAGGACACTTGTTGTGCCATCAAACCTAGTATATCGTCATACTAGGTAATACTTTACTATTATAAATTTAAAAAAATCGTGCCACAGGCCAGATAAATTGAGCCAGCTCATCCACAATATTATGTAGGTACTGATAATAAGGCTCCACGAAGCCACTTGTTGGTACCATGAAATCTAGTATAGCGTCATACTAGGTAGTACCTACTTCACTTTATATATTTTTGAAAATATCCTGCTACATTCCATAACCTGCGACGTAAACTGACAGCTTAAATTCTGGTGGAGAGAAAGCCTTATGATAAATACCAAAAATGTAAATATCCAACTAAATATAAAAATCAAAAGAAATACTACAGGAAGACCTTTAGGGAACCACCACAAAATTAGTCAGTACGGCGAACGTTATACTGTGAAAAGGGGCACAAACAAACAATCATCATACAGAATATAGATAAAACAATACAAGAAATCAGCGACTAGACTAGACTAGAATATGCCTTTGGCTCAATTTATCTAGCCTGTTGCACGATTTTTTCAAAAATTTATTGGAGTAAAGTACTAGTTAGTATAAGGTTTGATGGTACCAAAAAATGGCTTTATTGACCCTTTTCATCTGTACATATTTTTGGTGAGCTGGCTCAAATTATTTAGCCTTTTGGCACGATTTTTTCAAAAATTTACAAGAGTAATGTACTACCTAGTATGACGCAATACTAGGTTTCATCATACAAGCAGCAAGCCTTTATTGACCCTTATTATCTGCACCTATTTTGGATGAGCTGACTCAATCTGTGTAACGTGAAGTAACGTGTGTGGCACGATTTGAATATTGGTCCGCAAATTAGACATACCATTATTTTTGAGTCACCAAATTAAAGAAAGGCCAGCGGATGTCAAAATAAAGTTTTTATAATTAATTTTTAGTATACAGTACAACAATAAATTAGTCTTATTTAGGAACAAACAAATTTATTTTCGGAAACTGGCTATAGGATAATTATTTTTATCGTCAACCGTCAGTAAAGCCGTACATTATCAGAGTGATTTCCGGAAGTAAAATAACCCTTTATTTAATTGTAAAATAAAACACTTTACCTGCCGCAAATGCGGCAGATAAATACTTTTTTCTAATTTTGTCTCGAAACAGATCTATTTCGAACGCGCTAGCGAGTTCGTAATAGATCTATTTCGAACTCCGAATTTTATTATTTAAAGGTTGGCCCTACATGACATGTTTTTTTTCACCGTTTAGCATAGCATTCTAGATAACTAATATTTTTTAGTCCAAATATGCAAAATACTACACGAATCCACGTATGTATGTTTGGTTGCCTAGATCTACAAATCTGTATGTATTGTTTTAGTTAATTAAAAAACACATATTAAATAATAACTTTATTGACGGAGAACTATTTTGCTTTTGTAGATGCTTCAAGCTATCATTTTCTGCCAAATCCTATCCAAAATTCAATCTACTAACCTTCCAATGTCGATTTTAACTACAACTTTATTTGAATTTTCCATCTTCCCTATACTAAATTGCAATGCCGTGACGTAAAATCACGTCTTTTGAAATTCGAAAAAAGTAGCAAAATCGCCCGAATTTCCGAACGCTCTGTATATGTACCAAATGTATAAGGATCACACAGCGTATTCCGTCCAATTTCAAATCTCATATCGCTAAAATAACTTTAGAATCTCGTGGTGAAAATGGGTGAATAAATCAAAAAATGACAGTTCGCAAAATAATTTTTATTGTCCATAGGCTACTATAATAAAAAATAGTATTACCAACATAACATTTAGACATAAAAATTTACAAAATTTGAAGGATTTATTTTCTTTTTAAATATGTGTTTTTTATTGAAAAAACTACAAATTAGAAAAAATAGTATAAAGTACGTGTTATATAAAGCAGTTTTAAGCACTGGTCCCGTTATAAAACTCGCCGCAAGCGGCTCGTTTTTTAACATGGACGCGTGCTATAAAATGATGCTTTATAAAACGTGTACTTTAATATACTATTACCCTCCGCAAATTAGTGACTTTGACATTTATTAATCAAAAATCGTCTGTCACTGTCACGCCTTTCTCTATTACAGCTCGATAATAGTTTTCTCGCGATTTATTGCGATGAGTTATACCTCAATTTTTTATACAGGGTGACGCGGATCTAAATGAACATACTTCAACACAAGACAAAGAATACCTTGGGGGTTCTTAATCACCCATCTTTGATAGTTCAATTGTTGATAGTTAATAAGATACAGGGTCTTTTATGAACTTCAGCAATTTTTTGTTCTTGTCATATTGTTTAATGCACTCCGTATAAAATTTTCATATTGGGTCAACATCTGTAACCTATCTGTCGCTTAAAATTGCAGTATCAGAAAATTTTAAATTCCAGGCCCGTATTAAAAAAAGTTGACATTTTCAATTTTTACATTTTTAACACCCTGTAGATCAATTTTTTCAAAATATTATTTTTTTATTGGAAAGAGCATAAAGAATTGACCCTAACGGCATAATTTTCAAAGTTCCCGCACCCATCACTTGATTAGAATAAATGTTTTTTTTGTAAAAAATTTCAAAATGGTGCATATTTGGAAATTAGAAATTAAGAAAATAACAATAAAAAAGCAAAAACTGCTTCCGAAGTAAAAAAATAAATGTACTAAACGTTTAATAGTTTTAACGAGACTAAATTTTAGGGAACAACACAACAACAAATAACAAAGTAATAATAATAATAACAAAACTGCAAGTTAAAATCGACTGCTTAAAATCTAATACATAGAAAAAGTTTTAGCAAGAATTAATTTTAAGAGCACTTTAGCAGAACACTGTTATTTAAGAAGCTGTTCAAAATGCCTTCCATTGGCTTGTTCACATCTTCGTCTTCTGATGTTTAAATTTGACACTGCTTTTCTAATTGCGTCTGGGTTATTTTTTATTTCCTGAAAAGCATTAATAATTCGTTGCAAAAGCTGCTCCCGCGTGTTGATTTCTTCTAAATAAACCAAATTTTTCATATTCCCCCAGAAAGAAAAATCCAAAGGATTAAAGTCCGGCGACCTGGCTGGCCATAAATGGGGCCCTCCACGGCCTATCCATCTGTTAGGAAACGTAATATTTAAAAATTCAGATACAACCCTTGCAAAATGTGGTGGGGCCCCATCATGTTGAAAAAAGAGCCCTCTCACGTTAGCATTTTCATTCTGCATAAGTCCTGGCAAAATGTTTTGTAAAAAATTTAAATATTGATTTCCATCTAATCTTTCAGCAAAAAAGTGCGGCCCAATTAATTTATTATTTATTATACCCGCCCAAACGTTTATGGAAAATTTGTGCTGCGAATGCGATTGTCTGATGGCATGTGGATTTTCTAACGACCATACATGGGAATTCCTTGAATTATTTACACCATCTCTGGTAAATTGTGCTTCATCGGTCCAGAGGATTCGATAAAGACTCCTTTGGTGTCTACTGAGCCACTGGCAAAAGAGTAACCGGTTTGCATAATCGCCAGGTTCCAATCTTTGAACTTCTTGAACATGAAACGGATGCAAGCCTTCCTTTTGCAGTGTTACATTAACTCTTTTTTGCGGGATTCCTAGACGTGTCGCAATTTTTCGAGTAGATGTTTTGGGATTATCTTCAACAAGATTTAAGATATCTTCTTCCTCTTGAACTGGATGTCGTATTGGTTGATCAATATTATTGTCAGTGGGAAAATGTCCATGTTCTCCAGCAAATAAAAATACATTTGCAAATGTTTTGTGATATGGACATCTTCTACCCGGAAATCGCCTACGATATTCCCGAACAGCAGCTCTTCCATTACCGTTACAAAAACCGTATACAAAAATAATGTCGGCATATTCGGCATTTGAAAATTGGTAAGGCATCTTCAACAGAAAATTGCAATAATTGTTAACCGAATACTAACAAAGGTCAGACAACTGTCACATATCTGATAGTGACTTGAATTGTTGCTATGGAACAGTAACTTGATAGTCTTTGGTTTGTTTTTAAATGAGGCAAAGCCTACTTTACAAAGTTTGAAATTTCTGACTGTAATTTACGATTTTTTGTCGATGTCTAAAAAGCAATCATTATCTTGCAGTTTTGTTATTATTATTATTACTTTGTTATTTGTTGTTGTGTTGTTCCCTAAAATTTAGTCTCGTTAAAACTATTAAACGTTTAGTACATTTATTTTTTTACTTCGGAAGCAGTTTTTGCTTTTTTATTGTTATTTTCTTAATTTCTAATTTCCAAATATGCACCATTTTGAAATTTTTTACAAAACAACCATTTATTCTAATCAAGTGATGGGTGCGGGAACTTTGAAAATTATGCCGTTAGGGTCAATTCTTTATGCTCTTTCCAATAAAAAAGTAATATTTTGAAAAAATTGATCTACAGGGTTTTAAAAATGTAAAAATTGAAAATGTCAACTTTTTTTAATACGGGCCTGGAATTTAAAATTTTCTGATACTGCAATTTTAAGCGACAGATAGATTACAGATGTTGACCCAATATGAAAATTTTATACGGAGTGCATTAAAAAATATGACAAGAATAAAAAATTGCTGAAGTTCATAAAAGACCCTGTATCTTATTAACTATCGACAATTGAACTATCAAAGATGGGTGATTAAGAACCCCCAAGGTATTCTTTGTCTTGTGTTGAAGTATGTTCATTTAGATCCGCGTCACCCTGTATTATAAATTCTGAACGGTGGGCGATAAAATTTTGTATGCACCACGTCAGTAAAGTGTCTTTATCGACTCGCCTGTTATTCGCCTCGCTCGCTTCGCTCGCTCATCTCATAATTTCAGACTCGTCCGATAAAGAATCACTTTACTGCCTTGGTACATAAATAACTATTACACAAAATATTACGCGATAGATAATTCGGAAAATTTATTGGAAAGGCCGAAAAATTACAATAAAATTTGAAAAGTTATTTTAGTTTTTAGAACGAACTATGAAAACAAATCATGTGCATAATAGGTGAAGAATCTACAATAAGACTTTTTTTCAGTTTGCTTTTATAAAAATATTCGGTTACTTATATATTTTTCAATAATTTCCACTCTTGTGGACGATTTCTCTTTTCTCCTGGAAGCCAGTACTGTAAATGTGTTTTCCGAATGGATATCGACAATATTTTTTCCAACTGACACACACTCAATGGCGTACGAGAATTTTTAAAATAGCATACAAAATGGTATAGCTTTAGACAAGTGGAAAATTCTATCGTCGTAAACAATTAATTTACTGAAATATTTATAAATATTTTCTAAAATGGTGATTTCCATAAATATAATCTGAGTTTCTTGGCCACGATATCTCTCAGCCGTGCCAAAGAATTTAGTACAGCATTTTTTATACTCTTTTAATTTAAATCAAATTTCTTAGGTTCCTACATCTTTTAATAGGAATCTTTTTGAACCCGCTTTTATTAGCTTCACCTGTATGTTTGTATATTTGTACCGACTTCTTTAAACCTGATTTTGACCCACTTTTAACGGTCAGATTTAATGTACATTTTGTAGACTTATCAAGAACCGCTGACAATACAATAATCTACACACAAAAAATTATCTTGTTAAATTTTGACAGCTGTCAGGTATAAAACGAAGAAGCGATTTTGACGAAACAAATTAAGGGGTTGTATAGTATTCAATACGGAGACTTCGGAAAAAACAAGCAAACAATTCTGCTGTCAAAATGTCAAATCGTTTAAAAAAAATATATTACTGAAAAAACTATAAGCTTGTATGTATATTGACGGTGGAAAGTTGAAAAAAATACGCAAAAAATTCTCTTGTCAAAATTTGACACCTGTCAATATGTCAGAATTATTACAATAACCATTAGTAGAGGAAAATAAAAAAAAAATTCTACCCGTCAAAATAAAATTTTGACAAATTTTTAAAAAAAATTTTTTAAATTTTTGTCGTTTGTTCGGGTTTGTATGTATCGCACCTTTAAAATTAAAGTGACACAATCCAAAAAATAGAGTTTTGCAGAAAACAGGAAAAACTGTAAAATATATTGGACCCCTCTAACTCTTTTGTCTCCTAAGCCCAAATATAAGTTAAATTAAATGTTAAATTTGGGGAAACATTAGCTAAATGGTTTTACTAGAAGACAATTATATAAATTTGATATTAAAACCTACCCTTAATAGTAAAAAAAATAAAAATAAAAAATAAAAAATAAAAAATAAAAAATAAAAAATAAAAAATAAAAAATAAAAAATAAAAAATAAAAAATAAAAAATAAAAAATAAAAAATAAAAAATAAAAAATAAAAAATAAAAAACAAGTTAGGTCTTTTTACTGCCAATTTTTTTTTTAACAACGAACGAATTATTTAGAGTTATGCCATTTTAAAATTAAAATTGTCGTTGTATCAGCGAGTCATCTTAGAATAAGTCCTTTTTTTATTAAATACCAGTTACTTTTTTGTAAAATGTTTGGAATCAAGTCAGTTTAGACTTAAAGCAGTGTCAATTTTCCGTCGCATGCGACCACATACTGAAATAATACTCTTTAGTATTAAAAAGACGCGCGAATACCGTTAATATGAAAAAGGCATAAATAGGTTCCTCTTATTGGGGAGAAGCGATTTGGTATTAGGTCCAGTGGCAGCTGATAAAGGGCGGTATTTAGTGCCATTTTATGATTAAACCTAGGAATATACAATTTTCGAGTTGTGTCACTTTACTTTTAAAGGTGCGGTATGTTTGTTTGTAACTGACTTCTTTGAACCCGATTTTGACCCACTTTAAACTGTCAGATTTAATTTAACTTTTGTAGACTTATCAAGAACCGCTGACAATACACAATACACACAATAGTAAAAAAAAAGCGTTTTGGCACTTTGTGCTATATTTTTCGTATATCGAGCACCCCACGCTTTTTTCACAATAATACTAATGTTTATCGTTCATTATTATTTTTTGCCTACTTATATTAAGAATTTCAAGAATTATTTTAAACTATATTTATTTTCCGCTTTTTAGTTTGATTAATTATTATTAAAGCGTGTTTTCTAGTTTTTTTAAACTATATTTATTTTTTCTTTAGGCTGCACCAATTACTTAGGTCATGTTAACTGAAATTTAATTTACTTCGTAATCCAAATTAGTTTCCAATGTAATTGTTTTTAACTTATTTTTGCGCACAACATTTTCATAAAGGAAATACAAAAGATTTGTCTACTTATTAGCTATCCTCACACAGCCACACGACAGCAACACGACATGTCGCTTGAATGTTTTTGCAGCGTAATTAAATGCAGGCCTCTACAAGGGTACGAGAAGAAGGGAATACGACACGATACATGTTGCCATTCAACCTTTTTCTTTATATCATCTGTAATCAATATTAGATCGTCTTCACTCGACATATTTGTAACAACTGGCGATGGGTTTGTGTTCTCTATATATCTTATAAATGATGTCATCTCATGTGAATTGACTATGTTGTTGGCTACATTTTTATTTAATTTGAACAAATAGTTCATGCTTAAAGTGGAGTTGAAAGTATGGGAAAGAAAGAAAAAACTTAAAGTCTTCCTCCACAAAATTTAATAGAATAAAAAATTCTTTATGGGTCTCTACATGTTTCGAACGTGGAAACGTTCATCATCAGGTGATAGAAAATTTATTTAATGCTGATGGTTTTAGCAGAAGAGAAAATGGTGTAGAACCTTAATGGAGCTTTTATGGAATTAAAAAATTAATGTGGTACTGGGTACTGGGCTTTAACCCTCAGTACCCCACAAAACACTTATTGGCTAGTATTTTATTGTGATATCTTCGTAATACTATGACTAATTTTATCCTTATAATGTCTTACAGACATACCTACTTAAAAAAATATTTTATTAAAATTTTAAATAACCCTAGACACCTTCTTTTTAGAAGGGTTTTTCTTCTTCCCCAGTTTATTTGGTTGGTTTAGACCCCTTTTACTGACTTTTTCACATACTACTCAGTATGTTTTAACTTTTCACAATTTTCTTCATATTATGTCAATTCTACACATCATTTTTTTAATTCCATAAAATATCCATTAAGGTTCTACTCCATTTTCTCTTCTGCTAAAACCATCGGCATTAAATAAATTTTCTGTCTTTTGATGATGAAGGTTACTATACGTTCGAAAAATGTAGAGACCCATAAAGAATTTTTTATTCTATTAAATTTTGTGAAGGAATACTTTTAGTTGTTTCTTTCTTTCCCATATTTTTATTTGTTGTATCGCCTAAATGTCGTGCTGCTGTCGAACGGCATAATGATAGGACCTCATTTTTATGAATTTCATAGCATACCATCAAGTTGCTAATTTAACAGTGCAAAGCAAGAAATAAAAAGCATGGTAAAACCCACTTTATTATTATTAGGTACTAGCTTATATATGGGTTTGCTATATATTTATATGTTTCTCAAATGGGAAGCGGAAAGCGGGAAAAGTAAACTACATGTATACTTTACCGGTCCTTATTTGATTACTTTTCGATCTAGACTGCTAAAGCGATATTTTTCCGGAAAGAAAAAGTTGTCTAGAAAGTGCCTATTTCCGGTCGGTTGTAAAAATACGCTAAGTCACTTTTAGTAACGCGTCCCGCATCCCGAACGTCGCTTATCCCCCCAACCACCTCGATAATACCCTTTGCGATGACGTGAGAATTGTGTCTAACTTATATGACGTACATCGCACAATGTCAAAACCCATAAACATAAAAATATACAATGGCGAACGTACCATAAATCCATAGATGATAATAAAAATAATTGCATTAATTTAACATATCGTGACTTTTCCATAAATAATTGTTATTGCAGTCAGTCATAAAATGACAAATAGATGCCAAAACTTTTATGACCAACCCAACGAATTCAGAACTAGAATTGGAGAACGATTCCGGCAAGATAACCTTGAACTTATCGTTGTCAAATCTTGACTCACTTTAAAAAACATGGTAAATTTTCGCAAACTGTTTTTTTATAAGGGGATTTTTAAGTCAATGACGTTGTTTCTCAACAAAAATAAATTTGTATTTGTCTACTTATTTTATTACTCATTAGTTTGGCATATCCAAGGGCATATTATCATGTCATAATATGAATTTCACAAAATTTGGTTAGATATATCGTCCCCATATCATTTTGAATCTAAACCAAGCGCTACGTTTTTAATCCAAGCCCTCTTTGATGCAAATAATTTTTGCTCGCACGGTATACTTATGTATCATGATCGTATTTCACGTCTCAAATTGTAGGTAGGTAAATATTTATTGAAACTAGCTATTCAAAAGGGTTTTCAGACTACGTATAACTCCGTTTTGCTTTTAAAACAATAATTTAATTTAACATGAGGTAGATTTTTTTTTATAAAAATACCTATATGACAACATGGTTTTTTTTTAACGAGTTCTGAAAGTAGAGTTCGTCGTTATCATGGTGGAAAGAAAATCAGATGTTACTTCATCAATTCTATTCCCTGATCTATAGCTGTACCTACTATAAGTTCTATGATAAGTGTTTAACGTTGTCACATACATAGCCCAGACGCCAAGCCAGATATTTAAAAATATGGAATAGAAAAGATAGGGTATTTTCATAATGGATTAGGGATGATGCTTTAGAACAGGATCTGTTGTTATTGTTAGAGTTTCGTTCAAATAAATAGTTTAAACTTTTCTAAAAAAAAGACAGTTAATGACTTATATGACAACTAATGCTGTTTTTCTTCAATACCTTTCCTAATTTGAAAGTTTGAATGAGCCCACTAGTTCACTAATGTCACCATTAAAGTTGCTGGTTAGTTAATTATTATTTAAAACTATTGTGCAACCCAACATTAATAAAAAAATCAAAAATAGCTCTAAAACTGTTCAAATTGCGATTCATCAAACTCTTCTGCAGTAGGTACATTCACTATCTTCTGCAGACAATATAGCGAGTGGTTCTTAAATGGAATTTGACTATAGTATAGTGTTCTAATTTAGACTTGAAAACATTTTACTTCATTTACGTTTATTATGTAATTTTTCTTGCCAAATTTTCTAAAAGCCAAAAAATATTATAAAATTTGATATTTCCACTCATATCATTTTTTATTTATTTAACTGTTGCCTGATTTGGGATATGATTTATATGATCTAAAAAAATCAAATAGTAAAAAAAACTTATTTTATTAAAATAATAATTAATATAAATACCTAAAATAACTAAAATAGTAGAACAGTTACTAGTTGAACTCCTTTGTGGATATTAAGCATCTCATTTAACAATTTATTTTGTTGTTTAATTTATATTCTTTTGATGGAATTGGTCTTATTAAAAGAAGAACAGCACCTATAACAAACATAAGAAAACTGTAATATTTTACATAATAATATTTATTGCTACCTACCTAAAAAAATTAAACTTAAATAAAAAAATTAATTACTTTTCTGTTTTTTTTTTATTATTATGGTTAACAAATTATGTTACGGATTCGTCCACTACTTTAGTGGAAGGAAGCAAATAAACACTCAAGGAGTACTACTGCTGGTATTGTAAGTTAAATAAAATATACACAAGAAAATAATAAACATGATTTTTTTTAAATTTCTTTAATTCCGATCAATCATGTCGTATTTAGGAGGGGGGGGGGGAGACAGTAGCGATCCCCCTAAATATATTATTTTCTGGCCGCGCGACACTTGTCCCTTAGTGTGCTGGGCTTTACGGAACAGCACAAAGCATTCATGGTTGAAGCGTATTTTCGAAACGGGGTTATAGTAAATGGTGAGTGGCAATACAATCCGGGTTTGTGCATGGACGATTTTCTCAAACATTTTCCTTGCTTTTATTGCTGGGGATGTTTGTCATTGCCTGAAAAGAACCGTGGCTGTGTTTAGGGAAACAGGTTCTATACAACCCAAAAAAGGAGCAGGAAGACCAAGAGATGCTGGTCAACACTTTCGAAAATATGAAGAGACGTGTGAATTTATGCTTGGAGCATGGCGGTGGCCAATTTCAGTAATTTATGTAATTCTTTTTCTTTTTCTTTCTGTATCTTCTTACTTTGTTAATTTTGTAAACAACAAAAATAAATTTGTATTTGTCTACTTATTTTATTACTTATTAGTTTGGCATATCATGTCATAATATGAATTTGACAAAATTTTAACCTATATTTGGTTAGATATATCGTCCCCATATCATTGTGATCTAAACCATGCAAGCCCTACGTTTTTTAATCCAAGCCCTCTTTGATGCAAATAATTTTTGCTCGCACGGTACAATAAACTTGGTGTACAATTAATAATTATCCAATAGCCAGTTTTGAAAAATATTAATTATAGCAGCACAATAGGCATAAATCAGATAGATATAAATATTTGACAGGTGCCTTAAGAATATTATTTACCTGTTGGTGGTATTCGAACGGTAATCTCATCATCAACGGAAAATATCCTCCCTTTCAGGTAATTATCTTCTTCAAAAACATTCTGAAAATAAATGTAAGATTAAAGATAATATAACTTAGCACATAGACATTTCTTAACATCCTCAAAAGTCTAAAAAGTAATTTCTACGGTTGATAAAATTAGAGAAAATGTGCCATATTTAAAGCTTTTTTAAGATCTGGCACTGCGCTTCCGAATTGTTTTTGATTCATGAATACAAGATGATTTGTTAAAAACGTAAACATTAATTTCTTTAATAACTCATAAGGGTTTAATTTTAGAAAAAACATCGATTTTTTTGTCTCTACAAAACGGCTTATCAATATCGGCAATTAATTTTTTTAAATATGGACCTGAATTTCTTTTGTTTCATTTTTTAAAGTACGTTTTACCCCAACTACAATGATCAACCCTAATTACTTACGTTCCGGCCCAAATTATACCTAATCAAAAACATATACAGTGTATCCATGGATAGAGTTTGGAAGAGGAAAAACTTTTTATTAGTAGGAAGAAAAAATAATTCTTTATAAAAAACGTCTGCTTGTGCTAAAACGACAATTTCGAATATCAGATTTGCGATTACTATACAGGGTTCATCAGAAATAACAGTTTTTGTTTTTTTGATTTTTTTTCAATTCCTTTTGATGATTGGCTAAATCATCACTTTGGGAACAAATGAATTGGGAGGTACCTATGGTCCAAATCAGTGGACACGTAGAAGTCCCGATCTCACAATTGTCGCCTTTCATTTATGGGGATATTTGAAGCCACATATGTATAAAACCAATTTAAATAATAACTTAGATCGCTCGAAAGAAAAAATGAAAGTAGTTATTGCAAATATCCCAATACAGCAAGTTGGGAACAAACTGTTAACGGGAATTTGTGGTACCACGTTTGCATAAAAGTTTTATAATTTATGATTATATGAATTGAAGAAATACGACATGTAATAATAAAAATACTTCAAAGTAGGCAAATAAAAAATAGTTTTCTTACAACAAAATCGTTACTTGGCCAGATATAAAATCATATCCGAAGTAAGAAAGCAACAATAGTTGTTTGTTTTTACGTAAATTTATTTTAAACTAATTCCAAAAAAACTGAAAATCGCAAGGTGATATTTGAAATAATTGTAGTTTCAGCACAAGCAAATATCATTTAATAAATCAAGAAATTAAAAAAAAATCCTAAAAAGTAAAAATGTTGTTTTGACGAACCTTGTATAGTAATCGCCAATCTGATATTCCAAATTGTAATTTCAGCACAAGCAGACGTTTTTATAAAAAATTACTTTTTCTTCAATACCTACTAATAAAAAAGTTTTTCCTCTTCCAAACGCTATCCGTAAAGTATCAGTTATAATTCGACTTAACAATTAAATTGCACTTGCGAAGCCGCGGCTACCTGCTAGTTCAATATAAAATTTGGTGTAAGTAGTCTGAATGGCACACACATGTAGATATTACAATTTTTTAACAGTGTGTATAAATAATTTAAAATTATTATACTTACTTTTATTGTAAATTTAACGTTTCCACTATCAAAAAGGTCGGCTAAAGGAATATTGTAGGGAAAAAGATATCCATCAGTTCTGTTACTAACCACGCCCACAGCGAGCCCTTGAGATTCTTCGGTTCCAAGTAAAGGTTTGGTCCAAAGCATAATATCACTGTCCTAAAAAAAATAATTAAGTAAATTTTTTAGAATGTACTGTTGTTTTATATAATTTTATTACGTATACCACGGGCCAGGTTCTTGTTCAAAAACTTTTTCAAATTCTTCAATAAGAAATAATGCTTGAAAATGTTGTTTTAGATGCACCCAAAATTGGCAATACAATGTTACCAACTATTTGACTTGAGGTTAGGTACGCGATAACATCGAATATTGCTGTTTTGTTTCTTTTTTCTTTTCGATTTGATAAGGTAAATTTAATTGACTTGTTCTGTGGTTTTTCGAACTAAAAACACGACGACAAATCATTTTTAAACACATATTAGTAACAAAACATTAATAACAATTTTCTAACCTCAAAATGGCGTTGGCAGCCACTAAAGACACCAAAAATATTTTCTTTTACCCCCAACTTGATCAAAAAATTTCGAATTTTTTGACAATAAATTGTGGCAAGAACTTGTGGCAAGAACTTGTGGCAAATTTTCTCTGTTCATTGTGAAAATAAATTGAAGGTTAATTTTTACAATTTCTTGACTAAGAACTTGGACCGAGGAACCGTAAACTTTCCTATAAAGTTAAATTTTTTCAGGAGCAATTAAAAAACAAACAAATTTTGATACAAATCTGAGGAAAAGTTCTTCTGCACCTAATTATAAATTGGTTGGTTGGTTAAAAGCGGGGGTCGGATGTATGGTCTAAGATTCTTGCACTGCAGCCCTGTGGGTTATGTCTTGTTGAAAAAGAGATTTGATAAATGGAGTTTCCTACAAAGTTTGTTATGCGAAAGGTTATCGCAGCGTCGAATATTCCTGAAAATATTTATCGTTTGAGGATTATTATTATTTATTTATTTATTATTATATCACTATCCATGATTGATCAATAGAAGTTCAAGTTTGGTGTTCCTAGATGCTAAACCTTTTAGATCCTTATGCACTGCATGATTACGTTTAATATAAATAAAATCAGTTGTGCGGCCAGACCACTCACAGCGGGCTATTTAGTTCCAGCGCATGGATTTTGGGCTATATGATGCACCAGCAACGTAGCAACGTTTAATCGACTTGACCTTGTAAAAATTTGTTTAGTTGTTTGTCTTTGTTGCCCCAATAACTGTACTTACAAAAAAAAATAGGAAGTTTGTTTGGACACCGGAGTGTAAGAATGCCTTCAAGAAAATAAAGGAACTATTAGTCTTACCCACAATTATAGCATATAACTCATTATCCAAACTGATGCATCTGGCTACGGAATAGGTGCCGTGCTAGTGCAACCTTACAAAGAAGATAAAATTATAGGTTACTTAAGCCGTTCTCTAGCTAAGCAGAAAATATTATATGCCACCTTTCGAGAGAGATGCTGGCGTTAGTTTGGGCAATAGCCTAAACAAGAAGGTTAAGGATCTGACTGATCGTCTAGATCCTTGGGCAGTTAAATATTTATTTGCTTTACACGAATTAAAAACTGGTTACTTTTAGACCTGGTACACACAACAATATTAGTTTGTAATAATAATTAAACAATGTGAAAACATTTTATTTTTAACACTATTTTAACTACAACAGCTTAACATTTCTTTGAGCTTAATAAAAGAAATTCCATTGCTTAATACAAATTAAGCTTAACATTTCTTTGAGCTTAATACAAGAAATTCCATTGCTTAATAAAAATTAATTTGTATTAAACAATGGAATTTCTTGTATTAAGCTCAAAGAAATGTTAAGCTGTTGTAGTTAAAATAGTGTTGAAAATAAAATGTTTTCACATTGTTTAATTATTATTACAAACTAATATTGTTGTGTGTACCAGGTCTAAAAGTAACCAATTTTTAACACACAATTGTCAGCGCAGGAAGATGAGCGTTTATGAAGAAATACTATTTATAAGTTAAAACTTTTCATTAAAATAATAAACGATAAATAAGGTTTGTATAAGATATTGTCTGTAGTACCCAAACAGGTAATCTCTCTATCTAATAAGAATATTTTTTTTAAATTGTTATACCTGAAAAATATTGTCAGTTTTCATGGAAGATACATTTTTTAAACATAATACTTTTGAGTATTATTCCGGTAATCTTAGTTTTATAAAACCTTTTAGATTAAATAATTGAAATATGTGGTATTCTCTCTTTTTTTTAAATTTAATATAATATAGAGCATATAATAAACCAACTTGTAAAATTTTACAGGTATTTTTCTCCCATGTCCCAGAATAGTGTTTATAACTTTATCGTATTGTATCACATGTAAATCTAATATGGTAGTCTAAACTAAAGTGTTCGCAATATGAGTCACCTAATTTTGCAACTACTATACAACTATTAGTAAAAAACTTACATTTGATACAAGTCGTCCTTGAATTCCCAAAGCATCCTGATTAATTTCTATAGCGTCTTTGTTTAAAAGTATACTTTTAAATTCTGGTCGTATAGTTTCTAAATCAACAGACATTATTAGGGGAGCAGCTAAAATACACCACATCGTCATTTGGCTTTTACTTTGTTCCAAGCTTAGTCCAAAATTTCCTATGATTAGCTGCAAAAAAAAAATATAAAAGAAAAATAAATATAATATATTTTATACAAATAAAGACATTGATTTGAATACACATTATTTATCAGGGGGTATTACTAAATGTATTGTATATAAGAAGGTATTTTCGCACTGCTCGGATAGGTTTAACTTTAACATTTCGATTTACTATAACGGCTATGGGCTATTTTTATTCTTTCTAGACCCACAAATCAGCAATATAAGTTTTAGGTTCATATTAATATAATCCAAATAAGATTTTTAAGTTAAATTAAATGTTTTACGTCAATGTAAAATATAAGTCGTACTTAAAGTATACCCTGGAATTGATCCAGCATCTGGTAAATTATAACTCTTAGATGGTAACCTAGTTAAAAGTCAAAGGTGAGTGAAAAATGTAACTGTCAAATTCAAAAGTGTTTATTTTTAAGATTATTTATCTTATAATTATTTATAAAACTTAGGGCGATTTTTACCAGTTTTCAGCAAAAATCATCCTCCAAAAAGTGAAAATAAGTTTTATAGACACGTCATTTTATTCGAAAAGTAGAAAGATTCAGTGATTTTTATTCGGTAAACAAAACAATGACTATGTGTGAACAAACACTGGCCAGTAACCCTTCTACCATTTCTAAAGTTGCTTTTGATCATAAAAGCTTTTTGTGGTGCCGTGATTACCATATTTATTATCTATTATTGTCTAGTTATTATCTATTATATCTACCTTCTCATATTACCTAGGTTACCTTTTAAGAGTATTAATTTAATTTAAAACATGTAGTATCGTTTCCACGGTATACTTGACGACGTTATTCCTGGATCTTACGATACTTACCATGTCTGGATCATTCCAATGTCCCGGCCCAGCAAACTGTCGAAGAAAATCTTGATTATCAGCAAACCAAGTACCAATATCCTGTACATCGTCCCATATGTCCTGGATGTCTCCGTAATTTCTCCAAAGGTTACAATACTCGACCGCCAAGGAGTAATTGGCCTAAATAGACAACGAGATAACATTATATAGACCAATAAATAATATAATATAATTAATTTGTGTTGGGCTACATGCTTGGTGAAACTGTTGTTCCATTGCACAGGAAGAAAAATAATAACTACTTGTTATGTTTCACAAATTTAGTCGGTTTCCTGACACGTGTTTCGGCCCTATCGGGTAATTTTCAAAGGAGTACAAGAAGATACTGTAAGATACTTAGTATACTGAAGATACTTAGTATCTTCTTGTACTCCTTTGAAAATGACCCGAAAGGGCCGAAACACGTGTCAGGAAACTGATTAAATTTGTGAAACA
The DNA here is from genome assembly GCA_963969555.1 of Polydrusus pterygomalis. Lineage (NCBI taxonomy): Eukaryota > Metazoa > Arthropoda > Insecta > Coleoptera > Curculionidae > Polydrusus > Polydrusus pterygomalis. Next base: position 81,839,168 of record OZ018375.1, read on the forward strand.
TAACAAGTAGTTATTATTAAGTATCTTCAGTATCTTCAGTATACTAAGTATCTTACAGTATCTTCTTGTACTCCTTTGAAAATGACCCGAAAGGGCCGAAACACGTGTCAGGAAACTGATTAAATTTGTGAAACATAACAAGTAGTTATTATTTTTTCTTTCTATGCAATAAATAATAAGTGTTGTAGGCATTTAAATGATAAAATGAAAGGTAGTAAAATGAAGTTTTCTTAGAAAACTGAAATGACATTGTCAGAAAAAACGTTCTCACGACCAATGTGGCCTGGTTGCCTTTATGCTTAATTTACTAACCAGGCAAGTTTGATTCTGAGTGAATCATTTTTTCACTGTCATTGATATCACAAGTGGTTAGTTTAATTAATTGTTTCAAAGCTTTGGGCAACCCAACACTGTAAGTTTACAAACATCGAGCTGGAGTTTAAGTAATATAGGAACAATTTCTACAATAACTGAGGTGGTTTTTAAATAGATAGTATAATTAGGTAAGTATAACGCCTTTAGTAGTAGAATAAATATAGCGGGAATAAGAGCAGGCAATAAAATGACACAATTGTATTTATCCCAACGTTTCGTCTTATCTCAAAAATTTTTCAAGGGTCAATGAAAAAGGTCTTTAAGCCGGTATGATTGTGTTCAAAATGAAATAAATACAATTGTGTCTACATTGCCTGCCCTCATTCCCACTGTAATATAATAGATAGTAACATTTAGATGCTTGATAACTTTTCTGTCTCGTTAACATTCCAGAAACATGTCGAAATAACCAAACCATTATTAATTTAATATAATTTTAATGGAATGTTCCGCTAGTATAATATTTACCTCCAGTTCTTGGTAGGCTGGAAAACTACAAGAAAATACTATTGGACGGCCAGTGTTGTTTAAATAACCAGACATTTTTGCATATCCTAAAAACAAATAAAAAGTACATTCACATAGCATTATTCAAAGCAAAGAACCGAGAAATTAAGTGCAAATCCAATAGGTTATGTCATAGTAAGCGCAGATAAAATTGATTTTATAGGTAAAGTAATTAACTTCTTTCAGTATAGGTACACTTGAATTGGAACATTTTTTTTTGTGAAGAACAGATTCTGATAATAATTACAGAAAACATGATGCAATGATTTAACGAAGATTAGATACGCTATAGTTGTTAGAGGGTAGCTCGGGAAACAGGAAGACGTTCCCTCACCGTACTAATTATGTTTCGCTAAAGTCACTGGTACTGGTACTGTATTGCTTGCGCAGGAGATGGCCTTGGTCTGTCTTTATGGTGATGGTTTTGAAAACCTTCGATCAGAGCAAATAAGTTTTAGACGCTTCCAGCCTTTGTATTGAACACATACATATGTTGTAAAAATCAAAGTTGGCTTTGCAATATCGTAGGCATGTTATAAATTACCGATACTTAACCTAATTCCTGTTATAAAATAATAATTGTCATTAAATAAGGAGTAATTCAGGACATACGGGAGTATATTCCATTTTAAGGACGGTTTTTTTTTGATCTTACGATATGTCGTTTATAATCTAAATATTAATAATCCTTTTTTTCTTAAAACCGTATTAGCAAAATACTGTTCTGAAATTCGTTAAATATTTATGAAAAAATATATAAATAAGAAATATTGAGATCTTTTAATTACCTTCCTCCATTCCTTTCGTCTCCGCATAGCAGCCATCAAACTTAAAATAATCCACTCCCCATGCAGCCAATGTGTTTGCGTCTAGTTCTAAATGATCTATACTTCCAGGGTAGCCCCCACAGGTATGTGTACCATAATCCCCATAAATTCCAAATTTCAAACCAAGTGTATGTACCTGTAATAATAATAAATGGGTATCAAAAACACGCAGCCCGAACCATAAAGAAATATCACAAAACAATTGATGCACGTTATAATTCAACCTTTTAAATTATTTAAACAAAGAAACTATGGATAAGAAAAAGGAACCCACTCGAAAATAAAAATTCAGATATAAAAATGAAAACACATCAAATATATTTGCAGATGACACAGCTAACTAGCTAGCGAAAAATGATAAGGAGCACCAAGATACCCAATATGACCGAATGAAGTAAGAGCGGAATACGCGATGGAAACAAATAGACAGAAAATACGCTGAATAGTTTTGCAGCCTGAGAATTACAGTACGATAACAAAACGGTAACACAATGGACAACATGTGCATTTTTTAAATCTAGATGGCGATTATGATGAACATGTACCTAGTTATTAATACAGCAAGAAAGATGAAATTATGTCAGTAAGTAAACAATGTTTAAAAATTGATCTTGAGATGGACTAAGACAGATTTATTGAAAATTAATAGTAACAAATGTAATAGTCACCAAATATCAAAGGATCTGGCCTGTGCCAGATTACGCTGGATAGTCCCGTAGAGGTTTGCTGCCATTACCAAACTCCGTAGACTTTTGAACGTGTATTTTAAAAATAGGCCAACAATAACTTACGTAGTCAGCTAAAGCCTTGATTCCATTGGGGAACCTAATAGGATCTGGTTGAAGACGGTTTTGTGAATCCCTCGTTTCCGCCATCCAACAGTCATCAACTATGATATACTCGTAGCCTGCATCTAAATATCCATCCGATGCCATCTTATCGGCTGTACGTATAATTAATTGTTCACTATAAAAATAAAATTATTGTTTTTGTATTTTAAATTTTTTGAAAATATAAAATAATGAAGATATTTTAATATAACCCTGTACATTTCTGTAAAGTCATGTCATAAAACAACTATAAAAGCAACCTGTGACTGGTTGTTTGATATCATTTGCTATGATTACCAATTCGTGTCATTGTTATTAAAACGTTAAAGTTGTTTAAAAAGCGTCTTCGAACTGACAGTAGTCTTTTTCTAAATTAAACCGAATCAAAGCAATATTTAATGGATTCATCCGACGAAGAACTTCCCCAAGCCATTTTTAAGGCTGCAGATAAAGTAAATTCCGAGCTGTTACCGGTCAAATCCAGATTAAGGAATAAAAAGCAATACGAACATTTTGTTACATGGTGTAAGGAGAAAGGGGCGAAAACCTATAAGGAAGAGAATATTAACATTCATAATAATTAGTAGCTTTTTAGTTAAAATTTTATATATTATAATATTTTGAAATAAAATAATTTTTGGAAAATAAGTATGTATGTACTTTTTTGTATACAGTCGTAGAAAAAGTATGCGCCCTTGACCGCTTGCCCGAACCCCGCTCCGCGTCGTTCAGGTCAACTGCAGTCGCGTGCTGGAAAGTATAACTTTCCGCACTTGGTAGGAAAATAACTATTTTTTACCTTATACATTCTGTAGGAAATTCTGTACAGTTGATTAAACATCTGAATCTTTGCCAAGTTAACCAACCCATGGGCGGCGTTCGCGCCAAACCATTATCCAAACTATATGCCTTGTGTAAAATGAATACAAATATAATGGATGTCAACAGGAACTTCATTGCTAAAAAATAATATAATTCTAAGCTGATAAATAATAAGTAGTTTGTTTCAAAAGTTTAAAATTTATACAAAACTTCCTATCAGCACTTATGGAAAAGTAGGTTAATTTAATCTTATATTACGGAAATACAATGGAATTTTGGAATGAATAACTTTTTATTAGGTATTATTTCTATTAACCTTGCTTTATCCCTTTCTTGGTTATCTATCATGTAAAGTAAAAAAAGATAATGTATTTTTGGCGTATACCGTTTTCTGGGTTTACTGAGTTTCATGCATTTTTATGTACTATGCTGGCTCCCACTAGGGTAGTCCTGTAAGCGGTAAGAATTTTAAAGAAATAAAATAGAGGTCTCAAATCTCAAAACGCCCTTTTTACACAGTCCATTTCTGAACATAGGCGTCCCTCATATGGCACCATCTCTCCCTGTCTTGCGCTTCCCTTATGCAGTTAAACCCTGCTGTTAATGTATGTCGTTTGTCCAGCGCATCAGTGGTCTTCCTCTATTTCGTCGTCCTAGGTATGGTCTCCAGTGCAGCAGTCTGTTATTCCATCTCGCGTCCGCACATCTGGCTATGTGTCCGGCATAGGTCCATTTTTGAATGGCAATGGTTTCGATCACATCCCTGACTTTCGTAATGTTTCTGATCCATTCGTCCAATCTTATGGGGATATTCTGGTTTTTTAGGATATGTGTAAGTCTTCCGAACGCCGTCCATGCTAATCTTCTTCTGCGGTATATCTCGGTGATCTGATTTTCTTTTCCTAGTTTCAGTTGATGTCCCAGATACGTATAGCTTTCTATATTTTCAATGGGTTGATTTTTAATAGTTATTTGGGGGTCTTCTTTGCACATTATTTTGGTCTTATTTAAGTTCATTTGTAGACCGATCTTGCTTAGCTCTGTGTCCACTTCAAGCAGCATTTCTCGTAGCTCGTCCGGATTATCCGCAATGAGCACCACATCATCGGCAAATCTCAAGTGTGTAAGTCAAAAATAGAGGTAAAAGGAAATATAATGAAACGGCGACCCTTTTTCGACAAAAATGGTCACGTCTTTTTCAGGGTTACTATATGTATAAGTGCAACCATTTTCGAGATTACTATATTTTTAAAAAATGATGAGAGGTAGGTATAATATAGCATGAAATAACACAGTGTGCAACAATATTAAGTAGTTTGCCTTTTCGCAGTATGTCAGAGAAATTAATTTTGGGTTGAGTATAAAAAATAATACAAAAAAAAAATTTAAAAAGGTAATGAGGTTCAAAAGGGCGAAATAAGCTATTTTTAAGAAATTTTAGGGGTATAGAAAAAGTTATAATCTCATCAATATGTGTAGGTATATATTCTTTTAAATGTTAAGTGTTAATTTATGTAATTTTTAGATTAACCGAAGTCAAGGAAATTAATACAGTGTGAGTTTGTAACTTGGAATAAATTCAGTAAATCCAGTACAGTCCTTTTTAGGAAAATGCTTGGGCACGGGTATTAACATATTAAGTTTTGGGAGTATGTGCCAAGTTTCAAGTTTTTATTCCTGGTTATTTATAAGATATTAAACAAAGAAAAATTAATTTCATTGAAAAAAAACCATTTAAGTTACACCGGGGTAAGTGGAAATTCAGGCAAGTGGAACTCAGGATTATTCCTGATAAAACAATGTTCTGTAAAGTAGCTTCACCTATTGCATTCTAACCCACCTACATTCTACATACTATGTTGCATAGGAAGACGTTAGAGATTTATTTGCGCTTTGACAGTGGCAGTATTGTCAATGTTGCCGATTTACGTCGCATAGCGAGTTAGCACTTGTTTTTTGTCGGTGGCTGTAACACACACGAAAGTTGTAATATTATTTAAACTTTTTGAGGCAAGTACGTCATAAACAATATTTTTTTCTATCTTAAACGTATGGGTCACATAAATTTGTTTACATTGAAGAAACGAACTAGGTTACACTTGCTCCTAAAAAATCGCAGAAAGGGGAAAGTGTAACCTATGTTAGGTTCCACTTTCAACACCTTTAAGCATTCAGAAGAACACCTTTGAAGAGCTGCTTTTAAAACAAATAAAGCAAAGCTATAACTGCAAGAGAAAAAATTTACAGAGGTGCTGAAGTGGTCACTTTAGAAGACGCCAGAGGTCAAATTGAAAAAATTGAGAAGCAAAAGATAAAGAAAATCAAAATAGCAAAAAACAGGAAAAAATATTTAAACGTACTTAGTAGCAGTGAAGATGACGAGATAGACGAATTAGGGACAATTGAAAGCAAGAAAATAGAGAAAAAAAGGCTCCAATAAAGAAAATCTTATTTGATGATAACCTTCTTGAAGATGTGCAAAAGTCGAAGAGATAAATAAAGAAATCAGTTTCCTGAACCAAATGCAGCTCGACTTAACAAGAATAAAAGTTGGCGATTGGGTCGCGTCATTAAATTCGATCAAAAGAAGCAGGTTAAAATGTACGTGGGCCAGCTCACAGAGAAAGAACCATGTCTGGATGTAAAATTTTGCCGAAGAATTGGTAAGACATCGACATTTCATTGGCCTGTTGTGGAAGATAGAAGCATCGTCAATGAAGAGAATATTTTAATGCATTTTTTGACATATACAGGGTTGGGCAAATGTTCCGGAACGGCTTAATTACAGGCGAACGAAAAGTGATATCGGATCCGGGTTTTGGGCAATCTATAGGACTAAAATTTTACTATTTGACTATTATACCATATGTCAGTAATGTCACCAACTGTCAAGGGTTGACGTTATTTTTTTTTTAAATGGAACACCCTGTATATTTTTACATTTTTAAATTCCACATAAAATTAGAATTATTTTTTATTAAATGCACTATTAGTCCATACTTCATAGTTTCCGAGATATTGACTCTCGAAAAGTGACATTTTTAAACTTTGACAGCTTATAACCTTCTAACAGTACGTCTTAGAGCAAAACGGCTTACATATCCCTATAACTTAACCTAACACTTAATAAAAAATAATTATAATTTTATGTGAAATTTAAAAATGTAAAAATATACAGGGTGTTCCAATTTAAAAAAAATAACGTCAACACTTGACCGTTGGTGACATTACTGACATATGGTATAATAGTCAAATAGTAAAATTGTAGTCCTACAGATTGCCCAAAACCCGGATCCGATATCACTTTTCGTTCGCCTGTAATTAAGCTCTTCCGGAACATTTGCCCAACCCTGTATAATGTTGGTTAAATTGTTAATTTTTTGTTAATAAAAATAAGTATTATTGCAGCATGCAAAAAAATAAATTGTTTACACTTGCCCCGGTCAATGTTCTTACGTCCAAATAAGAAAACGTGCCTTGGTTTACACTTGCCCCACAAACCTGGGGCAAGTGTAACCCAAGACCAGCGAAAATAAAAAAAATCCTAGAGAAAAAGGAAAACATTTTTATCGGTTTCTATGTTGGTACGTTGTTAAAATAATGTCTAATCAGTAAGCCTACCAACTACGAACAAGATTATGATATACATTTTATTTCTAAATCCTTTTAAACAGGATGTATTAAAATTCACGGTTTCGTTTACCCCGGTGTACCTTATCCATCTTTAATACTTTTCGTCAATAAATACTCAAAATGTTGTCCATTCACTATTGGACAATATCCTAAACGCACGTAAAACTTGTTTTGAACATTTCTAATTAGTTCGGGAGAAATTAACCTACACTCATGTCTTATTCGCAACTCCGCAACAAAGAAATATAAATTTGAATTTGGGCACTAAATGTAACGTAATGTAAAAATGGTCAATAAAAACTAGGGTTGCATTTAAAAAAATGATCGTCATATCTCTAAGAATTGTATGTACCTATCAATATTTTTTTTTATAAAAAATACCACAACTTAAAATGTTAATATACGTGCCCAAGCACGTTTCCCGTTTCCAAATAAAAAACTGTACTGGACTTATCGAATTTTTTCCAAGTTACACAGTTCACACTGTACCTATGTCACAATTCACAAAATGCGTATTTACTGCTAAGAGTTTTGGGCGCGTAGTCTGGAAAGGCACAACAATTAAAAATATTTCTAAAATAAAAAAAAAAAATGCGTGCTTACCTGCTTACTTTTTAGTAACATTTACTTTTCAATCCAATTAATGAGAAAGAGGCTGTTCTTATAGTCTTTGCCCTTGTGTATCCTATGATCGGCGGTGTGATATACTATCTATCTTATCTTTTAACAAAAACCGAATAACGCATAAAAATCGAAAAATGCGCCTTTTTTAGGGTTGGCGTGAATGCACTCGTTATCTTTAAATCAGTCGCAATAACAACAATAAACAATCAATATTTAATATTCCTACTTTAAAAAACTATCTTCTAATCTAAAAATAATAACAGAAGTACCTACTTACTCTAGATTGTAGAGATTTTAACAACAACAAAAGTGATACATAAACATAAAAAAGAAATCTAAGGTAAATAATATAAAATCGAAATTATTTAGGTTCTTAAAATCATAAAAAGACAGTATACTGTCATTATTGTAATTATTGATGTACCTAATCAAATGTGTCCTTTTGGTTTTCAAAATATTTTTAAAAAAATCTGAAATTAACTACTTAAAATAAGCTACCTCTATAAACGCCATTAAACATTCCTTATTTATAAATTATTTTATTAGATACCCAAGATCCCAATATACGTATCTAGACTTATAATTCGGACACACTATATAGGAAAGGTAAGTATAATATTATCAATGAAAACTAAAAACAGGACACTTAAATAGCTACATACATAGGTAGGTACTACAAATTCGTGTGCGTACTTGGGGATCTTGAAAACTGAGGTCACACAGAGATTGTTAAACTAAAGCAAAGTTGCATATTTCGGGGCTTAATAATTTAGTAAAAGAAAATTGTAATTATAACGAATACCAAGATATCCGAAATTTTTAGTTTTGGTTTTTTGCGCATAATTTTAGACTAACAAAAAACACTATTTTGTAGCCTTTCTTATGTCTAGAAAATGGTGGTTTTAGTTTCCAAATTTTACGTTTCGTTCTTTAGATACCATCGTCAAGTCAATTTTTTTAAATATGGTCCTAGAATTTTAAAGGCGGTATATAATAAGGGGCTTAAAAGCTTCAGAAAGATCCCCGCACTTCTCTTATGGAAAATGGCCCTCGGTTAAATTTCCTAAATTTTTAGTATGTTGTAGAGAATGTCATTCTGATCAAAAGTATCCACGGCCACAACACAATCTGCCGACCAGTTTTTGACATACACTGTCGTCCAAGTTGCAAAGTATAAATTTTCAATACATTATATTATTTTCGTAGTTTATAATGATAATTCGTATTATTTTTCTACCTTTATGTTGACCCTGTCGTAGATAGGATAGAATACTATGAAAGTAGGTTAAAAAATTTTATTATATACCGGGCGATACCGGGTGAGTGACGAAAATTATTTATTTATTTTTTTTAATCATTGTATTTTCGGCATTAAATTAAATATTAACAAAGTAATACTGTAGATGACATTAGCTTGGAGCAAGCTATTAGAATTTATAATATTAAAAATTATACAGGGTAACTCAAAAAAATTAATATTTTTTTTATTAGTTTCAAAAGAAATTTTGTAGATATTTCTTTATGTGCTGCTTGTTGCTTATCGTATAGTTCCAAATAAATATAATTATTTAGGGTATACAGGGTGTTTCCAATGATAACCTATAGAAAAATAACAGAAAAATGCATGTATTTAAAAATCACCCAGTATATTCAAATTGGATCGGTTAAATTTCGTTATTTTTTAATATTTCTTGCTTGAAGTGTCTTACTTACATGTTTGCTATTGATTTCCCTTTTCCTATGACCAGTTCTGGAGATATACAGCGTCGAACAGACTCAAAACTCAAAAAATAAGCATATTATAAAATACCTTTTTTTTAAATTTTAATAAAATTTGTTATGTAAGTTCATCGTATGGTTAAAAATAAATATATTTAATGATATACAAGGTGTTTCGAATAATTAGTGTATTCTAACACTGTATTTTGCAAATAAGAAATATATATACTGGGTGATTTTTAAATACATGCATTTTTCTGTTATTTTTCTATCGGTTATCATTGGAAACACCCTGTATAACCTCCATAATTATATATATATATATTTGGAAATATACAATAAGCGGCAAGCAGTACATAAAGAAATATCTACAGAATGTCTTTAATTCTTCTAATAAAAAAATATTAATGTTTTTGAGTTACCCTGTATAAGTTTAAATATTATAAATTTTGATAGCATGCTCCAACTACAGTAATACTTTGTTAATATTTAATACAATGATTTAAAAAAAATTAAATAATTTTTGTCCCTCACCCGGTATATATTTATATAATATATAATAAAAAAATTTAAATTACTTTTATAGTATTCTATCCTATATACGACAGGGTCAACAAAAATGTAGAAAAATAAAACAAATTAACATTATAAACTACGAAAATATAATGTATTGAAAATTTATATTTTGCAACTTGGACACCATGTATCTCAAAAACCGGTGGGCAGATTTTGATGTGGCCATGGATACTTTTGATCAGAATGGCATTCTCTACAACATACTAAAAATTTAGGAAATTTAACCAAGGGCCATTTTTCATAAGAGAAGTACGGGGTTCTTTAAAACAATTTAAAGGTTTAACACCTCACCAGTATTTTAAATTATATCTTTCCATTACCACAACGGCCTAGATCCGAATACAGCGAATACAGCAGAAGGCATTCTGAAAATTATTACAATTCCCATAAACTCTTTATTTTTCCTGTTATACTGTAGTAAATTTCATAAAAACTCAATAAAAATCGCCGTTGTTGATTGGGAGGTTGGTCATTATGGAAATGTATAAATAAATATGATGTAATTATTGTCCATCTCAATAAAGTTTTATTGTCAAAAAGTTGCTATAAAGGCCAATCATTTTGCTGCCTACGCAGGAAAAGCGATACTTTGCTGATTAATTGAATTGTCTGCGAAATTAGTATTTTGCTGTCAATTTTTTTTTTATGCTCGAGCACAAGCACTATAGGAAAAATCCTTTAAGGCGCTCTGGGAGCGGTGCGTGTGCGAAGAAAGCGATTCACGTTTTTCTTGAATCGTTGGAGGTTATATTCGGTTGGAAACACGGTCTCAGAAAGGCCGTTCCACAAAGATGACGTCCTCCAAATGAAAGAGTTCTGAAACAATGATGTTCGGGGTGTACTAAGTTGAACCACATAGGGATGGGCGGCAGTGGTTCGTCGTGTGTTTCTGCTATGCATTACGTACTCTAGGTGGAATCGAGCGGGCAATATCTGTCGAACACTTGACATGGAAATATCTGTAGAAGAGAGTCAAATCACCAACCTGTCTTCGATGTTCTAAGCTGTCGAGGTTCTTAGTCAGCTCGTGGTCGCCGATTAGACGAACGGCTCTCTTTTGGATGGAATCCAACAACCGAAGGGTATGCTTCGTTGCAGAACTCTAGATATGAGAGCAGTATTCCAGTGATGGTCGAATCTGGGCTTTATAGAGTGTCAAAAGTTGTTGAGGTGTATACAACTTTTTGGTACGGAAAAGTATACCGAGCTTCTGAGAAGCTGCCCTGGCGATTGCCACAACGTGATTATGCCAAGACATATTTCCTCCCAGGTTGACACCCAGCAAATTAATAGACGAAGTCAGTGGAATTGCGTGTCCTGCCATAACGATATCGGGTTCTGCAATGTTAACCCTCTTAGAGAAAACTGCTGCCTGGGTTTTTTGAGCGTTAAATTCGGCTTGGTTACTGTCACCCCAAGACAAAATTTTTTTCAGGTCTTTATTGAGGCGTGATACCTTATGTTGTCTGCGAAGATGTGCGTCAGCAGCCGATGTTTGAGATTTCAAAGTAAAAGATGAGATAAGTGTGCTGTTGTCAACAAAGCTATATATTGGATGTTTTGTTTTCGCTAGAAGGTCGTTAATGTACAGTATGAAGAGAGTGGGGGATAATATGGACCCTTGAGGAACACCAGCATTGATGGTGAAGGTGTCTGAGAGAAACCCGTCAATCGCCACTTGCAGAGAACGGTCCTTGAGGAAGCTAGACAACCATGAACAAAATCGACCGGGCATACCATAAGAACGCAGTTTACTTAGGAGCCCCTCGTGCCAGACACGGTCAAAGGCTTTAGAGATGTCCAGTGCAATAGCTCGGGACTCCCCATGATGTTCGATTGCGTTGCTCCAAAGATGAGTGACATAGAGAAGGTCTCCTGTTGATCTGGACTTACGAAAACCATACTGATGGTCGCTGATAATTTTAAGGCCTTCTAGGTATTTTAGAAGTTGTTGGTTAATAGCTTTCTCCATAACCTTTGATATAACTGAAAGCAATGCGACTGGTCGATAGTTGTTTAGCAGGGTTTTCTTGCCTTTCTTTGGTATAGGCTGGACTCGCGCCTTTTTCCAGCAAGATGGAAATATTCCTTTTTTGTAGGATAGGTTAAAGAGTCTACAAAATACTGGTGTGAGTTCATCGGCGCATTTCTTGAGCACTATAATAGGAATTTTATCTGGACCAGAAGCTTTTTTGGCATCGAGCCCCTTCAAAATTCGTTTGACAGGACGCTGACGGAATACGATATCAGTCATTTCCGATCGAACTGCTGGAATGTTCGGGGGTGTTTTTCCCTGAAAGTCCATTGTGGAGTTTGAAGCAAATAGTTCTGCGAGTAGGTTCGCTTTATCTTCAGTCGTGGTTGCTATTGTGCCGTCAGAACGTGTAAAATTTTGACTGACGGCCTTAGCGACTTACCAAAAGGACCTATATCCGTTAGGACTGGCGAGAAGTTTATTTTTGATCCTCATGTTATGAGCCTCTTTGTTTTGATCCATCGTTTGCTTACACTGGTTTCGAGCGGTAACAAAGATGGTGCGATTCACATCGGTAGGATTCTTACGCCATTGTCGGTAAGCTAGATTTTTAGCTCTGACAGCACGCTCGCAGTTCTTGCTAAACCAGGGCTTGCCATTAGAAGGGCGCTTCTTGGAGAAAGGAATAAAGGCTTCCATGCCAGTAAGAATAACATAGGAGACCTCTTGAGCACAAGCGGATGGATCATCTGAAGAGAAGCAAGCATACTTCCAGCCAAGGAAAAGTGCGAAAATGGTCCCTTAGGTCTTCCCAACTAGCTGATGTGTAGTGCCAAATTTTACGAGGTTTAGGAGGTTCTTCAGAACAAATTGGCAGCTCGCTTAGAGTTGAAATAAGTTTGTGATCGGAAGATCCTAATGGAGGATGAACGGTGACTGTGTATAGGTCAGGGTTGGATGTCAAAAAGAGATCTAAAAGACTAGCAAAATCTCCATCTCGGTCTGGAATTCGCGTTGGTTCTTCCACGAGTTGAGTTAGACCAGAACTGATCGCCAAAGATTCCGCCTCACGACCCTGTTCATCGTTTGTATTTGAGCCAGTTGATATTGTGGACGTTAAAGTCACCAAAGATAGCGACTTCGGCATTAGGATGGTTGGTTTGCAAGAAGTAAATTGTGTTTGCTAGTGACGAGAAGAGTGCTCTGAAATGGGTGTCACTTGGAGGACGGTAAAGGCAGCAGATAAACTTCGTGATTTTCTGCGTTGATATTTTAAACCACATTACATCAAACTCTGCTGGTTCAAGTGTGTCCTCTCGTTGGCAGCAAAGATCATCTAGGATAAAGAGACAGACCCCAAAGTTGCGTCTAAATCGGAAATGAAAATCGTATCCAGGATATAAATAGCTGACGGTGTTCGTTGACGATCTGACCTTTTTCTCGGCCAGTGCGAGCACATGGGGCTTGGATGATTGTAAGTTCTGGTGGACTGAGTTGATGTTGGTATTAAGCCCTCTGATATTGCAGAAATCAATTTTGAAGCTGCTGTTTTTGGGTGTGTCAGCAATTGTAGGTGCCACACTATTTCTCCGTTGAGTGTTGTTAGGGGAACCCAGTATATTGTCGGGGACAGTGGATGTTCGGTTAATGGAAAAAAAATACATTTCGGGACAATAAAATAATTAGAAAATCATTCTCTCAGATTCAGATTGGTTATTTTAAAGAATTTACTATCGTGCCTGAATGCACTAAAGCAGTTTCTCGAGCAACATATCTTCAGGGACAGGGATGATTTTCGATAATTTTACCTTTTTTTAATATATATTATATCTCATGTGGTTCTACGCCACTGTATCCACAATAGCGATACCCATGACAAACAAATATGGTTGGCAGCAGCAGATTAAGATTTTGTTAAGGTTGCAATAATTCTTGAGTTGTATAATAATCAGTTATGCCGCGTCCTATGTATGGTCGACATAAATAAATGTGTTTTAAGAGATATTTTGGTGTTTTTGTTGTAATTCATAGATTTAATCAAAGTAATTTTACTAAATATTTAATTTTTTGCACTACCGACACACGGACCATATAAATAGGAAATTATTACAACAAAAATAGTAAACAAAATCGATTTCGATCAATATAAATACCCTAAACTCAAATCAAAACAATACCGGCGACCTTCTTTCCCACCTCTGAACTATTTCCACGCTGGCTGCGGAGTGCTGCGCCTGATGACCCGACCCGCGCTAAGAAATTCATTATATTTGCTTAAACGTTCGGCTACCGCTCGGTCGCAGTGACATCTTCGGGTACTTTCGCCAACCTTTAAACCCACCATGTCAATTCCGGACGCCAGTCCAATGGCCGGGTTTGATTACGAGGGAAAGTTAAAATATTATAAGGTGTATTTTAAAGGTAAATTAATTATATTTACAGCAGCAGATTAAGATTTTGTTAAGGTTGCAATTCTAGAGTTGTATAATAATCAGTTATGCTATGCGTCCTATGTATAGTCGACATAATAAACGTGTTTTAAGAGATATTTTGGTGTTTTTGTAATTTTACTAAATCTAACATATACTACAAATAAACACTTCCGGCAAAACTATCAAAATACATTATAAAAACAAAAAACATACATCTTGATATGACAATGATAAGAGTTTAAAACTACATTAATCAATTAAATATTTTAAAAGCAAATTATTTATGCGCTGTTATATCTTGGGTTTTTTATTTATGTGATTCATACCTTATTTCTTTGTTTGTCAAAAAACGATTGTTTGTGTTTTCGAATTGGTTTAAGTAGGTACTTTATCAACGAAACTACTAGCAAGGCTGAGGTTTCTCTATGAAATACTTTACTGAATTATACGTATCATTAAAAAGTAACTAAATAAACAAGTTTTTTGAAAATATAGTGGGACAGAGTTTTAAGTAAAACGCCTGAGAATAGCTTTTTCTTATAGTTAAAGGCACGTACGTATCATAAAACTTTTAATATATTTATTATCTTTTTACATTTTTATGTTTATACCAATGCAAAAAACTTTAAAAATAGTACCATTTCAAACAATTAACCATTTATGTATGTAAAATTTGCAAAAGCAAATAGGTACTTATTTTGTCATTAAAAGTTTGCGAATATCAAATTTAAATTACCCGCGCTCCGTTTTATGCCGCCATTGGCAGTCTGACTTGTCTGATGATCAATAATCGACGTCTTAAATACGTCACCTTGATAAAGTCTATTCACTCAGTAAACCTGCATGATGGCCGACATGTCATATGACAAAAGTCATTGAAAATGCAAAAATTCATTTTATTTAGCTGGAATATGACTTTTGTCATATGACATGTCGGCCATCATGCAGGTTTACTGGATGAATCGACTATACCTGGGTTCTCGATGTCTCAACTAGGGCTGGGCAAAAATTCGATAAACGATATTTAAAAAATAAAATATCGATTTATCGATATTATTGATATATCGACTATATCGATATTCTATTGGAATTTCAATATCGTCCTTATAACACATTTAAGGACCAATATTTAATTCAATATTTTTTCATCATGTTTTTATAATAATTAGAGTCTCCCCTTGAAATGAAGGTAGGTACGGAGTTTTACAGGGCACATAAGAAAATATTGATATACAGTGTCACCAGTAAAGTTCGTATCATATGGGATTTTTTTTTATTAATAGCTTTATTCAAAATTTGACTTTGGCATCAAGTTCTGCTTCGATCGAGATGAAAATTAAGCAAAAAAAAATGGGCACGTGATTCACATTATCTGCCAAATTTTAATTTTTTCCAAAAAATAATTCAATAGTGGGGTTATTTTTAAAAATATCGAAAAAAGTTATTAGAAAAAGTTTTTTTAAATGCAGGTTATAGCCCACATGCAAAATTTTAGCTGCATAAGATAATTTTGATTTTTTCCTATATCTTGTAAATTGCACCACTTTTGCAAAATAAGACTCAACGCAACCTACATAAAACTTCTTAGTTTTGACAATGCTTTATTTCACACACATTTTCTTTAAAGTAGCGCCATATTAAATGTGTGTTTTTCTACAAAATCAAAATTGGGGTATTAAAATTTGGTCGCATGTGATGCAAAGTTTATTTGTTTTTGACCCTGTATAAGGTAACTTCATAAAATAAGTATTTTTGAAAACGTAGTTTGTGTCTGAAAGTAATACACCTTAATATTAAGACAAAAAAGAATACAGTGTCTTCAGTAAAGTGTTTTTTAAGTGGAAAATAAATTTTAGTTTAACAACGTAAAGTTTATCTATTTTCAACGATTTAATTTAAAACCCCCATATTATAATAATTTATTATTAAGCTATGCCATAATAACGTTTTTGTAGAAAAACACACATTTAATATGGTGCTACTTTAAAGAAAATGTATCTGAAATAAAGCCTTGTCAAAACTGAGAAGTTTTATGTAGGTTGCGTTGATTCTTATTTTGCAAAAGTGGTGCAATTTACAAAATATAGGTAAAAAATCAAAATTATCTTATGCGTCTGAAATTTTGCATGTGCGCTAGAAACTGCATTTAGAAAAACTTTTTCTAATAACTTTTTCGATATTTTCAAAAATAACCCCACTTTTGAATTATTTTTTGGAAAAAATTAAAATTTGACAGATAATGCGAATCACGTGACCATTTTTTTTTGCTTAATTTTCATCTCGATCAAAGCAGAACTTGATGCCAAAGTCAAATTTTGAATAAAGCTATTAATAAAAAAAAATCCCATATGATGCGGACTTTACTCTGGGCGACACTGTATTTATAATATAATATTTTTATGTTTTATCGATAATATATATTATCGATATATCGAATAACGATATTTAAAAAATAAAATATCGATATATCGACTATATCGATATTTTCATAAATATCGATATTCGATATTGGAATTTCAATATCGCCCAGCCCTAGTCTCAACCTCATAGTTTTTGAGTTATCGCCAATCAAACGATCTGCAGTCGATGCAACTTGTACGTATTTAACGACCATCTTGTTTGACTGTGGGTTCTCATAAAATGTGGGTTTGTTGAAGAATAATAATGGAAATTGTGACGATTTACCTTTCCATTTTTCTGAAAAGTGGGTTTCTTCTGTGCTGGCTGTTTTGCTTCTGTCCTTTCGTAATCCACTTTTCCGGTCCGAATAAAACGATCCAAAATTTTTCTAACGATTCTTTTCTTGGTCGTCTCCTATTAGGGAATATGTCATAATAAAGTCTAATGACCAATAAACAATTCTTGTCACTAATACCTAATACAAAAAGCATATCAATAAGTTCTTCTTTTTAAAAATGAATTATAGATTTAGCCTTAAAACTTAACGATTAACTAAATGCAATAATTTTTTTGACGTCTATAGTAATAGTTGGTATTGTTCAAGTTATGACCTATCAAGAAAAAACATAAGATAGCAATATTTTGGCTTTTCAAAATCTAAAGTTGTGGCAAAACGGTAAATGTAACAGTGTGTTAAAAATATCAATATTGCCACCGCCGTAAAAAATACTCTGTATAAGTTATGGTCGGTTTTAACGCAATTAATTGCAGCAACCTTGGCACAAAAACATTACAGCAACCTAATTTTTTGAAATTCTAGTAACATTTCATTAGAAATGTGACGGCGATTGAAAAATATCTAGGTTGTTGCAATAGTTGCATGCCAGGTTCCAGCAACATTATAAAACACATCTTAACTTCGCTTGGACAATGTCAATGTTTCTTAAAATCACATTTAACACACAAACAAAACGAGATAAAATACAGCTATATAAAAGAGAAACATAAATGGTAATAAACATTTTCGTCCCCTATTTAAAAAATTTGATCCATTTAACCAATTTTTGTTTTTAAGAAATATTCTCAATCAAGTATAAGAGAGGATTTAGGCTCGATTTAGTAGGTACAGAAGATAAGGTATGTTTGCAGGACTTGTTACTAGCCATTTTAAGCGTGTTTGGCAGGCCCTTTTCTGTGCCTTTATAGAAATAAGAGTTCAGTATATTCATTAATTATTCGTTTATTCAGGTTATAAAAGAAATATATTCATTTTGCTATATAATAATATTATATGGCATATTATACAGGGTGATTCCCGGTGGATGGTACGTTAGACGTTTATGGAGAACGGGCGATACGTTTTATTTGAAAATTTGGTCGTCCAAATAAACGACCATGGTATATCGTTCTAAAATATTTTCAGCATTGTGGCGTTGCCGCTTCTGCCCAAAACAGGTGGCAACATCGGTATTGTAAATGAAACCCCCCATATATTTTTAAATTTTTAGATTCTACGTAAAATTCAAATAATTTTTTTAATACAATATTCATTGTTATACGTTACGTTATATATATACTTAATAGTTTTCGAGATATTGGCTCTTGAAAAATGACAATTTTAACCTTTAACAGCTTCTACAATTCTAACTGTATGTCTTAAAGCAAAACGGCTGGTGTTCCTTCCTTCAATTTTTATTATCTTCCCAAAAAATCAACCAAATCAATCAATCAAAGTAATTAATTTCCTGCTTTCGAGTTCCATCCTGTTTAACCGAAAGTTGACAATTTTGGGAACATAATAAAATCAAGGACATCAGGAACATGTGAGCCGTTTTGCTCTATATATATAACAGAAAATAACGCTCGCTCTCCAGAGGCAAACGGACTCTTGACCAATATTAATTTAACCTTTTTGTTCAATTTAGAAGTTTTTTGTGAATTCTTCCCGGTCGTAGCTCAGTGGTAGAGATACCGCTTACGGCCGTGGCGATCCGGGTTCGATTCCCGGAGTGGGCATACGCATAATAAAAAAAGTATGACCGAATTTTATTTGGTTGGTGTAAGATCGTCTTTCGGAGGAGACGTAAAGCTGTCGGTCCCGGCCATCTCTGGTCGTTAAGTCACGCTAGAGGCGCTTGCGCGACCTGAAAACTCTAGCACCAGACTTGAGCACCACAAGTTACACGAACTTTACTTTACTTTTTTTTTTGTGAATTCTTGTCAAAAATAAAGAATGTTTCTGATTATTGGCAAAGCAAAGATAGTGATATTTTAAAAACTTTAACGTTAGTGGAATCACTAAAACAGTTATTCGTATCATATATAGGCAAGATTCTGAATTTGAAAAGTTATGGACTGCGACTCTAGAAAACGCATCCGCTAATAATAATAATAACTTAGATGATGTAAATAATAAAAGATCAAAGAAAAATTTAAAAACCTATAATCATCCAAAAAATTACCTCACTTGAAGAGGACAGATGTGTTACTAAAAAAAGCGAATTTCAAGGTAAACTATATTATCCCATAATTGACTGAATCACTTCAGAACTTTGTCGGAGATTTGACGAAAATGCTATTTTTCTAAAGGGATTTAGTGCGTTAAACCCGTCAAGTAATATATTTTTAAATTTAGAGCAAATAACTTCATTAGCTATCTATTATAGATGTGACGTAGCGTCCGTCGAAATGAATTAAAATTGCTACCAAAAACCATTAACAGGTATGAAATCAATCATGATGTTAACATAAAGACCTTATCAGATCTTGCAATTCTTCTGCAGGAATATAATTTGGTATTTAACTAAATAAATAAATTATGTATCATTGCAATAACTGTTTCTGTAACTCTTCAAGTGACAGTTGTGAGAGGTCGTTGAATGGCTTAAAAAGAATAAAAAACTATTTAAGGACCACAATGTTACAAGAGGCTCACAGATTTGGGAATTTTGTACGTTGAAAAAAATATTGTTAAAACAATTGACGTCAAAATAATTTCAGTGTTTTTTTTAAATTTTAGTTTCAATTTTACAATTCACAAAATTGCAAAATATCTATAAATAGTAAATTATATAATCTGTACCTGGTACCTATTACCCGAAATATTACCTAGATATCTAGGTCCTAGGTACACATTTTTACTGCCCACCCTCCAAATTTTTCTGCCGGGTGTCGCCCAACTGGAAAGTAAAAGCTGGCGCCGCCACTGATCTTCCCTATACTAAATTGCAATGCCGTGACGTAAAATCACGTCTTTTGAAATTCGAAAAAAAGTAGCAAAATCTCCCGAATTTCCGAACGCTCTGTATATGTACCGAATGTACAAGGATCACACAACGTATTCCGTCCAATTTCAAATCTCATATCGCTAAAATAACTTTAGAATCTCGTGGTGAAAATGGGTCAATAAATCAAAAAATGACAGTTTGCAAAATAATTTTTGTTGTCGAGGCTACTATGATAAAAAATAGTATTACCAACATAAAATTTAGACATAAAAATTTACAAAATTTGAAGGATTTATTTTCTTTTTAAAATGTTTTTCTTGATTATAAAAGGTGAAATAGAAAAAAAATGTATAAGGCACATGTTTCATAAGCATAGACAATTTACCTTTTCATAAGGCGTTTTAGCGCACGTGTCAATAAAAAAACTCGCCACTTTGTGGCTCGTTTTTCAAAATAGACGCGTGCGCTAAAACCGCTTCTTGTGAAACGTGTACTTTAATATACTAAATGGTTATTAAGTTTTTTCTAGGGAAAAAATTTATTCCTAGATGCAATAACACATGTCTTATGGGGAATAGGCATTCTACTTTTTTTTATAGGCATGTAGTTTAAACACGGTCGACGTCATCCTATTAAGTATATAAAAATCAGCAGAAACAGGAAACAAAATTCGCCGAGGTAACGCACCACGCTGAACCTTATCGGCGGCCGTCGATTTGTTGGTTTTAGGTTCTCGCGTGTTTTTTTTTTATCAGGAAGCGTATTTTATTTAATTATTTTTTCAACAAGTATAGCAAGATTTTTAAAAACTTTTAATATTTAGAATAATATTAATTTTTAGAACATTTAATTTTTTGGGAAAGAAAGAAAAAACCAAAAGTCTTCCTCCATAAAATTTAATAGAATAAAAATTCTCTAGGGTCTCTACATGTTTCGAACTTAGAAACGTTCATCATCAGGAGACAGAAAATGTATTTAGTGCTAATGGTTTTAGCAGAAGAGAAAATGGTGTAGAACCCTAATGGAGCTTTTATGGAATTAAAAAAATGATGTGTAGAAGAGACATAATATAAAGAAAACTGATAAAGGTTAAACCATACTGAGTATGTGAAAAAGTTATTAAAGGGGGTCTAAACCAACCAAACAAACTGGGGACGAAGAAAAAACCTTCCTAAAAAGAAGGTGTCAAGGTTATTTAAAAATTTTTATAAAGCTTTTAAAGTGAAGGTATGTCTGTAAGACATTATAAGGATAAAATTGTCATAATTATGAAAATATCACAATCTGTAAAAAATAGAAATTGAAATCAAAGAGTAAAGGAGTAAAAAAATTTTGAATTATTTTTTTAATAAAAAGTAAGTACCTACATACTTACAAAAGTACAATGCAAAAAGTGTTTTGTGGGGTACTAAGGATTAAAGCTCAGTAACTCCGCAAGCGGTTAATTTAAAACCAATAAAATTAGTTAATTAGTTGCACATTTCTTAGTATTGAAAATACTATTGGGATCGTGTTTACGCAAACTTTGCATTGCATGTCAATGTCGCTCATGTCGATGTCGCGGCCAACAGCGCAATATCTAGATCGGTCAAAGTATTATGTTACAATACTCTGATAAGACTTGGTAGAAATATAAATATGAATCAGCGTAAAGTCGGCAAGTAAATAATGAATAATGTTTAGTTTAGTTTGTGTTTTAAAGAACGCCATAGTAACTTTGTTAAAAAGTGTTTTATTGAGATAAGTTATAACTAAGGTAAGTTCACGTTATTTAAATCGGGATATTATATCGAAAAAAAAAAGCGGGAGGCAAAAAGTTGGAGCACAATAATTGCATATTACAGGGTCCGCCCAAATTTGGTTAACAAATGGGATAATTTTTTTATTATTGATTTCTCAGAAAATGTTATTGTACCGTTGGGTAAATAAGTATAATTTAAAAACATAGCATAAGTAGGCTTAGACAATATGACCGATTGAATATAAGGCAATTGTTCACCTTGGTTGGTCTGCTATGTGAATATTATTGTTTATAAACAAATTAATATTAATTATTCTTAGAAATAAAATCATACATTTAATATAATATGTTTTAGTTAATATACAGGGTGTCCCAAACGTAATGGGACACAGAGCAACAGCAGGCTCCTTAAGGCGAAATAATGCGATTTATTTAAACTTGCATTATCCCAAAATTGATAACAACCAAGATAAAGGGTGTCAAACTTTTATTTTTGTTTTCGTTTTTTTGGGATTATTTATAGTTCACCTTGGTTGGTCTGCTATGTGAATATTATTGTTTATAAACAAATTTATATTAATTATTCTTAGAAATAAAACCATACATTTAATATAACATGTTTTAGTGAATATACAGGGTGTCCCAAACGTAATGGGACACTGAGCAACAGCAGGCTCCTTAAGGCGAAATAACGCGATTTATTTAAACTTGCATTATCCCAAAATTGATAACAACCAAGATAAAGGGTGTCAAACTTTTATTTTTGTTTTCGTTTTTTTGGGATTATTTATAATATGTTTTAATTAATATACAGGGTGTCCCAAACGTAATGGGACACAGAGCAACAATAGGCTTCTTAAGGCGAAATAATGCGGTTTATTTTAAAGCTGTGTCAGGTATTTTCAATACATAGGATGCTTGCGCAAGGTGCAAGATCTGTGAATTTTTTTAAAGGTCAAAAGGTATTAACCAATTTTACTGGCTTTAAATTAACCACTTGTGGGGTTACTGAGCTTTAATCCTCAGTACCCCACAAAACACTTTTTGCAATGTAATTTTGTAAGTATGTACTTTTTTTCTACAAATTGTGATATCTTCATAATTATGACAATTTTATACTTATAATGTCTTACAGACATAAACTTTAAAAGTTTTATAAACATTTTTAAATAACCTTCGACACCTTCATTTCATGAAGGTTTTTCTTTTTCACCAGTTTATTTGGTTGGTTTAGACCCCCTTTAATAACTTTTTCACATACTCAATATGGTTTAACCTTTATCAATTTTCTTCATATTATGTCTATTCTACACATCAATTTTTAATTCCATAAAAGCTCCATTAAGGTTCTACACCAATTTCTCTTCTGCTAAAACCATCAGCACTAAATAAATTTTCTGTCTCCTGGTGATGAACGTTTCTACGTTTGAAATATGTAGAGACCTCAAGAGAAATTTTATTCTATTAAATTTTGTGGCGGAAGACTTTTGGTTTTTTCTTTCAAAACTTAGTGCCCAACAAACCAACTTTTTGAGAATTTTCCAAAAATGATGGTATACATTGAATGCAATCAACATCTATTATTATAAGATTCATTAGAAAAACAAGTAAGGTTCCATAATTTGTTTACATTATAAATAACAATATTGTAACGATTATGATAACGCAAATATACAGTTTTTACAACTGAGGAACTTAAATTGATAATTATCATGCGGCCACCAGGATTTAAGGAATTAATGCTCTTAAAAATACAGACGCAGTAAAAAAAAACATTATTCTTTAAAAAATTAAAAGTATATATTTTCTTACAAAATCATTTTATAACAATTATTTATAAAATTTTAAGTATCTATCTATTAAGATTAGAAATCCCATTTAAAGTAATTATTTTCGAAAACTAAAGCATAGTTTCAATTTGAAATATTGTATTATTGCAATAAAAGTACTCGGCTCTAATATAAAACACTGTACTTTGGTCAAAAAATAAGATTGTACTTTGATCAATATTTAAGAAGTTACCATTAATATAATGATAATACAATCTAATTAGATATCACTCAAAACTAAATACACAAGGTTCCAATGAATGCACAATATAAGAAAATTTCTGGCAATCGATCCAATAAGAAAAATGCCTCAAAAAAAATTACCGACTTTGAAAAATAGGTAAAAAGCCTTTTCACTCATCGAGGCCACACCATCGGCATCGACTAATTTTTCAGAAATTATTAAATAACGAATATGAATTTTTTAAATAAATCAATAAATTGTAAATGTAAATAAATAATCATTGATATTGTCATAAAGGTATTATACATAAATACTGGGTGTCCCATAACTAAGGAACCATAAAGCAACAGGATATAGTAGACTTGAAAATAGGTAATTTATGCTTAATTTCTTATGATAAAATATTGTGTTTTGTATATATTATGTTTCGTTAAGAAAAGTGTTTATTTAAATGTTTCTTGCTATTTAGCATTTAAACAAATATCTCAAAAACCAACTGCAATATCACGAGGACAACTTTTTTACGTATAAAAGACCCCTCTTTAATAATTTGAGCTGTCAGGGACGTAAGAGACAAAAAATATATGCAAGAATTTACCAAGCTCATATTGTGTAACCAGGGTCCTCTGAGAGGGATCTTAAAACTAATTATGAAATCGTCTTCTTGCCCAATCAATTTTAAACTATCGTCAATTTTCGAAGTTACATTTTTACTTGGATCACCTTGTATCTCTTTAACTGTGAATATTTTGTCATAAGAAATAAAGCATAAATGACCTATTTTTTAGTTTACTATCTCCAGTTGCTGTATGACCCCTTGGTTATGGGACACAATGCATTAATGTAGACAGAACGATGTTGGAAATGTTTACACAGGGTGTTATGACTATATTATATTTATACATGGAAATCCTGATTTAAAAGCACATTGCAGAAACATATTTTTAAGTGTCGTTTTGCTAGACCGGGTGTTTCTCAAAAGACGTTCACCCCTATAACTTTTCTGTATTTATAGATATTAAATTGAAATTTTGAGATTATGCATAAGAGATGAGTCTGCATTTATTGGCATAACTTTCAATTTGTTAGCACTTCCGGTTTGACCGAAAGGGACCTTGACTTTGGTATTTTAAATGGGACATTATGTATATTTTTACTTATTGGGATTCAGCATAACATTCTGAGTAAAATGACACCTCACTGGTAATTTTTTAGGTGTTATAACATTTTTATCTTTATTTTTTATTTTCCATGTAGAGGGCTACAAATTAATTAAATCTGTTAATTTATAGTCAAGTAGTATATGAAAATTAAAATTATGTCATAATAATTGACTTGCTAGGTTTTACAAGCGTTTAAAAATTGAAATTTTGTCTGCTTTCTCCATTTTTCCAAATGAAACGATGGTAGTCCACTAGGATATATTTAAAACGAACATTTTGTTCCGACAATTTGATACCATACACTCCTATTTTAAAATTGGCAGGAAAAAATTTGCCTTAGGTCCCAATCGCAAATTTAACAGCGTTATGCATTATTGCCTTGTCTTTTTTAAAGAAATATAAAGGCGGATTTGAAAAATAATATGGTTTTAAATTAAAATTGTAATGTCATTCGTTTATTAAACTTACATTGTAAATCAGATAAAATGGTTAGTTTTACTAGAAATGAACAAATTGATATGCTCCTAATTTTTGGAGTGACCAGAAAAATTATTCTGAAGCCGCAAGATTGCATGTATTGTATGTTTTACAAACTAATGACATTTTACAACTAATGACATTTACAACTTTGAATTAAAGCCACATTGCTTTTCAAAACCATTCCATTGGTTTTCAGAGCTGCCTTTATATTTCTTTAGAAAAGAGAGGGCGGCAATTAATAATGCATAACGGTTTTTAATTTGCGATTGGGATTTAAGGCAAATTTTTCAGTGTCAATTTTAAAATAGCATATTGGAGTGTTGGTATCAAATTGTTGGAAAAAAAGCTCGTTTTTAAATATCCTAGTGATCCATCATCGTTCCATTTAAAATAATGGAGTAAACGTCAAGAAAACAAAATTTAATTTTTTAAACGCTTGTGACACTTAGAAAGTCAATTATTACGACATAATTTTAATTTTCATATACCTCTACTACTTGACTATAAATTAACAGATTTAATTAATTTGTAGCACTCTGGATTGAAAATAAAAAATAAACATAAAAAAGTTATAACACGTCAAAAAATGACAAGTGAGGTGGCATTTCACTCATACTGTTATGCTGAACCCAAATAAGTTAAAATATACAAGATGTCCCACTTAAAATATCAAAGTCAAGGTCACTTCCGGTCAAACCGGAAGTCCTGACAAATTAAAAATTATGCAAATAAATGCAGACTCATCTCTTATGCATTAAAATTTCATTTTAATATCTATAAATGGAAAAAAGTTATAGGGGTGAACGTCTTTTGAGAAACACCCGATATAAAGCGGGAAAATTTAACATTTGTCTCTTGAAATTTATGGTCAGCCGCTACTGTTTGGACAGTATTTTGTCGGCGGCGCTAGATTCCTCCTAGACCAGGTCATTGGCGGCGCATGTAGACAGATTTCAGGGGTATAAACCTAACTTGCTAGACCGTCGATTAAAAAAAAAAGTGCGAAGGGTTTCTTTAGGACACCCAAGGAGTCAACCATTTAAATAGAATAAGTAATTTCCATAACACCCTATATATTAAAAAAAAAAATCGAAAGATCGAATGAACCAGGATCAGCTGGAAGTAAAAATGTCAACGGGAGCCCTAATCTAAAAACGTCAAATTTTTTTTGTTAAATGGTAACTTGTGATGACACAAGTGACAACTATCCAATGGGCTGTTATGTATTAATGTAATGTTATTGTCATTGGTTGCTTTAACACACGTGACTACAAAAAGACGAAATTGGATCGTTGTTAAGCCAAAAAAAATTACTTTTAGCATGTCAAATACGTGTTGTTCGTGGCAATATAGTCGCTACAAGTTTCCTAGTGACATCGATTAAAGCTACAAATTGTACAATTTTTTCAGTTTTGTATATGTTATTGCAACGAACCCCTTATAAGGTGCATTCTTATTTGAAACACTGCGTAACCAAATTTTATCCTTAATCAATATCAGTAGGGCATAACTGCCTCTCACCCTCATTCAAAAATATCATCATAGCCTTATGCAACAAATACACGCCCAGCATTCTCTTTTGTTTTTGAGGCCACGTGGCCGACAACCCATAGAATTCCCCAGATTTAATGTTGGTTAAATTTTCCAATTTTATTGCACTGATCATTGCAGCTTCCCTGGTATACGCCTCAACGGGTATAATATTTAAATATACATGGAGGCATATAACCCCACAGCCACTTTTCCATATATCGATAATAGTTTGGAGTTTTTTATTGCTTGTAGTGAACTCTCCCTTTTTCCATAAATCTACTGCATCGTACAAATGTTGGTACGGTCTTGACCTTTTTCCTTTTCCAACGTAGAAGATGGCGGATAAAAATGTCTGCCAGGCTTCCAACGGTTGCAAGGAGTCAACCCTGTATGGTAAATTACTTGTAACTCTAGGATCCAAAAGAAGATATGTAAATGATGATTTGTTGACTCCTTCCCTCCATTTTCTTGTTGGATCGGGACTACTAAACTGTTTAACTAATACTTCTTCCAATGATTTAAAAGCTACTGTGTTATTGCACCAATCTGAATTTCGGAGAGTTTTTTCCAGTTCCAAAGAGTAAACTGAAATGGAAACGAATTTTTTTTATCATAATAATAAATCATAATAACATAAATGTGTATAGTGTATACAGTGTCACCAGTAAAGTCCGCATCATATGGGATTTTTTTTTATTAATAACTTTATTCGAAATTTTACTTTGGCATCAAGTTCTGCTTCGATCGAGATGAAAATTAAGCAAAAAAATAGTAGTCGCCTGATTCGCATTATCTGTCAAATTTTAATTTTTTCCGAAAAATAATTCAAAAGTGGGGTTATTTCTAAAAGTATCGAAAAAAGTTATTAGACAAAGTTTTTTTTTAATGCAGTTTCTAGCCCACATGCAAAATTTTAGCTGCATAGGATAATTTTTATTTTTTACCCATATTTTGTAAATTGCACCACTTTTGCAAAATAAGACTCAACGCAACCTACATAAAACTTCTTAGTTTTGACAATGCTTTATTTCAGATACATTTTCTTTAAAGTAGAGCCATATTAAATGTGTGTTTTTCTACAAAATCAAAATTGGGCTATTCAAATTTGGTCGCATATGATGCAAAGTCTATTTGTTTTTGACCCTGTATAAGGTAACTTCATAAAATAAGTATTTTTGAAAACGTAGTTAGTGTCAGAAAGTAATACACCTTAATATTAAGACAAAGAGAACACAGTGTCATCAGTAAAGTGTTCATTAAGTGGAAAATAAATTTTAGTGGTGGGTAAAAAATCAAAATTATCTTATGCAGCTGAAATTTTGCATGTGGGCTAGAAACTGCATTAAAAAAACTTTTTCTAATAACTTTTTTCGATATTTTCAAAAATAACCCCACTTTTAAATTGTTTTTTCGAAAAAATTAAAAGTTGACAGATACTACGAATCACGTGACTACTATTTTTTGCTTAATTTTCATCTCGATCGAAGCAGAACTTGATGCCAAAGTCAGATTTCAAATAAAGCTATTAATAAAAAAATCCCATATGATGCGGACTTTACTGGTCACACTGTATATGGAAATTAGTTTTCGGAGGGTACCTATCCGAAATGTCCCCTGCAATGTTTCCTGACAGACCCATTTCAAGCAAAAAAATAGTTTTGAATACTGCTTAGAGCTAACTAATAATGTAGTCGATGGTAGCGCAGAAGAAAATAACGCAGATCTATGTAAGAAAATAATGGAATTAGCACCAGGTTTATTGGCAAAACTGTAGGAAACATTACTCCACAGGACTGCGAAAATTACATTATACTTGAAAAATCATAGTTACAATAAACAGTTATTAAAACCACAGTTATTATACAGGGTGATACACGACGAGTAGAGAGCGGCTGTATCTCCAAAAAAATGCATGCTACGACTTTTGGGTAAAGAACTTAATATGAAATACGACCAAAAAAATTACTGGAAATAATTTTTAAGTTCCTAATTCTACCGTTAGAGGCGTAGTCGCTATGCTAGTTTTTATAATCATTTATGTAATAACAATTTTTTTGTAATTACCATGGTAACAGCGTGAAGAAGGGTAACGACCAAAAGGACTTAAAAGGATGTAACTTCGGTCTGGGTTAATAGACTTTTACAAACTGTAGTTTATTTTAAAAAACGTTTTATCCTGATTGAACGTTTATATAAATATTATTAAAATTAATACGTGAGGTTGATATAAGAGGGCACTTTAAAAAAATATATTTCTAGCTTCGATTTCTTAAAAAATTTGAATGCAACCATCCAACCATTTTCATTCTATTCTATAGCTACTAGTTATTAGAAAGAACGGCAAAAACCGCAGGTCATTTCCTCTTCTCTTTTAACAGTTATTGCAAAAATAGTGGGAGAGTGTAATTATGATGAGTTTTTACAAGTATAAATATCAAAAATATTAGGATATGAGTGAAGGTCGTAAAATACGAAGAGTAAACTTATATTTTGAAGTTATGGAAAGGGTAAATAACTATAGAGAGTTCTCACACAAAGTTTTATCGACGAATGCACCTTTTCACAATAAACAATGAACCAAATGTTTAAAATTGTAGATATTGGAGTACCTACAGAGAATGAACACAGATATGTAAAAACAAGAACTCAATACCCTCAAAAGGTGAAATATTTGGGCAGGAATATTTGGAAAGCGGATCATTGGACCTTTTTCTTTAGAAAAACATTCGGGACACGGCAGTGAACGGAGGACTGTTTAAGCATCTGATAAAACAAATTTAAAAATATTACGTTCCCATGTAAATGAGTTCTTAGTTCTAGCATTGAATATCAAACTATAAGAAGGTCATATAAGCAGATTTCCTAAATCTGCTACATTTAATTCATAGATGGCACAATAAGTCACCCACAATAAAGCGTGTTGATGCAGCCACTAACGACAAGCCTTTTCACTGCTAAATTAAAACATTGTTGCCGCCTGTCTGTTTGACATGCTGCCCCCCTACTCCCGACTACTATAACCATACCTTCACCCGCATCGCGGTGCCTGGATTGCCTTGCACTGGCATAATATTTCGTCGGGTTTGTTCGGGTTTGTTCGGGTTTGTTCGTTAGTGCAAAAATTCATTAAATCAAAATTGACAGTTTTGAGTAAAACCCAGCTTTAAGAAATGGCAGAGTTTAAAGTGATTTATTAAAAAAATGTGCAATAATGGTATGCCTACGAAGTTGTCATGTGCATATGTATAAACTTTTTTCAATATATTT
Source organism: Polydrusus pterygomalis (assembly GCA_963969555.1). Lineage (NCBI taxonomy): Eukaryota > Metazoa > Arthropoda > Insecta > Coleoptera > Curculionidae > Polydrusus > Polydrusus pterygomalis. The sequence continues at coordinate 81,869,312 of OZ018375.1, forward strand.
TTACAAAATAGTATTTATTATATGCACAATTCATTAAGTGACTTCGTGAGTTTTCGACCCAACTACAAATAGCTATACTTGCTGTCGCTTTTTATCTACTTTTATTTGTATAACATTTAACACCTAATGCAACGGTAATATCATTATGAAAATCAGTCCAATTACCCCGGAGTAATTAGCGTACATATTATTATCAAAAACATACATTCGGCGGGAATTGAGAACCTCCTATTTTATTGTCTGTTAAAACTGTTTAAATCCTTAAAAATTCCAATAAAATACGATATGCGGCAACACCACGACATCACATCAGTGAATTTGAGACATCTGTTGCCGAGGCGCTGCATTTATAACTATAGATTTACGATCAACTCCACAATGGCGGCCAAACCGTCTTCAATACAGTCTAAAACAGGGATGTCAAGTTTTCTCGAAGATCCGCTATTCTTATAAGTTGATATTCAATGGTTCTAGTGTTATAGGTTATTTTTTTAAGTGTTGTTTTTCCACTTGTCTCCAAATGTTAAAATAAATAAAGTTCTCATTATTTCGTTTTAAGCAGGTTCTTGCGTTTATTAAATTAGTAAAATTATTATTTTTCTTGATTATTGTAAAACATGTTGAAATTATTAAAAAATTAATAAAATAACTTCCATATTATGATAATTATTATTACTGGTGGTTTTATTAAGGTATGTTTCAGAGCCTTATTTAGATTTTAAGAAAAAGAGTTTTTCTAAATAACTTTGGTGTGCGAGTAATCATATCATACAAAGACCTTTAAGAAAATATACATTATACAGTTTTTATGTAAAATTAATATTTATTTGAGATTCGCATAATAGATAATTACCAAAATATTAAATTGTAAAACATACCCTTTGCACTAAATCTTCTGATAAACAGTAAAAACATAAAATTACAAAATAAACAGATAAAAATAGAATAAAAATGTCAAAAATTTGATGTTAGCTGTCATATATTTATTTATGTCACCCTTTTCTGTGTCAATAAATATATGTCCAGTTGTAGAAAACTGGCTACAACCTCGTTTATTAAAACTTAGGCTAGTGGGTGAAATTAAATGCAAGTGTAACACAAAACTGTATTACAGGACTTGTATGCCTAGTTGAAAATTCTAATGAATCCAATACTAAAACTGATTGGTATCAAAATATGAGTAAAATGGGTTGCAGTCCAAACTACGGGCCGAAACAGTAAAAAATACAATTATTGTGTCAACGGAACTGTGAGCTCCCCATAAAGCCGAATATGATAAGGATGGAGATAAATCTAATTCCTTTAATGTGACCTGTAAGTAAAAGAAATGACAAACGCTCCAAATATGCCACAGTGTAACTTGGTCCGTGTATTGACCAATGAGGTGAATTGTTGTTCAATTGTCATCTCAGAAAGATCTCAAGATACAATAGACAAACCATAGTACAGTCGTACTGTACATAAAATTACAAGTATAAGGATAACTATAAAATGTATTATTCGCAGCATGGCTGGCTACGATGTACGTGAAGACAAATACAGAATTCTCAGGCCTTGGCAAAGGGTTCAATGCCCTGGGCGAACCATTCTTTATTGATCTGGAGGAAGTGAGCAGCCTGCAACTGGGTCGACTCACCAAGTTTATTAACATCAGTGGCTGGTTTGAATGAGCTGTCAAGATTATTCTACGATTTACATCGCGTTAACCATCAGGAAGCTAATGCGGATAGGTTCTGCGAAACATGTGTGGTACCAAAACGGTCCTTATAGGACTACATGTGACTGCCTGGACAATGCCAGAGGTCTGCCACTCTAACCTAACCTAACCTTGGCAAAGGGTATTAGCCGGGGTGGTTGGAGGGAGGAGAGATACCCGGTATGCCTTAATCCAAGTCCAATTAATAATGCTCTTACATCGGTTTGTTTATTAATAAATCGTCAGTTTGACAAGCGAGCCCTGGGCGTCAGCCCTTCAACCTTCCCGATCCCGGGATCCATCAAAACGCTCTTTTATCTACTCTTGAACATTCTAGAGGATCATGATTCGTACATAAAAGTTTTTAAGTATTTATAATTAACCTATTTTCGCACGTCGCTCATTCACCCAACCACTCCATTAGAACCGTTTGCCCTTGCCTGAGTGACAACCATATTAAGATTTAATAATACAAACCTCTTTTTTGTGCTTCCTTATCGTGGCTCTTTATCAAGGCAGGATACTTTTTCAGCTGATGAAGTTTCTTTAAATATACTTTTTTGGTTGTTAGGGTTATGGGTCCCGGATTAAATCCCAAAGTGGTAAGCTCTGTCCTTAAGGTATCAGCGTCATAGTCGAAAGTCTCGGGTAATGAAGACAGTCTTGACGAGGGGACGGATGATTTGACACTTCTAGCGTATTCACTGTAAATGATTACAAAACATATAACCATAATAAAATAACGTTTGATACACGTATTCCTTAAAATTATACAGGGAGTCATGTAGTGCGGCAAAATACCCCAGCTCCCTTGTTATTTTAAATATATAAAATGGTAATTTTAAATTGAGGAAATACTTCTGATCTGTGAAAAGTATGCTAGTATGCTCTATCTATAGCAGCGAATAGGTTCAGACTGAATTTTTTTGGTAAGTGTACGGTGAAATATCTGCTGGCGTTTTAGAATCATAACTTTTTATAATATGGTATCATACAAATGGGTTTTGTTCATTGAATTTAGTAAATTTGATTCGTCGTAAGACCGGGTGTAAAATCTTTAAAAAAGGTCCCGCTTCTTAGAGTCACCTTGTAGAGTTGAAAGTAATTTTGGATCGCAGGTCACTTCCAGAGCTTTTTTTGGATTTAAAACAACAACGGAGTTACTATACTTTGCCTTGCAAAAGTTATTAAAATCGCTAAGTATTTTAAAGTTTCCTATCGTAATGGCATCTAAATACTTGTGTACTGAATCAGATTACGCTTGTCATTTTAGAAAATCCTTATGTTCCTTACATGCAATATCTGGTAAGCCGTGTATACAAAAATAAATTTAAAAAAATAGTTACCTGTGAAATGAATTAACTATATCTCTGTTGTCCTTTAAACTAAGCAAATTAAATTTTAGACACACGTCGTCCATAATAAGTAAAATATCTAAACTAACCTTTAGAATGCAATTTAGTGACTAATAATAATTATAACACAGATAATATTAAGTTATCGAAAAACCATTTAAGTCTATTGTTGGTGTAAGTCGGTATTCACGATAAATATATTTGTTTTGGGGAAAAATAAGTTACTATTGCTATTGTGATTAGATATTAATAATATAAATAGAAATATGGCTTTGTTTTTTATTACGGAACTTGGATTAATTTTGCAACGTGGGACTACATTTCTGAATCTGCAGTTATAGCTATGGGGAAAAAGTACTATAGAAACAAAAATCGAGTCAGTAATGTAGTAGCAAGGTTGTGAATCTTATTTTAATTGACAGGGTTTCGAAAATATTTCACAATTGGTAAAAAAACTGAACATGAAGAAGGCATTTTACCATAGCTGATTGAAATATCACCAAGAGTTAACTTTGACGTTTCTTTGCGTTGTTAATTCCTTTTTTGTTCTCAACATTTTTGACTATCTCATAATTTAAATTTTTATAGGTTTATAGAAATTCTCAATATTTTCGATTTTCAATTAAACCGACTTTTTATCGAAACATTATAATATTATTGTTACTGATATAAATAGAATGAATACTATAATGAAAATAATTCTAGTACTATACCCTGTCTATTTTATTTTGAGAAAAATGATAGAAACAAGGTCTTTGATGTAAGCTCACTTTACACCAGACCCATTTTACGCGTCATTTAATAACATTAGAAAAAGTAAGGTTACAAATAAATTTCAAAAAGTGACAAATCTGTCAGATAATAAATAATAAATTTTCTGAGGTTAGGTTACGACAGAGGAATAATAGATAAAAGGAGCGTTTTAAATTATTTTTAAGGAATTTTGACACAAATGTGATCCTTTTTAAAACCTTACAACCTTGGATGTATCAACCACAATTATTACTGAAAATTCAAAAGTGTTTTTATTGTTTCAACCAATTTTTGCGTCACAGTTCTTCAAAGACAGACAACCAACAATACACTTGTATTAACAAAACATCAGCTTGCCTGAATTTTTTAAAACGATATTGTTCATTTTTTGTCATAATATATATTATGACTTATAAACCCGCCCAAGCTTTATTTCTTATTTTCAAGAAAGATGATTATTTTTATTTTTTACATAAATCTATTGTTTTGACAGATAAATTCGTCAAACCGTATACTGACGAATTGGACTTTTTAGGGACCATTTAATTCTTCAATAGTATACAGAACGTTCTATTTAAAATTAAAAAAAAAACTTAGTAGTCTCTGACTAAACCTATACAGTTACAGGAATGGTTGAGTTCTTCTCTCAGGTGTGCCGTTCTTAACTAGATGGATGTACCAATTTCCAAAAAAATTATATTTAGTGGTTTTTGAAATATTTGTAATACTTTAGACGTTTTCGACAACCTGTATGCAAATCTACGAGTAGATGACATTCTTCCGCAAAATCATTATGAAAAACCACTAGTGGTATTTTTTTTGTCTCGTGAATTTTTGTAACTATTCAGCACAAAAATGATACCTAAATGAGTAGGTATCTATCGGTAAAACAGCATTTTTTATGAAAACAAATTTTCTGAAAATTTTACTGATTAAGCTTTAATGAGAGCTTTAGCTTGATGTGTCTTATCTTTAATTTATCTTTAACTGTAAGTATATAATCGAGGAGAATTAATCTTAGGAAATTAAGTTTAAAGTCAAAACCTAAGATATAAAGATACTACTACTCTACTCAAGAAGACTAAAAGATCACAAAATAAAAAATTTGAAATGTCTTAAAAATTTAAATTTCAGTATATTTTTAAGCTGCAAGGTCCTAACGGGCAAGAGTTACGACTTATTGACTAACTCTATCATTATCAGGGTAGCTAGTCGGTAACAGAATCATAATCTTAAAATTTTCTAAAAAAATAAAGTAGTTAATTAATAAGCTTACCTAGGTGTTTTCAGCAGCCTCCTTTCATATAAAACGATCCCTTGATCCTTATCTACGTATTTGTAAACTTCAGATACGCTTACAAAGCTAAGTTCATTGCTTTCATGGCTGTTGCCTTCGTCAGATTTAACGCTGCTAGCCTTGACATAAGTAGCAGGAACTCCATTACAATTTTCAGATCTGCCATTTAGATTCAGACTACTTAGATCATCGGTTAATTCAAAAATATTTTTTTCAAAAGTATTAATACTGTTATGTGAACAAGTGAGGTAATCGCTACTTTTTTCTTGCTTTTTTAGGGATTTCTGGGAGATATTCCGTCCGTCAGTACTAAAGGTATTAATATCCTTTAATGAGCCCGGTAGAGTAACTATACCACTTTCTTTTGAATATTCGTTGAGCTGCGTAATGTCTTTTGCGTCAGAAAAGCTAGGAGATTCGTCAAGCGTTCGTTTGGTGTCATTTTTAGCATCAACATAAATTGTTATTTCCTGAGGTTCGTTGGATTTTGTGGAACTTCTCGGGCTACCTTTGCTGCGGGTTTTCCTGTAGACCTAAAAGTATACAACTGCTGCTTAATGATAATATACGAAACTAAACTGAACAAAATTTTGAAAATACATCTGTTCATGCTGGTTACTGGTAACTTGATAATTTATAAAATATTAAAAGTTTTATCATTTATATAATTTTTGATTTATCGCAAAAGGCAATTCCACAAGAAGAAATTAACGTCAAAAAAATGAGTCACTTAAAAACGGTTAGAGATACTAACTAACCGAAACGTTGTGTTAAGTAACAAAATAAAGACAATGGAAGTCCGACAAGGTAATTTTTTTGATATTACTTCATTGTCTACCACTTCAAAAAAACACAACAAATTTACAATTATTGAAAGTATGCCACGTGCATAACGGTCTTTAGAGCAGAAGAAGGCAATACGAAATAAAGGGGACCATTGATGGTAGCTTTCAATACAGGTTCTATATTATGCAGTATGTAGTCAAAAGTAACGATAACATAAAAATATTTTTCAAGAGTAAATATCTCGGAAACTGTTACGTATAGACTAATAATGCTTTTATTAAAAAATGTTCAGAATTTTATGCAGAATCCAAAAAAATTATATAAAATAGGGGTATCCATTTAAGATTTAGATCTTACCCCACCACCCTTCTAGGGGCTTAAAGTAACAAGATTGACAATATACGCAAAAGATGTCCCCCTCGAAATAAAAATCGACGGGTCCGAGCGATTTTCCACATTTTCATTTTAAAGCACTAAAATCCGTGGTGAGAAGTTTTCAAATGAAAGGCTAAATAAATATATCCGTCTTGGGGTAGCGATTACGAGCGAAAAAATTAATAAATTATTATAAAAGCAAAAAGAAATTAAAATTTCCTTATACATACCGGGTGTCCACGGAAGGTGGTTCGCCCCTCTAACTTTTTTGTTTTTTAAGATAATGGAATAAAATTTGGGGACTTTGTATACGACATAAAACTGCATTTTTTGACAGGTGACTAAACATTAAGGAACTTCCGGTTTAACCGGAAGTGACATAAACTTTCGATTTTTAAATGGGGCACCTAGTATATTTTCCTTTTTTTGACTTCATATGACATTCTAAATACAGTGTGGTTGTTTAAGTGTGCAACATATGGGAATTTTTTTTATTACTGATTTCTCAGAAAATTTTATTCTTGATAAAAGTTGGTGCCTATTCGATAATCATATTAGGTGCACTTGGAATGGTTGCAAGTCAAACGGCGTACAGGGTAGGCCAAAAAATATAAAACTTGTACAAGAATAAAGTACCCTTATTTCAGAAAATTCAGCAAAATGTTATAAAGAAAAGTTGTTTAGAATGAAAAGTTATGCATAGATTCAAAAACGTGACCTCCTAAAATAAAAAAAATAATTTTTTTTAAAAACAATAATTTCCCAAAATTTTTTTTTTATATTCACCATAAAGGGATTCATAAATTAATCAAAATCAAACCAATTTCACATATCTTTGTTCAAATTCAAGCATATTTGTAAAATTTACTTGAATTTTTAATTTATTAAGGAATCACAAACTTCATGTTTGTTGCAACAATATTAAACACAACTTTAAAATATCCCAAAAATTATTTTTAACAGGATAAAATATAAGTAATGATAATATGCTAATTAAAAAACTATCATTTAAAGTGAAAATTTTTTATTTTAAATGTTTATTAAAAAACTTTATTCTTGTACAAGTTTTATATTTTTTGGCCTACCCTGTACGCCGTTTGACTTGCAACCACTCCAGGTGCACCTAATATAATTATCGAACATGCACCAGCTTTTATCAAGAATAAAATTTTTTGAGAAATTGGTAATAAAAAAAATGCCCATATGTTGCACACTTAAACAACCACACTGTATAACGATGTGTCACTTGTCACTTTTTGTCATCAAGAAAATATTTTTTTTTCAAATTTATTGTTTTATACCTATAGAGGGCTATGAATACCTGTAAATCACTTATTTCAGTTCTTTAATCTTGGGAAAAATACAATTTTACTATTTTTGGTCCAATGCTATGTGCTGTGTTAAATTTAATCTTTAAAGTTGTATAACTCATTTTTTTAAACGGCTACATGGTGGCTCGTTGGGTTAAGAAAAAAAGAGGATTTTGTTACGATTATTTTGATACCACACACTATTAGGTTTTAGAAAAGTAGCCTGTGATCAGCAAAACAAAAAAAAAGGAAAATATACCAGGTGTCCCATTTAAAAATCGAAAGTTTTTGTCACTTCCGGTTAAACCGGAAGTTCCATAATGTTGAGTCACCTGTCAAAAAATGCAGTTTTATGTCGTATACAAATCCCTCAAATTTTATTCCATTATCATGAAAAACAAAACAGTTAGAGGGGCGAACCACCGTCCGTGGACACTCGGTATTTGTTCTTCTGATTGAAGTATTTTCTAATTACATACTTTGTAAATTTAAAACTGTAGGTAATAATTGTGCTCCAAAGGCAGGTCGATTTTTGGATAAAAAAAATATTCGGTTCGACGAACCGCTCGAGTCTGTGGGGTTAATTAAGAGGTTTTAAATTAGGTATGGATAGTTTACACAATGGGCTTTTTTGCTAATTTTTAATTACTACAACTATAAAAAATACTTCGTGTATAAATCTTCACTAAATTTATTGTTATACCATAACAATTGTTTCGACACACAGTGTCTTCGTCAGATGGTTACAAATGAATGGATGATTTAAATTATCTTAAACTATAAAATGTACTTTAAATATTTACCTATTTTATTTTATTACACTTGGAAATACCAAATAACCCAACTATCTGTTATTATTGAAAAATAGTCCTGAAGAATAGGTCATTATACAAATTTTATTATATGAAAAAACCCTAACGGATTAAATTTAAATTTAACAAAGAAGAATTGTTCAGGTCTAACTGGTCATTTAATAGAATATTTGCTCTTTTGCATTTGTTAATTTCCATACTTTCTAATAAATTAAGTTTTGTTGACTTATTTTCTAAATGTAAAATTTCAAAATTTTCATCGAAACTGTATTGTTCACTATTTAAATGTATTTGCATAATGGAAATTAATGTGTTTTTTATTGTAACTATTTTTATGTTCTTTGATTCTTTTTCCAAAACATCTGCCTGTTTGACCTATGTAAATTTTTGAACAACTACCACATTTAAGTTTATAAACACCACATTTTTGATTTTTTCCGGTTTTGCTTTTATTATTTTTGATTAATGTACCCAATTTATTGTTAGTTATATAAGCAATTTTAAAATTTTGTTTTTTCAAAAGTTTATTAACCTTGTCTGTAATATCTCCATTATATGTAAGAGTTTTGTATTCTATTTTATTTGGTTTTAAAACTGGAAATGCTAAATTAATTGCTTTATTATATTGTTTTTTATTGATAATGTGATCTATCATGGAAGCTTGATATCCATTGTTTATAGCTAATTGTTTGATTATATTTAATTCCTTGTTATAGTTTTGTTCCGATAATGGTATAGTAATAAGTCGATGGACAAAAGAATTGAAAGCAGAAACTTTATGACAATATGGATGATTGGATTTATTGTGTATAGTAATATCAGTATGTGATGGTTTATGGAAAATGGAAAAATCGTGCTTATTGTTTTTCTTAGTTATAGTTAAATCTAAAAAATTTATAGATCCGTTTTGTTCTATTTCTAAAGTGAAATTTATGTTAGGATATAAATTATTGATAAAATTTAAAAAACTTTTAAGTTGACGTTCTGTGCCAATAAAACACGCTAAAATATCGTCCACGTACCTATACCAATAAAGGAATTTACTAAACATGCTATTCTGATTGATTTTATTTTCTAAGTAATCCATGAATACTTCCGCCAAAATTGGACTCAACGGATTTCTCATTATTAACCCTTCCCTGGAAATGTAAGTCGTACCATTAAATTCAAAATAATTTTGATCTAAGCAAATTCATAGTGCTTCTAAAATATCTTGTTTTACAATCGGATTGGTATTATTATTTATAAGAAGTTCTTCTACTAAATTTATGACATCATTGGGTGGTATGCTGGGAAAAAGGTTTTGTACATCGAAAGAAATTAATTAAGCATTATCTGGAATATTTATTTTCTGTATTTTATTGACCAATTCATAAGAGTTTTCGATACTGAATTTCAATTTAAAATTACAATGCTTAGTAATAATCATTATAAGTTTATTTGATAATTTAACTGAAGGCGCTGTAATATAAGACACTACTGGTCTGACAGGCATATTATTTTTATGTAGTTTGATTAAAGAATATAATTTGGGGGTTTGTGGGTTCATAACTATGAGTTTAAATTTTTCATTTTCATTAAAGATACTGAGGTCTTTTATAACTTCTTTAATAAGTTTTTGAAACACTGGTGTAGGGTCGGAATTTAGTACTTGAAATTTAGTGGGATCTAAAAAACTAAGAGTTTTGGATATATACGCATTTTCGTTTATAGCTACTACTGAATTACCTTTATCTGCACGTGTAAAAATAATTTAATTTTCTATCGTTTTATTTTTAATAGATTTAACTACTGTGTAATCTTTAGAAAAATGATAAAGGTGGAAATTTGTGCGACGAAATTGTTTTTGCAATGATGTGTTTATCAAAATTGGAGTTTGTTACATTATTTAAAGCTAATTCGCATTCTACACCAAGGTACTCCTTAATTTTTGAACCATTGTTTGTTTTTAAGTTATAATTATACCCTTTTTCTAATAATGAATTTTTCTCACTAGAAAATGTAATATTTGTAAGGTTTACAAATCTATCGTAAAATTTATGGTTTGTAAAATTAGTAGATTCTGCTGTTTTTCTGTTTATTGTTGTTTTATTTTTAAATTTTAATTATTACCCTACCACATAAAGTAGAGCAAGAAAAAATAAAATTTTCTACGGTCTCAATTTTTAAAATTAGGTAGGTACCCAATGAGAAAATAAGTAAACAATTAAAATACGTTCCCTGATACAAAGACGCAAAAATCTAATACCGACGTCATCGTAAACCAACGAATCGACGGCCGCCGATGGCGTTCAGCATGATGCATTACCACATGAAGTCTTATTGTTTCTAAGCTTTTCTACTTCATTTCATTGGGGTAAGTTTAAATACGAACTAAATATTAACTATCCAAAATCCTCTTAGCTAGCATACTCGCTAGGAAAAATGTACAATATAGTCTAGTTTATGCAGGATTGTATGCTGTTAAGTTTTTACATTGAATATCAAACTATAAGAAGGCCAAATGAGCATATTTCCTAAATCTGCTACGTTAAATTCATAGATAGCACAATGAGTCAACAACAATAAAGTGTGTTGATGCAGCCACTAACGACAAGCCCTTTCACTGCTAAATTAAAACATTGTTGCCGCCTGTCTGTTTGACTTGCTGCGTGATCCTCTCCCCACTACCATAACCATACCGTCACGCGCATCGCGGTGCTTGGATTGCCTTGCACTGGCATAATATATCGTCGGCTTAGTGCAAAAATTCATTAAGTCAAAATTAACAGTTTTGAGTAAAACCCAGTTTTAAGAAATGGCGGAGTTTAAAGTGATTTATGTGCAATAATGTTATGCCTACGAAGTTGTCATGTGCATATGTAAAAACTTTTTTGAAGTGAAAACTTCTTTAGGCGCGTTTAGCACTTTTTGTGGGCACTGAATTAAACTGAGCCATCACGCGTGTCTGTCACGCGTAACGCTCGGCTGTGTTACGCTCGAATTCGACTCCTATATTCAATCCGGTGACCCGAATGAACGTTATATGAAAGAGCATGCCGCATCAGTCGCATTCAGTATCGACGTGGAAACAGTGTGCGTTGTTTGTGTGTTTAAGATCACAAGATAGACACTTGTTGCGTCCCAGGTATGTTCTGGCATTTTTTTCCAGGGGTTGTTTAATTTTAGGAAATATATTTATTCGATATTATTAATTTCACCTTGTTGAAGGTTTCACTTCTGTCGTGTGGTCTTAAGCACACACAATTTTTTTTAATATATTATTACAAAATAGTATTTATTATATGCACAATTCATTCAGTTACTTACTGTTTTTTCGACCCAACTACAAATAGCTATACTTGCTGTCGCTTTTTATCTACTTTTATTTGTATAACATTTAACACCTAATGCAACGGTAAAATCATTATGAAAATCGGTCTAATTACCCCGGAGTAATCAGCGTATCAAAAACATGCATTCGGCTGGAATTGAGAACCTCCTATTTTATTGTCTGTTAAAACTGCTTAAATCCTTAAAAATTCCAAAAAAATACGATATGCGGCAACACCACGACATCACATCAGTGAATTTGAGACGTCTGTTGCCGAGGCGCTGTATTTATAACTAAAGATTTACGATCAACTCCACAATGGCGGCCAAACCGTCTCCAATACAGTCTAAAACGGGGTTGTCAAGTTTTCTCGAAGATCCGCTACCTATTCTTATATTACATACTACCTACTCTTATAGTTTCATATTCAATGATTTTTACCTTTAAAGTTTTTTTAGGTAGCACAATTTTTGTGAAAATTAGGAAAAATACCAAAAGTTCGTAATTTTTTCCATATGGCTGGTGTAAATCAAATTGTCTCAAGGATATCCCGAATTTTCCTTTTATTTGACGGAAAATATTTTCAATAGCAGTTACTTTAAGATCAGACAGGAATTCTGCCAGCCAGCTTGTGCGATAATGTTTTCATGTTATTACAGAACGAATTATTTAAAAATATTAGTATTATCGTGATCATTATAAAACTCGTAAAATAAAAAAATAATGAATATCTATGCAATGTTCACTTTTAATTAGAAATGCCTTATACGATAAAATTTAAATATTGCAAATATTGTTTTGCATAAATATAAATCTAATTGCAGTAAAAACTACAAATCATGTTGGATTATTGATAACCCTAGGAAGGCGATGTGATTTTTCTTAACTCAACCTTTGGCGCCCAAAATGGGTGCAGGAGTTTAAAGTGCAAGACACCGACGCGACATTTTATAAAGGATATCACTGTTTAGAACTGTCTGTGCTTGGATTATTAAATTAGTGTAACATCATTTAGGCAATTAAATACTGAATAAACACTTCCAAGTTAGTTTAATCAGGGTCTATGCCGGGACTTTTTGTTTTCACTAGAGAAAAATCGTTGCATGGAGTGTGGGCATATAGTTTGTGTGCAGCGACAGGTGCGCTAAGCGCATGGTGACTAATTAGGGAACTTATTTTTCCGAGCTTTCTGGGTTTTGTATTGTCACTCGACGCCATTAGAAAGTCGATAGCAACACATAATACGTGATAAAAAAATATACATAAAGATCACGATTGCGTTTAATTTTCGACTTCTGATTTTTAGATAAAACAAAAAAAAAAACGAAATATTGACCAACAAACCAAATGCCAAATGCGTAACGACCCTAACTCTCAAGCACAAGCATATAAGATTAATTTTTAAACCTCTTTAGAATTTGAACCACCATATTTATTAGAGGGGGTTTAAATTAGGTATGATATTGGCCACTAAATTTTAATTTTGACTCTATGACATAGAGCAAGACAAAAAAATTTTTCTATGGTTTCCATTTTTCAAATTTTATCGTCATCGCAAACCAATCGACAGCGTTCAACACGACCCGTTCTTCCTCGCGACTTGTTTTCGTTTCTAAGCTGTTCTTTTTTTATTCCAGTTATCGAAACAAAGATATAACAATATAATTGGATGAATTTTGAATATGTCTTAATTTAAGATGTCAGTCCTGAATATGAGAAATTCGGTTATAGTGGAAAGGCGTGAATGGGTTTTAGAGAGCATCGACTCGTAAAATGCCCATTGCTACACACTGAGCGCTTGATCAAACCCAAGATCTAGTATTTAACTAGGTTGGCTTATTCGATGCTGTTCTAGCCCAACATGGCGGCAGACGCGCATCGTCGTTTTCACTGGTCGCCAGACTACGCCAACGTCACAACTTTTTCTGTCCTACTCGCCGGACCCCTCACCCGAATACTGCTTTATGGGTCAACTAAATAGTATATTAAAGTACACGTTTCATAAGAAGCGGTTTTAGCGCACGCGTCTATTTTAAACGTGACACGTGCGCTAAAACGCCTAATGAAACATGCGCTTTATAAATTTTTTTCTATTTCACCTTTTATAATCAAGAAAAATACATTTTTAAAAGAAAATAAATCGTTCAAATTTTGTAAATTTTTATGTCTAAATTTTATGTTGGTAATACTATTTTTTATCACAGTAGCCTCTGAACAAAAATTATTTTGCAAACTGTCATTTTTTGATTTATTTACCCATTTTCACCACGAGATTCTAAAGTTATTTTAGCGATATGAGATTTGAAATTGGACGGAATACGTTGTGTGATCCTTGTACATCGGTACATATGCAGAGCGTTCGGAAATTCGAGAGATTTTGCTACTTTTTTTCGAATTTCAAATGACGTGATTTTACGTCACGGCATTGCAATTCAGTATAGGGAAGATCGAAAATTCAAATAAAGTTGAAGTTAAAATCGACATTGGAAGGTTAGTAGATTGAATTTTGGATAGTATTTGGCAGATATTGATAGCTTGAAATCTACAAAATATTGATTTATAGATTTATGCAACCAACATACATTACTGTTATCCACACAATAAAAAAGTAAGTTATCAAGCTATTTTTCCTCTGCGAAAAATGGGTTTTCTCGTAAATCACAAAGGCCGCGCAAGTCAATGAAATAAAACATTTAAATGTTACCAACATCAAATAAAGAAAAAATGCGTATCGAAATAGCTTCATTACGATACGCAAATGCGTATCGTACTGAGCTTATTATGAACGTGAAATAGAAAAAGTCTATTTATTTCAAAGATAGACCTATGTAAATATCAACCCTACGCGTCAGGCATAGGCAGGCGATCAGGTCAAGCGTCCACCATTCTTATTGGTAAATCGAACATTAATTTGAAATTGACGTGCCATATCAGCGGTATTTCCCTTGCAAGCAGCGTGCATCTGTTTATGGAAATAAATATACCATAGTTTACAGATCTTGGACCAAGCCAAGGGCCAACAACAGACTCAGTCATAGCCTGACTGTGCGTGCAAAGTAAACATTGTAAATACTAATTGTATTGTTACATTGTACCTTCGAAATAGTGCCATTTAATAGTATATTATTTAACAGTCGAATAATATAGGTCTTAATAAACCAGGATATCTACTACCAGGAAAAATCAGTTTTTTTTTACAAACTTGTTTTTAACGCGCAAATGAATATGATTTCATATTTGAACGTAGTTTTAAATTCTGAAAACTTTTTTTTATAACAATTTTCGGTATTGTTCAAAATAAAGGAACTTTACTCTTGGACAAATTTATTACAATGAATAAATTGAGTATTGAGCTTAGACTTGAGGTTGTTCGTTTGAGTCCTGACAGTTGTCAGCAATTAAAATGTTAAAAAATATGAAGTTGGCACTAAAAGGTAAATCGAAACAGGTTGTTCAGGTTAGTTCGTGTAAGGTACCGTGCGAGCAAAAATTATTTGCATCAAAGAGGGCGTTGCATCTAAGGACGTAATGCTTAGCCGTAGACCGTAATACCTGTTGGGTGTCAGTAACTACCCGAATTAACAATCAATCAGTTATTCCGTCATCTTTGACAGTCGTTACAAGTAATTTGATTCATGGCTAATTTTTCCAATTTCTTAAATAATTCACACAATGGGCTTTACGGAACAGCACAAAACATTCATGGTTAAAGCGTATTTTCGAAACGGGGTTAGAGTAAATGGTGAGTGGCAATACAATCCGGGTTTGTGCATGGACGATTTTCACGAACATTTTCCTAACGTTGCTTTTATTGCTGGGGAGTCTTATCATTGCCTGAAAAGAACCGTGGCTGTGTTTAGGGAAACAGGTTCTATAAAACACAAAAAAGGAGCAGGAAGACCATCTGTAAGAACAGAAGAACTTGTTGCAAACGTTCGTGAAATAATGCAAAATACGCCAACAAATTGGATTACTTCGTTTTCCTCATTTAAAGAACACTATTTTTAAAACACCAGTTACAAATTTAGAACAATTACAAGAAAGGATTATCCAAGAAACATTTCTCCAGAGATGCTGGTCAACACTTTTGAAAATATGAAGAGACGTGTGAATTTATGCTTCGAGCATGGCGGTGGCCAATTTCAGCAATTTATATAATTATTTTTCTTTTTCTTTCTGTATATTCTTACTTTGTTAATTTTGTAAACAACAAAAATAAATTTATATTTGTCTACTTATTTTATTACTCATTAGTTTGGCATATCATGTCATAATAAGAATTTGACAAAATTTTAACCTAGATTTGGTTAGATATATCGTCCCCATATCATTGTGATCTAAACCAAGCTCTACGTTTTTTAATCCAAGCCCTCTTTGATGCAAATAATTTTTGCTCGCACGGTAGTTATGAAAGCTAGTTCGCCAGAAGTTTGGAAACGCCGCATTTAAATTGTCATGTAGAGAAACAAAAAGGGAGATAAATCTAGGGAGTGAGCAGGCATATTGCTTATGCGCAGCGAAAGGTGGACTGAACGCATATTGACTAATTAAGGAACTACTTTCTCCGGGCTTTCCAATTACCAGATTTTCGGGATTTTGTATTGGTCTTCATACGAAAGAAAATCGATAAAAAACCCAGTGATGTAAAACCATAAAATGAAAACAACGCGATTGCGTTTAATTTTTGATTTCTGATGTAGAAACTATGGTTTAACAGCTACCCGCCCCGTTACCTTTGATTAAAAGTGTTGGAACAAATACACATATCAAGAGAGGTAATAAAGAAATCTGTAGGTACGTTAATTGTTAGTTGCGACAGCTGTCGTTCGTGCGCTAGCGTCTAGCCATATATACCGATTCCGAACTCTTTTGAGACCCACAAGACATGTCTCATGAATCTACGATATATTTTTATTATTTTTTAATCAACTATAATAAGTCTTAATTATATATTTACCTTTCTAAAAGTAATGTATTTTGCATCAAACCGCTTAACTTCTTGATCGGCATCAGATTCTCCCAGCGAACTTTCCGAACATACTGGACTTGTACTGTTACCAAAGCTTTTAGCAACATTTTCGGCACTGTTGCTGCTTTCATTGCTATATTGTTTATTAAACCAATTTAAGATATATTCTGTGGTGTCTGTCCTGGGTAGGGACTGCAAGTGATCCTGTTTTTGAATAATACTGTCGGTGTGTGGCTTATGTAAAACGTCATACTCTCCTATTACGAATCCATTGTTTACAAGAATTTTATCTGTAACAAAAGGAAATGACGTTAAATATATTTCTAGAATCAATTAAACTATAAATACATTTTATTTTGATGTACATGTCAATTACATATTATATAAAAACTGCAGTACATGTGATACTACAAAGAACAATAATTACATCTAAAAGTAGCGAATACTGCTATATAATAATTTAATGGCTTGATAAAGATACAAAGTTTAAACTGCCTGTGAGGAAGTGCCATTATATCGAAAGTAGAGGCACTATAAATACCCGATGGTGCAAAGAAAATAAACTATTTTTTGTTACTAAAGCCGCCCATACACACTGAAACATACATATATTCCATTGTTTCAAGACTCGTGCTGCATATTGTGTGGTTACGGAGTCGAAAGATTTGCATCAGTTGCAGCAGGCTGCGCTGCGTCATCTGGAGTCCCGTACGTTATTTGAGCAAACATGCGAAATCGGTGACGCAGATGCAGGCTTCAACGTGTGTGTGTGTGTGTGTGCTCGAGTCGATGCAAGATCGATGTTTGTGACCACCTCTTTGCTTTCTTTTTGGGTATCTTTTTATGTCGTTCCAAAATAAATACTTACCTTCTAAGTGCCAATGATAAAAATATGACCGTATGAAAGACAAATTTCATTTCTTCAAAAAAGAAGAATTTGCCACAAAGAATGCACATTCTACATGGACTGCTAGATTATTTCAAGTTTCATTATTCTTGGCAATCGATGCGTGCTTCACAATATTCAAATTCAAATTCAAACACAATTTATTTATCAAATGAGAAAATACAATTATTAAAATAGTAAATGTGATTTTTAATTATAGATAAATGGGACTATACCGCGATTATATAGAACCGATATCACAGAGCACAAATAAATTGTGTCATGTGGTATAGACCAGCATGATATTAATAACTAAAAAAACTGTAACATGTGAATTATTGAAACCTATATTTAATTCAATCAAAGATTCAGCAAGAGAGAGAGAAGGGCAGAGAGGAAAGGTAGACATAACTTAAAAACGACAGAAAAAAAATAAAGAAGGTTCGAGCAGTTTCCAGGTCAAAACCAACCAATGCAGATAGCGCATTTAAAGCTAAAAAAGAAGTAAAATAAAATAATAAGACCAAATACAGATATATGCTAAACTTCCCCCCCTTTGCATATTTAAAAGAAATTGCTTGATATAATTATTAAATTTGTTAATTGAAAATTCCTCAACAGTATTAGGTAAATTATTCCACATTTAAACGGCTATGAAACTGAATGACTTTTGCAAATTAGATGTACGATGTTGAGGTAGTCTGAAATAATTTAGATTTCTTGTAAGATCAGGATGCGCATAAGAATGAAAATTTACTCTTAAATACTGAGGTTCCCCGATATTCAGTACTTTATACACAAAAGAGTACATATAAAACTAAAAAAAATATTAGCCCTGAAATTCTATTTCTATAGCCCTACTGACGTTCGTTTTAAAATAACATTTTCAAGAAGTCGTCACTACTAGGGTGCTTAATTTTAATTTCACTAACGAAAAAATAACCCGATTAGAAAACATTTCTATATGTAGTAGACATAAACCATTTGTTTCAACAAATAGCTACCTACCTACCTTTAGTCTTGCAGTTTTTGCAAAAATTTATATTTTTATAACTAAAGAATATAAATGTGGATTTTTTGTTTTCGACTTTGTTGACGTTTTTGTCCACAATTTGTCTTACAATTTTGTTGGTGAACTTATACAATAAATAATGTTCACCAGCTAAAACTAGAATTAAAACATAAGTGGATCTGCAAAATGGTTTCAGTACATTGAAGAGTAATCTTTGATAAAAAATAACTTTGCTCAAAAAAAGACAAAATTATATACATATTTGTATTTATAATTATTTAATTATCTGACATAAATTTATATCATGTTGGTAATAAATGATTATGACTATGCACAGCTAATTAAATAGGGTGTGCAATTACGCAACATGTATTATATTACGCAGTAGTTTAAAGTTTAAATATTTAAAAGTAAGTTGTATTATAATAAAAATTTATAATTACACGTGGAATAACATACCGGGTGGTGCACCGCCAGACTGACCATGGGAAATCCCATGTAAATTTTGCTACACTGCTGCAATTTTCCTAAACATAAAACACCAGCGTCACTAAAAAGCAGATCAGTGGGGAAAGTCTAATTCTTGAAGTATATTATTTTTAGAATACGTTTTTGCGCAATTATGAGAGCTCGGGGTCAGAGTAGTGACATATGCATGCAGTACCCCATGCGACTATGCCATAGTTTAAAATTGACTCGACCGAAGTACTGTAAACCCCCACGATACAACGCCTAGATAATATTAGCCGGAGAGTATAAAACTTATTAGAATAATTTTCTTAGTTTTGATGTTGTGTATTCTATGTGGTAGTCCCACTTCAACAGCGGGTCGAAATATAAACCTAAGTACTTAATTTTATTACTAAAAGTTATCACTTCCTTGCAATAGCACGAATTGAAGTGAGTAATAATAATAATAATTCTCATGAATCGTAAGTGAGGTTCTATTGGCAGTAGAGGCCTTTGACAAGGCAAAGTACATGAAGTGGGACTTGTACACATTTAGAGTAAGTTTAAACGAACTCAACCACCGCTTCACACGTTGTAAATCCCTTTCGGCTTCAGTGAATACATTTTCCCGTGTAGCGCCCGAAAACAGCAAAACAGTATCGTGAGCGTAGCAGACCACTCTGCCCCTTGGCAACAAAATAATTAGATAATTTGTAAAAAGGACTGGCCAAGCACAGTACCCTGTGGCACACCATACTCCACCGGAACCTGATTACTTAGATGGTCGCCTACCCTCACACGCTGTAGTCGGCCCTCAATGTAGCTTTTAAATAGATTGTTATCTATACCTCTTATACCTATTAAATGCAGCACCTCTAGCTGTACAACATATATATTTTTTGTATGAGCGTTCACGCTAAGGCCTTTTGCACACTCTCACGGCGACCGTCCTAACGGCACCGTTTATACGATCTACCGCGTTCGTGTTATCCTGGCACACATGCACGGTTTCCGTCAGTATGATTCTATTTTGATTCGAATATGGATCATAGACGTGCTGTGGCGATTTTAATGTCTTACATGCGTATCAAAAAACGAAGAAAGGCACGAAACAGAATTTTGTGGGTTCGTCCCATCAATATGGGAAGGAAACAATTCGGTGTATTCTTTGTACCATTTGGTCAGTTGAGGGAAGACGAAAAAAAACTTTTTTAACTAAACTGCTGCACATAAATTATCGTTAAAAGAGCATGTCAAATTTGATACCGTGTAATTCCTGATATACTGAACGCATTTCAAAAAGCTGGTCACATTTCGAAAGGTATTTTCATCCTCTATTGAATCCTTCGTAACAACTTCTTAGATTTTGACCGGGGGCTATAATATAGGGTAAAACAAAATGTCGTGCATTTTGAAAAAAATTTCACTTACTCCCCATTTTGCAGGAAGACCATGCTGCTATTTTTTGAACATAACATTTCATAGATATTGATCATACCTCGGGAAGTTTTTGGAATTTTGTGAATATCTACTGTCGTTTTCGAAAAAAACAATTTTTCCGAAATTTTATATTACTTTTTTTTTATTTTATGTTTCTACACCAAATTGCTCGATTTTGTAAAGTGCGTCGAGCCGCGAGAAGGACATGGCCAATTGACCATCAGCATTGGGTAGTAGCAGAATGGGCTAGGGGCATGTTTGTAGATGAGGCTAGATTTAACTTGTATAATTCTGATGGGCGTATTTTAGTGTGGAGAGAAAGGGGGGAACGATTCAGAGAAGAACATATGGAAGCAAGGGTGGCGTTTGGAGGAGGCGGAGTAACTGTTTGGGGTGGAATTATGAGGAATGGTAGGACTGAATTGATTGTATTGATTGGGAAAAATAGGACTGTCGCAACGTATAGAGAAAGATGTTTTGAGAGATATTGTTTTGCCCTTTGCAGATCATTTTGGGGGCGACTTTATTTTAGTCGACGACAATGCTCGCCATCATGGAGCAAGAATCGTGGACGACTTTCTTAGGGAAAACAATATCACGCATATGATTTGGCCTGCTAGGTCGCCTGATATGAATCCTATAGAGCATGTGTGGAGTAACCTTAAGTTACGTTTGAATCGGGAAGGAAATGAATTTCAAAATTTGCAAGAATTGGTGAATGCGATTTTGCGTGAATGGGAAGCTATTCCCCAAAACATGATTACAGTATTAGTAAATTCTATGCCCGAGAGAGTAAGGGACGTCCTTCTAAATAGAGGCGGTCCAACAAGGTTTTAAATGTTCATCCGCCGAATTTTTTGTTTGAAGCACTCCAGATTATTTTTATTTACATGAATCATTATAATGAACAAAGAACTGATTTTATTCTTGATTTAAGGTGGGAGTATCAACATGCTTGCCAACCTATAACCTATTTCGCGTAGATTTATTTATGTTTTCTAGCTTTTATACAAAATTTAAAGAAAATCAGTATCGACTTGGCAATAGATTGAATAATGTTGAGAATTTAACCTTAAGTTTCTAACTAAAACTATTGTAGGTATACATTCGCAAGGTGAGTTTTTTATTTGAGGAGGATAGGGATAGAAGTTAGCAAAGATAACTTAATTAATGATGCACTTTACGAAATCGAGCAAATTGGTGTAGAAACATAAAATTTAAAAAAAAAATTAATTTTTCGAAAAAATTGTTTTTTTCGAAAACGACAGTAGATATTCGCAAAATCCCAAAAAGGTCCCGAGGTATGATCAATATCTATGAAATGTTAGGTTCAAAAAATATCAGCATGGCCTTCCTGCAAAATATGGAGCAAGTGAAATTTTTCAAAATGCACGACATTTTGTTTTACCCTATATTATAGCCCCCGGTCAAAATCTAAGAAGTTGTTATGAATGATTCAATAGAGGATGAAAATACCTTTCGAAATGTGACCAGCTTTTTGAAATGCGTTCAGTATATCAGGAATTACACGGTATCAAATTTGACTAAAAAATGCTCTTTGAACGATAATTATGTGCAGCAGTTTATTTTAGGATGTAAAAAATTCGCCTCAACGTAAAGATACATTTATGAGAGTGCATACAGCCTATGGAAATGTTGGCTGTTACAATCAAAATCAGGATTGACCTCCAAAAATATGTTCTTCCAGGCACTTCTTGTGCAGTTTCTGTCCTTATATATAGAACTTGTTTTGTCCCAAATAACCGACCTTGCTTCCACCAAAGATATAAGCATATCTATATCTACTGCCATTGCGAAAAATATAATTATGATAAAATATACTACATAAAATAATGTTCCCGCCAATGAACCAAGAAAATGTCGTAAGCGCGGTACATGTGCAAGCACCAATTAAATCTTAAACTCCAATGGGCATGTATCTCCGTCAACACGGTAACGGTCGCCGTGAACTATAGTGAGGGCTCACGGTGACATCGCGGTGGAACGGAACCGTGTACACGGTGTCGGTGCGTGTGAAAGGTCACTAAGAGCATATCTATAAACTTTTTAGATAGTTTATTTTGAAATTTAAACCGACATATATGTAAGTATAATGGGAAGCAGAGTCCAAGTAGTTAAAAACATCCCAAAACAAATTAGATAATTTCCTCTGATACAAAAATGTAATACTATTTTATTTGCTGTTTGTTTAACTGGAAGACAAAACTGCTGCAATGCTTTTTAAAACAATAACTTACGTATTTGAAAAAAAAAATGGAAATGTATTGTTTTATTTTTCCATTGCTTTTAAATTACATTAGGAGGTAGATAACTTCCATAATAATTGTAAAATTATATAAGTTTATTTATCAACAAACGATGACGTAAAATTCATCAAAACAGTGTACTAGGCCATGGTTGTAGTAGTATGATGCAACTAGCGTTTTGCCTCAAACATTATTCCGATTAAGCTATGGATCACAATAAAATGATGCAACGTTTTTCATACACATCAGCTTTATGAAGGTCTTTAACATCAAGTGCGATAAACACGTTTTCATTAATATTTATCTTTTTAGGAGGTCCATTTACTAGAAAGACATTTTTTCTGTTTAAAATTCGGTCATAAGAATTTTTGACACGTTACATTATAGCAACATAGATCGTGTATTCATATAAATGTGCTAGATACTGATTTAACCGACCATCACCCACCGTGTTATACCATTCATAACCTAAGCTTTAAATTCGTCAATGGGCCTTTTTGCTATAACATAATTTACCATATGAATGATGTATGGACATTCTGAATTAGAACCTTTGAAAGAAATAAAAAACTGAAATAGAAAAGAACAGCTTAAGAACAAAAAATAAGACTCGATACATCATTCAGGTTGTCGAGTCGGCCAAGATCGCCGCCGAACTGGTTGGAGCGGCCATCACGTAGGTCAGTGTTTTTATTAGAGAGCGTTTTTTATTTATTTTTTCAGTAAATACTTATTTTAAAAACTGAAACTGTAGAAAATTTTGGTTTTTCTTCCTCTATGCGGTAGAGTCTATCTAAATTGAGCGAACACGCTCATTGGGCTCATTTAATTTTTAATCATAGTATTCAATTTAAATAAAAACATTTTTCTATGAATTTAAGAAAAAGTGTCAAATATTATTTAAAAAAAAATTGTTTGTTATAAGACCTTTTAAAAATTAAAGGGGCTTGATAATTATTAATATAATTCCACCTTGTAGTTCGATGAACTTTTTTTTCTGTTGAACTATAAAATAAACTTAGGTTATCTTGGTTAATTATATTAGCTATCTAAATTTTACTACTGGCGTCCCGGCAAAAATAACATTTAATTTTTGATAAACTTTTTGCCACATTAAGTGTCAACATGCGATTAAAATTATAATTATTAATAAAAAAAAATGCTACTACACGAATAACAATGGCTCCCGGAAATCTTGATATTATAAAATAAGAAGTTGTATAAAGTGACTTAGGTGCTTTTAAATGTACAGGGTATCCGGAAAATACGTGTAGAATGTAATAGTTCGATAACATACTCCTGACGTCAAATTAGGTCGATTCAAGACAACTTAGTTATATTCAAAGTTGCCTCGTACAGCGGGTAGAGGGCGTCAAAGGGTTAGAGGGATAACCAAAAACTATAATATCAAAACAGCCTTCAAATCCGGAAATACGCTTAGAAGCTTTCTTACAAAAGTAAAACCAGTAATGAAAATACAAAAAATTGTATCTATCAAATCCCTTGCGAGTGTGGCGAATCGTACATTGGAGAAACTAAAAGACCACTTCCCATACGAGTTAAAGAACATCTGAAACATACTCAGAGGTGAAACTTCGATATCAGGTATAGCGGAACATGTATGGACCAACCAACATAATATACAGTGGTCAGAAGCCAAGGTTTTGGACACAGAACAGCACTGGAGAAAACGAAAATTCAAGGAAGCAGCTTTCATGAATCGAAATACCCATATGACTGTTTGAAGGTTGGAGACAATGATGTTTCTTGAATGATGAAAGAGTTTTGGACTTCCATTGTCTTTATTTGTTTTAAATCACAACGTTTCAACTGGTAAGTATCTCCAGTCGTCTTCAGGTGAATACTAAATAAGTAAAGTAACTACAGGACTATTTATACTAGCTAGGTGCACTAAAGCATAACTGAGGTGGGTGCAGTCATGCGTTCAGTTGGCACGCGATCTTATTCTAAGATTACATCTATCTAACAAAGGTTTCCAAATATTTCTTATGTCTAAGGATGGTTTACTAAAGCAGCCTGGGTTCTGGTGAATAGCAGCAGCTTCCTTGAACTTTCTTTTCCTCCAGTGTGATTCCTTATGTAGGATTTCAGCTTCTGACCACATGATATGGTGACCATGTTTCCAGGCATGGTCAGCTGCACCTGACTTTTCGGTCTCTCCTTTTAGCGTATTGTTTTTGTGTTCTTTAATCCTTGTTTCTAATGGTCTTAATGTCTCACCTATATAGGATTGGCCGCATTCGCAGGGGATCTGGTAGACGCAGTTTTTCCTATCTTTTTGACTTGTGGGCTTTGTCTTCGTCAGGTGGCTTCTTAAGGGTCCCTCGAGTTGAATACGGTGTTGATGTTATATCGTTGTCCTAGTCTTCTGATTTTCTCAGATACTCCTTTGACATACGGAATATTGAGTGTTGGTTGTGCCTCTCTGTTTGCTTCTTGCGCGTTGGGTCGATTCTTACGATTTTCCAATATTGTGTCGACTAATCTTGTGGGGTAGCCATTTTTGTTGAGATCGGTCTTGATGTGGTCAGTTTCTTTTTTAAGTGCTTCTTCCGAGTTACAGATTGTAATTGCTCCCTCTATCTGCGAGGGTTTTAACTATGCCATGTTTCGTACTGTTTGAGTGATTTGATCTAAAATTGAGATACTGACCTGTATGTGTGGGTTTTCTGTATACTGACGTTTGGATGCTGTTGCCATTTTTCTTCACGTTAACATCTAGGAACGGTAATTGGTTATTTTCTTCTTTCTCCATGGTGAATTTGATTGTTGGTGTTAAGTTGGTGATTTAGAAAATCTCTTAGTTCCTTATCGGTTCCATTCCAAATAATGAAGGTGTCATCCACATATCTCAGCCACATTTTTGGTTTCTTCTTTGCCTGTTTCATTGCTTTGGATTCAAACCATTCCATGTAAATGTTGGCGATTATTGGCGATACGTTAAAAGGAGAGACCGAAAAGTCAGGTGCAGCTGACCATGCCTGGAAACATGGTCACCATATCATGTGGTCAGAAGCTGAAATCCTACCTAAGGAATCACACTGGAGGAAAAGAAAGTTCAAGGAAACTGCTGCTATTCACCAGAACCCAGGCTGCTTTAGTAAACCATCCTTAGACATAAGAAATATCTGGAAACCTTTGTTAGATAGATGTAATCTTAGAATAAGATCGCGTGCCAACTGAACGCATGACTGCACCCACCTCAGTTATGCTTTAGTGCACCTAGCTAGTATAAATATTACTGTAGTTACTTTACTTATTTAGTATTCACCTGAAGACGACTGGAGATACTTACCAGTTGAAACGTTGTGATTTAAAACAAATAAAGACAATAGAAGTCCAAAACTCTTTCATCATTCAAAATACCCATATATTTAGTAAACCAAGTATAGATATCCCCAATATCTGGAAGCCCCTTCTTGTCCAAAACCAACAGCTCAAACTTCACACTCCAATAAGCACGTAGGCGGAGTCATCAAGCTTCATTGCACATGGATAGTATTTAAGACAGTAGCCTTATAATTTAGTTTACACTTGAAAACGGTTAGAGATACTAACTAACCGAAACGTTGTGTTAAGTAACAAAATAAAGACAATGGAAGTCCGACAAGGTAATTTTTTTGATATTACTTCATTGTCTATCACCTTTAAACAAACATCACCAATGTTGATGCAATAGTTTATTGAGTCATCACTAAGTTTGCGGTGCATTAGTCCACCACACACGCACATTTTAAGCTCGATACCGGTACTATACGGCATTTTTTGCACTTTTTATTCGGATGCACTTCCACAGCCGTGTTTACATGGTCGGCCATATTTAATTCGTTTGAATGAAGAGAATGAATGAATGATACTGGTTTCTTCCTAAAAGTTCCCAGTTCAGTAATAGACCGTAGCAAGCTCACGCGTTATTTCTAGTTTATCTCCTTTCATTGCAATACAATAGGTTGCCAAACCTAGTGCTCACTGAGAACTAGTGATGTGGGCCAGGTAAATACCCAGCAGGTAGGGTATTTATAAATTGGGTATTTACCCCATGCCCTAATAAATACCCAAAATGAGAGTATTTTCTTTTTTTTTCTTGTTTGAGAGTTTACGAGCCAATTTTATTCGATAGTTTCGTATTTGTACATTACTACCGCTACCACAGAGTACATATTGGTCAGCTGACGCTGGTTGGCTAACCTGGACGCACTACCAACCGCAAATCGCAAGCATAACCTTACTTTTAGTGTGATGAAGTGATGAACACCACTCCTCAAAGCTAGAATACTCAGAGTCAGATTAAGTATTTTAATTTATCACTATACTGTTGAACTGTTGTAGATTAAAGTTTTGACTTACATTTACCACTAAACAAGAAATATAACAGAATTAAAACTTAAAACATGTTATTTTTTTTTCTACCAGCGTGCGCAAAGTGCTTTTCCGCACGCAAGAATTTATCCAACTATACTTGCGTGCGGAAAAGTATCACTTTGCGCATTTATTAGGAAAATAACTATGATCCATAACATTTTCCAGGTTACTTATTAAAGTAGCTAAGTACCTCAAGAACATTAGTTACAAGGAAAATTTTACAATTTTTTTTTAACTTACTACCTGACTGTGACTATTACGAGCAGTGATTCTCTAGAAATTCATAAATAAATACCCGGGTATTTCACATCACTACTGAGAATTCAGAGAGATCAGATTTTGGCGGCTTTGTACTACGCCCGAACGTAAATTATAATGGCAACGCAGCATTGAATGCGAAACATGCGCAGGCCACCGTTTGTCGCTTGATTGGCTCGTAGCTACAATTTTGGCGGCGAAACTTTTGTATGGTGTCAGGGTCGTTCATAGCGCTTTCCATTGGTAAGTTTAGTGCATATCAAATGTATTTCTATTTACTAATGAATAACTTTTAAATGATCTCACGTTGAGTTCAAAATTAACGCTGTCATAATGCTGATAAAACATTAAGAATAGAATAGAATAGAGAATAGAATATTTAATATTTTGTTATGTAGGCTTTATTTAAATCTTGCCCCGGCGCGCGGCGTGAAAATATAATTTTAACACTTTCGAGCCGCCTGAATTGGAACACTTTTTTATAGTTGCTGTTTAGTTAAACTTTTGGGAAATTGTTTCTAGAAATATTCATTACTTTTAAATTTCAAACATCATTGATACGAACGCATTGCACGCAAATAAAAACTCTAGAATAATCAAGCTAAATTTGTTATCTATGTTTTATCAACAAATAAGTCAGGAAAACAATTTTACTGCAAGTAAATGACTCGTAAATAAGTTATTTTAAAAGAAGGAATAATGTCTCACTTTGCGATAATAACGAACCCATACAAAAACATTAATTATTAAAAACGTACTTATGGCAAATACGGCGTGTTTAGTTAAAAAATGGACACCGGCCACATCATTCTTTAAAACTCTTCGGGAAAAGTATTCAGAACAAAAACGATTAAGAGAAATAGCCTGAAAAGTTGCTATAGTTACATGAAGAGGACGCAATATGCACAGTGCAATGAAGAAAGGATTTTAACAATTTTTGATCTTCAACATTAGAACAACTTGCTCATTAGAAAGTTAATGAATATTAACTTAGTTTTGACACCCCATTGACATATGTTCGGTTTTCCTTAACCGATGTTAACCAGCGTAGGTCCTTTAAATTTAGCTATGGATAGGTATTTAACGCATTGTTGACATTAAGCATGTCCATGCGAAGAGTGATTAAAACCAAAAGTAAATACCGGTGCGTCCAAGCGAGGATTGGTATTAATTGTGACGTCATCATTTGACCTATAACTACGTCACCGGTTAAACCGCCAGTAACCGTGTTAGGCTTATGCACACTTACACGGTGAGAAAAAAATATGATTATAGTAGAGCGATAGTAAGTTAGTTAGTCAAATAAAACCCCGAGCTGGTTCGTATAAAAGTTTTAATAAAGTAATCTTGAGAATAATTAACAATAAAACAATGTAAACAAAAATAACAATAAAATAAAAAGAGCGAGTGGTATGTTTTAAAATTGTTCGTTGCGTTAGAATCGTTGGATACACACTGGTTATTTCTTTTTAAAACCTTAAAGCTATAAAAGGATGGAGTGATGACAAACAGATGTCGGACGCTATTCACTCCACCACTTTTACTTCTGGGAATCCTTTCCCAGCCCTGTTCCTATCTATACCTAAATACTAAATAACGAGAAATTTTACATTCTAACAATCGTTTTAAAAAAATACTTTATGTACAATGCAAAAAATATTAGTACAGGTTTTATACATTTTCAACATCCTCCCGCGGCGGAGAGTTCTCAACTTCTAACGGAAAAAGAAGTTGCACTGGTCTACGTAGTTTCGACCTGTCGCTCGTTCGCACCTCACAGGCCCGCACTCGCCCATCGCGGCCCTCAAACACGTCGATGACCATTTTCCACTGAAGCCTGGGCGTATGTTCTTGATGCAAGAGTACGATGTCACCTATTCTTAAGCTTTTAGAATTGACACGATCAGTATGGTGAAACGTACGCAGCTGCTGAAGATAATCCGTTGTCCATTTTTTCCAAAATTTAGAAACTAATTGTTCTCTGGATTTCCATTGTTTAATTATTTCGTTTCGGTTGATTTGAGGCAATTTTCGATTTAAGGAAAAACCAAGATTTTTTACACCGACTAGGAAATGCGTTGGAGATAAAGTTAATAAATTTGTATCGTCATCATCAAAATACGTCAGTTGTCTTGAGATGACCGTTGCTTCTACTTCTATTAAAATTGTCTGTAGTCTAGCGGCACATAACGCTGCTGTAAGCTTTAACTTGGGTAAAGTTAATTCTTTGTTACCCTTTTGATTTAGAGGCGCAACACGATTTTTCGATAAGAGAAAATTTATTTCGTTGGTTTCTACACATTTCGTGTACGCCACTGTACCATAAGCTTGAACGCTCGCATCGGCAAAAACATGCAGTTCAATTTCGTTGTACTTGTTTAAAGTTATATTCCTCGGAATATGTAGTTCACCCATAGCAGGTAGTTCCGAACACCACTTGAACCATCTTGTCTGACATTTTTCAGGAACAATAGTGTCCCATTCTATTTTCTGTTTCCATATCCCTTGCAACAAAATTTTTATTCTAATAGTAAATGGGCCTAATATACCTAATGGGTCATAAATTCTGGCAATATTTTGAAGTATTGTTCGTTTTGTTGGTACCGTTTTACTGCCATTTATTACGCATTTTAAATCAACCGCAAGCTCGTCGGTAGCTGTGTGCCATAAAATACCCAATACCTTTTTCAATGCGTTGTTGGTTGGATTTTTTATGACTGTTTTCATTAATACGTTGTCGTCAGAGAACCATTTTCTTAAATTCATGTTAGCCCCTTGAAGAATATTAATTGATTGTTCGTAAATTTCGTTTGCTTCTTCAAAGGAGCTGCATGCAGTTACCAGATCATCTACATAAAATGATTCTAATAAAATATTGGCCGTTTTTGTTAGGTTTTCTGATTGAGACAAAAGGTGCTTTCGCAGGGTAGCTGACAGCAAAAATGGGCTTGTAGTTACTCCAAAGGTTACACGTTTCATACGGAAAGCAGCAATTTGTGTCGAATTTGTGTTGGTGTCTTCATTAATTGGGTTTTTGAGCCATAAAAATCGATGGGAATCACGATCTTCTTCTGCAATTGATATTTGCAGAAACGCTTTTTCGATATCTGCGATTAAACCGATTGAGCCGACTCGAAAGTTTAGCAATATCTTTAGTAGATCAGGCACCAAATTGTCCCCGGAGTATAATTGTTCGTTTAGCGATTGAAATCCGGGCGCATGCGCAGATGCATCAAATACTAGCCGCACTTTCGTTGTGTCCTTGTCTTCGCAATAAACCGGACGATGCGGCATGTAATAAATGCGATTGTTTTCGATTTCGTTAGACGCAATAGTTTCTGCACATCCGTTTAGCAAGTACTCGCGCACAGCATTGTCATACTCAGCTAATTTACCGTTTCTGCGCAACTTAGATACTAAACTTTTTACACGTGCCATACTACCTATATAATTAGAGTCTAAACTGGAGTTTGATTTCCACGGTAGCGAAACTTCATAATGTCCGTTTTTAAACTGAATTTTCTCGTCAATAAAAGTTTCGGTAAAATTATTTTTTAAATGTTCGTTTTCTTTAATACCCAAAGTCTCTAATGTCCAAAATTTATTAATATCTACATTGTCCTGCTCGCGGTCTATCTGCACATTCAACACTGTTGCCAAATTAAAATTTACGAAATAGTCACAATTCTCAATACTACTTGAAGTTCCGTGCATTGTCCACCCTAATTTCGTGTTTACTGCAGTTAAGTCATTGGAAATGCGTTTTGTTTCACCTGTAACAATTTTCCAATAATGATCAGCTCCTACCAGTAAAGTTATACCCTTAATTAGCTGCTTATTTGTAACGTTAACGTCAGCTAACTGGTATTTAGACACAAAATCGCTTATTACCGGATCGTTTATAGAAGGTGGTTTTAAAGCGTCAAAACATATTTCTGGAACTTCTATAGCGGTGATTTCGATTAGTTCTCCGTTAAACTGATTTTTGAGAACTACTTGTACCCGTTTGCACAAGGTAGCCGTAGCGCTGCGAGTATTTCCAAAGGCATTAATGGAAATTTTATGATTACCAATTACAGGCAATCCCAATGAGCGCGATACACATTGTTTTATAAAAGTTAGCTGGCTACCCCCATCTATAACTAACCGAATCACTGACTCAATTGCGTTATCATTACTTATTAAACCTTTGGCGGTTTTTAAATAAACGTTATTAGTCGTTTCGTTAGCTAATAATATGGTAGAGTTATTACGGTTTGCCACATTATTAGAGGTATCGGCAACGCCGATATTTCGGTTTTCATTAACATTAGACTGAGAATAGCTGTTATTGCCGTTGCCATTATTGGTACCCGCAAATATTGGATCGCACATTGTTGTCGCGTGTCTGCGTTTACATTTTGCACAAAATAGTCGCGATTTACAAAATTTTGAAGAATGCCTAGGTTTTGTGCAACGAAAACAACAATTGTTTTCCTTTAAAATATCCTTTTTTCGCGCGATATTTAATGACGTTTTGCAATCTTTAGTTTGGTGCGTTTTAGATTTGCAAAACAGGCAGTTTTCGCGATTTATCGTTAATAAACTCGCGGCCGTAAATCGATCGTTTTTGGGTTCTCGGATATTTTGATTTAGAAATGTTCGTTGGCTATTATCTTTGTCCCTGTAATTTTTATTGTCCGTTACCACTTCGCACTGAGCTTGTTTGATTGAGTCCAATTCAATTTTAATAAATTGCAATAAACTGCTTATTTGCTTATCATAATCAACGGTATTGTCTGAGTTGCCAGATCGCGAAAGAGAGTCACTACTTGCCGTTTCACTTATTGTTTTTTGTCTGTTGAACGAAACGCGAAAATTATATGGTAGAGCCTTAAAAATGATTGATTTAACCATTAGTCCGTATTGTTCAGGTGACAAACCTAGCGTTGATAGGGAACGCGTTATCGTTGAAGCGGTATTATACAGTTTGCGAAGCGCAGAAATGTCTCGTTCACTTTTCACTGGAGCTATTGTTAAAAGTTTTTGGATATATGAGTCCACTATACGTTCCGAATTAGCATATTCCTCTTTTAACAGCTCTATCGCATCTTTGTACGATGATTGGCTAGAAGTCAATCCGTTAATAGTTACCGCGGCTTTACCAGACAAGTAAGATTTAAGATAAGCAAATTTTGCAGCATCGTTTAAAGAACAATTTTCATGAACAACAAGCCTAAATTGCTCCCAAAATGCCGGCCAAGATTCAATATCACCGTTAAATTTAATTAAATCTAGTTTTGGTAACCTTACCGACATGTTTTCTTGAGTATTAAAGTTACCGTTCGACGACTGTTGCTCCAAGCTTCTTGGAACCTCTTGCAGCGACGAAGATTGCATCAGCTTCAGACGTTGTTCCAATCTCGCAACTGCTGCAACAGCGAGATCGTCGTATTCCACAATCTTTGAAGCCTCAGCTTCAGCATTTTCATCACTAAACGTTGGGTATAATCGTTCGTTTACACTGTTTAAATTATTCCTTTGTGCTTTTATGCGAGCTATTAACGCGGGCACGTCATTGGAATCAGCCGATTCGTCGTTAATAATCTCGTTCGCGTTATTCACTAGTTTCGTTAACGTTGCGCGACAAGTTTTACGAAGGGCTAGATCCATTTTACCGTTTTCAGTTCGTTCCGATAAAAGATTACTTTATATACACTAAAACTTCCCGGGTTTCGGCACTATGAGAAAAAAATATGATTATAGTAGAGCGATAGTAAGTTAGTTAGTCAAATAAAACCCCGAGCTGGTTCGTATAAAAGTTTTAATAAAGTAATCTTGAGAATAATTAACAATAAAACAATGTAAACAAAAATAACAATAAAATAAAAAGAGCGAGTGGTATGTTTTAAAATTGTTCGTTGCGTTAGAATCGTTGGATACACACTGGTTATTTCCTTTTAAAACCTTAAAGCTATAAAAGGATGGAGTGATGACAAACAGATGTCGGACGCTATTCACTCCACCACTTTTACTTCTGGGAATCCTTTCCCAGCCCTGTTCCTATCTATACCTAAATACTAAATAACGAGAAATTTTACATTCTAACAATCGTTTTAAAAAAATACTTTATGTACAATGCAAAAAATATAAGTACAGGTTTTATACATTTTCAACACACGGAGACCGTCCTAACGGGACCGTTTACGCGATTTACCGCGTTCGTGTTATCCTTGCACACATGCACGGTTTTCGTCAGTTTGATTCTATTTTGATTCGATTTGATGGATCATCGACGTGCTGTGGCGATTTTAAAGTCTTACAGACGTATCAAAAAACGAGGAAAGGCACGAAATAGAATTTTGTGGGTTCGTCCCATCAATATGGGAAGGAAACAATTCGGTGCATTCTTTGTACTATTTGGTCAGTGGAGGGAAGACGAAAAAACTTTTTTAAACTATTTTAGGATGTCCATATCCAGCTTTGATGACCTACACGAACGATTAAAAAATTCGCTTCAACGTCAAGATACAAATATGAGAGTCGATACAGCCTATGGAAATGTTGGCTGTTACAATCAAAATCAGGATTGACCTCCAAACATATTTCATTCCCATGTCCCAAATACCCGGCCTTGCTTCCACCAAAGATATAAGCATATCCATATCTATATCTACTGCCGTTGCGAAAAATATGATTATGATAAAATAACGTTCCCGCCAATAAACCAACAAAATGTCGTAAGAGCGGTACATGTGCAAGCACCAATTAAATCTTAAACTCTACTGGGCATGTTTCTCCATCAACACGGTAACGGTCGCCGTGAATTGTAGTGGGGGCTCACGGTGACATCGCCGTGGAACGGAACCGTGTACACGGTGCCGGTGCGTGTGAAAGGTCACATATTATTATTATGCAGCCTAATCCCTTAACCGTATAAACGGTGCCGTTAGTAGGGTGGCCGTATAAGTGTGCAACGGGCCTTAGGGAGCTGGGTATTTACGGTTGACAATTGACAGGCGTGGTGATTCCGGTAATTTCACCTTTTTGGTTATTTATGTAAACAAATACAATTCAAATTTGTTGATGTTTTTAAATTTGTGATTTCTTTCCCACAATAATAATTTTTACTTATCATGTCAAACGATAAAACTAGTAAGCGACCTGCATAATCTTGTCGTATTTTGACATTTGAAGTAATAACCGCTGGTATTGACCACACTCGCTTCAAAAGGTTATTTTTTTTGAAATTACGTTTTAATGAAGTTTTGTCGCCCCCTTATATATTTTTGTTTCTATTTTTTATACATTTATCAGATTATGACATCTTGACCTAAATTTACAGTTAAAAGCTTCAGATAGAAACAATAGATATAGAGACATCTATTAACAATAATCAAATGTGAATTACTTACGGTTAAACTGGAGTTAGGTATATAACTCATGAACTAAAGATAATATCGACTTTCAGTTTCCATCGTTAGTGGCCTTTTTCAAAAATTACTCTTCAGCAGTATGCCTCAAATAGCTCTCTTTGAAGAATCCAAGCTAGTTTAATTTGATTAACCCAAACCCATGTTATGTCAATTTAACAGTAAAGATATAAAAACCTTCACCCCTTTCCTTCTGTACAAGATAAATATGGTAATAAATGGGTGGTCAAAACGTGTTTAAGAATTTACAGTATGGATATGGATATTATTTTACGTTTACCTAAGGTTGTACATATATAAAAACAATATTTATTGATTGCATTAAGCTAACTTCATTTAGTAAAGTACATATTTTTTCCCGTCCCTCAATTTCATCTTTTCTCACTGACATTTACTTCTGAACATTTATTATGTAATTTTTTCACCGAGAATAATGAAGAACAACTTTTTTATAACTACACCAAATTTGATTCATATCCGCAAATTGACGCCAATTTTCCAAAATAACTTTTTACTTGGATCACCCTGTATCTCATTATATGTGGATATTTTATCATAAGAAATTAAGAATAAATAATGAACTAATTTTAAATCTAATATCTCCTGTTGCTGTATGACCTCTTAGTTATGGGACACACTGTATATGCGGGCAAAATTAAAAACCTCCGTATTTTTCGAAATTGATGAATAATTATCTAATTCTAAGAACTTCAGCGTCTAAAAATACTCTTCGAAACCACCAATGAGAAGCCGTTTATACGGATTAAACATAATTACTGTTTTTGAGTTACATTATCTAATGACCCAAATTTTCTTTATATTCCGCATTAACTTTTTAGCGTTGCGTAAGTAAATATAAAAACATTTTTTATTGTAAATTAATAATTATTGATTCGAGTAACGCTATCTACGTAATCGGGCCTTAATGGTTGCACCATTTTATAATTTGGTGCCCATATAATTGTTTTAGTTTATCAAATAATAAACTTATGTCATATGTCATAATAACATGCAATTTGTCTTAAAATGATAACAAATAACCAGATCTTACAAGATTTCTGGCGCCACAACAAACGTCTAATACACTTTTAGATTGAGTTCATTTTTTTAACAAATTTATAGGGTATCGTAAAATTGTTTGGCCAAAAAAGAAGATTGCAGTATTATTCCGCTTAAACATTTTTATTGTCGGAAATAGGAAAATATACCAATGTTGATTGTTTTCTATAATTTTCAATTTAAAAAACCAATGTTTTCCTAAGCACTTATATTTTTTACCAAAATATTTTTATCATACTGTGTCTTTTGTTGTTTTTAGTACTAATACTGAGGAAGTATTATATTATAAAATATAGATTTATTTACAAGATTTAAAGAAGGAATGGGTAAACATACCTACATAACTTTTGTCTTGTACCGTGCGAGCAAAAATTATTTGCATCAAAGAGGGCCTTGCATCTAAGGATGCTTAGCCGTAGAGCTTAATACTTGTTGGGTGTCAGTAGCTACCTAAATTAACAATCCATCAGTCATTCCGTCATCTTTGACAGTCGTTACAAGTAATTTGATTCATCGCTAATTTCTCCAATTTCTCGAACAATTAACACAATGGGCTTTACGGAACAGCACAAAAGATTCATGGTTGAAGCCTATTTTCGAAACGGGGTTAGAGTAAATGGTAAGTGGCAATACAATCCGGGTTTGTGCATGGACGATTTTCACGAACATTTTCCTAACGTTGCTTTTATTGCTGGGGATTTTTATCATTGCCTGAAAAGAACCGTGGCTGTGTTTAGGGAAACAGGTTCTATACAACACAAAAAAGGAGCAGGAAGACCATCTGTAAGAACAGAAGAACTTGTTGCAAACGTTCGTGAAATAATGCAAAATACGCCAACAAATTGTATAAGACGCCTGTCCCAAGAAGTGTGAAGATCTTATGGAACATGCAGGACTATTCTTAAGAAGCATGTAATTATTTTTCTTTTTCTTTCTGTATATTCTTACTTTGTTAATTTTGTAAACAACAAAACTAAATTTGTATTTGTCTACTTATTTTATTACTCATTAGTTTGGCATATCATGTCATAATATGAATTTGACAAAATTTTAACCTAGATTTGGTTAGATATATCGTCCCCATATCATTGTGATCTGAACCAAGCTCTACGTTTTTTGATCCAAGCCCTCTTTGATGCAAATAATTTTTGCTCGCACGGTATTATTTAGTAGCTATCTAATGCAGTATTATTTATAATATTCTTGAAGCAAACTTTTTATAATATAAAAATTTAAATTTTTTCTGATATAAAGAAATGTTTACAAAAATCTTTAGATACTGATGCTTTACAAATATACCTCAGTTCTTTCTTTTTTTTGCAAAATAAAAGTAAAATGAATGTCCTCACAAACAAATTCCACATCCTAACAGGGATTTAAGATCTTGCAAAAAAGTTAAAATTTATCTTTAACAATGTGCATAACATAAATTATAGTCGCCACAGTGGTTCTTTTCCCGTGCGTCATCACTTTTACGTCATCAAAATCGTATGATTCAAATCAAAATTACGAGACGAAAAAAGTCAAAACTAAGTTAAGTTCATAAAATGGACGTGCCTGCCTACCGTTTGACGTACCTACATAATATCCCGAAAAATTATTATTTATTTTAAGTTTTGCCCGGCATTCTCTATTATCTAAAAGAAATTGACAAACAAATGTTAATACATTTAATACTATTTTTAAAGCTTAAAATCTAGAAAAGTTTGGTGTTTTATTGACTATTAAAATCGCAAAAGTCAAATTTTTAACATCCTTTCGTTTAAGGGAATTTAGCCACTGCCGTAAACTTTTCAAAGAACTTTCACGGTTAGAATATTTAAAATAAATAAATTAGGTATTATAAAAATCCTTAAATACTTACCGCCAAAACAGATGGTGGGTATAATTAGCTCTAAAAAGGACTATTTTTAGAAAAAGGAACAGTTTTAAGGCACACAGATTTACAAAATACGAATTAGATTGGCAGATCAAAATAAGGTTGACAATGACGTTCTAAAATACAACGGTTGTCAACTAAACAAATAAAAAAAAGTAATTAATGGACGTTTATAGTTTTATTCTTGTCTAGCACATTATATTATTGCGGAATCTTGGAGACGTTCTTTTATGCTTTTATTCAAACTTGTTACTGTAATAAACAAGGATGCAGAGTTATTAACCACGTTGAGTCCTGATCATTGATTGATGACGCACGGGCAAAGATCCACTGTGGCGACTTTATAAAAGATACTGCACACTATAGGTTAAATAATGCTCCTACAACCTCAAAATATAAATTCGAAAATAGAACTTATTTGTGTCAATCTAATTTTTGTCAGTATTGTATGGACAAAAAAAAATTGACATAGCATTGCACAAAAAAATCTGAAGCAATATTTTACAATGTGTGGATATTACCAAGGTTGTAGTTCTTAGATTTCATTAAAATGTATTTACAAAGAAGAGAAAATTATATTTCCTAAATATATTAACTGATATAAAAAATATTGACCGATTTAGGGCCAAGGTTGGTTAATTATAGACAATATCATAAATAAAATTTGCCAATTCCAATTTTGTTAACAACAGAAACTAAGTAAACAAAACGACATTTATTATAATAAAAATTAAAAGAAACAAATTGCTCCTATCAAAATATTGTTATATAAATGACAATGTTTGTTAGTAATAAAGCAATTAAAGAGCAACTTTAATTGTGCGTATCATTTCTGCCAATGTTGTAGTCAATGTAATGTTTATGTTACAGTCAAAGT
The DNA here is from genome assembly GCA_963969555.1 of Polydrusus pterygomalis. Classification (NCBI taxonomy): domain Eukaryota; kingdom Metazoa; phylum Arthropoda; class Insecta; order Coleoptera; family Curculionidae; genus Polydrusus; species Polydrusus pterygomalis. The sequence continues at coordinate 81,907,901 of OZ018375.1, forward strand.
TGTCTGGTTAGTTAATCCTTAATGATTAAAACCCTTGTGCAACTCACAAATAGACATGCGATTTTATAAGCTTTTCAAGTAAAATAGCCGATAAATGATGGGCGGCAAAAATAAAATTTATTTATGATGAAATGAAACACCGCAATTATTACTTAATGTGTAAAATTTTTTAACAGTATTGAATCTGAAGAAGTATTCCATGCTTAAAGTGGAGTTGAAAATATGGAAAAGAAAGAAACACTAAAAGTCTTCTTCCACAAAATTTAATAGAATAAAATTCTTCAATGGTCTCTACATGTTTCGAACGTAGAAACGTTCATCATCAGGAGACAGAAAATATATTTGGTGCTGATGGTTTTAGCAGAAGAGAAAGTGGTGTAGAACCTTAATGGAGCTTGTATGGAATGTGTAGAAGAGACATAATATGAAGGAAATTGATGAAAATTAAAGCATACTGAGTATGTGAGAAGTCAGTAAAGGAAGTCTAAACTAACCAAATAAACTGGGGAAGAAGAATAAACCTTTCTAAAAAGGTGTCGAAGATTATTTAAAATTTTTCAAAAAATTCCACAGGCCTGCATTTTTTAACACTTTGAAAGTTGATTTAAAAATTTTAACTGTTTTCTAGTAATTGGGTAGCGCTGATTTCAAATCTGCTTTCAGTTTTTTTATATCACGTAAAGTTATTTTTTAAACAGGTAAAATCCAAAAATATAGAAAAAACACGATTTATTTTATTTATAAGCTAGTTTTTTTAATATATTAAGAAAAAAAATACAAAAATATACAAAATATACACATATAAACTATTATAAATGGTTATTTATTCGTTAACGCTACTTCAAAAAACGTTTTCTTTTTTCAGAAAAGCTTCTTTTGGTTGTTTTTCTGTTTCTCAATGTCCAACAGAAATCGGCCATCATTTTTGTGTCCCAGCGCCCCTGGTATCTTTTTTCCATCTCTTTAATATATTGATGAAATCTTTCACCTTGCTCTTCACCCACGTCCCCAAGATTTTCTGGGAATTAGTCCAAATGGGAATGTAAAAAGTGAATTTTTATGCTCATATTCTGAAATTCCTGAAATTTTCCAGCATATTTTCAACGATCGCAACATAGTAGTAATTTATGTTCAATTTCTTTAAAAGCATTCCATGCATGTTTTTCTTTATATCTTCCATTACCTTTTCAAATTCTGTATCTTTCATCAAGCTGCTAATCTGCGGCCCTACAAAGATTCCCTCCTTTAATTTTGCCTCTGACAGAGCCGGAAATGTTTTACACAAATATTTAAAACAATTTTCTTCTTTGTTTAATGCCTTAACAAATTGTTTCATACGTCCAAGTTTTATGTGAAGTGGTGGAAGTAAAACTTTTTGAGGGTCAATAAGACTTTCGCGAATTACATTTTTGTTTCCAGGTGTTAAAGTCTCTCTTTGTGACCAGTATCTTTTTATCCAATGCTGTTCTCGATTCCTGCTAGCCCACTCGCACAGGAAACATGGAAATTTAGTAAATCCAGACTGCTGACCTAAGAGAAGACCTAAAATTTTTAGATCTTCACACACTTCCCAGTTGTGATTTTCATATTGTATTCTTAAAAATAATTCCTCTAAATTTTCATAGTTTTCCTTTAACTTAACTGTATGGCCGACCGAAACAGAAGCAAAAACATTGTCATTATGTAAAAGAACAGCTTTAAAGCTCCTTTTTGAAGTCGATAAAAAGTCTCCAGTCGGAAGGTGTGTAGCACCACAGAAAATAATTTTTTATTCATCAATTAGAATTTAAAGTACTACATTCATTTTAAAATGTATTAAAACGCCTATTATAAGTTTTTTTTATATTTTTTTCTTTTTTTTTTGCAAAAAAAAATCTGTGGGTGATAGAGACCAATTGTATTTTAATTAGTTATTTCTATATAAAAACTGAGCTCAACAAACAAAAATCACGTCATCACAAATTTCATGCAGGCCTGTGCTTTATATAAAACATTATAAGGGTAAAATTAGTCATAATAATGAAGATATTACAATAGAATTACATTCCAACAAAAGTGTTTTGTGGGGTACTGAGGATTAAAGCTCAGTAAACCCGCAAGAGGTTAATTTAAAAACCCTAAAATTATTATATCAAGAAGTTGCACATTTAAAAAAAATGGAGGGGGAGTGTTTGAATAGCAAATTATGAAATTATTATTTGTTGTTATTTTAAGTTTTTTTTTGTGTTATTTCCGGGGTCATTTCATTTGTAAAATTAAAAATACATATTTCTGGTAACACCAAAAATCAGTTTTTAAAACTTATTGATACCCCTGTCATTGATAATGTATTAATATATGTATTTCGATCGCTAATGCTGCTATCTAAAAAAAAATCTTTTACCTCTAAAAATTAAAAAAACTAAAAAAATCGAAAATTTATTTTTAATCTCGGATTTAAATTACAAACGTTATTCTAAATAAGTTTTCTAATTGGCATTTTGGTCAAAAATGAAAAATAAAGGTAGTTTACTCTTGGAGGAAAATCATGTTTTTGAAGTTTTTGCGAACCCTGTATAAAAAATCAAAATTTTCTCTTCGTGAATTGCATTTTTTTTAGAAACAAAACTTTTTATCAAGAATGACTTTTTCCATAAAATGAAATTTTACATCCATTTGTGCTATTGTAAACCCTATCCGCGGACAGTCTGTATATAACGCACCTAGGTGTTACCACCTGTAAGTATGTGCATAGAGTAATAAACTGTTTAAGATGTCAGTATAATATAAGAATAGTTACAGATTTGCACTCTGACTCATACCATAGCAAATTTATCATATTATGCACATTCCCTCATCAAACAATAATTCCGTATCTCAGTAGTTTGCCCTATACAACATAACATTTAGGTTACACTGGCCGACAAGATTTTTCTAACACAGGTCAGCTCTTTATTTTTAAAATGGAAATACCCTTCTAATAATAGAAAAAATATTGGGAAAGCCCCAATACATACCATTTTTCAATAGCTTAATAAGACCATTTTACATTAGCTGGTAGTCAATTTAATTAGAGGGGTTAAAAATGCATGCATTTTATAACAGAAAAATTACCTGAACTGTAGGAATTTTATTAAGACTTTAGGGAGGATTTACAAAATATTGCTGTTTTCTTTGTTTGTGGGACAGTCGTGCAGTAGATCAGCATTATGTAATAAAAGATTGGCCACAAAGAAGTGAATTTCAGCCGGGATCTCAAAATGTTAAGTTTGCACCTCTTGTAGACCCCAAAAAAGTCGTTCTGCCTCCTCTTCACATTAAACTTGGGCTGATGAAAAACTTTGTGAAAGCTATGAATAAAGACGGTGATGGATTCAAATACCTAAGACAAGTCTTTCTCCAGTTAAGTGATGCCAAATTAAAGGAAGGCATTTTTATTGGGACACAAATCAGAAAATTGCTGGACGATGTCAACTTTACAGAGAAGCTTACTAGGCAGGAACTCAGAGCATGGAACTCATTTGTTAGTATAGTAAGGGGATTTTTGGGCAACAATATGGATGCAAACTATCAACAGTTAGTTGATGAACTTTTAGATTTCTACAAATCGCTTGGTGCCCGAATGTCATTAAAAATTCACTTCCTCCATTCCCATCTGTCATTTTTTCCTGAAAATTTGGGAGCTGTCAGTGACGAGCAGGGTGAAAGGTTCCACCAGGATATCAGGACAATGAAAAGTCGCTATCAAGGACGATGGGATCCAGCCATAATGGGTGATTCCTGTTGGTTTTTGAAAAGAGAAGATATGACCCCTCATAAAAGGAAAAAATAAAATTTAATTAGTGTGTTCAGTTATTATTTTTAATGTTTGTGTTTCTCTTAGATGTAAGGTATGTTTAGTAGGTGTAAAAATTTAAATATAGTCGATATACACAGTTAGAAAATTCTTAAACTATTATTTCAATAGATATTAAATATTGTAACATTAAATGTGGTACTATAAATGTAACAAGAAAACGTTACGTGTTACAACTTTTTTTTTCTCATTTTCGTATTTGGATAGGTCCATTCTACCACAATATGCTATTTAGCTTTGTGTTACAACAAAAAAAAATTTTTGTCGGCCAGTGTTAAGTATTTCACGAAGTATATAAAATTTTTGTATAAGACATCGAATTTTCTTAGAATAGATAATAAAGCACGTGTTGATTCCATCTTAAATGTTTATCTATCATGATTCGTAAATATTTTACAGATGAGACTTCCCTAAGTGGCTTCGTGACATTTTCACATCTTATGTCATCAAAATCTGGTCTAATGGCCGTTGTTATTGAGAAAGCGATATAATTTGATGTTTAAGGTAAGTTTGAACGTAAGTATCCAGAATTTTTTTAGCAAAACCAATTTCAATCGTTCTCTTGTCAAGATTAAATTATAAAAAATGATCTAGGTATTTGAAAATTTTTTTTACATTTTAATTTAAATTGATGAGGCCTTTACTTGATGAAAATTCATACTGACCTTAAAAATCAAAACACAAATAGGTTTTGAGATTTCCACTTATAGTGTCATTAAAAACATTACAGCTGTTTCGGTAACACAGTACCTTCTTCAGATAACCAGTACTTACAAAGACTTATACTTAGTGTGTAAGTACTCATGATTTGAAAAAAGTTCCTTTTTTCGCAATTACAATCCGCGAAAACATTTCAATTATGGGCATCCTACATTTTTTTTTCGCACCATTAAAATTAAATAATTTCGTTTTAACAGTGTAGCAATAACTTACCTAAAACTAAATTGCACTCGTCATCTTTATCTTTTAGCATGAGATCATTTTTTACGGGCAAATACGATTTGAGCAAATTGAGACATTCAACGAAGCTTTCTTCAACTGCGTAGTGAAGAGGAGTCTTGTAGTTGATGTCCCGAACTTCTGGGTCACCTCCGTTGGTTAGAAGGAGTTTTAGAATCTCCGTCCTTCCCCATGCTGCAGCTATGTGAAGAGGTGTTAAACCATCATCAGACCTGCAAAAGGTTATTAGTTATTTGAAACTCCAGTAAAAATATTTGAAATTTAGGAATGCATGGAAACATTGTATTTTAAAGAATTTTAAAAATTGTTTCAAGTTTAGAGAACTAAGGAATGAAATAATTTTTTATTTATTATTACAGGTATATACTAGGTAGAAGATCATTGTACCTATGAACCTATGCTGCCGTCCTAAGGAAGACCACCGCATCTACAAAAATTTTTAAAATTGAGCTAAGCGCGAAAATTGGTTCTAGGGGGCTTATATTGCATATTTACGTAGAAAAAAACCCGTATTTAAAATCTCATTTAGGTATTTTTTAAATAAATCTATACCCAGCATCTACAAAATGATGTCCCAAACTAAATAAAAACCCCGCATCTACAACTTACTAAGGAGAAACCCCGCGTATACATGTCTTAGCCTGCAGATGCTGTGTTTATTCTAAGTAAAATGCAAACGCGGTGTTTTCGCTAAGTAATTCGCGCGTAATTATCAGACCTAATCAGTTTTCTTGTAAATTTTAGTATGAAAACAGTGTTTGTGTTGCTCATAGGAATTGTTTTAAATATTATTTATATACAAGAGCTTCTGTGATCAAAACCATATAAGGTAGGTAAGTCTAAATCGGTACAAACTATACGTTTCGTTAGTATTTTTATACTTTTTTTACTTAAAATATTGTAATAAATGAACCTTTTTTTACGAATGTGAATTTTGACGCAAGAGCCTGACATAAGTGAAAATAGGTGCTTTTACACACATGTTGAAAAAAGGAACACCAAAGCCAAAGGTATTTACATCACCATGTGGGGTGCCTGAAATTAAAAAGAGCAACATTTAAAAAAATCTTCAATCGATAATCCCTTTAAATAGGTCTCAATTTTGGAAAGAACTTGACGTACAAGTTGAAAAACAGTAAAGGCAATTGGGTTGTTTTTATGATTAGATAAGGTTAAGAAACCGTTTTTTATAGAATAATACAAGTATTTTGTTAATTTTCATAGGTCGCATTTTCCCTGTTTTTAGTGTTTAGTAGTTTTTAATAAACTTTTTAAATCTTATTATGTTGTTGTTTTTCTTTCAAAAAATACTCAATGATATTGTGTGTGGCTATACTAAGGAAAAACATCGCATGTACCTAATTTTAGTAGATACGGCGATTTTCCTTAGTTTTTTCTTATATAAATTAAAGATCTTTCTCAGTATCTACTTTTATTAAGACAAAATTACATTAAAACGCTGTTTTTTAAATGAAAAGTGAAGGTTTTTGAAACATCCAAATATATAAAATAAAACAATTTTCATTTGCCGAGTTATAAGAATTTGTGACCATTTTAAAAGTTGCCAAAAGTTTGCCCTTGATTTACTCAGTTTAGATAAATCTGCAAATGCGGTGGTCTTCCTTAGGACGGCAGTATGTACCTATAACAATGCATCTCCAAAGTTGTTAATTTTAAGAATGGTTTGTTATTTTTCTAATATTGACATTAGGTATAATAAACTGGTTGAGAAAGAATATTTCGTGTAACACTAACACGTGCTACATTGCTTGCTGGTGTGTAAAAACATCATTGGCTACACAAAAATTCGTTTCTCCACTTACTTATATAAATAACTAATAGAATTTTAGGAAAAATTTATTTACACGTATTTATCAAAAATGTATTATTAAATTTTACAGACAATCAAAACGCCTACAATTTCCTATATTCATTCATAAACTTATAGTAAATAAAAGAGGTGACCAGCGACAGAATAATTATAATTTATTAATACAATAATTAACATTGTCTTCTTTATCACAATGGCTCTCTTTTAAGCCAGTTGAAACCAGAATCGGAATTTAAAGTATCGTTTTGTACTTTGATTACAAAAATTACAAAGTAATAATTATAAATTATTGATTTATTGACGCGAATAGTGACTTATTTATGAATTTAAAATGTATATCCAGAAAATGTCTTATTTTTCTTAGAGTCTTCAAGTTCTAAATTTAGACAATTCACTTTTATTATTTATAGATAGTTCTGTCCAATTTAAAGAAACAAACACCATGAATTCACTAAATATATTAAAAGAAAATAAGTTAATGAACTTTTTCGAGTTCACTTGTTTGTCGTCCACAATAGGTATGTTTGATATCACAACATGAGAATATTTCGGAAAATCTAGGAAAAAGCCACAATAATGGTCAAAAAGATATTCCAATTTTGGGAAAAACCTATAAAATTTAGAAAAAATATTTTAACAAATAACTTTTAGAAATGATTATAATAGGTGACATCCCCTTGTTTTTTTACCTTATTTTAAAATCATTATTTTGTAAAAGAAAATCCTTGTTTGAGTAGTCTCCAAAATATCTGGCAGACCACCCTAAAGGAATGTATTTTCAATGACTCGCCAACCTCATTGTCAGACCATTCTATACGGGTTTGTTAGGTCATTAGTAGGTCATCCAACATCAGTGTTTTTTTTTATCTTATTCTCAGGTATTTTGAACAAGCAACACACAAATTCGGCAAAAAAGGGTACAAGCAGAAAAGGTTCTATGTAACTGCTAATTCTTATTAAAATAAGGGTTATTCGGTTATAATCTCTTATACGTAGAAAAAAATTAGGCACTTAACTTAATTTTTCCTAGAAGCTATTGACGCAAAGTTATCGTACCGTGGTATTGAATTTTTGCTTAATCTAGACATATGTACATACCTGCTATTTGGGTTGCCGCCATTTTGCAAAATAAGGGAAGTAACCTTAAGAGCAAATTCATAGGAATCGCATCCAACTACAAGATGAAACGGCGAAATTCCTTTTTTGGGAAGAGTAATATTAGGGTCAGCTCCCTTTTCTGTCAAAAGGGATTTGACCGACCTAAAAAATTTTAAAAATTACTTCACATTACAATAATAGTATATTAAAGTACAAGTTTCATAAGAAGCGTTTATAGCGCATTCGTCCAATGTAATACCTAAACGAGTAGCGAGTTTTTTAACTGAAACTTGCGCTTAAACGTCTCCAATAATCATCTAGGCAGTGGCGCAACCAGGGGGAGGGGCTGCCGGGCTGCAGCCCCCCCCCCCCGAGCTTAAAAACTTAGCCTATTCATTTAATTGCAAACCAATTTTTCATGTCACGCCTTTTACTAATATTTTATATTCAGCCACATAATTTACATCAATCATGTTATCAATAGTGAAATTTTACTACGGCTGACTGAATGGACCGACCGAAATACTTCCACTGAGGCATCTGGATTACTGGCCAGCATTATATAAGTCCCAAATTTGTGATCGCACTATGTGTACAGAAAGAATATATGCCTACACACTGCCTTTAAGCAAGATTCTACAGTCGATTTAAACCTTTTTTAGGCATTACAGTTAGCTACTGACGTAACAGATCAAGTTAAAGAAATAAGAGGCCTGGCAGATGATAATTTTCAAAATATTTTTAAGGAAGCTCAAGATCTACTTTCGGAATACGATATTGAAATCAGAGTACCTAGACTACCGCCAAGACAAACACAAAGATTGGTTATAAAAACCGATTCCGCTGGTGAGTATTTTAAAATAACAATTTTTATTCCGTTCTTAGATGGCCTCATAGCAAATCTCGAGGATCGGTTTTTAAAACATCGAGAAACCCTTCAAAATTTTGAATGCCTCTTTCCATATGATAATCAAGATTTTGATAATTTAAATGTTTTTTGAAACTTCACAGCTTCTACAAGAATGAGTTTTCCATTAAAACGATGTTAAAAGCTGAACTTGAGCTGTGGTATAAAAAAAGGCAAAAACAAAAACTGGATTTGGACAAAGTGTATTCCGAATGTGATGCCAATATATTTCCCAATATAAAAAGGCTTTTACAAATTTTTTTAACTTTGCCTATTACAACCGCCACATCTGAAAGGTCCTTTTCAAATTTAAAATATTTAAAGACATATCTGCGTAGCATCACGGAAGAGGACAGATTAAATGGTTTGGCAGATCTTTATGCGAACCACGATATTGATATTACCGTGGCAGAAATTCTGGACGAAAAGGCAAAAACAAAACGAAGAATTTTACTTTAATATTAGTATTATTAGTGATTACTTACTTACTTTATAAGGTTTTTGTTTTGTCATAGTATAAGTATGATTAATATATATGCGTTACTTATTTTAAATACATTTTTACTAATTAAAATGAAATCTCTAATTTTTTTTTCATAAATATTTAGTTAGGGCCAGCGGCGTATTATTGCAGAAGTTTTAGGGGGCTGTCGCTCTCGTCAATCATACGTATTTTACCCAAAAAAGGGCGTGGCACCGAAAAAAAATTTCGCCTGCGGCGCCAAATAGCGCAAGAGATTAAAGCCCCCCCGAACTAAATTTCTGGTTGCGCCACTGCCTCTAGGCATGAATAAAGGTAAAAAATTGCACTTATTGTACGGGGCATACTTAAAAACTATATTTAAATTTAAACATTACTTAAAAATTACCGATAATATTTAAAGATTTTGAACTCAAATTCCTTGGAAAATAACGTGTTTAACGCTTTGATAGATCAAAGCATCGTTACGGTAGAGGATTGCGTAAGCTGTTTTTTTTTTTCTTTTACTGAGAGGCAAGAATGGCTGCAGAGTTCGATGTCGCTGTTTGGCCGGCCGAGAACTGGACATGAACTATTATGTGAAACTAAATGGTGCCGTGAGATAGACCTGGGGTCAGACCACATGAACCCTAGATTTTGCTATGACATACCATTCCAGACCCTAATAATTGACGATTGAGAAGTGTGGAACAAAAAAATGCCAGCAACTAGTCCTGGGACAATAATCTCGTACACAGATGGATCAAAAACCAAAGAAGGAAGGAAGGAAGCGGAGCAGGGATACACTGAGTAAGACTGGAGAAAAATATTTACTTTTCTTTGGGTAAGTCTCACACAGTGTTCCAAGCGCCATCTTAAAGTGTGCGTACGAAAACAACAGGAGTACTTACTTCAACAAGAGAATCAATATTATATACTCTGACAGTCAATCAACTCTTAAAGCGTTTACGTATAATAAGGATTGTATGATATGGGAACATCAAGGGGAATTAGCCCTATTCTATGCCCAACGATAAGAAAGAAAAACTGCAGTGGGTATCGGGACATGAAAGTATTACAGGAAAGTAAAAATCCGGCCAACTTGCGGGGAAGGGATCGGAAAATACTACATAGGCCCAGAACCGGCACTCGCAGTCTCAAAGTAAATAGTACGAGATGCCATTAAGAGATGGTGGACAGCTAACGCTGACAAACCCGTAAGGCTCTCTTGTGTCATCGTATTTCCAAAATACGTGTTAATGCGCTGAAGAGACGCAAAAGTTCTTTCTACCGACACACTTATTGCGTTAGGTTACGTATAGGTACTAAGTTAGATATACAAAATGTAATGAGTAATGTATGAGTTCGGTCACATAATATATGCGTAGCTATATATTTTGTGGTTCAGTGTTACAAACAAACCGTTGCCAAGTTTCAAATAGGTACCTACCCTATGGAATGGAATAAGGGATTGAGTTGGGAGGGATTTGTTTTTTGTTGTTGTTGGGCGTTAATTGTATAATAATATGCCATAGGACAATGGTAATTTTCATCAATCATTTCTGACTCTCTCTTTTACATTTAGCAATATGCATGCTGCTGTTAAAGATAATATGTATTACAAGCCCAAATTTGCGGGCCTCAATGGTCCAACCACTCTCTCGCCACAGCAGCATAGTATCAGAGTATTATTTTTAAATTTCATTCAATTTATTACATTTCGAGAAAATTCAGCACATTGCGCGTTGCTCCAAACACATGGAGACTCAATTTTTGTGTTTCGTTAGATGCAAGTAGTTCAGTTTATGTGACTAATTTTAAGGCATAGCGCACCATCTCTGCATTTGCTCCACAGAAGTTGGCAGATTAAACCTTCCAAACACCCCTAATGGAAGCCGTTCAGGTCTAGCAGAAACAGCACGGACCCTAGGATTGAACCCTGAGGCACACCCTGTACCATCTCTCGAGATAAAAACCAGCTGTTCCCTCTCCTGTAGGTAGGTAAGAATTTATTAAATGTGAACACTCCCCAAATACCATATTTGTTCAGAATATTAAGCAGTATCCCTAGGTCAATAGTGTCGCAAGCCTTTGAGAGGCCAAAGAAAAGTCCAGCGATCTTTCTATTCTTGTCTGCCTGCGTTTTCAACAATATAAAAGATAAAACCCTGTAAATAGCTATAATTGCGTAGAATGATTGGGTCGAAACCCATATTGGTTGCTTCGAGGGTTGCTTGTTAAAATATGATGTCGTGTACTCGTGTAGACACAAAATTCACTATTCTGGTTATGCAGAACTTTTTAGAAATAAAATAAATTTGTTAAATTTCAAAATAACAATTTCTTGCATATTATATGCTGCAGACTTTCTGGCGGTCACTGTAAAACACTAGTCCTTTGGAATGATAAAACCGAGGATAAAACATTATTAAATGACCCAAAACCCGAAAATTTACTGCAAAAAATAATTTTAATTTTATTTGTAGGTATTTTAATTTTAAGACACTTTTGCTACAAAAAAAAAACAATGAATAAAAAAGGCAACGGCACACGGTGTTCCCAAGCGGTCACCCATCCAAGTACTAACCGTGCCCGACGTCGCTTGACTTCAGTGATCGGACGGGAACTCTCTCTAAACCTCTATTTCCTATATTTACATTAGATATATTATTCTCAATTTTATATTTATAGTGACTAAGTTTTTGCACGCGAAGCGGCTACCACTTAGGAAAGGCACCCAGTCGATACCAGGTGGGGCTGATAGTAACCCTGGGAGGATAATATATCTTCATTATTGCGGCAATCGGTCCTTTCCAGTTGCGACTTTACAGGACCATTGGGAATCCAACTCTAAAAGAAGCCCTTGGGGAATTTTTTCGAAGACAATAGATTCATTATATGTTGTAGTTGGAAAAATATTTAAAAAACCAACTTTAAAGCTTGTTTTTAGTTAACATGGTGATCATCACCTAACGCACTATATTTTCCTCATTCATGCTTCATTTGTCTGCATTCATTAATTTTATTTACATTTATGTACATTTTTACAGAGTTTATTTAGAATATTTACAGTTTTGTGATATTTACAATATTTACACATATAATTATAATTTGTTTTTGTTATCTCCGTGAGTGGAGTTTCTATTAATGTAATATGGAAGGAGCTTATTGTGAAAAATGGAGAATCGTGTCGTGGGATATTATGTGTTTAGGTTTAGGGATCCTCGAAATAAATTGGCAGCCGTGAGTACACAGGCTTGTGTGTGACTCCGTGTATATCACGCACCTGGGTAAGGTTTTCTGTAAAAGGTGATATTTGTGGTTTACTTCTATAAAACTTTTCTGATATGTTGTACACATAATCTTGGAACCTTTCCATGTTTGTTAGGTCATGAAGGTCGTTAATTCTTGCGTACCTTCCAGATGATGTGACACACCTGAGTATTCTGTTTTGAAATCTCTGAAGTCTGAGCATTTCTGCGTTGGACATACTGCACCATACTGGTGCAGCATATCCGAGCACTGGCCTGATAATCTGCTTGTAAATCATCAATTTATTTCGAGGGGATAATGGGGATCTAGGTGAAAGTAGTGAATATAACGGGAACTGGTATATCAACGTGGTATGGTCGTTGCCTATAAATATTAGCGATGTCAAGTATGATAAAATACAATAGTAGGTACTTCAATTTATTCGTTTAGATTGCACAAAAACATTAACTGAACATTGTGTTGAATCAAATAACAAAAACATCCACTAATTTCTGCATTTATAGCCATGACCCCTCTCCCACCCGACACAACAACTCGTCTAATACCAAAGAAGAAAAGAGTTTGTTAGGTTTTTTTTATCATGGCCGTCTACGATGTATGCGAAAGACCTTAGGCTATGGCACAGAGAAATGTTGGATCGGTTCTCCCAAGATCAAATGACCCAAAACCCGATTTAATGCAAAAAATAATTTTAATATTATTATTGTAGGTATTTTAAAGCTGGATTTATAGTTGCCGTAACGTAAGCTTTAAGCAGTAACATAAGCGGTAAGAGAAATTAACATTATTATCAGTAACACATCCATTTATAGTTCATAAAAACTTAAGCAGTAAGAATTTGTCCCAAAACGTAAGCAGTAAGAAATGGTTTATTTTTATTTCTTACGTTACTGCTTACTGAATCGGCCGGGAACGGTCATATTCGTACATAACCGTATTGTTTACAACCATACGATATAACCTTACTTTTTATTTAAATACCTGCATTTTGTGATTTTAATAATAAATAACAACGCAATATTGTTTCAGCTATAACAACCACGTCTTGTTAATCAGTTAAATCAATTTTAAATCAGATTTGAAACAAAAGCAACAATTTTAAATTATAACCTAACTTGTTCTTACTTCTTAACTAATTAGAATCTATAAATGGGTTTCTCGTTACGGCTTAATTTTTACGTCTTATCGACTACTGCTTACTTCTTACGGCTTACGTTACGGCAACTATAAATCCAGCTTAAGACACTTTTGCTACAAAAGAAAACAATGAATAAAAAAATGCAACGACACACGGTGTTGCCAAGCGGTCACCCATCCAAGTACTAACCGTGCCCGACGTCGCTTGACTTCAGTGATCGGACGGGAACTGGTATATCAACGTGGTATGGTCGTTGCCTACAAAATTTGGAAAAGTCAAGTTAGGTAAGGCGCAATATTCATTCTAATTCTCATTAACATATATCTCTTCGGCACGAAATCCGATAGCCTCTTCAAAATTTTCGTCTATATAGGCGCCTTGGTGAAAATAATGTATGTGTCGTAGGCTGATAGTAAAATCCGTCATTTCATGAAAAGCCTAGTCATATCATGCTGCACGCTAAAAGGTATATTGGCAACTGGTTTGATCGTTGTTCCCCAGAGCATTTTTTTAAAAATTAATGTAAATTTTATTTTTATAAAATAATATTAGTTGAAAAAATTGAAAAAAATGCTCTGGGGAACAACGAACAAACCAGTTGCAATATACCTTTTAGCCACGCTTCATGATATGACTAGGCTTTTCATGAAATTACGGATTTCACTATCAGCCTACGACATATGTATGTTGGCGTCGTAGTTGTGGCCGTCGTCAGTTTTGACATTTATTTTCACATTTGCGACTTTTTTTCTCGGAAACAGTTGAGTGGGACGATTGAAACTTTTGGGTTTTAGAGAGGAATAGTGGGGGTACGCTGTGTGAAAATTTCAAATATACAGGGTGTACCGGAAAAAAGTTATTAAACTTCAAAATCGAAAAATATCGGGTTTCACGACGTGTCTCAAAAATGAACTTAATCGATTCAAACGACATCGACTGTGAGTTACAGAAGCCTATTGTTTGTGAGCGCGATCGAGAGATTGGAAGTAATTTTTTGATTATTTCAAAGTCGTGGATCGCTAATAAGTCGAATTGGGTGCATCCGATCGACTTTCGGTTTGGATAATCGTTTAGGCCATCTCAAAAACTTCCTTTTTCCAATATATCGTTCTATACCTAACTGAAATGGAAATTATCGAGAATTGTAAAAAATTGGAAATCACGATTTGAGGCATGATTTTTTCACGGTTTTTATTTTTTTTTCGTACGGAAAACGACTTTCGATAGAAATGTTGTATACTTTAGCGGATAGAGCTCATCAAATTGTTTTAATGAGATATTTTTTCGTTTCTTTATCTTTAATACGAAAAAACGGCAAGCTTTTGAATTTTCATTTTATGACTGTTCTTCCCCGTCGCACGGGTTTGCTTAAACACGTCAGCAAGTGTCTATATATTATTATAACTTTTCAATTTTTTTCTTGGTCCACTAGGTATATCAACGGATAAACAAGTTTTAATTTCCATGGTAAGTACGCTCTGTGAAAACATACTTTGTGGCTCAAAAAAATTAATTTATGATTTTTTTACAGGTTCCTTCACCAGAGGTTTTACTATATCGACTGTAGCTTAATAAATTTTTAACAAAACCGTTTTCTCCCGAAACACGCGCTCATATATTCTCAACACTCCTGCATGTCCAAACTTATCAAAATATATTCGCAAATTTGAGAAAAGTCGCTTTTTTGAGTGCGGAAACAAGCAAAATTCAGAAATTTCAATACCATTCATTTGTTGGCCTTGCATTCTCCACGTGGGTAGACGTGAACTTTAACATTTATATCATCTGTCAAAAATAGGTGAAAAATGGAATTTCCAACTTGACTTTCTAGAGTAATAAGACCATTTTGAGCCGGTCTTTTTCTTTTGTATGAAATACCTACCTTGAACCTTCATCTTTTTCGTTTGACCAAAAATAAGGGAAAAAATATCGCATTTATATCCGTACTTTTGATAATAAAAATAGCTTGCAGGAGGTATTTTAACTTCAATTTTTATAGTTTTAATAATATTTTTTTAATTTAGGATTCTTACAGCTATAACCGTCGCTACGAAAAAGCTTAAAAAAATGTACACTTACCTGTCAAAATTTGACAGCTGTCGTATAGAACTTTGTTATTTGGGTACTGAAATTTTTTTAAATTTCGGATTCTTACAGCTATAATCCTAGATACAAGAAAAGCTTAAAAAAACTTGACATTTACCTGTCCAAATGACAGCTGTCGTATAAATCTTTGTTATTTAGGAACTGAAAAATGTTTCAATTTAGGATTCTTACAGCTATAACTCTCGCTACGAAAAAGGTTAAAAAAAATTGATACTTACCTGTCAAAATTTGACAGCTGTCGTATAGAACTTTGTTATTTAGGTATTGATTTTTTTTTTTAATTTCGGATTCTTACAGCTATTTATAATCTTAGATAAAAGAAAAGCTTAAAAAAACTTGACATTTACCTGTCAAAATGACAGCTGTCGTATAAAACTTTCTTATTTAGGTAATAAAAATTTTTGAATTTCAGATTCTTACAGCGTCAATCATCAGTACGAAAAAAACGAACTTGAGTAGTAAAAAATTATACAAATTTTTATTGCGACCTGGGTTGTGAAGAAACTACACATATTTTTTTATCGCGAATCGAAATGCTTTACAATTAGGGATTGCTAACAATGATTTGTCAAAAATATGAAATTAAAGGAACTCGAGAAGTGCCGTGCCCGAAGGGCTCGGCACAATAACATTTCCACAAACTTATTAGCTGATAATGTGATAATGAAAATGAAATATAGAAAGTATATCATACATTGTACAAAGGTGTGTGAGTTTAAAAAGCACCTATAAATATCAATATCAATATCATAATATTAAATATCATATATTTCCGCAACGAAAAGTCGTAGCGAATCGAGGGAGGCGGTATTGGAAACGGCACGTCGAGCACTATACGATGCCGTCTCCAAAAACCTACCTATATATACGAGAAAACGAAAATTTTGCACCATTTCTTTTTATTTTCTAGTTTTGGTCAGTTGTTACAATGACAATTTGGCGATATGTTTCCCCTTTACGTTGCGCAAGAATATGAGGCAAAAAAAGCAATAGTAAATAGAAAAAGAGGAATTAAGGGAAAAAAAAATTATTGTAATTTTTTTTCTGTACTAATTTTAGATGCACCATCGGCTGACGATTAGCGATATTTACCCAGTCTAGTTACAAATGTTCCCAACTACTATAATTTAGTGTACGCTGCGGACGATGTTAATCAGAACGATGCTGTATATTGTCATCCACACGGTAACTTAACCGAGACGAAAGGGTGAGGAAATACAAAAAGATTAATCGTCGATAATCGATCCTGACAAGTGATTTGTCTTTGAGCCCTGTTTCCTTCTGCCAAACTGAGCCTCACTGATGAGCCGTAATAACGGCGAAACGCGTCTGGGGATGGGTTTGGCAGAAGGAAACAGATAAAACTCTTTTGAACAAAAAAAATTAGTTTAAAATAAGAAGTCATATGCGTATTATTTTTTTCAATCGCGCAAGATTTTGTACCTGTTGCCAGATATGACATTAAGAATTTTACTCATTTCGCCCAAATTAAAAGTGTTAAAATTTGCTTGCATTCCGGACAGTATAATAATATTTTCTTATATCTAATATAGATAAATACATATTGTTTAGTCTTACGAGTTAGTAGGTAGATATTTTACCATAAATATTATTTTCTTTATAAGTGTGCGAGTTAAAATGTTTATTTGGATTTATTGGTAATTAAGCCGACAACACCTCAAACTTTTTTCTGCATTCCTTAGGTGGTTGCAGAACCGTGTGTCAGACAATATGTTCGACACGGAATTAACTACCGGTATTTAATAAAAAAATAGGTGTTTTTTAATTAATTAATAATAATTGAAATTTATACTACATTTAATGATTAAATACTTTTACTTACTGCTACTTATAGACCTCCCTCTACACGTATTAATAGGTTTATTGAAGAACTTTAATCATATCTAGGGACTGTTAAAAATTGCAATATTCATGTTATAGTCGGGGACATTAATATGGACATCTTAGAAACTAATCCACACACAAAACTATTTAAATAATATGGCGGGACATGGGTTTCTATCGGTAATTAATTGACTTTTTTTGTTAGAGTTGAAGAATAATCAAATGGATTTGATTTTTTATATACGCAGTTGCAAGTTGCAGACCATTATTGGAAGTTCTTAC
Organism: Polydrusus pterygomalis; assembly: GCA_963969555.1. Lineage (NCBI taxonomy): Eukaryota > Metazoa > Arthropoda > Insecta > Coleoptera > Curculionidae > Polydrusus > Polydrusus pterygomalis. The sequence continues at coordinate 81,925,636 of OZ018375.1, forward strand.
GGAAAATGATAAAAATTCTAAAATAAAACTAAAGAGTTTTTAGATAAATCTGTGTCTTTTGTTAAAAAGGATTGTTGGGAGGATGTTTATGCAAATAGGTATGTAAACGTAGCAACCAACCTACTACATTCAAAACTGGGTAATTTCATAAACCTATCTACATATAAAATAAGGGTAAAACATAATAAAATTAACAGAAAGGAATGGATAACTAATGGTCTTATAAAATCAATAAATAAGTAACATGAAACAATGTTTAACTGAGGAAAACACAACAGTATACATACAAAAATAAATCGGGTAACGTAATTAAGGTAACAAAAAAGAATTATTACTATCAAAATTTGATTGGCAAAATCAACAAGACTCTGTAAATTTATGGAAAGTTTTTCGGGTTCAATAACTAACCGAAAAACTAAATATTAAACGAATCATCTCGAAATAAAAAAGAACGATGGGACTATTGTAGTCGACCTATAACAAATTGCAGATTTGTTTGTGAAACATTTACTAATATCGGCAAAAAATTGGCGGAGAAAATTGAAATGGAAAATAATATCACCCCCGATTTAAAAATTCTCTGATCCTTCTTCACGCTGATAATAATGAAGTAAACATGATAATTAATAATTTAAGAAACAATAAAGCTCCAGGAATAATTAGTTAAAATTAGTTAACAAAGAAATATCTCCTCCCCTAGTCCATATTTATAATTTATTTATAGAGAGCGGGCAATATCCCGAACAATTTAAAACATAAGCTAGGCCATTGTTTAAAAGCGGTGACCAGTCTGATGTTGGCAATTATCGACCTACCTCTTTGATCCCAGCTTGTGCCAACATTTTTGAAAAGCTTTTAAAAACGTGTACCTATATATGATTGCCTCAAAAAATATATAATTTTGTCGGAGAAACAGTTACGGTTGAAGGAGGGCCGGTCGACACAGGATGGGATAACCGATCTAACAACAAAGGTATGTAAATTTATTGATGAAAAAGAACCAGGAACCCATCTCATCGAGAAGACCATATTTTGAGTTTTGGTAATGTTCAAATGTGTAATAGCCTGTTAGCTATAAACCAGCTCTCAGCCCTACTTAGCGCCCCGCGTGCTATAATACTGGCCTGTGCAGGAAATGTTAGTGTCATCCGCAAAGATGGTATAGTGGCTGCATGGTGGGATCGGCTTGAGGTAAATCATTGATATTCAATATAAGGAATTAAAGAAATTATAAATAAGGAACAAAGGAGGACCTAAAATTGATCCCTGTGACACACCAACCACCATTTTCCTTTCCGCAGCCAACCCCACCAGCCCTCACGACCTGAGGCCGGTTCGACAAGTAACTGGATAAGACTGCAATACTCCTATCAGAAAAGTTATACTTCCTCAGCCTCCCCAGCAGAAGCTCACGCAAGACGCAATCAAAAACCTTGCTGAGGTCACACAGGTTTCCCACAAATAAATAGAATACATCAGTAGCGACCCCGGGACCGAGCCTCAATGGGGCACACCGTCTTACCGTCTCTTGACGGTCGTCTTACCGTCTCTTGACGGTACTGAACTCATCTATGCATCTATCTATTAATCATGCACGATAAGTTTTTAGAATAGACAACACTTTACCATGTAGGTATACTTCATACGAAGTCAGTTGAGACAACGTAAATATTGGGTGTGCGATCAATTTACTTCATCGCACATTGAAACTACAATACAAATATCCCCGATGGCATCTTCGGTTTGACGTACCGGTGGGGCTTGCGCGCTTCTGTGATCCTGAGAGCTATGTCGGCGGTAGCTTAGCTACTGGCAGGGCCTCCCATGCCGAACAGGTCGAGGGTGAGAAGCCGGACTAAGAGAGATGCCGAAGACCCTAAGCTTAAGGTGTAACACCATCGTGCTGAGGAGCTGCATGACACAGGGGTTAAGGTGTGTCGTAAACGATGCCTGGAGGAAGTGACTAACCAAAGGGGACTATTCAGCCTTGGTATGGTAAGGGCGCACTGCCATACTGGACCGATAAAACGACCCGACTCGTGGGAAGATAAATGGATCTTAACAACACTAAAAATAAAACGGAGAGAAATAACATGGAAAACGGAAATCAGACAGATCCTGAAGATAAGGAAACAATAGGTATTAACCTGGAAGAACCATACAACCCTTTCGCTAGGAGAGATTCCGTCGGAAGAACAGAAAAAACTCCGCGTCATGCGGTATCGAAATTGACAAATTCTTTAGGAATATACTGGACTCATCTGGATCAACGACATCGAGGGATGAACAGTGTAATAGAGATCCAAAGAGAAAAAGGATAGAAACCCCAGAGAAATTGGAAGAAAGAGACCAGGCTTAACAACAACGCCTGCAAAAAATAGATAGGGGATACTCCAAATTCAAGGAAACACTACGCAGAATAATGGAGGAAACAAAAACCCTTAAAACAGTTATAACTGAAATACCAAACACAAAAAAAAACATTAAGACTGCAACAATCAGACTGAAAAGATACGCTAAAGAGATGCAAGCCTCCACGGGATTTATCGACGAACTAGTGGCGGCGATAACGGAAAATATACCCGAAGAAAATAAAGTAAATCAAGAACACATAAAAAACGAAACCGCTGACGCAAGCACACAAACAGCTAGCAAACATCAGGAAGGAAAGGAAAAATGCATTAAAGATATTGAAAATAAGCTCAATAATAACCTGCAACAAGACGAACTACGGGAACTAATAGAAACCAACTGGCCAGAAGGAACTTACAAAAAATGCAAAACTGTGACAGAAAACGAACTAAGCAAGGGAGACAATAATATGATCCTAATCTTAAAGCACGGTCAAGAAAGAGAACATGCATTATTACAAAAATGCTTACAAAGAGACCCGCAACTAGCAACCCTGCTACAAAGTGGAAAACAGGAAAAAAGAAAAATGTTCTACAGCAAAGCGTCCAGCATCATCTTCGCAGACGACAATAAAGTAAAAGACAACATGGAGACATACACCTACGTCATTATGACCGAGTCCAGCGGAGATACCCATGAGGACAGTTGCCAACTACAAGAAAACATTAAAAAGGTAATTGACGCAGCTAAGAAAATGGAGAGAAAAAATATTATGTGCAGTAGTGTGTGTGTGTGTGTAGAAAAGGACATTAACGAAGTAAAAATAAGAAAGATATTCGAATATATGTGTAGAAAAGAAAATATTAAAATATCACTCTACAGGAGAAAAACACGACCAACTGGAGATAATGATAAAAATCAGTATCCAAAAACACAAAAAAAAAGAAACAAAGACGAAGAGACCATAATAGTAAAACCAACAGGGGATAATTCGTATGCCGATATAATAAAGAACATGCAAAGAGAAGTGGCCACAGACGGTATAATAATAGACAGAATTAACAAGACCAATCAAGGTAGCATACAAATAAAAATAAAAGGGAAAGAAGAAAAAAACAGACAAGAGTTCAAGAAACTTTTAACTACTAAATTGAACACTAGGGCAAATGTGGTAACGAAACAGAAAAACCAAACATTAATAATCCTAGACATAGACGAAACCATCCAAACAGAAGAAGTACAAAATACAATAGCAAGAGAAATAAGTAAACACGCTCTAAGCGAAGTAGACCCTCAAATAAGGGTCGCAGAAAAAGCCAATGAAAGGGGCCTTAAATATGCTTTCGTGACAACAGACACCGACACAGCACAGCAACTGTTGGCTAAGAGGAAAATAGGAGGATGGAACAGATGGAGAATAAAAGAAGTGGAAACTCTTCCAAAGTGCTACATCTGCCATAGAGTAGGACATATAGCAATCAACTGCGGGAGGAAAAATCCAGAAGAGTCATGCCACAGGTGCGGTCAACAGGGACACCAAAGAAAAGACTGTAAAAATGAAGAAACATGCTACCTTTACAAGGGAGAGAGACATAGAGCTGATACCATGAAATGCTCTGAATACCGAAAACTGCTACAACAGCAGAGAAAGGAGAAAAGGGTGAGACAAACTAGCATATAACAAACATGACGCTTACTATCCTTCAAGGTAATACAGACAGAGGCAAAGGGGCCATGGACATGGTCAACAAATTCGCTGAAGAACTTAAAGCAGATGTGATTATCATGGCGGAACCCAATTAAAAAAAAGTACTACAGTCACAATGGATGGTAGATATAAACACAGATGTAGCCATCAAGATAATAAACAGAACAATCAGAATACATCAGACAGGACGCGGCCAAGGATTTGTGTGGGTTGAAACAAAATCGCTGATAATATACGGGTGCTACATATCACCAAATGTAGACTTGCAACAGTTTATCAGCTACATCTCCGCACTAAAATCTGACATCAAAAAACACAAGAAGGAAGTACTCATCGGAGGGGATTTTAATGCGAAATCATATATGTGGGGCTCAAAAATTGAAGACAAAAGGGGAGAAACCTTAACAGAATGGATGATGGAAGAGGATGTAATAGTCCACAACACGGGAGAGGTGCCCACCTTTGTAAGAGGAAGCAGTGAGTCCTACATAGATCTAACTCTCAGCACTAGGAAAGTAGCTAAATATATAACAAACTGGAGAGTCATAGAAGAGGATAATCTAAGTTTCCACCAGCATATCTGCTATGATATTAACGATGGTAAGTCAGGGACAAAAAATAATACTAATAAAGGCTGGATAGTAAATAAAGAGCATATGGAGAAAATGACTGAAGAGCTTGGACGAGAAATCAAAATAAGAAAAGAAGCCACTGAGGCAAAAGTCCTAACCGACATAATGGTAAAGGCTTGCGACAAAACTTTTATGCACAAAAAATACAGACCCAACAGAAAGCCGGTATACTGGTGGTCAGATCAGGTAGCAGAAAAAAGAAAGAAGTGGTTACAATGCAAAAGAGCTATGGTAAGAGCCAATAAAGGAAGTGAGGAATACCAGAAAAGACTATCTAAAGACCTGTATAAAGAAGCCAGATCGCAATTCAAAAAGCCATCATTGAGGCGAAAAAGAAAGCATGGGGAAATGTCATTGAAGAGCTAAAAAGAGGATAATTGGGGAAGGGGATACCAGATCGTTATGAACAAACTTAACCCTGCACCACCATTAAACCTGACAGACGAAAAACAACTAGAAATAGCCAAAACCCTGTTTCCAGAACACCCAATCACAAAGCGGAAAAAAATACCAGTTAACACCTCTAAAATCCCACTATTTTTACAAAACAAGAGCTGCTGGAAGCTAATAAAAAAATTAAAGAAAAAAAGCCCCAGGACCAGATGCAATACCACCAGAAGTACTCAAAGTAGTAATCAAAGCTTATCCGGACTTCTACTTGAAGATGTTAAATCAACTATTAATTAGAGGAGAGTTCCCGAAAGAATGGAAAGTAGCGAACAAACCCGGCCAGGAAGAGAAAGCCTATAGACCAATATGCCTGATAAATACTATTGGAAAATTATGCGAGCAGCTGATATTGATAAGGCTAAAAAGAGAGATAGAACGAACAGGAGGCCTGTCTCTTGAACAATATGGCTTTAGGGAAGGGAAGTCAACAATAGATGCACTAAAAAGAGTTTAAGAAATAGCAGAGGAAGCAAACCATAGAACAGCAAGGGAAAAATGCATTCTTATCACAGTTGATGTACAAAATGCATTCAACTCGGCACCATGGGAAGGAATTCTGAACGAAATAAGAAAAAGAGGAATGGCCCCATACATTTATAACATAGTTGCCAGCTACCTAGACGATAGAACCCTATTAGTTGGAAATAACGAGAGAACGAGACTATCAAGCGGAGTCCCACAGGGATCAGTACTGGGACCAATATTGTGGAATCTATATTATGATGGAGTTTTGAGACTGCAAGTCCCTAGGGGCGTCAAGCTCATTGCATATGCAGACGACCTTGGAATACTGGTTGTCACAAAACACGCCAACCAGATGGAGACAACAGCTAACAGGATAATAAAAAAAGTAACTGAGTGGATTGAAAATAAAAACCTTAAAATTGCTCCACAAAAAACAGAAGCAGTGATACTCGCAGGAGGAAAAAAAACAAAAAGGCTACAGTTAATGTACAGAGGAACAACATAACCACACAGGAATCTATAAAATACTTGGGAAACCACCTGGACAGAAACATGACTATGGGCACACACATTAGAAGAACGGTAGAGAAAGCGAGTAAGGCACTAGGAAAGATGATCAGGCTAATGCCAAAAATAGGAGGCCCGAAAGAGAATAGCAGACGAGTTATATGCTCAGTGGTACACTCAATCGTGCTGTATGGAGCCACCATTTGGAAAAAAGCCATGAGGAAAAAAGTGTACAAGAACATGCTATTTAAAGTACAAAGGAAAGCAGCGATTAGCATAACTAGCGCATACCGCACAACCTCCACGAAGGCAATGCTGGTGATAGCCAGAACGCCACCAATAGATATTCTCGGTGATGAGCGAGAAGTAGTAAGACAAGGAATGGAGCGAGGAGCAGCAAAACAACTTACGCTAGAAAAATGGCAGGAAAGATGGGAGACTCATGAAGGAGTAGCGGCATGGACTAAAAAATTAATACCAGTGCTAGAACCATGGATGAACGGAAAACATGGAGAAGTGGATTTCTACCTGACCCAATTTCTCACGGGGCACGGAACCTTTCAGGCCTACTTGCACAGATTCAAGCTGCGCGATAGGAGCGAGTGTCTATATTGCGTAGAGGCTGATACAGCGGAGCACACATTCTTCGAATGTGTGAGATGGGATGAGGAAAGAAGAGTGCTTGAAGACAAAATCGGTAGAATAACACCTGAGAACATCATTAATAAAATGATGCAAAGTAAAGAAAGCTGGGACGCGGTAAAAGGAACCGCCATGATAATTCTGTCAACAAAAAGAAAAGAAATGGAAATACAGAACTAAAATATAGGAATAGAAAGGGAATAAGAAGATGATGTACCAACACTTAGTACACCCCCCTCGAAGTAATACCGGAAAGCAGTTCCAAGGGGGAAAGCAGCAGTGTCCAGGGGAGGAAGTTTTTTAGTCGGTAGAAATCCGACATACCCCGGCCACGAAGATTTTTTTACCTCCTCCTAAAGAAAAAAAAAACAAATATCAAAATTTGTATTGATCGCTCCCTATACAGATGTTCGAAAATAGTCCACGTGGACTTGACAAGTCTGTCATCAAAATTTTTTCAGTTTTTTTGTCTGTCTCAAGTAAGATCGTATACACTTTACCTATATCCATTTTTTTTTGTAGTAAAATTGTATGGTCTACTACGTCACAAGCTTTTAACAGATCGACAAATGCTGCTAGAAGTTTTGATTTTAACATGATTTTGTTTCTTTGTGGGTTATGATATTACGTATAATATGTATAACCAAAAAAAAAGTGTTATTTTATTTTATCTCAGTGACAATTTATTATGACGTTTTTTTAGATAAATATTATTTTATTTTGCAAGTATTACAAACTCTGAAGGAGTTTCTCGGTATATTTGGCAGGAATGAATCAAAGTACATTATTACAATTTATTTTATTGTTATTAATCTTGTGATGATTTAATTTAATTGCAAATACTGTATCCTATTCCAATAAAATTATGTTTAGAACAAAACATGCTTTTTAATGAAAGACTATAAAATATAAATTAATATATTTATAGTAACATCGTTATCGGTATCATATTAACGAGCCGTGAATTATAGTAAACTACTAGTGATAAAACTTCATATTCCACCCTGACTGGCACCAGGATTAAAACATGAATAATATAATATGTAGATACGCATACATAATATATTCTAATTAAGCTACAGAAAACTTTAATTATCAAGATATAAATGTATTATCAGTTGGCAATTAAAACCACAATCGTCACAAGACGAACTTTGTCAGCGTCGTAAATTTTTTTTCGAATCACAAGAAGCAATATATACCTACTCATTTTCTTTGTATCCTCGCATCTGTGACCTTAAAATTCAATTAAAAACAAATTTTTGAAACTAAAGTAGTAATTTTGATATTTTCTGGTAGGGCCCAACAAAATGATTTTGCTTTTAGGTAAGGCACTAGAGAGTAGAGGCAGAAGTAATTTTGTCCTTATAGCGTGATATAAAACTCTTGTAGACACTAGCTCCTTCCCGGCTAGAGTAGCTTAGTTTGCTAGGTTTATCAGATTTGCTTGTTTAGTCTGAACATAAAATCATTAGGTAGAAAGAAATGAAGGTAGGTCCTCCACACATTGAATACAAATTAATTAGGGAATTTTACATGTTTCAAACCTAGTCATCATCAGGAGAAATATAATTTGTTAGAACATTGCAGAGAGAAAATTCGTTGAATGATACATTGATGGAGCTTTTAATGGAAACATTGAAAAATGTTTTTCATTAATTAGCAAAGACAAAGAAACATTATTGGTAATACCAAGACGTAATTAGAAACAAGTATTTTTTAGGTAAGACAAGGATTAACCTAGTATTTCCCTAAAAAAACCGATGTAAAAAAATAGTCCGGCTCACACCTTGACATTATTTGCCTAATAGATGACAAGATAATTAATATTATGGTATTGAGCAAATGAGCCTGGTCAGCTTACAGTATTCATGGCTTTTTTTGGGGTTAATTTAAAAACTTGTTTACTACGTTTTTAAAAGGTTCAAAGTTTAAATACATATTAGAATGTTTTCTAAGAATTATTGTTGTTTAATTCAGTTTGGTTTATGCAAATCTCAGTGGTATGTCAAACAACTTATATCAATAATGCATCACTGACGTCAGTTTTAAAATTTTAATTTATATTCATATTGCATTATTATAAAATATTGACTATGAAATATAAAATTATGAAGAGATTGAATGAATATTTTCCTTCAACTTATTTGCAGCTATCTTCGTTTATTTGGATAATATAGAGCAGCGTTCCCAAAGTGTGGGTCGCAACCCTCCAGAGCAGGGTTTTCCAAACTATAGGTCGCGAGCAAATATTGAGTGGGCCACGACTCACCAACCGAATATATTGTACAGGGTGTCCAGTTTTCGACACTTTTGACGGGTATCTCAGTTATTAGTACAGATAGAATGATGCGGTTTTCGCAAACCTGTGTCACTTTTTTGTGAAACAAACGATGCCCTTAACGGATTTATCATGGCCATCTTGGTTTTTGAGATACAGGGCGAAATTGAAAACGGTGCATTTTCAGACACCCCTTGTGTTTTAGTTATCTTATACCTTATCGAAAATATAAGAACGGGGTGTTATATAGTTTTTTACGTAGAATCCAGTGGCGGACTTAGTATTTTTCCAGGTGTCCCCATTTTTGAGAAATATACCAAAGTTATGTTTTTTTAAATGGAACACCCTGTATATTTTTTCATATTTGCATTCTGCTTACTGAGAGCTTTCCAAAAATATATAATAGTTGGCACTTTGTTTTAACAGGAAGGTTAAAATTCATATTTTTTAAATAACAAGCTTTAAGTTGACAGTAGGCCGTGTATTTTATTTTAATAAAAATAAATTGACGATACACTGACTACACCATCAATATTACTTTATAGTTTAATTTCAAACTTTTAAGTTTTTTAATACTTACAATAATAAAAAGTCATGTTCTCTTATTGTTACGTAGGTATATTATCGGAATAAACAAACACATCTAGTAGGCCTTGACTTATCCAGGCTATAAAACAAAATGTTCATAATGGCGTTTAGTCTAGTCAGAATTGTATTTAGGTATTTAAGGTTGAAAAGTTACTAATAATTTATTTATGATATTGTTCAATTTCAACGATGGCCCAAAAGTATGAAAATTATGAAAAATACGATATGCTGCTGATTTATATTTCAATAGGTAGACATATTATTATTTTCTACAACGACCATTTTTAAAGTCATATACGGAGTGTTATCGGCGTTGTGGTCTAGTGGTCAGTGCACCGGCCTCACGGATCGAAGGTCCCGGGTTCGATCCCCGGGGCCGGCAACGTCGATGCTAAAATTTGGAGTTTGGTTTTAAGAGGTGCACCCGTCTTTCGGAAGATACGTTAAACTGTGGGTCCCGTGTCATGGATGTTGGCTCGTTAGAGAACCCTACCCTCGACAAAGAGGGATTCGGCAAAATTACCAGACAGTGTGTGACAAATTCCCTGGCGTCGGTGATTGGCCTCGTTGCGGAAATAGGCCGACGTAAAATAAAAAAATTTAAAAAAATACGGAGTGTTTGTTTAATTAGCGTCTTATATTATCTTCATTTTATAGATATCCTAAAAGAAGGCAGTCATTTATAGATAGATTTTCCCTACTAAAGAAAAATGTAATTGAACTTGGGACCTTTACACAGCCTCGACCTAAAACATACAATAAGGAAAATAGAGAAAAAGATGAGGTAAATGTTTTGGCTTATGCAACCGTTACTCCTTCAACTTCATGCAGAAATATAGAAAAGGAAATTGGCATAAAGAAAAGTTGTTCACAACAAATTTTAAGAAAATATAAATACCATCCATACAAATTTAAAATTGTGCAAAATTTACATCCTGGAGATGCCGATCGGCGATTAATCTTCTGTCGTTGGTATACAGAACAAATCCGGGCCAATGCCAATTTTGGAAGATTAGTAATCTGGTCCCATGAGAGCCATATTTCTAGTGCTGGAATTTTTAACCGGCATAATACAAGCCATTATTCTGAAGAAAATCAATATGTTATTTAAAAAAGGGAGCAGCAAGGGCGCTTTGGATTTGGTGTTTCTTGCTTCATATTAGGTAATCAAATAACTTACCGTATTTATGAGGGAGGCCTTACGGCAAATAGATATCTGGAAATCTTGGAAGAGGTTATACCCGAGTTATTAGAAATCGTTCCCCTTGCCCAGCTAAATGCTATACATTTCCAGCAAGACGGTGCGCCGAGTCGTAACTCTCACGTAGTAAGACAGTTTCTAGAAAATAATTTTCAACAGAAATGGATAGGCACAAATGGAGCTGTAAGATGGCCACCGCGGTCGCCCGATCTATCGGTGTTGGACTTATTTCTTTGGGTTTTTTTGCAGAGCAAGCAGATATACAATGACACAGAACTGTAGAGAAACTTCGACAGGCTACCCATTTAGCATTTCAATTTCTCCAAACCACTCTATAATAATTTTAAACGCCTTGAGACGAATTACCGAAATGTGTCAGCGTTGTCTTAGGGAGAATGGCAACCATTTTCAACAATATTTATAAATAAAAAGTATGCATTTTTTATCCACAATTTAATTGTTCTAGTGAAATAAAATCCAAGGCCTGCTCCCAAATTTTTAAAAAATATGAATTTTAAACTTCCTGTTAAAACAAAGTGCCAACTATTATGTATTTTTGGAAAGCTCTCAGTAAGCAGAATGCAAATATGAAAAAATATACAGGGCGTTCCATTAAAAAAAACATAACTTTGGTATATTTCTCAAAAATGGGGACACCTGGAAAAATACTAACTACGCCACTGGATTCTACGTCAAAAACTGTATAACACCCCGTTCTTATATTTTCGATAAGGTATAAGATAACTAAAATACAAGGGGTGTCTGAAAATGCACCGTTTTCAATTTCGCCCTGTACCTCAAAAACCCAGATGGCCATGATAAATCCGTTAATAGCATCGTTTGTTTCACAAAAAAGTGACAAAGGTTTGCGAAAACCGCATCATTCTATCTGTACTAATAACTGAGATACCCGTCAAAAGTGTCGAAAACTGGACACCCTGTACATCTAATGGACGAAGAATTCATTCCCAAGCTCACATATGCAGCGGATATTTTTTCGAAGTTAAATGAACTCAATTTGTATTTGCAAGGTTCAAACGGATCAGACATGTTTGCAGTTCACGATAAAATTCGCGCGTTCACGAAAATTTTTTTGCTGTGGAAGAGTTGTATTGAGGATGGGAAGTATGATTGTTTTGAAACGCTTGAAACTTTTATTGTTCAAAACCAAGTGCAGCCAAAGATAAACGTAGTGTCTGCAATATCTACCCATTTATCATCGTTAAAAAAATAACTTTGAAGACTATTTCGGTGAGGAGATGAAAAGCTCGACTTGTTGAATTGGATTTGTAACCCATTTCAAAACCACCTACCAACTCGTATGTCAACAAAAGCAAGTGAAGAACTAATTGATTTATCAGAAGATTCGTCACTAAAAAATAGTTTCAGTCGTAAGCAATTACCGAAATTCTAGCTCTCGGTTGCTGGTAACTATCCATGCCTGTTTGATGAAGCCATGGAAGTGCTCCTCCCTTTTACTACCTCATACCTATGTGAGGCCGGATTTTCTAATATGGTGAACATTAAAACTAAATACAAAAATAAATTGGACTTATCAAACTCACTGCGATTAAAAGTAACTCGAGTTGAAGTTGATGTCAAAACTGTAATGGCGAAACATAGGAAACAATTCCATCCTTCCCATTAAAATAACTTTTTTGATGTAGTTATTTAATTAAGTAATAAACATTTTTTTTAAAACTTTGTTATTTGAAAACTCCTTTATACATAACGTAACGGTTAAATTTCCTAGAGGTGGATCCCGAGTTTATAAACTTTTATTAGATGGGTCGTAGCCCAGACAACTTTGGGAACCACTGCTCTAGAGGCTCGAATGAAGAGGAATAAAAAAACAAGGATGCAACACAAATATATTCTAATACTATTGTTGTTTTGTTAATGTGATAAAACAAGGTTGAGCCAATAATAACCAAACTCTGACTGTCATATAATTTTTAAAGTTTCATCAGTTACCTACATAGTCATAGAAATACGTCAAAAAGTCGACCAAAGACAACATTTTCTCAACTGAAACTACTAACATTGTCAAAATTTCGGAATAAATTTTATGTTGGCTGACAGCCAAGAAATAAGCTTCAAAAACCGCCACCAGAACTAGTACATTTCTTGTAGTAAAGCGCCATGCAATAGTAGGTATATTATATTACCCTTCAAAAGAATTATATTCAGAAACAAAAAAGTTGAACATAAGACAACTCTCGACTTTACATTTATAACATCGTAATATATATATTTAAAAATAAAAACATTATACAATTTAAAAACCATAATCATAATACACGTCATAAAAATGAAATAACCATAAAACCTAAAATAAATAAGTCCATAGGACAAAAAAATTTCAAATATTTATGTTTTTATAATTTAAACGATTATTTACCAACAAAAATTAAAAAATTGATTTCATTAAAAAAATTTTAAGTCGAAATAAAAACATGGATATTAAAAACAGACAATTTGAAAATATTTTTAGAAATGCTTTAATTAATTAATATTGTTCTGAATAATTTATATAAGTAGGTAAGTAATATTTTTTACTTGAAAATTATAACCTAATAATTTTATTATAGGTAATATATTTCTTCAAAAAAAAACTGCGTTATACTATAAATTAACATTTCACTTTAAAACTTGATTTTTAATGCATATTTATGATTTATGATTTTACATACTAAAACAAAAAATAAGATTTGCCCCTAACAAGCTCAGCTCCAGGGGATTGAAGAATAAGTTTATAGAAGACAACATAAACATATTTATTATATTATTAAATTTTTAAATAAACTTATTATTTTTTTAAAATAAACTTAGGTATTATAAGTATTATTACATAATATTAAGTAGGAAAATATATAAACTTTGCCCAAACACGGAAAATCTGATCTTGTACTTTGTAAACACCTCTTTCTTGTAGTTCCAAAGATGAGGCATGTTATAAATGTATAAGCTGCAAAAGTCAATATTTAAAGAAATTTTCTATTAGGTCAATCAGAAAAGCTTTACAGGGTAAATTTCGTGTAGGGTAGGTACCTGTACCTAGGGTCATATAGTCGATCAAATAGTCAATAGTTTGATTAATAGAAATGGTAGTTTTTTAATGTCTGTATTAAATGTACCTAATTAAAAAATATTAATCAGCGTGCAGACAAAATTTTATTATTAAAAAAAGGTTTACACCTCCGCTGCAATTTGAACCTAGAACCTCTCGATTACCAGTTGAACGCTCTAATCGCTCCGTAGCGCTCTTATGCCAAAAGGCAGTTTATTGAAAAATTTAGCTCCATAATACCCCATCCTCAGATCCTTAATCGGTAGTAGTTACTTATTAGATATGGCGAGTATTATACACATGCAGCATGCAGGCATAGACCTTCATTCTTCTTCATAAGTACAAAGGCTTTTGAGAATGTATAGACCGAAGGAAGGGTCAACATTTCTAAAAGCGGGGACACAATCGTCTCTGTAACCAAGCTCTGCACTAAGTCTTACAGCCTTTCTCTGTATTCCAAAACCCCTCTAAGTATGGTTCGCGTGTCCTCACGCAAGAATAGCGTACAACAAAGAACTGTGGAAAACAATGAAGTAGGCAGTCCTCAGGGTTGTTCGGCAAACACAACCAGCAAGGTTTTACAGCAGAAACAAGGCGCTGCTCAGGTTCCAGCGACTACCACCACATGTCATTGTGTATCCCACAGTAGACCAGAATCAAGACTGACACCCTACAAGAACCTAACCATATCAGTTCCAGGATAAGAATTATAGGTAGTTATGAAGAATCATCTTTCCATAATAAATTTCCTGTCATAGTTACGGAGTTGCCACTGAGACAGTTTAGAGCGTTAATCAGGGAGTATTAAAAAAAAAGTTCGTATAACGTCTATATGGTTTTCTGAGCTGTGTCGTGGTTGAGCAGTAATTCTCTCTTTAATGTGTTCTATCTTAAATATTTAATTTTAACTTAAATTATTGTGAGACTGGATGCTCAAATGAAAGTAATGAATTTTAATCTATACCTACCTACCTACCTATATTGTGATAATAATGTTTATTTGAGACAGTATTGTTACTATTAATTCTGAGTTGTTTATTAACTCCTTCTATTTTTTCTACAGTTTTCTCTATTGTATATACGTACCTACACAGGGCCGTAGCCAGGGAGGGGGTTAGGGGGGTTATAACCCCCCCCGAAATAAAAAAGATATTTATTTTAGACTTTTAATAAGTATTAATGAGATTGCAGTTATATACAGTGCGCCCGTCTCACTTTGTTGTTACACAGTATAATAGTGAATCTTATTTATGGGCTACAATGGCTGCAGATCGCCTTAATGGTCTTGCTTTCCTATATGTCCACCAGGATATAAACGTAGATGTAAACAAAATCATAAATATTTTTCTCTTCTAAGAACAGGAAACTTGATTTTGTAATTTAGTACAAAGATATAATTATGACTTAATATAGGAGACATGTTAATTAGTAAAATAAATAGTTAATTGTTTATTTTGTCGACCGACCTTTCAAATTTCGAATTTCTTTTAAATTAAACAAGTGTTTTAAAGTCTGGCATATTGCGGCAGAATAAACTTTACAGTTATTATTGTACCCAAAAAAAAGGGCGTGACACCCAAAAAATTTTCAGTTCCCTTTCACGCCCCCCACCCCTACAACAAATCCTAAATTCGTCGCTAGAACAAACCCCCCCCCCCCCCCCCCCCCCGAAATTATTTTCTGGCTACGGCCTTGTACCCACATGTCACCATAAACTACTTTTTATACATGAAAAAAATTGATTTTTGATTCTATGAGGAGCAAAAAATCAAATGTATAATGGGTCTCTTAAATGCCAGAACATACAGAAAATAAGTAATTAAATAAATTATATAGGTACCTACACAGTTGTTAAAATGAATATTTTAACTGAAAAACCAATAAAATGTGCCAATTTCTTTGAAATTTCAAGGTAGAGGAACCGAGAGAGGAACTTTAAATATTCTGTTTGATAGGTAACACACAAAAAAAGAGTGTTTTAATTTGCAAAAACTGGTCGTTTTCACATTCGTTCTCTAGGCACCAAAATTCATTATTCCTGAAAAACATTAATTTTGGCGTGAGATAGTTCTTACCGAGAAATATTTAAATCTTTAGCTATCAGGTTGTTATCCAATTTAGATATAGGTGCCTACTTGCTTTAGTGGTGATATATTTTTAATTTAATTCCAATAAAAACACAAAATACTTAGGAATAGCTTTATTGGTGAAAGGTAATTTATAAGGACACCTTGTAGGTAGACTTGACAGTAATTTTGTAATATAGGTACACCTTAATTTAATTCCCATACAATCCTTTATAAAATTTTCACATATCTATAACCAGCAAGGAGTAATTTTTATATTTGTGTCAAAATTTCAGGAATATTCTGTAATTTTCAATCAGGGTTACCCGAGGGTTTGCCACACCTTAAGTGCAGATTAAAACGCGGATATATTTTTTTTAGTATGGAAGGCCTTTAATTTGGCATAGCAGTGCCATCTATGATGTACCTATGTTAAGACAAAGACAAAATCCTCAGGACTTAGTGGGATATAGAAGGATGAGAAGCCTGGGGCTCATTAGTCAAAGTCAAGACGCTGACATTGGTTTGGTTATTAATTGACAAACAAGCCCTAGGCGTTGCTCGGCCCCTCAACTTCTTCGATCTCAGGATCGGTCAAAATGCCATCTTGCCATAGCCCAACGTCTCTTTGTCTACTTTCTGACATCCTAGAGGACCATGGGCATTTGTTTTATCCATTCTGGAATAAGTTGAGTCTACTATCCTCTGCCCGCAGTGCAGGTTTTAACAAGGCAATCCTAGTGCTCATGCAAAGTTTTAGAAGCGACTTGTGTTATCATGCAAGTTTTCACAGTGACAACAATTATACATTATACCTACACACATATTATTTATTGTATCATTAACAAAAAAATTAAATCTTGGTTTGTGTGGGTGGACATAAATAAATCCATAAATATTAATTACTTAAGTTGGTATTAACATCAAAAACATAGGTACAACTTAAAGCTGTAGGTAAGTACCAAGGTAATCCAACACATTGACATTGTGCCTTAAAAATAGAAGAGTTCAAGCCCCAGTTTTACCCATAAAAAAGTCGACTCTACGGTGATAGTGCACTTTAGGACCCTCGGAATCTTTACTGTCGCCCAGTTTAGGACTAAGTAGGTACGTTCCATAGAACTTTATTATTTTGTAAAAACAGGAAATACTTACTCAAAATGTCTAAATTCAATGGAGTCGTAAAGAAGCGAAGCCAAATAAAATTCTTTCTTGTCCTTTCCACGATATAACATTGTCACATACTACTACAGGAAAAAATACCAATCCCGATAGAAAATATTTGAGGATAGAACTATATTTTGTAAAAAATACACTCAAAATAATCGGCACTTTGGTCACTTAACATTAACTTAAACGTGCGTAGTTAAAGAAGTTATCTTATTTGCCGTTTTTTTCTACAACAAAAAAAACTTGGGTCACAACAGCCTTGGTCAAAATCAAACAAAACTATGTTCGATTTCGTGAGATCCGGCGATCGTGAGGTTAGAATCTTTTTAAATTTGTTTATCCCGCTGGGTGGGTTTAAAATGCGCATGCGTCAACTCATTCTTGTTACGAGGGTAAAAAGAAAAGTTTAGTCAGGCACTGGGTTTTATATGATCAGGACTGGGTAAATTACACTTTTTCTATGTCAGCTGCAGGGGCATCTAAAGCTTTCTAATTAATATTAGCCTAGGTATTCTATTTTAACATTAGATCAAATACCGTTATTAATTTTGAATTATTTTAATTTATTAACCTTTCTAGACCTTCATTCATATATTAATTTGCTGCTATATTAAGCGCCAATAAATTTTACTTATATAAACTTAACAGCAGATGCTAATATAGTGTCAGCTACTGGGACATTTACCTTAATACGGCATAGAATTTAATTTTAAATATTATAAACAGCACCAAATTATTAAAATCCAAAATATACCCGGCCACCTTATTTCCTTCAATTTAAAAGCAAACACTATAGTCACACCTTCGCCATTTCGTTTTTGATCAATTACTACACAAAGAAGGGTAGCATCACTGTTTTCTCTTAAGGTGGGAGTATCAACATACAGTCGCCACAGTGGATCTTTGCCCGTGCGTCATCAATCAACGATCAGGACTCAATAACGTGGTTAATAACTCTGCATCCTTATTTATTACAGTAACAAGTTTGAATAAAAGCATAAAAGAACGTCTCCAAGATTCCGCAATAATATAACGTGCTAGACAAGGATAAAACTATGAACGTCAATTAATTACTTTTTTATTTGTTTGTTAGTATTTATGGATTTTTATAATTTATTTATTTTAAATATTCTAACCGTGAAAGTTCTTTGAAAAGTTTACGGCAGTGGCTAAATTCCCTTAACCCTTTCAGGCATGGTGGTTTCATTAGTAAACCATAGAATCAAAAGTCGGTATTTTATCTCGCAGTGGTTTTAAATCAAAACCAGCCAAACTACTAGCGTCACCTGTTAACGGGTAGTTCTATTAAGCGCCAAGCAGAGAAAATTCTGCTAAGATAGCTTCATTATGAAGGTTAAATTATTGAATATGGCTTTGTTTTGAGTGCCGTTTGACCGCGACTGTTATTTTTATTAATATTATTGTTTTTTTTTCAACAAAATAGGTAAGTACTGAATTTATTTGTTAACTTGTATTGGTATAATTATCGTAAAAGGTAAATGCGTGGTATTTTTGCTAAACAGGTGATAATAGCCACGGTTTTTTATTATGGTTTCGTTGCGAAACCGGTATGACGTAATTGCTACCACTTTTCCGCACGCCTAAAACTAAAAACTAGCCACATAGCACTAAATGGGCATGTAATACATGTAACGTAGGATTATGTCTAAATGCAGAAAAAAACTGTTTTATGACTTACCATATAGCACCTAAATATATATTATTTAGATTATTTGTAAAGGACTTTTAGTTGGTTATATTTTTAATATTATGTCATAGTGGTAACTATGGAAAACCATGTCCTGGAGGACTTCTTGGAATATATTTCAGATAAAAACGTTATTTTGTCTTATTATTAGAGTGTAAACTGTTTAACTAACATAAAATAAATTGGTTTCGAAGAGTTTTTCTTTTGTGTGCCTGAAAGGGTTAAATGAAAGGATGTCAATATAATTTGACTTTTGCAATTTTAATAGTCAATAAAACACCAAACTTTTCTAGATTTTAAGCTTTAAAAATAGTATTAAGTGTATTAACATTTGTTTGTCAATTTCTTTTAGATAATAGAGAGAATGCCGGGCAAAACTTAAAACAAATAATAATTTTTCGGGATATATGTAGGTAAGTATATACGTCAAATGGTAGGCAGGCACGTCCATTTTATGAACTTAGACTTAGTTTTGACTTTTTTCGTCTCGTAATTTTGATTTGATTCATACGATTTTGATGAAGTGAAAGTGATGACGCACGGAAAAAGATCCACTGTGGCGACTTTACTTGCCAAGCTAAAGTCGCCACAGTGGTTCTTTTCCCGTGCGTCATCACTTTCACGTCATCAAAATCGTATGAATCAAATCAAAATTACGAGACGAAAAAAATCAAAAATAAGTCTAAGTTCATAAAATGGACGTGATGCCTGCCTACCGTTTGACGTACCTACATAATAGACAGTTTTCGTTTTATTGGCAAATTCAAACGGTTAACCATAACGAATACGAATACGAAGCCGCTATTTGACAGATCGTAAAAATAGTTTTCGTTCAAATCGCTTAAGATTAACGTTAAGTCGAATCGACAGTAAACAAATATAACATAACCTATCTTTAATGGTTTGTGTTCATATTTTCATATACGTTTTGTGCTATCTTTTTTTTTAAACATCATGATAGACGAAAGGTTGCTTTTATCCAGTGATTCGGATTTGGATGATGCCCTTCTCTTGTAGCTGCTTGATCGCCAGGATCGACATTCAGTATCAAGCACAGTTGTATGGAAATTTCAATTTAGAAAACTATACTGAATGCAAACTTTATTTCCGATCAAAAAAATGGTCATTACGCATGCGTTCCGTTTTCGTTATGGCTTTGTCTTCCGTCCGTTAGCTCCCGCCACTTATCCGTAACGATAACGATAAATGACAGCTCAAATGTCAAAGTTGCCAAATAGCGGCTATCGGAATCGCTTTTAAAAGACAACGAAAACTGTCTAATATCTCGAAAAATTATTATTTATTTTAAGTTTTGCCCGGCATTCTCTATTATCTAAAAGAAATTGACAAACAAATGTTAATACGTTTAATACTATTTTTAAAGCTTAAAATCTAGAAAAGTTTGGTGTTTTATTGACCATTAAAATCGCAAAAGTCACATTTTTTACATCCTTTTATTTAAGGGAATTTAGCCACTGCCGTAAACTTTTCAAAGAACTTTCACGGTTAGAATATTTAAAATAAATAAATTAGGTATTATAAAAATCCATAAATACTTACCGCCAAAACAGATGGTGGGTATAATTAGCTCTAAAAAGAACTATTTTTAGAAAAAGGAACAGTTTGAGGGCACACAAATTTACAAAATACGAATTAGATTGGCAGATCAAAATAAGGTTGACAATGACGTTCTAAAATACAACGGTAGTCAACTAATCAAATAAAAAAAAGTAATTAATTGACGTTTATAGTTTTATTCTTGTCTAGCACGTTATATTATTGCGGAATCTTGGAGACGTTCTTTTATGCTTTTATTCAAACTTGTTACTGTAATAAATAAGGATGCAGAGTTATTAACCACGTTGAGTCCTGATCGTTGATTGATGACGCACGGGAAAAGATCCACTGTGGCGACTTTATAACCTATTTCGCGTAGATTTATTCATTTTTTTCAGCTTTTATATAAAAAAATTTAAAAATAAAATCAATATTGACTTCATTTTCTTTAGGTAATAATAATTGACATTATAGCTGCTCCAGAGAATATCGACGTAACTGCAATTTTTCTAAAGACGAGTTAACTATACCAAGAAAATAAGTAAAATTCCATTTTCTTTGGTTAAAAATTGTCATAACTGCAGTACAAAATTTGACCGCTAGATGTTGCATCCTTATTCCATTATTGCTCCTGTGCGCTAACTTTCTCCAACAACACCGACTCATCCATCATATGCGCGAATATTTGCTAACGACCTCGCTGCAATAATGCTAAGTGCAATTTTCGACTATGGGAATGTAAATCAGTGGACTTCTTTAGGAGAAATAACGACGTAAGTTTTTTTTGCGTCTTTCTTCACTTGATATAACTACCGCGCGTGCGAGCAAAAATTATTTGCATCAAAGAGGGCTTGGATTAAAGAACGTAGTGCTTAATTTAGATCACAATGATATGGGGACGATATATCTAACCAAATCTAGGTTAAAATTTTGTCAAATTCATATTATGACATGATATGTCAAACTAATGAGTAGGTAATAAAATAAGTAGACAAATACAAATTTATTTTTGTTGTTTACAAAATTAACAATATCAGAAAGAATACTTGGAATACTTACACTTTATAAGGAAATACATTTATCTGCTTCTTAATAGTCTTGCATGTTCCATAAGATCTTCCCACTTCTTGGGACAGGCGTCTTATACAATTTGTTGGCGTATTTTGCATTACTTCACGAACGTTTGCAACAAGTTCTTCTGTTCTTACAGATGGTCTTCCAGCTCCTTTTTTGTGTTGTATAGAACCTGTTTCTCTAAACACACAGCCACGGTTCTTTTCAGGCAATGATAAACATCCCCAGCAATAAAAGCAACGTCAGGAAAATGTTCGTGAAAATCGTTCATGCACAAACCCGGATTGTATTGCCACTCACCATTTACTCTAACCCCATTTTGAAAATACGCTTCAACCATGAATGTTTTGTGCTATTCCGTAAAGCCCAGTGTGTAAATTGTTCAAGAAATTGAAAAAATTAACAATGAATCAAATTACTTGTAACGATACTGTCAAAGATAACGGAATAACTGATTGATTTTTAATTCAGGTAGTTACTGACACCCAACAGGTATTAAGCTCTACGGCTAAGCATTACATCCTTAGATGCAAGGCCGGCTTGGATGCAAATAATTTTTGCTTTCACGGTATGTATATTGAGACAAATGAGATTTATCGTATTTCATTTAGGAAATATAACGACGTACCTAACTGGGTATTTCTATTTTAACTTTAAATTACACCAAAAAAACAAGAAAATATTTTTCTTTCAAATATTCACTTGATTAAGTCGTTAAACATTTAATGTTACCTTCCAATTATTGAAAACAATGATGAAAGTTGGGTTCCTTAAGTATTGTTATAGGCAAGGCAAGAGCAAAATCCTTAAAGTCACTAAACATGTCACCTCTGTCCCCTTACACAATGTTTAGATTTCTTGTATATCAATCTACTGGAGCACATACATCTATATGTTTTTTGTTAAAAATTATTATCATATAGAAATTTTATTATAATTTTAGTAAATTTTATTAAAATAGTTAAAAATAATCGTAGAAATTGGCCAGTTTTATTAATATTTTTAATTTTGGGAGAGATTTTTTGTTTTCATTGAAACAATATAAGTACAATCTTATGACAGTTAATATTATGGATACAGTTTTATCAGTAAATGGTGGCGAATTTAATTCTACATCCAAAAAGTAAAGATAAAATTGTTTTGAAGCAAATAAACAATGAGGACAGAAGTGACCAACAAAGGGACAGAAGAGACAAAAATATTCTATGAAATATTTAAGTATTCATTATTTTAATAAACGTGAAACAATAATGAAAGAAACATAGTAATTTAACCATTAACAATAAATGAACTAAACGAAAACAAAACATTAGAGCAAATCAGCATTTAAGTTAAACCTAAGCAATCCACGTCCATATTTCTCCGGCCCTGTGAGTTTTCCTATGATGTTATCGTAATTAAATTCAAAAATATCAGCAACATCTGGAAAACCATAAATGTATCCTTGATAATCTCTTGTTGTTTTTTTTCTTAAGAATGTCCCTTCAAATTTTTGTCCTGTTGTTAATACTTGAAATATGTAAAACAGAGGTTCGGAACCTTGTTTTGAACATTGAACCATTTTTTTTTTTGTTCTTTCTGCTCACGAAAAAACATTTCTGTTATAACTTTAATTTTTTTCAGTCATTTTTTTTTTCATAATAAAGTTCTCTTTCCTTTCTACAATATCCTTCGTGCTTTTCCTTATTTTGTCTAAGTTTTTCTTGCTGTTTTCTTTTTTTCTCGCGTTCTTTTCGACGTTTTTCTTCAATAAAAATAGTGAGTTTTTTAATTTTAGTTCTCTCTTTTATAGCTTGATATTTTGATTTCTTCGCATTATCGGTAGAATATTAATTAGTGTTATATTTTTTGGATCTGCAATCTGACTTTCCCTTTTACCAAAGCTTTTTCATCCTGCTGTATCTACTGGTAATTCCTTTTATAATGATTTATGCAATTCTCTAGGCACAAGATGGAGAATTCTCTTCCTTTTGCTGCCTTTGCTTCTTATTCTCATAGTATCTTTGTCTTTCTCTCTGCTTCTTTTCTTCATACTTAGCTTTTTTTTCTTTGTTTTCTTTCATTATAAGTACCCTTTTTTTATCATTTGTAGTTGGCCAATTAAACCATTAACATCAATGATAGTTTTTCTTTTCCCCGTAGAGTCCATATTCTAAAACAAAAAAATGCAGTTGAAACATATTTTAATACTAACTTGAAATACGATTTTATTGTTGATCCTGTTAACTCAACTCATTTCAATACTAAGCTGAGATGTTATAATTTTGTTTGTTGACCCTCTTAATACATAGGTACATTATATATAAAATAATCAGTTTACCTATAGCTCAGTTTAAATTTGGTGATGCAAATGTGATACATTTTTTTATCACATATCTGTCCCTCCAAGTCACTTCTGTCCCCTTCATACAATTGAGGCAAAAGGAGACAGAAGGTACAGGGACAGAATAGATATTTTTTCATTTATCTCTTTAATAAAAAAAGTTTGGTCATGTTTTAGAGTTGTTTATATTTTAGGTTTCTTGCTTTTGCACACATGCATCGTAAAAACAATAAAATGCAACAAATTAATAAAGTAAATACATTTTTGCCAAGGGACAGTGAAGACTGAATAATAGATTTATACTTACCTTTTTAAGATTTTGTACTTTTATTTAAGAAACAACAAAAACTATTGCTCAACAATAACATATCACACTAAGCAATGACGGTTTACTGAGTGGTTTTAATCTACCTTCCTGAAAGAAGCGCCATCTACGGATGAGCTACAACTTGGCAAATGCCAAGAGACAGAGGTGACGGAAAACGCTGGGGACAACTTGTTTAAAAAATATGAACCTATATAGATTTATAAAATATATGGCAATTTTGCGAAGTACACACTCCTAAAATTATTTTTTTATGCGAACACATACATTTTTAGATCGCAAAATTGGGTAGTATGACAAGTTTTATTAGTGGGGACAAGGGACAGAAGTGACAATTTGACTTTTGCTATTTGATTTAAACTGTAACCTTTGTAGAAAACTATGATTTTAATATGGTTCTAATTACCAATCAGTGTGTATTTTATGTTAAAAATTAAACATAAATCAAATAATAAACTTCAGGGAAAAAACTGGTCAAAAAATACTGTTAAATCGTTTTTATTTTAAAACTTAATATTTTCCCTTCTCCTTTAAAATTATTTAAATAATGGATTAAAATAGTTTTTGACTCTCCTGTAAAATTGGTGTTTTTGCAGTTACGTCGATATTGTTCTGGAGAAGTGATTATTAAATAAATATCAAGGAATTTCAAAATACAATTCTCCCAAAATTAGCAATGAAACATAGTGATATTTTTGTAATATGTCAGATATTACCTAAATAATGTGGCAACAATATTGATTTTATTTAAATGTTAGGTAATAAAATAATAAACTGAAAAAAAAAACGAGAAATAGGTTCGTAATAGATTGAATGACGTTGAGAATTCCACCTCGTATCTCTTGCAGTTTTCGAGATACACGCATACGAATTTGTAGCAATCCTCTTATGGTAGACGTCTGCTTTGTTTGTAATAATTTCGATTTATTTATAAATACTTTTTTCTATTTTACGTTTATAATAAGCTCAGTACGATACGCATTTGCGTATCGTAATGAAGCTATTTCGATACGCGTTTTTTCTTTATTTGATGTTGGTAACATTTAAATGTTTTATTTCATTGACTTGCGCGGCCTTTGTGATTTACGAGAAAACCCATTTTTCGCAGAGGAAAAATAGCTTGATAACTTTACTTTTTTATCAGTTCTGTGTTTTTTATTCTGTGTGGATAACAGTCATGTATGTTGGTTGCATAAATCTATAAATCAATCTTTTGTAGATGCTTCAAGCTATTATTTTCTGCCAAATCCTATCCAAAATTCAATCTACTAACCTTCCAATGTCGATTTTAACTTCAACTTTATTTGAATTTTCCATCTTCCCTATACCGTAAAACGGAGTGGCTTTGTGCCTGCCGTGGTGAGATTGTGACACAGCGGGTCGATCGTGTATATTCATAATTTTACGGTATGCCGATCCGCGTAATCCGCGAACCGCTGCCAGCTTCCACCCAACGTGGTGGTTGCTCCGCCCGAATGGAGGTAGATACATGCTTGTTGAATTTAATACGCGGTTTTTGTGTTGCATCGATTTAGGAAAAAGGAAAGTTTTTGCGAATGTTTATATAGCTTTACTGTATACTATCTTGTGGGTAGCCTTAATCATTATAATAATGCCGGATTCAAAGGTTACATATAGTTAGATGTTACATAGGTTATAATTTAAGCAATCAAGAACAGCCAAGTAGTGAAAAATAAAACAGCTGTTTTTCGTTGAATAAAATGCTGACGATATAAGGGGCGAGTTTGTGCCACTATTTATTGTGGAATTTAATCGGGTGAAATTTTCTGTTTATATGTTTAATAAATAAAGCATTTTCACCACAAAATCTTTTCGTGGGGTGACTTTATGCCATAAAAAATAAATGAATAAAAAAATAATCGAATGAAATTGTTCCATGTCAGGCAGTTGTACTATAATACGAAGGTACGCCAGGCACATTCTCACCTTCTGAATAGGCGGCTATGTGCTCAAATAATAAATAAATAGCTGGCACAAAGCCACCCCATCGCATGGGGGGAAATTGTATCAATTGGTATAATTAATTTTGGACAAACCACTGAAAGTTTCTAAATAATTTTCACCCAGTTTAGTAATTAAAGGTTATAAGTAGGTACGTTTTCCAAAAAAAATTTTCCGAAAAAAAATTCTATCAAGATCTGCTTGAAAATGTTAAAAAACCATAAAAAGTGGCATAAAGGTTTTACGGTACCTATTAAATTGCAATGCCGTGACGTAAAATCACGTCTTTTGAAATTCGAAAAAAAGTAGCAAAATCTCCCGAATTTCCGAACGCTCTGTATATGTACCGAATGTACAAGGATCACACAACGTATTCCGTCCAATTTCAAATCTCATATCGCTAAAATAACTTTAGAATCTCGTGGTGAAAATGGGTCAATAAATCAAAAAATGACAGTTTGCAAAATAATTTTTGTTGTCCAGAGGCTACTATGATAAAAAATAGTATTACCAACATAAAATTTAGACATAAAAATTTACAAAATTTAAAGGATTCATTTTCTTTTAATTTAAAGGATTCATTTTCTTCTTTTTATTTTTCTTGATTATAAAAGATGAAATAGAAAAAAATGTATAAAGCACAGACATGTTTCATAAGGCGTTTCAGCGCACGTGTCAATAAAAAACTCGCCACTTTGTGGCTCGTTTTTTAAAATAGACGCGTGCGCTAAAACCGCTTCTTATGAAACGTGTACTTTAATATACTATTTAAACATATCTGATATAAAAATAACTAATGCATTTCCTTAAATTACCCTTTGAATTTTTTGTATGGAATTAAATTAATAACAATTTAAAAAGTCCCGACTATCCCCTATGACTAAACTCGACAAAATTGATGAGCTTCATTGATATTCTACTCTTACGGGTGTTAATAATAAATACAAAATCTAACAGGCTGACCTTTGAGAATATTATATTCGATAAATGTGCCCCTATTACGACAAGTGTATCGTTTTTTACTCACCTATTACCAAATACTTAATTTATTATTTATTCAATCTTTTATATTCTGATTACTCCATTAGCTGTCCCTCAATTTATTTAAATTGGGATATAAAATACGATATCCACCGGTTTAAAGATATTATGATAAGGTGCATTTTTAAGCTGGGTTTATCCTGTAAAACGATTTTTATCGACAACTATCAGTGCGAGTAAAAATTATTTGCATCAAAGAGGGCCTTGCATCTAAGGACGTAATGCTTAGCCGTAGAGCTTAATACCTGTTGGGTGTCAGTAACTACCTGAATTAACAATCAATCAGTTATTTTGTCATCTTTGACAGTCGCTACAAGTAATTTGATTCATCGCTAATTTTTCCAATTTCTTAAACAATTCACACAATGGGCTTTACGGAACAGCACAAAACATTCATGGTTGAAGCGTATTTTCGAAATGGGGTTAGAGTAAATGGTGAGTGGCAATACAATCCGGATTTGTGCATGGACGATTTTCACGAACATTTTCCTAACGTTGCTTTTATTGCCGAGTATTTCTATCATTGCCTAAAAAGAACCGTTCATGTGTTTAGGGAAACAGGTTCTATACAACACATAAAAGGAGCAGGAAGACCACCTGTAAGAACAGAAGAACTTGTTGCAAACGTTCGTGAACTAATGCAAAATACGACAATAAATTGTATAAGACGCCTGTCCCAAGAAGTGGGAAGATCTTATGGAACATGCAGGACTATTCTTAAGCAGCTAAATTTATTATCCAAGAATGTGGTAACATTTCTCCAGAGATGCTGGTCAACACTTTCGAAAATATGAAGAGACGTGTGAACTTATGCTTGGAGCATGGCGGTGACCAATTTCAGCAATTTATGTAATTATTTTTCTTTTTCTTTCTGTATATTCTTACTTTGTTAATTTTGTAACAAAAAAAAAATTGTATTTGTCTACTTATTATTTTATTATTCATTAATTTGGTATATCATGTCATAATATGAATTTGACGAAATTTTAACCTAGATTTGGTTAGATATATCGTCCCCCCATATCATTGTGATCCAACCAAGCTCTACGTTTTTTAATCCAAGCTCTTTGATGCAAATCATTTTTGCTCGCACGGTACTAGATGTATAATACTTGTGATGGTGTTGCGTATGAATAAATCACGGCAGTCTTTAATTTATCGAAGGCTTTGGGCACTTTATGATAATGGGGCTTCTATGACTGATAGAAAGGACAATTTTATTAAAACAGGCAAAGGAGTAGATAAGCAAAATTCTAGATTTATTGAACCAACATTTTTATTTCTTTACAGTCACATTAAACGAATATAGGTAATTATAATTTAATCCGGAAAAGTAACTCTTTTAGCATTTACTATACGCAGATTATATCGGCTATCGGTCGATGAACTGACAAGGGTCCCTGGCAATTTTGCTACCCTCAAATATTCGCTGCCCTATAAATTGTATATCCAAAGTGTATTAGACTTTTTTGAAAGTCATTGTATGATTGACCAACACACCAAGTTTTATCATTTTCTAATAAGTCAATTAAAAGTTATTTATAGAAAAAGAAAAGCACAAAGTCTTTCTCCACAATTTTTTATTCGAATAACTAGGCGAACCTAGAATGATTCATAATAAATTAAATCGACATGTTTCGAGTGGAGAAACACTCATCAGGAAAACAAAGTGAAAGGTAAAATGCTGATGTTTTTAGCAATAGAGAACATAATAGTGGGATTGAGCCGTAATGGAGCTTTTAATGGTGTACAAGAAGTGTAAAATTAAATAGTCAAAATACCGACAATCAAGACTTCAGCATACTGAAAAGTCAAGGGTAAGTGCAAAGGCACTGTCCTGGGCAGAAAAGTGATGAGAGTAAAAGAAAAATTAGGGAGTTTTAAAAAACTTATTTGTGAAAATCGTTATTAAGTAGTGAAAAATCTAGAGTTTTATTCAGCTTTGTAAGAGACATGTGAAAGTGATGGAGAGAAAAAGAAAAAAATTGTTTTTCATAAAAGTCGAAGCATCTGTAAAAAATAGAAAGGGGGTAGCAAATGAAATTTAATAAAATGAGGTAGATTAGCTTACCATTTGGATTAAAGTAAAATACTGTTGGGGTACCAGGCTTTTTACGGCCAGTTACCCCGGCAGGAGTCAAAACATACCCATTTAGTGCAAAATTAATATTTTAAAAAAAATATAAACTTTTTAAAACTTTTTTTTTAAATAAATATACAATATAGGTAGGCTACAAAAACTTTTTTTTTAAATTTTTTTAAAAAATATTAATTTTGCACAAATGTGTAGGTTTTGACGCCTGCGGGGGTAACTGGGCCGTAAAAATCCTGGTACCCCAACAGTATTTTACTTTAAGCCAAATGGTAAGCTAATCTACCTCATTTTATTAAATTTCATTTGCTACCCACTTTCTATTTTTTAAAGATGCTTCGACTTTTATAATCATAATAAAAGTTTATTCAAATATTTTTTTTTACATTTAATGCTAATATATTTTTTTTTGGATAAACTATCAATTCCGAACTCAGAAGTAAAATACTTGAATTGAGTTAAATATATAAAATTTAAAATATAAATAATATATATATATATTACTTATATATAAATGTTATTTTGGGTCTTCGTCCAGTATCTCTTAAGCATATTAATTGTTACAAAACAGCACATATTTCAGTTTCAATATTTTTTTTATCTAGCAGGCCAGGCCGCTGGAGTATAACAGGACAGACAGTTATATTAATTAATAGTGGTTATATTTTTAGGTTAAGCTAGGAGGTTCTGCCTCAACTTCGCCTTTTGTAATTTATTTACAATAAAGTATTTTTTTATTATTATTATTATTATTATTATTAAATATTAAATATAAATTTAAAGTTACATAATAATATAATATTTATTGTAAAGAATATATTTCATAATTCGGGCACAACTAGATTATAATATAAAACGAAGATACAATAAGTTATGTATATAATTAGAGTTGGGCATGGTTAATTGACCGTCAATTGACCATGCCGTATTTGACCGGTCAAATTCGGTCAAAATATATCAATTTTATTATTTATGCATTTGTGATCTGCCTCGATATACCTCCTACCACCCAGGATAATGTTTTAGTGTATCGTTATAGCGCCGTTATTTAAGAAAACAATACCACCTGATTCTGGGAATCCCAATAGTCGGCCTCGTTTATTAGTGGTTCCCGGAACGGATTCAATCACAATGAAGGAAAGGAATAGAGAAGTTATTGTTATTCTCTTTTTATACCATTTTCATAGACATTTCCTTCTGTCTATTTATTTTCATTTCGTATTTGCCAGTTAGGGTTTGCACTTGCATTGCATTTTTGTGAACTAACGACGCGACGTCGCATTCACGATGAGTTTGGGGAAGTCCAAAATCAAAATTTGGAATTGTTTTACCGAAATAAGAGAAGAAAACAAAGTAAAAGGGAAATGTATCTACTGTGGAGCAACTATTGAGATATACACTTATAGAATGTGTACCTGGATGGGCCTAACTATATTATCCATTTGACCACCCTGTATAAAATTTAGGTATGGCAACTTTTCAGAACAAGCAAAACTTGTTATAAAAAATTAATTTTTTCCAAAATACAAAATAAGTAATTTGGCAAGTATAGTTAGGTTCATCCACTGCATTCTTAAATTTTAATTTATTTCAGTCAATTGACTGGTTAATTGACCAGTCAAATCCACAACCCTATATATAATATATATATATATATATTTATTTTATTCATTATTTATTAATAACGTTCTTGAATATATCTCTTGGATTAGATAATATCCAATTTTTAATTTTATTTTTATAATTATTTAACGATTTATTTATTTTAATATTGACTGTGGTAGCATATCAAAAATATATGGATTGGTGTTTAAAAAATGTTTGTGTGCTATTGTTTTATTTACTCTATTTTTTTATGTAATAGTATTTTTATGTGTGATTATTATAATTTATTATATTTTTATGTTTAAAAATATATATTAACATGTAAGAAAATATTTGTGTAAAATCCATTTTTTTGCTATCTTTAAATAGTAAATCAGAAGAATATTGATGGTCTTTTTCGTAAATAATTTTTAAAATATATTTTTGAATAGTTTCAATATTATTAAGATAATTCTTATTTATGCCTCCCCATCCTAGTATTCCATAATTTAAATGGGTTTGTACTAAAGAATAATAAAGTATTTCTAATTCTTTTATATTTAAAAACTGTTTAAGATGTTTAAATTTTGTTATAAGAATTCTAAGTTTTTTTATAATGTAGTCACTATGTAAATCCTATTTTAAATGTTTATCAAAAATTATTCCTAGATATTTAATATTTTCACCTTCCTTTATGTTAATATTATTACATATTATTGGACCAATATTTGGAAGTTTATTTTTGTATGAAGTAAATGGAATGTATGTTGTTTTGTTATAATTTATAGTTAATAAAAAATAGTTAATGAAAAACAATTTTTTTTTCTTTTTCTCTCCATCTCACTTTAATACTTTTACATGTCTCTTACAAAGCTGAATAAAACTCTAGATTTTTCACTACTTAATACTGATTTTCACAAATAAGTTTTTTAAAACTATCTAATTTTTCTTTTACTCTCATCACTTTTCTGCCCAGGACAGTGCATGCCTTTGCACTTACTCTTGACTTTTCAGTATGCTGAAGTCTTGATTGTCGGTCTTTTGACTATTCAATTGTACACCTCTTTTACACCATTAAAAGCTCCATTACGGCTCAATCCCACTATTATTATCACTATTGCTAAAAACATCAGCATTTTACCTTTCACTTTGTTTTCCTAATGATGAGCGTCTCTCAACTCGAAACATGTCGATTTAATTTATTATGAATCATTCTAGGTTCGCCTAGTTATTCGAAAAAAAAATTGTGGAGAACGACCTTGTTCTTTTCTTTTTTCTATATCATTTAACTCCACTTTGAGTATGGACTACTTCTTCAAAATTAAAAGTTATTTAGATAAAATTCTTTAAAATTAAATATATCTGTGAGACATTTTTACCTAAATAAAACCATCAGTAAAAATTATAATAAAGTAAAATGTACCGGGTGGTCAAATAAAGCGAGGACGTCGGCTTTATCTCGGAAACCATTAATCGTACAACTTTCGGAAATATTTTTTTATGAGTAAAGTGGTCAAGAGACATTGCTGGAAATTACTTTTAAGTTCCTCATTTCGCCGCAAGGGGGCACAATTAAAAATGTTTTTTTTTAATTCTAAATTTCTCCGAAAATTCCCATATTAGGGTATAACTCTGATTACATCATTGGAAAGCTTAGACAATTCTGCATCATTTTGATTTAAGGCTCATTGGCGTACCGACCTTGATAAGAGTGGGAAAAGCTATTGAAAGTGTAAACATTAAAATCGCTGTAACTTCTAAACGACTTATCCGATTTTACTAAATTTAAGCTTGTTTGAAAAGGGAAAATAAGCATCTTCAATTGCCGTATCCAACAGTACACGATAGTGTTTAATAAAATTGCTAGAGGGCGCAATTTGTAATATTAACAGTTTTTTCGATTTTATCCCGAAAATTCAAGTCATACGGTATAACTATGACATCATAATCGAAAAGTAGATGAAATTTGCAACAAAAGATGTAAAGACCGCAGTTCGATATCTTTATTCGTTTCAGAGTTATTGTCAAAACAATAATTTTTAATACAAATTGCGCCCTCTAGCAATTTTATTAGAAACTATCTTGTACCATTGGATATAACAATTGAAGGTACTTCCAAACAAGCTTAAATTTAGTAAAATCGGATAAGTCGTTTAGAAGTTACAGCGATTTTAATGTTTACACTTTCAATAGCTTCTCCCACTCTTATCAAGTGAAAGTGTAAACATTAAAATCGCTGTAACTTCTAAACGACTTAACTGATTTTACTAAATTTAAGCTTGTTTGAAAAGGGAAAATAAGCATCTTCAATTGCCGTATCCAACAGTACACGATAGTGTTTAATAAAATTGCTAGAGGGCGCAATTTGTAATATTAACAGTTTTTTCGATTTTATCCCGAAAATTCAAGTCATACGGTATAACTATGACATCATAATCGAAAAGTAGATGAAATTTGCAACAAAAGATGTAAAGACCGCAGTTCGATATCTTTATTCGTTTCAGAGTTATTGTCAAAACAATAATTTTTAATACAAATTGCGCCCTCTAGCAATTTTATTAGAAACTATCTTGTACCATTGGATATAACAATTGAAGGTACTTCCAAACAAGCTTAAATTTAGTAAAATCGGATAAGTCGTTTAGAAGTTACAGCGATTTTAATGTTTACACTTTCAATAGCTTCTCCCACTCTTATCAAGTGAAAGTGTAAACATTAAAATCGCTGTAACTTCTAAACGACTTAACTGATTTTACTAAATTTAAGCTTGTTTGGAAGAAAAAGGTAAGTACCTTCAATTGTCGTCTTGAATGGTACAAGATAGTTTCTAATAAAATTGCTAGAGGGCGCAATTTGTATTAAAAATTATTGTTTCGGCAATAACTCTGAAACGAACAAAGATATCGAACTGCGGTCTTCACATCTTTTCTTGCAAATTTCATCTAATTTTCGATTATGATGTCATAGTTATACCATATGATTTAAATTTTCGGGATAAAATCGAAAAAGCTGTTATTACAAATTGCGCCCTCTAGCAATTTTATTAAACACTATCGTGTACTGTTGGATACGGCAATTGAAGATACTTATTTTCCCCTTCCAAACAAACTTAAATTTAGTAAAATCGGATAAGTTGTTTAGAAGTTACAGCGGTTTTAATGTTTACACTTTTAATAGCTTCTCCCTCTCTTATCAAGGTCGGTACGCCAATGAGCCTTAAACCAAAATGATGCAGAATTGTCCAAGCTTTCCAATGATGTAATCAGAGTTATACCTTAATATGGGAATTTTCGGAGAAAATTAGAATTAAAAAAAACAATTTTTAAATTGTGCCCCCTTGCGGCGAAATGAGAAACTTAAAATTAATTTTCAGCAATTTCTCTTAATTACTTTACCCATAAAAAAATCTTTCCGAAAGTTGCACGATTAATGATTTCCGAGATAAAGCCGACGTCCTCGCTTATTTGACCACCCGGTACAGTATCCAATAAAAAATAACACTGATTAAGCGGTATTTCATGGAAAATTTCACACCTGTACTTTTTAACCAATAAGATACCTTCATTATGACTAGTTACCATGGCAACTAAAAGAATTTCCGGAAATTTTTTCGAGGCGCCACGATATTTAAGTGGAAATTTTTTGACAGTTGAAAAGGTAAACATATGATCTACAACCATTGTGTATATACCTGTGAATAATGCAAAACATCTGAATTATGTAACATTTCACATCACTTTGACCACACTTTCCTTATAATCTTCAAAATTTTGCTTTTTCATATTAAATGCGTAGTCCTCCAGTATAGTAGCCACCTGTACTACACTTATACACTCATGAATATTATACAACTTTTCGTCACAAAATTCAACAAACTGTTTCCATACACTTGATTTTGATTTTCGGGTGTTATCTGGTGTTATATTTTGAATTTCTTGTCTAATTACTTGTTGATTTTCTTTACCAAATCGCGACATTTCGCTATACACTTATTAAACTCAACACTCAACGTACAGGGATATTTTTTATATTTGCGTACCCACTTACAGGGCTTAATATAAGTGACAGAAAAAAACTTTTAATACAAAAGTTGCATAATGTTTCCCGTCCTATCTTTTAGACTTACTAAAAAAAACATCTGCACATCGGAAAGTTAAAAACAAATGAAAGTATTATTTTTTTAAATGGAACACCCTATATATTTTTTACCAGGGCGAAAGATCTCTTTCTCCTGATTTTAAAAATATATAACATGTCATTATTTAATCCAGTCGTTTGTGAAATATTATGGTTTTTGATTAATTAAATTGACTATAATCTAGTCGGCGTTCCGCATACTTCAACGTGACATATTTGTCACTTTACTTTAAATTGAAACATGCAGTAAAGAAAATAACTTATGATTTATAATTTATGATATAAAGTAAAGTAAATGATTATATGGATAATGCGTTTGTGTCAATCGATGGTACCAGCTGTCGTCCAGGATTAATTCGACGATATTGCTGTTGAACTACAGCTATTCGGTTGTTATTAGAGTAAAAAAGACGCACTATTTGAAGTTTGTCTTCTTCCGAATATCCCATTTTCCTTACTGAATCTTTCAATTTAAAGTAAAGTGACAAATATGTCACGTTGAAGTATGCGAACGCCGACTAGATTATAGTTAATTCCATTAATCAAAAACTCAAATATTTCACAAACGACTGGATTAAATGATGACATATTATATATTTTTGAAATCAGGAGAAAGAGATCTTTCGCCCTGGTAAAAAATATATAGGGTGTTCCATTTAAAAAAAGAAGACTTTCATTTGTTTTTTAACTTTCCGATGTGCAGATGTTTTTTTTAATAAGTCTAAAAGATATGACGGGAAACATTATACAACTTTTGTATTAAAAGTTTTTTTCTGTCACTTATATTAAGCCCTGTAGATGGATACGCAAATATAAAAAATAACCCTGTACATACGTTTTAAACTATATACCTAGTAATTATTATTATTAAGCTTTGTGACAGAACCAGTTAAACAAAAATGACAATTCAACATATTATGTCAAAATACCCTGGCCAACTTGACAAGCAGTGAAATTAGTTTAAAATGTCAAGTTTGATTAATTTTTTTTTCAAATTATGGTGTGAAGTGGTGTGAAATTTTCTTACCGAATCCCACGCGAGCTTAAATTATTCCTGGAAATTTTTTAAGCTCTTGTGAGATTATAAGTGAAAATAGTTTTCGGGGAGTATCCGCAATGTTCTTTGCGATGTTTCCCGACAGGCCCATTCCAAGCAAAACAACAGTCCTGAATATTGGTTGTAATTTTAATAGTAAAGGTACTATTAATAAATGCAACTGCTTAGAGCTAACTCACAATACTTTTTCTGCCAGGAAAGTAGAAATTAGTAACTCGCCTTCCCGGTGGAATATCGACCTAAGCGCAAATTCTGCAGTTTTGAGAAAATAACGTTTCAATATTTTTTTTTTTGCAACCATGTTAAATAAAACCTTATAAAAAAGCACAATTTTTTATAATATTTTTTTTATATATGATCGAGCACAAGCACTATAGGAGAAATCCTTTAAGGCGCTCTGGGAGCGGTGCGTGTGCGAAGAAAGCGATTCACGTTTTTCTTGAATCGTTGGAGGTTATATTCGGTTGGAAACACGGTCTCAGAAAGAACGTTCCACAAAGATGACGTCCTCCAAATGAAAGAGTTCTGAAACAATGATGTTCGGGGTGTATTATATTTAAAATAATACTTATATCTTAAGCTGTTGAACCAATTCCACAATTTTTGGAAAACCTATATTTTCCCCCTTTTTTTTGACCTCCCCTTCCAGTTACGTCGTTGTTTCACTCAAATCTATTTTTAAGTAATAATTGTGACAACTTTCTTTCTTTAAATTTGAGTAAAAAAATATTGCTTTACAGTATATTTTGGAATAAACGATACAGTTTTAAGTAAATAAAGTTTTTACAAAAAACAAAGGACAATTAGGTCGTTGCGAAAGACAAATATTTCGAAGCAACAAAGACTTATCTATCAATTACGTCGTTTTTACCACTAAAGATGGAGAAAGAAATTACACAAAATGACTTATTTAGCATTTAAGTCGTTTTAGAACCGAAACCGTTACGTTCGCTCTGAACGCCGAATCGCAATTAAACATTTCGCACCTTTAATGTTAAAATTAAAGTGACACAATCCAAAAAATAAAGTTTTAAAGAAAACAGAAAAAACTGTAAAATATATTGAACCCCTCTAACTCTTTTGTCTCCTAAGCCCAAGTAATAAATTAAATTAAATGTTAAATTTGGGGAAACATTAGCTAAATGCTTTTACTAGAAGACAATTATTTAAATTTGATATTAAAACCCACCCTTAATAGTAAAAAAAATTAAAATAAAAAACAAGTTAGATCTTTTTATTGCCAATTTTTTTTAACAACGAACGAATTATTTGGAATAATTGGAATTATGCCATTTTAACATTAAAATTGTCGTTTTATTCAGCGAGTCATTTTAAAATAATGTAATTTTTTTATTAAATACCAGTTACCTTTTTGTAAAATGTTTGGAATCAAGTCAGTCTAGACCTAAAGCAGTGTCAATTTTCCGTCGAAGGCGACAACATATTGAAATGATACTCTTTAGTATTAAAAAGACGCGCGAATACCGATAATATGAAAAAGGCATAAGACGATTTTTTTTTAATATGGCCAAAACGGAAATACAACTGTCCTTCCTTGTTCAAAAAGTCGAGAATTCATATAAAAGCCCAAGCTATTATTTATATAAATAAACTAATTTAGTTTTCAATAAAAAGGACACTTAGAGTATAAAATAAAAGAAATAACCCGATAATTTTCTCAAAAAAAGAGCCTTCTTGTCCACTTCCGCACCTGTCCTACGTAGCAACTGCTAAATTGGATACAATTTAATTGTTTGATCAAAATACAATTATAATAAAAACAATATATCATAGATTTGGTTATTCTTTCTACAAAAATATTCAATGACATAATCGAGATAGCCCGCAATAGTCTTTGCACTATTAGCTTTCTAGGACTGTCACCTCGGAAAAATGTCCATTCCGCACCTACGAAATCCACACATTAAGACAGCGTCAGTTTGGTATCAGTGCGTTTTTATAATTTCTGGTTTTGTTATAGTGTTGTGCGCCGCTTAAAGATATTGGTAAGTACCCGTTTTTTGATATATATTGGGAAAACAGTTAATTAAAAAAAGAAAGTAAAAAATGCTCACTTTCTTGCGTGTCCTCTCTGCACCGCAGTTTCCGTTTACGTTACGTATTTCTTTTAGAAAAATAGATTATGGTATGGTGCATTTTTAGGTCGGCAAAACATAACCTAAGAATAATTCGAATCAGCGTTGCCAGAATTTGTGAATAAAATAAAAAGTCAAAAAATGTCCATTCGGCACCGTCCGTTCCGTGCCTGTTTTACGTTGGTGCGGATTGGACAGTTAGGTGCGGATTTGACATAAATAAGTATTTATCGGTGTTGGTCAATGGTAATGTTGTCTTTTCTTAGTACTTATTTGAAATTTACATTTTGGTTTTTAATAAATAGTTCTTTACCTTTTTATATTGATTTAATCGAATTTAATCATATACGATGTCCAATCCGCACCTTAAGTGTCAAGTCCGCACCTTTTGTAAAAACGGTTAAAAAAAAAGTTGAGGCACCCAATTAATATTTTTAGTCTATTTTTTATAAAGACTCGAAACGTTCTTAAATTTCCTTAAAATATTGTAGGGGCATTTACCGATGAAAAATATATCCCAAAATATTATTTTTATATTTGGGTCAATAAATTTTAATCTTAGTTTTTTTCAAGATTTTATTCACACAAGATATATTTTTTGAAGATCTGGACGTCTATTCTCCAATTTAAGAGACGCTTTCTCGCGAGAAGGGACAATTCACATCATATGCTCACATCGTATGGAAATTAATAGTAATTTTAAGTTTCAAGAATACAGTTTAAACATTTTTAAGAGAAAAAGTAATCACTTCTCTTGAAATGATCATTCGCCTATTTCGAGAATAGACGTCCTGTTGTAATATTTATTCTTACTTTTTAGCATAAAAAATTGCATTGGTGCGGAATGGACAAAATTATCGACCTTTTTGAGCAAAATAGCGTTTTGAGACCTTATTTTACACAAAGTTGTTGATTTTATTCCCGAATATCTATCCTCACACCTTTGTTAAGTAAGGCAAATAACAAAAATATTAATAACTAAACTTTAAAAAATTAAAGTATAAAAAATGGTTTTGGCCATATTAAAAAAAAATCGTCATAAATAGGTTCCTCTAATTTGGGAGAAGTGATTTGGTATTAGGTCAAGCGGCAGCTAATAGAGGGCGGTATTTAGTGTCATTTTATGATTAATCTTTGAAATCTTCTTTCCGCCGGCGCCAATTAGAAAAACGCGGGAATGCAACAACAACGCAAGCGGTTTCACGCGGTCACTTTTTGTACTACAAGTATGACATTGTTTGACCGGAGAGATTGGTACTTTTTGATACTTATGACGAAATAACTAAAAAAATTGAAAATTTGCACTTAGGTCGATGTTCTACCGGGAAGGCGATAATATCCTTTAAACACTCAAAAAGAGGGAACAAACTTACAGTTTTAAATACAACAAACTGGTTTATTTACACAAAACTTTTAAATAAACTCCAACGTACAAATTTATATACAAATAAAATGTACTTACTTAAGACGACACAACTTAAAGATAATATCACAAAGAATTCCAGTAAAACAAGATTATTTTGTTTTTGGCACCCATACTGGCAATGCAACAGCGCCCATAGACACCCGCTCGATTAAAATTACTTCATCTTCTAGGTTGTCCACGCCATAAAATCTTTTTAATTCGTCAATTGCCTTATCTTCCAACTAAAAATATATTAATTGATTCAGCCGATACTAGGTGGAAACCTATAATTATAATTTTATGGGATACAATAAAACAAAGTTGTAAATTTTCACTATTAAACAAAAAATTACATGCTTCGCTAACACTGTAGCGTCGTCAGATGACAATGATTTAAATTAAAATTTTTAAAAACTTTAATTATTATATTATTGTCATCTGACAAAGCTACAGTGTTAAGCTTCGGTTTCCTACAAAGCGGTACCGCAAAAAAGCGGCAAGAGCCAGTTAGTTCAATTTCAAAAATTGTGTGTGGTGTTTACAAGATGGACGACTTAAGTTTGGCTATTTTAATAGTTCTTGAGGAAGAAGAATCGAACTGTGATGATTTTACATTAAAAATTGCCTCATGAGTTCGAACAAAGTCGATTGAAATTTCATCTTGATCGCTAGATCAACTAATTTCTTCAGCCATTTCTAAATATTATTATTAAAACGATACAATCACTACACTGGCGCACCGTCAAAAATCGTGCTTGTACTATCCCAACGTACAGAGCGGTCGCTTTAGAAAATACGGTGCCGTATTTTTTGCGCTGAACGCTCTGAAGGAACACACTTCGATTTGCAAGTATATACACGTTTTTCCGCGGCGAGGCTCGCCGTCAAATTACGGCCGCTCTTTTGCGGTGCCGCTTTGTAGGAAACCGAAGCTTTAAGCGAAACATATCATTGTTTAAACACGTTCAACTTTGTTTTACTGTATTTATACCATAATAATATAAAAAATATATGAAAGGTGTCAAAAACACGGATCTACTGTTTATTAAGATTATAATACGGTAACCGCTAGAAAGCATGCAGCATTATAATATGGCGAAAAATGGTATTTTTAAATTAAGTAAATTTACGAGAGGTAAACCGCGGAGGAATTTTGGTGTACAAATTTTGGGAATTAGTGGCATTACTTAAGAAATTAGTAGGCATTACAGGAATTAGTCGAGGCATTGGAGGAATTTGTAGAGGCATTAGAGGAATAAGTCGAGGTAATAGAGGAATTAGTCGACGCATTGACGGAATTAAAACTTTATCTGGCATTAAATTTACTTTATTGTGTTGAGTAATGCCTGGATTGTTATACTTTAAACTTCTTTTCTAAAGTAATTTTCGAGGTAATTTTTTTATTAAGCTGAATAGTTTTGGGGAAAGCTTCGCCCAATGAATAAGTTGGCAACGTTGCATGTATCGGCAAGTTGTCTGAAATGTTGCCATATCCAGTTTTTGAGGAAGATCTACCGTTTTGATGCATGAACTGCCGTTCTACCGCTGAGGTACCAATTACCAATTTCTACCGCTAAACATTACACTCGATTTAATTAAAGCTTTTAAAATAATTAATAACATTAAATATTTTCTTTTAAATTAATTCCTAATTTAAAATATAACAAAATGCATGGCGATATTGGAGCGACATCATATTGCCGGCAGGCAAAATTTATTTTTTATTTAAAGTGAAATTTACCATTGGCCTTAAAGGAAATAGTGTGCATTACTGGGCATTTGTAACGGAATTAGGGGTATTAGTTAATTAAAATAAGGAATTGGAGGCATTAGTGTACAAAAAAAGGCCTATTCATACCTATGCATTTTCACCCTGCATTTTTAACCTTGCATCAAAACTGCTTGCAATTTGGGAATCACATTTTTGCATTTCAGCGTGAGTGAAAGTTGCAGCGTTTTTCACCCTTTGAAAAAGAATAAGTTCTAATTATTTGCACACCCCATGCGATTTTGTCAGAATTACCTAGAAATTTCCGTTGATGGAATTGATTTTTAGAAATATAACTTCGCTCATTTGACAAAAAAATAAATAAGACATGTGTCCGTTTTCAATTTTAACCATGTGTGGTTTTAAACGCGTTTCTGCTGCTTTTTGGGTTTGAGAACGACTTATCTGGAGCAAAGACTCCGTCATTGCACTTATAGAACTGTATCAAAATCAACCGATTTTATATTCTGTGAAATGGCACCAATATTAAAACAAAAATTTTCCAACAACCAAATTTCAAATTAACAAAATAATTAATATGGTCATATCAGGACTTTGATGCATATGCGTTAAAAAATTATAAAATCAGCTGTTTCACTGCATGATTCACAAATGCAGGGTGAAAATGCATACGTGCGGATCGCCCTTTATATATAAAAATAAACTTTTTTTTAATTTAAAGTATTAATATCAAATGAAATTTGCCGTATTTTATACTTATATATTTTAGTATGTGCAGTATGTGAAAAAATAAGCCAAAATTTGAAAATATAAATGTAAATATTTTTAAACCCATTCATTTGAGGTAGGTATAGGGTACACGCATTATATTTAGAACTGTATGAACAATTTAAAAATTATAATTTATCTCATCCAATTTTATAAACTAGA
This sequence comes from Polydrusus pterygomalis, assembly GCA_963969555.1. Taxonomy (NCBI): domain Eukaryota; kingdom Metazoa; phylum Arthropoda; class Insecta; order Coleoptera; family Curculionidae; genus Polydrusus; species Polydrusus pterygomalis. The sequence continues at coordinate 81,967,788 of OZ018375.1, forward strand.
AAAGTTATTAGTGCCTTACCTGCGTAAAACTTAGCTGCTTGCTTTTTATTTTGACCAAATTCTCCTTCAGCTTCAGTTCACTGGAAATTATACTCTCTATATTATCATGCCTGGGAGTGTTAACCGGGGAGACCGGGTCTTGAATTATTTTCCAAGGATTTTTGGGGCTTTCTGAAACTAGGTCAACAAAACGTTGTTTAAGCTCTAAAAGCTGGCAACCTTATAGCTAAATTACTCAACAAGTTTCATATTTTTTTGAGATCATCTAATTCATAAGTCGTAAAAATTATGGAGAACTAGAGGGTAGGAGGCCGATCGACAATGGCAGCATTTTCAATTTCTGTCCCGGTTTTTTGGTTAGTTCGCTAGTTGGCCGATAGATGCTCTCGCTTCGCAGGTGGGCTGGTGTCGTCTTCTTCTTCCTCGTTTTTGACTTTTACTTTTGACAATTGACATTTTATTTTTCGACATAACAAATAACGTTTGAAGAAAAGACAAGACAAAAAACGTTGTATTGTAATTGACTTCCATATTTATAATGAATAATGGTACACTTTATAAAAGTAGAGTTTGCTTTAACTTTAAAATGTCTTTATTCCAAACTAACTTCTACAGTTCATTACATGGAAAGTGACAATATAATATAGAAAATAATAACCATAAAAAAAATAACAATAAAAAAAAAATGGAAGTTAATCCAATTTAATTCATTATTAAAATCAATTTAAAAAAAAAAAAAAAAAAAAAAAAAACAGTATAAATAATTTAATTTAGTAAATATCTCTTTAATTGTTTTTTAAAAATTGCCAATTTTTTAATTTTTCTGATATTTTTTGGAAGATTATTATATTTTATTATTCCGTCATATAAAAGCGATTTTTTTCCAAAATTACTTTTTACTGGTATAGTTTGATAATTTATACAATGTCTTGTGTTATGATCATGTAATGTTTTATTTTCCTGAAGTGTTATGTTTGATTTTTTTTCTTTTAAAATAATAGAGTGAATTAGAATACAAATTTTTAATTTATAAATGTTTTGAACGTGTAAATACCCTTTCGGTCTATATAGATTAACAGTTGGTTCTAAATGTGGTAATTTGTGTATACATTTAATAACTTTATTTTGCAATTTTTGTAATGGTTTTAAGTTTGATAAACAAGCAGATCCCCATGCAGAAGCTAAGTATTGTAATTTTGAATATATTAATGAAAAATATATATTTTTTAAATATTTCAAAGGAATAAAATACCTAGCTCTGTACAAAACAGATACCAAAGGAGATATCGAGTTGATAATATACTGGATATGGCATTTCCAATTTAAATTTTCATCTAAAACTAATCCTAAAAATTTTGTCGTTTTTGAATATTGAATATTTTCATTATTAAATGTTAAGGGGTTAATGATGGAATTTATTTTATTTTTAGTTATAAACATAAAAGAAGATTTTTTAAAATTTAACGTAAGTTTATTTGATTGAAGCCAAGAAAGAAGTATTTTTAAATCATTATTAATATCAAAATACATTTCTGCAAGAGTTTCAGCAAAATAAATAATTGTCGTATCATCTGCAAATAGCTTTATATTGCCCTTTAAGTTCAATTTGGAAACGGAATTAATGTAAATTAAGAATAATAACGGACCTAATATTGATCCTTGTGGAACTCCACATATTATTTCTTTTTCCGAACTTTTTCTTTCCCCAATTTGAACAAATTGTTTACGATAGCTTAAATAACTTTGAAGTAGTTTGTGTGTATTTCCCCTTATCCCAATACTGTATAATTTTCTTAATAAAATATTGTGGTTTACGGTGTCAAAAGCCTTACACAGATCTAAGGATAGTAAACAGCATTTTTTACTGCTGTCAACATTAGCTTGAATATTTGTTATGATATCTCCTACAGCTATTTCTGTATCCTTAGATCTGCGAAAACCATACTGGTTAGCAAAAAGTAAATTTTGGCTTTCTAGAAAGTCGCATAATTTATTATTTATTATTTTTTCTAATATTTTTGAAAATATTGGTAAAACAGATATTGGGCGATAATTGCTGCATTTATATCTTTTGTCAGTTTTAAATACTGGAGTTACTTTAGCAATTTTCATTTTTTCTGGAAAAATACCTGTTTCTAGAGATAATTTAGTTAAATGAAATAAAATTGGAGTAATTTCATTTTTTAAACACTTTACAATTTTAACCGATATATTGTCAAATCCATTTGCTTTTTTTGTCTCAAGGTCGTCAATAATTTGTTCTATTTCGTTTTGGGATATTTCCTCGGGATTTATAAAAAATGATTTTTCTTCTGTCTCCTCGATACATTTTTGGACTTGCGGAATTTTCTTAGCCAGTACTTGTCCTACGTTTACAAAATGATTGTTGATTTCTTCACATATAATTTGCTGATCTTCAACTTTATTTCCATTAATTTCAAGGTAATTAATCAATGGCTTGGCTTTCTTATGTCGATTTGTTAAAATTAAATTTAAATTTTCCCAGATTCTTTTTTGATTACTAGTGGAAAATTGTTCCTTGTAATAATTTTGTTTGGTTATCCTAATTTTTTTTTTTACGAATTTATTATAATTATCATAAATTTCTTTATAATATATACTGTTAGGATTCTTCTTTTTCTTGGCATAATGTTTATCACGAGTTTTAATAAGTTTAGCTATTTCTTGTGTAAACCATTGTTCTGAATCTTCTTTTATTTTGATTGATTGCGTAAATGAACACTTTTCAAAAGTTTTTAAAATAGTATCATACAAATAATTTGGATCTTCAAATAAATGTATATTATTATTTATTAGCATCAGCTCAAGCTTTAATTTATCCATATTAAATTTTCTACAAAATATAGTTTTACTTTTTGCTTTTTTATTACTCGATAATATTTCCACGGGAACAGAAATAACTTGAACTTTATGATCACTTATAGAACTTGTTTCTAGTTGTATCTTTATTTTTTGATTTATATTAGTTATTGCATGATCTATTAACGTAGAGGTATTACCAGCATCTCTTGTGGCTATGAGTTTGTTACACAATTGATAACCATTGGTTGCATAAACATCTAGAAGTTTTTGAGTTTCATTATTTTTGTTAAGTACATTAATGTTTATATCACCAACAACAATACAGTCTTTACTTAATGTATTTAAATATTCCAATTTCTGGTCTAAAAAATTTAAAAGAAATTCATTTTTAGTTGATGGTGGTTTGTATATTCCACAAACCAATAGTTTTGGACATTTTATGCTTAAAGAAATATATGACAATTCATCAAGTTCAATTTTTTCCAAGACATCAAAGTTAATGTTTGACTCAACAAAAATTCCCAAACCACCTCCTCTTCTTAATCTACTAGCAAAGATGGAAGTAAAATTTTTAAAATTATAATATTTTTCTTCGGTTTTCTTAACCCATGTTTCGGCTATAATAATAATTTGAACATTTTGTTGAAGAGCTAAAATTTCAATTTCATCTATTTTGTTTTTCATTGATCTTGCATTTAAATATAAGATTTTCATGATTTATGTCTGGCAGTAATTGATTCGTTCTTTGACCTCTTTTATTTTTTCTTGATGTAATGGACAAATATTGCTCAGTGCTTCATGTTCTATACTGTAAGTTTTGTTATATTTTAGATTAAATAATTTACAATTATTACACGTGGGATTTTCTTGTTTACATTGCCAAAAAGAGTGATTTTCTGAACAAAAAGTACATACTTGAGATTTCTGGCAAAATTTCGTTTGATGGCCATAGCTACAACATTTATAACAGGTTTTAATATTAAAATCTTCTTTAAATTTACATCTATCCCATTCCAAATAAATATCTGTATTGACTAATTTAGCAAAAACGTCTCCACTTGTTTCCATATAAATTATATATTTTTTTGAGTAATTTGATCTTCTGGTGTGAGTAATTTTTATAATATCAGTCGTACTGATATAATTTAATGTCCTTAGTTTTTTTGTAAGTTCGTCTTCTGTGTATTCTTTTCGTGATCCAAAGAGTACTAATCTTGGTGACTTTAATTTTGATATTTTGATTGTATAATTTTGTTGAAGCTTTTTCTCAGATAATTCTTTAAGTTTTTCTATTTCTTCTTTGGAATTTGCTTTTATTACTAAACCTCCATTTTTTATTTCTTTTACGCCATGGATTAAAGCATTAACACTCGTTGGATTAACATATTTTTGAACTTCGGATTTGGTTTGTCGATAGGTTTGAATTTTCTTTGGTTTTATGACAACTACTGGCAGGTTTTGTGGTTTTATACTTTTTTTTGGCGTTTGTAGTATATTTGCATACGATTGTTTATTGTCTTGTACTGTAACATCGTTTTTCTTAAGGAGTTCCAAAACCTGTTGAATATCTGATTCAAGTTTGTTAAATTTTGTGGCCATAATTACATTTTCAATGTTTTCTATTTTAGAGTTTAAATCTTCCATTTTTTTTAGAATCTCCTTTATAATTTCTTTAAGATATATATTTTCATGTTTTATCTTATTAATATTTTCCTCTGTAGTTATATTATTACGTTTTACCTTAGTATCAATTTTATTTTCTTCTTGATTTGTTAAACACTTTGTACAATTCCATTGCTTTTTTTGCTTCTTTAATTCTAAAAGGTTATTTTTGGATAATAAAGAACAACTTAAACAAAACCACTTATTGCAACAAACGCAGCCAACAGAATAAGTACTTTTTGTGAATTTTGAGGTACAATTTGAACAATGGGAATCATTAATAATTTTTACTCCAGATGCGCCAGCTTCTTGTTTATCTTGGGAACAGATTCTAAATTCCTTCAAAAATTTATTATATTTCTCATCACTTGGGTATTTTAATGGTAAATATTCTTCATCAGATGCTTCTTCACTTTCAGAAACCTTTGTATTTATGTCACATCTTTCATTGTTAATGTCACAATTTGAAGTTGACATTGACGATTTTCCTCGTTTTTTGGATCCCAATTTTACCATTCTTCACTATACTTATGGGTCCTACCAACACTTGCTTAGGTTCTTCAGAATATTAGTTTTTCAATTCCGTCAAGATTTATATTTTATATTTAATTTTAAGTCTGTTATTTAATGATTTTGATGGGCAATTAACATACAGGAAAAAAAAAACTTCATTTGTGTCGGGGTGTAAGACAGGATCTTCTTCAGAGAGGAAACGCAGCCAAATAAGTATTTTTCTAGCTCCAAAGGTAAGTTAAAATTGGTTTATAAACTATAATAATTAAGTACAGTATAGCTTGTTGATATTCAAAGGTAAAGGCCCACAAACTTGTTCCTTAAAGAACTAATTTAAATAAAAATAGTTATCGCGTCCATAAGAAACCATTTATTTGATAGCCCACCTCAAACACGAGCGCCATCTTACGGCGTCTCGTAAAGCTGAATTACCGATGCTAATTTGGGACCGAATCCAATGCATTGCGATCGGCCTCCTAACTCAAGTCCTCCATAGTAAAAATATGTGTCATTTGACATGATAAATTTTTTACTTTCTCGTATCGAATAGACTCATATTTTTCAAATATAAATTATTTTTCAAACACAATGCAATAACTAAAATAATAAACCCAAAGAAACATTTTAAACTTTTTTTTTAATTGACCGATTGTATTTCTATTGTACCAGAAATGAGTAGCCTAATGTCAAAGTGTAAACAATATTTATAACGTTTGATTTTGCAGAAAAATTACAATTTAGAAGCTTCGAAAATTTGTACTGCAAGATTTACGAAAACAATTGGGGTAAATATTTTTTCTCACCCGGTAGACTGGCCATGGGAAATCCTACGTACATTTTGCAACCCTCAAATATTTCGGGTTTGTTCCCTATTAATTTTACATCAAAATTGTATTGAACTTTTTTGAAGGTATTATGGACTCGGACAACTGATTTTATTATTTTCTAATAAGCCAATAAAAAGATATTTAGAAAAAACTCCTACCCCAAACCCCAACAAAACCATCAGTAATATCTATGATAATGTCAAATGTTACTGGACGCCTTATTTTCATTAGTTTCAACATATTTTCCAGTATCCAAGACAAAACAACAATGGTTAAATGGTACTACATGGAAAATAGTTTTAGGAGAGTATACGAAATGTTTTCTGTAAAGTTTCCTGACAGACCCATTCCAAGCAAAACAGCAGTCCTGAATAGTGTTCGTAATTGTGAGAGTAAAGGCCCTGTACTTAATAAATGCTTAGAGCAAAATGATATACTCGATGGTAGAGTACAAGAAAATAAGGCAGATTTAAAATTTTTACTTCATGTAGAAAAAAATAATGGAATTAGCACTGGCTTCTTGGCAAAACCGTAGGAAAGCCTTACTCTACAGTATCACGCACATTACATAAGTATAATCCTATACATATGAGAAGAGTAAACTTTTTTTGAAGTTACGGAAAGGGTAAATAGCGATAAGGACTTCTAAAGCAATTTTCTGTTTTCCGATGAATGCACCTTCACACAACCAAATGTTCAAAATTGTAGATATTGGAGTACAGGAAATCAATACAGATTGGAACAAACAAGCACTCAATACTCTCAAAAGGTAATGCGTAATAGAAGAAGTTATTCCTGACAATGAAGACATTTGGTTTCAAACGAACCGTTTTCCTGCGCACCATGCACGAGAACTACAAGAATATGTCTAAAACGTAACTTACACCACACAAATTGGCCAGCTAGGTCTCCTGACTTTCACCAAACGACTTTTTTCTTCGGGGTCACATTAAAAGTGTTATTATTTATAAAAATATGCGTTACCAAAATTTGGAAGAACTAACGATTGCAAATTCAGGGGTATGTAATATGTATGTGTAGTATTTTTTTTAGAAAAATGCTGCTTTTCCACTTGTCTCCCAATGTTGAAGTAAATAAAGTTCTAATTTAATACTCTCTATTATATACTTCTCATTTTCTATATAGACCAAGAATGCTTGAAAGTTCAACCCCAAAATTACCTGTGTAAAGAAACACGCACCTCCCTCGTGGAAGACAGCCCTTCCTGTGCAGTTCAACTTATTACGCACCATAGCAACGTCACTTCCTGTCACCCTTTCGAGACGCAGTTGCACGAGCCACAAATAATAAAAACAGTCGATGGAAAATGGTTACCTAATCACAATTCCAAATCGTCCAATCAGTACAACCGATTGTCAAAAATCAGTTGATAACGTACCCCTGTTTGGATCCTACCTATTAGAGTCTCCGACCAACTGTAAAACGAAAATCAAATAAATCATATTGGAACGCTACGAGCCAAGCCGCATCCGCTACTCTAAAGTCAGCCTACCTGTGTTGAACTTAAGCCTAATTCAACCACATTGATTAATATACAACCCTCCTTCCATGGACTTCAACTATGTCAATCTTAAAGCCACCAAAGAGATTGAAAGCCAACTACAAGACCAAAAGAGGGACCTCCAAGAAATTACTGATTTACATTGTTTTCGCCCCTCACTATAATTTTCATTATATACAGGGTGGGGACTTTAACTGGAATAAATTCGATATTATTAAAACCGCTGAAGTTGCACCTACAAAATTTGGTATGTGGGGGTTTTGGACCATGTGGAATTAAAAAATGATATCGGCGATGTTGCCAGATTTCCCAGTTTTGCGCTACACGTAGTAATTTTGTTATTTTAAATGGAATGCCCAGTTTATTTTTATTGCAGTAAATTGGGCGTGTCAAATTTAGTAAGATCCCAAATTTACAAAATTCTATTTGCTGAGCTATGACAACACTCTGTAGTTCCATTAAAAAGTACCGGGACGCTTTTTATTTACCTTAAAGTAGCGTTACCTTGCTGAAATCCTAGCAGCCATAGTAACTAAGTTATTGACAAGCTTCAAGAAAAGATCTTGTCGTGTCAAAATGGCTTATTTAACTGAAACCTTAAAAATATAAATTCTCATGATGATCTGTTTCGGGGACCACCAACGTACTCAGGCCGAAGTTTGCACTTGGTTCAAGAGATACATTCTGATTTGCCACCACTGAATCAGGGCACTGTGTCCAAAATTGAGACACAATTCAGAACTCGGGGACACGTTAGAACAGTATCTCGCTCGACACCGGCCGCCCACGCGTGGACGAGGAAAGAAAACTCGATATTCTTCTCACATACCAAGAAACTCCTATAACTCCAGCTAGACAAGCAGGACGAGAGTACAATACATGTCACAAAACAATTTTAAAATCACCGAGAATTCGCCCATTTAAAATGAAACTAGTCCAAGAGTTACTTGAGGATGATCCTGATCGGCGAGTAGAGTTTTGCGAAACAGCAATGAATATGATTGATAGTGGCCAAATTCTTACACATTTGATTTTGTTCTCTGATGAAGCCACTTTTACCTTAAACGGCGAGGTATGCATTTTATATTCATTTTCTGAAGATGGTATTGATAATTTTTATTAGGTTAACGTTCAGAATTGTCGATACTACTACATTGGATATAAAATAATTGGACCCTTTTTTTTTCGATCAAAACTTAACAGGTAAAAGATATTAATTTGGCATTTTTGCAAGAAATTTTAGTGCTGGAACTGATTGAGTCATACCCCACCGGAAATAATAACTTGGACGAAAGAATTTTTTACAGCAGGATGGGGCGCCTCCGCACTATGCGGCTAACGTGCGGAATTACCTGAATACCGCCTTTCCTGGCAGATGGATTGGACGACGGGGAGCTATTGAATGGCCATCTAGGTCGCTTGATTTAACACCCTTATATTTTTATTTATGGGGTGATTTGAAACATAAAGTGTATGATCTGAAATATCGGATTAGACTAGAAATCAGATCTATACCACCTCAGGTTTTACGCGGCCTACAAAATGAGTTTTATAACCGATTGGCTTTTTGCCAAGAAGCATTTTGAACAACTTTTGAAATAATAAATCGATAGAACTAGGTTCGTGTTTTTGTGATTTTTCTGTCAAATTTGTTCCAATTAAATTACCGCCTGTCCTGTAACACACAGCTGATAATTCTGACAACATTGCCGGTATCATTGTTAATTTCTGCATGCCTAGAAACCCCCAGATAGTAAATTTTGTAAACGCAACTTTAACGGTTCTAAAGGTAGATAAACGTTCCGTTACTTTTTAATGGAACTACAGTGTTGCCATAGCCCAGCAACGAGTGAAGATAGAATTTTGTAAATTTAGGATCTTACTAAATTTGACACGCCCAATTTACTCAATAAAAATAAATTGGGCATTCCATTTAAAATAACAAAATTACTACGGGTAGCGCAAAGCTGGGAAATCTGGCAACTGTGCCGATATCATAATCCAATTCCGCATGCTCCAAAACCCCCACATACCAAATTTTGTAGGCGTAACTTTAGCGGTTTTGATAATATCGAATTTATTCCAGTTAAAGTCCCCACCCTGTATAAAAAATTTCAAATTTCACAACATCAAATTATTTCGTTTTAAGTAGGTAGTTACGTTGTTGAAACTAATAAAAAACAATTAAAAGTCTAGTAACAATCAATATTATCAGAATTATTATTGGTGGTTTTATTGAGGTATGTATATAATCTTTAAGAATTTTAAGAACAGTTGTTTCTACATAACTTTTAATTGAATTATTAGAAAATAATACAATTTTGTGGTAAATAATAGGGGAGCCAATATTTGTGGGTAGGAAAATATTCATGGGATTTCCGATGGGCAGGTTGGCGGTGAACCACCCGGTCATGGACCTCTATAACCTGGTATACCTACATATTATTATTATATGCCTATACGCCTATGGAATTTCTGATATTTTCTTACCTAATAAAGGTGGCGATCCTACAGTAACTTGGCTACTGCTCTCCGAAGATAACCTTTTCCTTTGCTTCTGCGATAACTTTATAGGCTTGTGCTTGCCTTCCGATTTATGTGAAGTCTTATTGAGAAAACCTGACGGTTGCGGAGGACTATTTAATAATGGAAACTCAAATGAGTCAACAAATGAACCACTTAACTCCTCTCCATGGGTTACTTTCGATAAAGGTATAAAATTCTCTTCAATTTCTTCGTCCATTCCTATTTCATTGGCTAATAGAATAGCTTTTAACCTAGATGTTTGGCCCTTTAAATTACTTACTACTTCCGGAATTTCGGAAGGAAAAGAAGCACCAAGTAAAGGGGATTCGGCTTTTAGAGACTGGGATAATACTTTTTCAGACGAACTATTTTTGTGAGATCTTACACGTCTTCTTGAACTAACTTTCTGCTTTTCTTTAACGGCTTTGTCCTTCTTCTCTGTTATGTCAATAGGACATAATGAACTGATACGATAAATTTCTTCATCGGAAACAGCTGTTGAATATGGAGTGATTACTCTGCAGTCCAAATGGCGTTTTATTTGATAAAATTCCGATAGTTCTTTAAGCAGATCGTCTTCTAAATCATCTAAAAGACGCAATTCTAAAAACGAAGCCATATTTTGTTGTATAAACTCAAAACAAACTTCTTTTAGAGCGTCTGCATTGTAAGCATCGGCAAACGTCAATAGCTGTATTGCGTTTTTGATCGTTATCAATTGAGATAAAATGTGTTCACATTGATCTTTAAGTCTTGTCACAAAAAACTGATCGGCTAATATGATTATTTTAAATAACTGATCGACGTCTCTTTCTATTAGTTGATCTAAAGAATCAGTATATAAAAACTCTAACAGTGCCTCAACAACTCCTTTGGCAAATGGCATGGTTACTTTTGATGTTTTACCCTAAAAATATTTTGAAATAATTTAGCTAGGAAATATGATTTTTTGCTCATTGAAAAAAAAAATTTATGTGCAGATTAAGTAGGTAAAGTTGCCACAGTGGATCTTTGCCCGTGCGTCATCAATCAACGATCAGGACTCGACGTGGTTAATAACTCTGCATCCTTGTTTATTACAGTAACAAGTTTGAATAAAAGCATAAAAGAACGTCTCCAAAATTCCGCAATAATATAACGTGCTAGACAAGGATAAAACTATAAACGTCAGTTAATTACTTTCTTTATTTGTTTAGTTGACAACCGTTGTATTTTAGAACGTCATTGTCAACCTTATTTTGATCTGCCAATCTAATTCGTATTTTGTAAATCTGTGTGCCTTAGAACTGTTCCTGTTTCTAAAAATAGTTCTTTTTAGAGGTAATTATACCCACCATCTGTTTTGGCGGTAAGTATTTATGGATTTTTATAATAACTAATTTATTTATTTTAAATATTCTAACCGTGAAAGTTCTTTGAAACGTTTACGGCAGTGGCTAAATTCCCTTAAATGAAAGGATGTTAAAAATTTGACTTTTGCGATTTTAATAGTCAATAAAACACCAAACTTTTGTAGATTTTAAGCTTTAAAAATAGTATTAAATGTATAAACATTTGTTTGTCAATTTCTTTTAGATAATAGAGAATGCCGGGCAAAACTTAAAATAAATAATAATTTTTCGTGATATTATGTAGGTACGTCAAACGGTAGGCAGGCACGTCCATTTTATGAACTTAACTTAGTTTTGACTTTTTTCGTCTCGTAATTTTGATTTGATTCATACGATTTTGATGACGTAAAAGTGATGACGCACGGGAAAAGAACCACTGTGGCGACTTTATACATCTACTAAATTGAATGTATGGTTTGGATATATATTTGTTTAAAACGCATTAGTGACTTAGAAATTCGATAATATTTATTAAAGTTCTTAAAAACTCAGTGCTAAACTACGCATCGTTCAATACGCCGATGAAAGACGAATCTCAAAAATGCATTTTAGTATTTTACGTTACAAGTCACCTAACAGACGTGTATCGTATGATATTTTATTTCATTCTGTCTTTGTAATCCTTTTTAAAAACAATAAATAAATGTTTATTAAATTTAAAAAAAAAATAGTTGGCGATATTAAACCATATCTGTTCAATGACCGCTGACCGTTACGTCACATTTTGCATATTTGCGGTACGTCGTAAATTAATTCAGTCAGTTTGACTGACGGGTGGGTAAAGGTTATGATTTTTTTTACGCTTGATCGACATAAAACCGGATGAATATGAACAAGTAAAATAAAAGCGCGTTTTTTCAAATTTTTTATTATTATTTTTTACTGTCAATGAAGTCAGAAATAAGTAGGTAGTTTATTTAGGATAAAAGGTATCACGGGATGAAACATTTTGTTTTTGAAAATCAGTATGAAATTTTTTATTAATTCAAATTTATTGAAAAATAAATAAAACTCATTTATAAAATTTAAAATTGAATCATATTTTTTTTATCTATAACATCAGTCTATAAATTTTCTTTAGAATATCTTATTTATGAAATCATAAAGACGAAAATATAATAAAAAATAAAATACACACAACACAATAAAATACAATTTTTTAATAATTTAAATAAAGCATCTCCGTAGGGATCATGATCATCCGAATCGTCCAAGTTAATAATAATAAGGGGAAGGAAGCATCGATAAATATTTTCTGTTCCCACACATCATTTATAATTTTATTAGTGTGTGTTACATAATTTTTTTTTATTTTGCTACTGCTACATTTTCTATGGATTCATTCCACAGACCCAAAACTACGTCATCTGTTACAGGATAATAAATAATTAAAAAATATAATAAATAGCGCTTTCCAGATTATTTGTAACGTTTGAGTGGGATCGCTGCTTCATTATTATCCAGATTTGATCCTTCATTGCAAATGGTGAAACCGGAATTTGTCTTTGTTCTAACCATGCAATAAGTAATCTTTTTGACCAACTTGTATTTATAATTTTTTCAATTAGCCCAGATTGATAGGTGGCGGTATCCATGATAATAACCGACGGTTCTTCCAAGTTTGGTAACAATTTTTCTTCAAACCATTTATCAAAGTTTTCACTATTCATGGAATCATGATAATCACCAGACTTGAATATGAAACTTGCCTTATGCACAAATGCATTTTCTGAACCAGTATGTAGAATATGCCGTAGGTATTTATAAAAACATTGCCACATATTTTTCATATTTATTACTTATGTTTTCATAATTCCTGCTTTTTTATATTATCACTTACCTCGTAAACTGCGTTAAAGGGTAAAAGAGTATTTCCGGCATTACGTTCTCTTTGAAAATAATCAAATAATTTTAAAATTAACCCAAGCAACATCGAATAGTTTGATAAACGTTTACTAAACTAAAATTTCGTTTATTTTTGGTAATGGTATTGTTTTTAAACGTATATAATAAACGAAAATTTTTGAATACGTATAATAAACATATATGATCTACTACATTATAAAACTACTTTGGATAATCCTCTCGATTTTAGTACTACTATGGTGAAATTTAACTCCCTATCTAATTCATACAATTATTTAAACAATTTAAATAATTAATTACACAATTTTCTGTTAATTGTTTATACCCAATTTTTCGTAATGGTTTTATAGACGAAAACTATTGTCATTTATTACACGTTTTACATAAATATAATAATAGCATGGAACATTACCCTTAAATAAATGTATTTAATAAACTCTTTTTTTAATTCTGCAGATCAATAATTATTTGCATTGCCTGTAATTTATATTATATTATAAATATATGGTGGAATGCCCCTGTCCATTTCAGACAATTATTATTTGAAGAATTTGAATAATTAATTGCACAATTTTCTATTTTTTGTATATAATTTTTCGTTATGGTTTTATAAACGAACAGTATTGTCGTTTATTACACGTTTTCCATAAATCATATTATTAACATGGAATATTATATTACCACTTTTTAACTCTGTAGGTCAATTAGGTACCTGTATTGCCGATAAGTTAAATAATATGATTAAATTGTTAACTTATCGCAGTGCTTTACGTAGTCCACATGACCTTAGTTGCGCCAATCCCGAACGAATCCCGCTCGCTGGGAGCAGGTACAGAGTCGATCAACCAAACCCGAACAAACCCTTTCTTATTCTGTGGCTACTCATGCTGTGTATTATTTTCGAACGAACCCTTTCTTTTTCTGTGATTATTTTAAGATTGCATGTGGTTGCGAGCGCATCGCATAGCCATCTTGCATCATTTTTAATAATTGTGAAATGTATTGAGTTTTGTGGGAATTTTGCAACAAGTGAATAACTTCAACTTGATTGGGTAAGTAATATTGTTATTCTTTGGCCTTAAATAAACTCTTAATACCGCAATTTTGTTCTAGAAACACTTTTTTTCGTCCAAGGTCACAAGATTAATTATTGTACTTTCTGAAAGCCCTTTATCGAGCGGTTTAATGCCATCGTATTCGCTCACCTTTATATATTATTTACTTTTATGAGTTAGGTAGGTAGGTACATATATTTTTCTTTTACAGGCATGCCAAAAATGTTATGTAAACGGATGCAGTGAAGCTAGCATTTCCTGGAAGATAATCTACAGTCGATTTAAGCGACCAGGTGGTGATAAGGGCAGTGCAAGACTGGCTGAAACTGGCTAAAAGTCGCCACACTTACAATAGCGCTACAAAATGACATGTAACAAGTACCTACTTAATACAGATTTCTTTTAATTCTATAGGTTTATCATTTATTTTGTAATATAATTATAGACATTGATGAAATACAGAAATAATACGTTTTTTAGCAATATTTATTATGACATTATGATAAACGTTTATAAAAGATTTGCCACTAACGAAAAAAAGACTTTATTTCAGCAGAAATTAAAACGTTTAAAAAACGTTTTCATTTACAATTATATCACGTTTGGTATATGCAAAAAATAAACGTTTCTAATAAAGGTACAATAGAAGTCTACAATATACGTATATGATTTATTTTATGGAACATATATATATACGTTTACGAAATACGAAAATCATACGTTTCTTAATAACATTTATTATAGGAATATAATTGGCGTTTATAATATATTTATCTGTAACGGAAAACAAACATTTATTCGGCGGACATTCGAACGTTTATTGAACGTTATGATTAACTAAAATTAAACGTTTGGTTCAGACAAAATAAAAACGTATAATAAACCATTCAGTGTTGCTTGGGAAAGGTTGTTTTTTTCACAATACTGTGACATTGTCTGTCACTGTTAAAAAGGGCAAAACTTTTTTGACTGCTAAAATTATACGACATTCATTATTGACGCAAATTTCCTATCTCACCTAGTTTACGAATGTTAGAAAGATAAGCACTAGTAGTAACGGTCACCGGTCAATGAACAGACTTTACCTTAAATTAGTTGAACCTTATTGGTTTTCATAGTTAAATATGATTGTTGTTTGCTTATTTCTGTCAAATAGATAAAATCAGAATATTTGTGTCGGAAATTATGGAGGTTTCGAATAAGATTGTAAACAACCTAGGTAAAGTATAGCGCCCATACTAATAGATTAGAATAAGTACAGTGGGAATGAGGGCCGGCAATGGTTCAAACAGTTTGGATCTATACATGCGTCCAATAATGTGTTTTTACGCAAATGTTTTTTTATAACTTACACTTACATTATGACCACACATATACCAGAGTAAAGACCTTTCTATTGACCCTTAAAAAAGTTTTGATATAAAACGAAAGGTGGTGTCATTTCTTTGCCTGCCCTTATTACCACTATACTTATTCTAATTTTAAATAAGGATGCGAAAGCAACAGGAAAATTAATCCCGACAAAATCCTTAAATAGATATAAAAAGATTATTTTGACAATGGAAACAATTTCATAAAGTGAGAAACATACATGAAAATGTTTTTTTAGCTTATTTTCTAGATGAAGTAAGTATGACCTGCAGGATTTTTAAAATAATTTTTATAGGAGCATGATTGTTTCCGAAATCAAAACATGGTTGCTAGGCAACACATTACGGTATCTGTTACTATAATGTTCCATTTACCGACCACAAAGGAGTACAGTGTATTGCAACGACAAGACCCTATAGGTTCCCCACGAGTTCAGGAATAAAACCACTTGCTTAAAATTATTCCCTAATTGTTCTTTTCATGGCGAGGCATAAATAATAATCATTAGACACTTTCTCTAATTTAACCAACCTTGTATAATCTAAACAACACGAACCGTGAGAAAGCTACTTAACTTTGAACTTTTTTTGGCCAAAGGGTGTAAATATGTAGGTATTAATACAGTTTTATATTATACTTACTTACCCCCTTCCATCTAGATGAAAACATACTGCTAAAATAGTCCAATCTGGCTGCCAAGATACACTTATGAGCTTTTATGACTCTGTCATCCTTAACACAAATTTCGACGTCACATAGTTCCTGAAAGGCACTTCTGTCGTATATAATAGGTGCTATTTTCATTTCTTTACCATCCTTTTTCACCCTGACAGTATACTTGTGCATATCCAAATTGCTTAAAATTTTTTGCAAATCACTTACTTCGAATCTCTTCGCCATTTCGTGCAACATTCTAACTGGATTATCCAATTTACTTTCACTAATTCTTTCCGTTTCCACGGACGGTTTATTCTGGGAGTAAATTTCAAATGCCGATTTATTTTCATCGGTTACGTCGTTCGTTATTTGTTCTTTACTATTTTGTGGTTCTGCATCTTGAGGTTTTTTACACAATAGTCTGAGATTTTCGTTCTTTAATTCCCCAATTTGTATAAGCTCAGTCGTCCTTGAATATACATACCGTAAAAATTGCTCAAAAATATCTACACTATACCCTTTCAAGTCAAGAGTTTTCCCGATATTTCTTTCAAACATTTTAGCAAAATAGTTACTTCTGGATGCAAGAATATATTTGTGCACAGAAAATTCTTTACCCCCAACAGTGATTAACAGATCTGTGATATCATCACATGGATCAGCTTCTGCTAGTAGGTCAGTCATGTTTTCAAACATGATCGATTCCGAAATATCGCAATCTCCGAAAATGTTGTATGGACGAACCTCAAAGAAAAAGAAAGAAAAAGGTTAACACACACAAACTGACAAAGAAAGACAAATCTATTTACATTTGGCAACGAGGACAGGCTGCAGTCACAAGATAGGAAATTACGATACGTAGTAGTAGAACGTGGGTGATAGCAGAAACAATCGCGTTACCCATGATACAACGAAGAAGAGATATGACATTGCGCATGTGGGCGGAGCCAAATCGACAGCCGCTTACGTCATGTGGTGATAATTTTCTGGCGGGCTTCGTATAACCTACGTTTGGTTTTATGTACTATTGTTATTATTTGTTATACAGAAAGAGGTTTTTAGTGTTTTTTTGGATTATTATTGTTGTTTGTTAGTGACAATTAGTTGTTAATATGCGTTGTGCAGTGGCGTTATGCATAAGTGACAATATGACAGCTTTTACTTCTTATAATTATCTGCAAAAGTATACCTATACATATTTATGATACAAATCAATGTTTAATATTTCAAATTTTAGCTTAAAAAAAGTGTTCTTTTCCTCGTAGGTGAGATAAAAAAGTTTAATTTGACGAAATTGGTTTAAAATAATAAACTGTTATGTGTGCCTTATTTTTTAATAATTGTTAATGTACCTCTTATACTATTATGATAATTACCAGTCCTAGTATATTTTTTTAAATGTCTAAATGAGTTTTTTACATCCTAATCTTTGGTCAAATTATAGTCAAATGCAGTGGCGGACTGGAGCGGGTGGCCGGGTGGCCATCGCCACCGGGGCCAGAAGGCATTTGGGGGCCAATTGGTCCAAACATTTAAACAATTTTTTTTTTTAAATGTTCTTAATGAGGGTTGGGGCCATAGAGGCCATGTAGCCACCGGGGCCAAATGATTCCAGTCCGCCCCTGGTCCAATGTTAACAATATAAATTTATAAACAGACATCTCCAAAAATATTATCGTTACCTAGGTATTGCATAAAAAAAATGTTAATAAGCAAATTAATTGATTTTGGCCATTTAAGGATCGAAACTGTTCTAAAAATGTTTAAGACTGCACATTTGTACCTATTTTTTTTTCAAACAATTTATTGCTTAAGGTGGAAGGGCCAAAAAATATAGGTTATTTTTTTATGATTTTGTAAAAATAAATAAGTAATTGTAATCATTTAAAAGATAAAATGTATGTCAGCATAAGCAGAAAATTATTTTCATTGAAACCAAATATATGCTAAATTTTAACATTTAACCCAAGAACATCATGAAATACGTTCTGATTTATGAACCTCTATCCTTAAAGTACTTAAAATAATATGCACTGAAATCTTTCAAATCAAAAATTGCAAAATATGCAGTAAAATTTCTATTTCTAACGGCTAATCCTATGTAATTTTAAATCTCGTTAGCACCACATGACGTCATTGCGCGGACCGGACCGAATTGGGAATACGATCGATCATATCTTTCTTTCTTTGTATCATGCGCGTTACCGGTGCTAATAGTATACCCTACATTTATTCCGTCGGTCCTCCAACAGTGATTTTTCATCTTCAACCCTAAGTAGAGTGGGAGTTTTACTTCTTTCGGCAAAGCACTTTAAGCTCGACTCCAATAATCCAAATTAGATTAAGTAAACTGTCCTCATAATGAAAACCTATTTTTTGCTACTTTTGGAAACAACCGATTAATATTTTACTGCGGCCGGTTTATGCAATATTTGATTTGTCCCCACAGGTACAGATTTGTTTGATTGGATTTTATTTTGGTCAGGGACTCGATATTTAAGAGCCTTTCATTTAAAAAGGGCACGTTTTTGACGTAACAATCGCATGGTTTTACTAACTCGGCGGCCAAAAAGATTGCAAAACGAATACTTTTTGGATGACTGCCGCCATAAAATGATATTATTTAGTTACATAATTAAAGCCAAAATCGAAAAAGTCGATGCTAAAAAGTATTTACTCCAAAAAACATAGTCCTTTGATCATCTGAAAGACCTATCGAGTCGGGTATAAGACCTGCTAAACCCGTTATTAAAAGGAAATAGTAAAATGGGAACTAAAACATATTGCACGAATTCAAATCAAATGTTTTTAAAGTGTGCTAATATTGTTTTAAATTCAGCGTTTAGAAAAAAATGTATTTAGTGTATACCTACTTTCAAAAAGTGCACTTTTCATTACAAGGGTTTCAGGTATTGACCCCCTAGCCAGGCAGGGTAATTTAGTCAGTATTAACAAAATTTGTAACATTTTTGTGAATAAAAGTTAAAAAAATTTTTTTTATCATTTGATGTTAGGTATTTTTAAAATGTTCCTTTATCGCACTTTCAAATAAAAAATACTATACAGGGTGTCCCGAAAATAGCTGACAATATTTCAAGGAGATAAAGTACATACAAAAATAAGACTAATACCCTCTATTAATATACCTTCAAAAACGCTTCGTTATGGGGCTAGAGCCCCCCGAACTGGAGCTATGATAAGCAGTTTTTTCACAATATCTCGAAAACCGATTAGGGTATGGAAACAAAATTTGACACATGTTTTACCCATGACAAGACGCAATAAACGATTTAATTAGCTTAACTTTATTTCTTCCAGTGGCATCCCACTGGGTAGGTAGTTGGGGGTATATTGCCCTAAGTTTTTTATTTTTAGGATTTTTTAACTTCAGGTGCAATTTTGAGAAGCCTTGAAGTCTTTTGTTGAAAAAAGGTACTCTTGTTTCATTGAGGTAGGATTCACCATTTTCCAGTAAAATCGATTTTAGAATTTTCGGTTTTTTGAAATCCGGTGAAAAGGCTAAGGTTTGTTTTGCATATCTTAGTTAAGACATGAAATTTATTAGAAGATCTACCAGCGACAAGGCATATTATTATGTATTAAAGGATGTTACTTTAAAATATTTTTCCAGTGACGTCGCACATGGTGGAGCCCTCGGTGGAGCCTTAAGTAAATATTACTATTATTTATTTTTTAATTTGATACTTTTAATGTATTTTTTTTCTAATTTTAAATTTTTTGTTAATAAAACCTTCTATTGTTGTAATTTGACAGAATGTAACGTGTTTAAATTAAACATATTTTTAGATTCCTTTGTTTTTTAAATATTTATTTTCATGGAGATTTTAAGAGTTTTAAAATAAAACAAAAAAGAATAACAAATTGCAAATCAAATTTGATGGTGAACCACACGGGAAACTAATTCTTAAGCAAGTACCAGTCATGTGTCCCCAAAAATAATAATCAAGGGGATTTAAATCAAGTGATCTTGGTGGCCAGGCTATGGCTACCAATCCACCTGGTAATTTTCTCCAAGCCAATTCCTCACTTGACGTTCGTAGTGAGCTGGTGCCCCATCATGTTGAAAGAAGTGCCCTAAACGTAAATCCAGTGGCACATTATCAAATAAATCCCCAAGTTGATTATGTATTATTATTTGTCGCTAGTAGAACTTCTAATAAATTTCATGTTTTAATATTAAGTGTTTGCTGAGATATGCAAAAAAAAACCTTAGCCTTTTCACCGGATTTCAAAAAACCGAAAATTTTAAAATCGATTTTACTGGAAAATGGTGAATCCTACCGCAATGAAACAAGAGTACCTTTTTCAACAAAAGACTTTAGGGCTTCTAAAAATTTCACCTAAAGTTAAAAAATCCTACAAATAAAAAACTTAGGGCAATATTCTCCCAACTACCTACCCAGTGGGACGCCACTGGAAGAAATACAGTTAAGCTAATTCAACCATTTATTGCGTCTAGCTATGGATAAAACATGTATCAAATTTTGTTTCGATACCCTAATCGGTTTTTGAGATATTGTGAGAAAACTGCTTATCATAGCTCCAATTTGGGGGGCTCTAGTCCCATAGCGAAGCGTTTTTGAAGGTATATTAAAAGAGGATTTTAGTCTTATTTTTGAATGTACTTTATCCCCTTAAAACATTGTCAGCTAATTTCGGGACACCCTGTATAGGGGGTGCCATTTAAAATTAAACAATTTAGGTCTGCCCCAATTTTGGATAAAAAAAAATGTTAATTTTTCAGTGTAAACATGTCCAACGCCAAGATCTATACAGCGTATATGTATACAGGGTGTCCGGATAAGGATACGGAGCGGCCATATCTCGGAAACGATACGTCCCACAGATCTGAAAAAAAAGCTCTCATCATAAAAACTGCCAAGAGAAATTCATTCAAAATAATTTTAAGTTTCGGAAATTGCCGCAAGAGGGCGTAACGGCTTATTTATTTTTTAAAGTTCATTTTACGGCAAAAAATGCCACTTAACCGTAGAAAAGCAAATAAATAAATAAAATCAGTAGATTGTTTACTACAACTTTTGTTATTGTTATTTTTTTAAATCTCGCCTAATAAAGGAGTGGGGGAAGCCTTTAGGACATTTTTCAAAAACTGTCATTATGTCGTTATCCTTCAACGGATTTTCTATAACTTGGACTTGTTTGAAAGGGAATTCCTTGGAGTTTAAATAAATGATTCAGGAATTGTCACAAGTTTCCTGATACAATTTTAAGATGGCGCTGTTATTCAATCTAACTTATTTTTTTATTTTTCTCGGTATTTGCAAATTGGATGGTATAATTTTTTTCGGTAGTAATAGGAGACAATTTTCATAGGGAACGATTAGTCCAAACCGCAAATCGATATCACCAGGGGTTTAAAAGTTATCTTGATTTTTCTTTAAAAAATGATACAGTTTCCATTTACCGGTACCCGGTATACCCCTAATAAGCAAGATAACAACTAATTTCATGGCCTACTGTTTAATAAACTATAAAATTTATAATAAAAGTGTAACGAGTCAAAGAAACATCAATAACACTGAATAAAATATGAATATTATGATATGAGATTATGAAAAAGTGCACAAATCTTAAATCTAGAAACAATTAGCAATTTAGCAAGACAACAATAATTACAAATTTTAGGACACCTACCTTTCATACACCTAATTTATTTATCTCCCATCTTAAAAACATTTACATTCTTAGTTTTAAGATATATATTTTTTATTTTAGTTAATTGGTTAGTAGTTCTATATCTACCCAACCCTAATTGAGCTTTCCTCTACGTTTAATTTTTTTCTCTTTTTTATCGCTGTAATTTAATTTTCACCGCCATATTAACTGTCAGTATAGCTGTCAATCAATCCATCATTTCATTTGGGTCCGGCACATGGACGTTTAACAACTCTTTTGACCTCTTGAATATTTTTGATAAAATGTGTGATTTTCTTAATATTTCTACTAAATTTAAATTAACCTTTGGAGGGGTTACTGAGCCTTAAGCCTCAGTACCCCACCGGTCTTTTTTATGTGGTTTTCGTAAGTATTGACTTTGTATCCAAAAAAGTTTAAAAAAAGTTTTTTAAAAAAAGTTTTTGACTTCATTCTTTATTTCTAATTTAAGTTCTATTTTTACAGATCACCTGTGTGATAACCACTACAAATTTTCTCCACCTAAGTCTTTTTGACAAAAACTTTAAAATGTTTACTAAAATTAAATAATTTTTATACTTTCTTTTTAGAAAGATCCTTCTTCTTCCTCAGTTTTTATCTATCTTAGACCACTTATACTGACTTCTCACATACTGAATATGGTTTAAATTTCATTAATTTCTCCATTTTATGGCTCTTTTACACATCAAAAATATTTTTTCGATCTCATGAAAGCTCCATTAAGGTCCTTTACCATTTTCTCTTCTGCTAAAACCATCAGCACTTTTTAATTACATTTTCTGTCTCCTGATGATGAACGTTTCTACGTTCGAAACATGTAGAGACCCTTAAGAATTATTCTATTAAATTTTGTGGAGGAAGACTTTTTGTTTTTTCTTTCTTTCCCATAATTACAAATGTTTAAAATATTTTCCGTCACTTCCTAAGCTCTTAGTTATTCTTCTTTCAGTAAAAAACACACTTGCCTCTTGCCTCAATTTCATCCTTGGATAAGCTTCGAACGGCATTTCATATCCTTTCCATCATGTTTTCGCCTAAATTACAAGTTCCAAGTTGGCCATGGAAAAAAACAAATTAATAATTTATTGTGACAAGCTGTTGATGAGTTTTAAACGTCTAGCATCTTATAATATTAAGCATTGTTTTTTACATTTATATTGCATTTTTCTACAAACAGTATGCCGTTTACTAACGCAGAAGCGTATGATATGTTGAATTTGTATTTTCAATCTCTTGAAAATGCTGTAATAGCGTCGCGAGAGTATGCAATGCGATTTCCACAAAGAAGAAACTATTCTCGAGAAGTATTCTCAAGATTAGCTCGACGATTAAGAGAAAGTGGTAATGTGCAGCCCATTCAACGACCCTTACGCATTCGTAGGACACGTAATGAGGTAAATATTATCAACGTTTTGGCTTACGTTCAATACGATCCCACTTTAAGCACCAGAAAAATTTCCCTTGACTTGGGGGTTCCAAAAACAAATGTCCACGAGATTTTACAAACTAATAGTATGCACCCTTACCACATCGTTTTACACCAGGCATTGAACGATACTGATTACGATCGTCGATTGGATTTCTGTCACTGGCTATTAAATATGATTAGGGAAAATCCAAATTTTCTTTCACGGATATTATGGACAGACGACGCCACTTTCACTAACGCTGGGGGTGTGAATTTGCATAACATGTACTATTGGTCTGAGCAAAACCCTCATTGGATGAGGCAAGTAGATTTTCAAAACCGCTGGAGTTTAAATGTTTGGTGCGGGATCTTGGAAGGAAAAATTATCGGTCCCCATTTTTTTGACCAAACCCTTAATGGAGCAAGATTTTTAGATTTCTTGGCCACTTTCCTTCCACCTCTTTTGAAAGAAGTCTCCTTACAAACGAGAACAAACATGTGGATCCAACTTGATGGTTGTCCGGCGCATTACTATCGTAACGTACGCCAATACCTAGAAGAGCAATTTGCGCATCGTGTAATTGGAAGAGGAAGCTTGTTTCCCTGGCCGGCTCGTTCACCGGATCTTACTTGTCTTGATTTTTACCTATGGGGTAGGTTAAAAGATCTGGTTTTCCAAGAAAGACCAACAAGGGAAAACATGATGGTAAGGATAACAAATGCCGTTAGAAACTTATCCACGGCTGAAATTAAGGCAGCCGTATTATCAACTAAAAGAAGAATAATTAAGTGCTTACAAAATGGCGGAAAACATTTTGAATATTTGTAATTATTATTGTTGTCTCGCAAAATTGCTAATAAAATTGTTTCTAGTTCTACGATTTGTGCACTTTTTCATAGTCTAAGTCTCATAATATGATATTATCATAATATTCATATTTTATTCAGTGTTATTGATGTTTCTTTGACTCGTTAAACTTTTATTAAAAATTTTATAGTTTATTAAACAGTAGGCCATGAAATTAGTTGTTATCTTGCTTATTAGGGGTATACCGGGTACCGGTAAATGGAAACTGTATCATTTTTTAAAGAAAAATCAAAATAAATTTTAAACCCCTGGTGATATCGATTTGCGGTTTGGACTAATTGTTCCCTATGCAAATTTTCTCCTATTAGTACCGAAAAAAATTATACCATCTAATTTGCAAATACCGAGAAAAATAAAAAAATAAGTTAGATTGAATAACAGCGCCATCTTAAAATTGTATCAGGAAACTTGTGACAATTCCTGAATCATTTATTTAAACTCCAAGGAATTCCCTTTCAAACAAGTCCATGTTATAGAAAATCCGTTGAAGGATAACGACATAATGACAGTTTTTGAAAAATGTCCTAAAGGCTTCCCCCACTCCTTTATTAGGCGAGATTCAAAAAAATAACAATAACAAAAGTTGTAGTAAACAATCTACTGATTTTAATTATATATTTGCTTTTCTACGGTTAAGTGGCATTTTTGCCGTAAAATGAACTTTAAAAAATAAATAAGCCGTTACGCCCTCTTGCGGCAATTTCCGAAACTTAAAATTATTTTGAATGAATTTCTCTTGGCAGTTTTTATGATGAGAGCTTTTTATTCAGATCTGTGGGACGTATCGTTTCCGAGATATGGCCGCTCCGTATCCTTATCCGGACACCCTTTATACAAGCGTGTGTATGAATATTGGCAACATATGGAAAACCTTTTTATCTTTGATTTTAGGAGAAAAACTTATTCTTCATAAAAAGTTTTGCTTACCTTAAAAAGTAATATTACGTTAAAAAAATCGTAGATATGACGTACAGGGTGGTTCAAAAATACAAAAATACGTACAAAATACAAACAAATTTGTTGAAAATAAGTTATTGAGAGTTAAATGTTATGTCAGAATATAAAGTCACAGCCACCTACTAAGAATTTTTTTTACACTTTTTTGTCTAGGTAGGTAACGGCAAATTTTATTGTTGCGAATTTTAGAAGAATAAAAAACTGTTTATCTTATAAAGCTTCAGCTGAGCCACCATCATTTTCAATGCATTTCACTTGATTTTTTCTAAATCTTCGAACTGCATTTATAAGTTCAACTTCTTGTAAGTCATTGCACGCTTCTGTAATTCTATTTCTTAACTCATTGGCATTTGCAGGTCTGTCCTTATAACGATTTCTTTTATTCTTCCCCATAGGTAGTAATCTAAAGGGGTGAGGTCAGGTGACCATGCAGGCTAATTTGTGAATTGGTTGTCATTATACGTAGCGCGCCCAATCCATCTATTTGTAAAGTTCATATTAAGCCATTCCCTTACTTGTTCGGAAAAATGGTAAGGTGCTCCATCAAGTTGGAATATTAATCCATGCCTTGTTGCTAATAGCAACTCTTCGTTTAAGTCCATAAATTCTGTTTGTAAAAAATTTTAAAAAATGTTCCCATTTAAATTAGATATTTTTGTATTTTTTAACCACCCTGTACGTTATATCTACGATTTTTTTAACGTAATATTACTTTTTAAGGTAAGCAAAACTTTTTATAAAGAATACGTTTTTCTCCTAAAATCAAAGATAAAAAAGTTTTCCATATGTTGCCAATATTCATAAAATTTATTTGTATACTGGGTTCCCCATTTAAAACGAAACAGGCTAAATATCTGGTTCCACGTTAATTTAAAAAAAAAAAACGCTCGGACCCGTCGATTTTTATTTCGAGGGGGACATCTATTGCGCATATTGTAAATCTTGTTACTTCAAGCCCCTAGGAGGGAGGGGGGGGGGGGGGGGGGGGGTAAGATAACAGTTTCCGAGATATTGACTCTTGAAAAACGAGATTTTTGAACTTTGACAGCGTCTAGCTTTCTAACTGTACGTCTTAGAGTAAAACGGCTTACATGTACCAATCTTCGATTTTTATTATCTTTCCAATAGTGTCAACTTCCGGTTAAACCGGAAGTACTATATTTCTTACAACAATATTTAGATCTTACCCCCCTCCCTCCTAGGGGCTTGAAGTAACAAGATTGACAGTATACGCAAAAGATGTCCCCCTGGAAACAATCGACGGGTCCGAGCGTTTTTTTTTAAATTAACGTGGAACCAGATATTTAGCCTGTTTCGTTTCAAATGGGGAACCCTGTATACAGTGAGGACATAAAGTCTGAAAAACTACCTTTTGCAAGTAAACGAAGCACCCGAATAAAAAACGCTCGGACACGTCGATTTTATTTAATTGTCTTTTATCTTCTAAGATTTCTGAAATATATACAGGGTTCTTCAAGAAAGCTGGGCAGCTATTAAGTTCTTTTTTTTTTAATGGAATACCCTGTATATTATTGCATTTTTTGATTCTACGGACAATTCTAATTATATTTCATATAGGATGTCCTATAACTAAATTCAATTGTTTTTAAAATAAAACACACCTTACTAGTTTACTGAATTTTTAATGACAATAACTTAAATGACACATTTTAACGTAACAAATGCTGAAATTGTTGTCCGTTAACTTCCTGGCAATATCCTAACCGATCGATGAACTCTTGTTGCACGTTTCGAATGAAAAAAGGTGGGATTTGTCGAATTTCATCTCTTATACGATTTTTCAGCGCATCGATATTAGGAGGTCTGGTGAAATAAACTTTGGTTTTTAAATATCCCCACAGAAAATAATCTAGGGGAGTCAAATCCGGAGACCTGGCCGGCCGTTCTACGGGGCCACGACGTCCTATCCACCTGTTAGGAAATATCTTATTGAGATAATGCCGAACAGTAAGCGCGTAGTGAGGTGGTGCTCCATCTTGTTGAAACCACGTAGTTGGAGTTGGTATATCAGGCTTATTACCTGGATACAGTTGAGCTAAGGCAGGAATCAACGCCAGTTGCAGAAAGTCAAGATAAAATTCGCCGTTTACGTTAACGTCGAAAAAAAACGGACCTATAATCGTGTCTTCAAATATTTCAGCCCAAACATTGATTTTTTCGGGATGTTGCGTATGAGCCACTTGAGCCCAATGAGTATTCTCTGTGGACCAATATCTACAGTTTTGTCGGTTGACAGTACCATTAAGAAAAAAGGTAGCTTCATCGGAAAATTGGATCTATATTGCACCGCTCTTGCATATTTTCGCAAAACTGAATTCTGCGGTCATAGTCGTCTTCATTTAATTCATGTATTAATCTTATTTTGTATGGATGATACTTTGCCTTTTTTTAAATATTTTTTACCGATGTTTGACCAATGGACAAATCTGATGCTACTTGACTTGTAGGTAAAT
The DNA here is from genome assembly GCA_963969555.1 of Polydrusus pterygomalis. Lineage (NCBI taxonomy): Eukaryota > Metazoa > Arthropoda > Insecta > Coleoptera > Curculionidae > Polydrusus > Polydrusus pterygomalis. The sequence continues at coordinate 81,995,405 of OZ018375.1, forward strand.
GTGGATTTTCGTTATAACTGAGTAAAACATCTAATTTCTTATTATCATCTAGTTTCGGCCTACCTGTCCTGGGAAGATCTTTTACACAATCATGTTCAAGGAATTTATTAACAATTTTTCTGACTGCAGATATCGTAATTTCTTGTCCGCGCTCTGGATATGTGTTATTAAAAAGTTCACAAACTTCGCCCAAATGTCTTTGGCGATCTCCCCAGCCAAACATCATCAGAATTTCAATTCTATCTTGCTCTGAGAGCATTTTTAATAACTTGACAGTAACAGAACTGTCCTACAGTATGTTAAAAATTGGCACAGTTGTCATAGTGACAACGAGTCAAAGTGACATCAAGTTACTAGATTTCTCCTAGATTTTACGTTGTATCATGGTTTTTCTCTTAATGAAAAAATGTATAATTTCAACTGGCAATATTTTAAAAACAATTGAATTTAGTTATAGGACATCCTAATATAAAATATATTTAGAATTGTCCGTATAATCCAAAAATGCAATAATATACAGTGTATTCCATTAAAAAAAAAGAAGTTAATAGCTGCCCAGCTTTCTTAAAGCACCCTGTATATATATTTAGAAATCTTAGAAGATAAAAGACAATTAAATAAAATCGACGTGTCCGAGCGTTTTTTATTCAGGTGCTTCGTTTACTTGCAAAAGGTAGTTTTCCAGACTTTATGTCCTCACTGTATAAGATTTAACTAACTAGGTTGCCTAATAGAACAACATTCGGTCGATTGGCCATCCACAGAGAAAACGTAAAACATAACAACAAAAAAGGCGCCGAGCCGGTTCTGGAGTGTATTTTGAGCATGTCGCTAAAGAAGGACAGGCCGATAACAAGAGGCTTATGCGCATGCCCAATTCTGTTGGGAAAGAAGGCATCTGACCGGCGAGCCGTGCGCTCGGAGGTATTTTTTCACCCATAAAACTTTTGTTTGCGCGGGAGATAATATGGTCGGCACCCATCTATGTGTTATTAAATGATGCAAAACACACACAAAAGGCAAGTCGCGCAATTTTGAAACCGCCCCGGCGCGGTGGAGCGTATAATACATCCGCCGTTAGCTGTTTTCTTGGTTGAAATGGTTCTAGAATACCTGGAATTTTATGCGAGTTTGAGGCAAAATTCATTGTTTAGTCGACAATAATTTATACATTTATACATTATAGCTTAGGTATAAGCTTTTAGAAATGGGGTTTATGTATCTATAATTAACTTGTTAAGTTGTTGATACTATAAATAAATACAGTGTTTGTATTATCTGCATAGATTGTCATTTGACAATTTTCTTGTATACTAGAAATCTCATTAATATTATTCAGATATACAGTGTGTGTATAAAGTCTGGAAACGGCTTAATAACATCACAATTTACTGGCCGATTTAAACCAAATTTGGTACAGTTGTGTAAGAGGATCTAACGCACCGAATGACGATATTGGCGTTGTTGCCAGCTTTTTAGTTTGTCTGGAATTCGAACGAATTTTATATTTTTAAATATAACACCCAGTATATTTTTACATTTTTAAATTCCACATAAAATTATAATTATTTTTTATTAAATACATTATTAGTCTATACTTCATAGTTTCCGAGATATTTACTCTCGAAAAGTGACATTTTTGAACTTTGACAGCTTATAACTTTCTAACAGTACGTCTTAGAGCAAAACGGCTTACATGTCCCTATCTTCAATTTTTATTATCTTCCCAAAAAAATCAACTTCCAGTTAAACCGGAACAACTATATTTCCTGCTTTTGAGTTACATCCGGTTTAACCGGAAGTTGATTTTTTGGGAAGATAATAAAAATTGAAGATAGGGACATGTAAGCCGTTTTGCTCTAAGACGTACTGTTAGAAAGTTATAAGCTGTCAAAGTTCAAAAATGTCACTTTTCGAGAGTCAATATCTCGGAAACTATGAAGTATAGACTAATAATGTATTCAATAAAAAATAATTATAATTTTATGTGGAATTTAAAAATGTTAAAATACACTGGGTGTTATATTTAAAAATATAAAATTCGTTCGAATTCCAGACAAACTAAAAAGCTGGCAACAACGCCAATATCGTCATTCGGTGCGTTAGATCCTCTTACACAACTGTACCAAATTTGGTTTAAATCGGCCAGTAAATTGTGATGTTATTAAGCCGTTTCCAGACTTTATACACACACTGTATATAATAAACAGGACTATATTATATTATATTTTGTGATTTGGTTCATGAAGAAAGAGTAAGGTTTTTTAAATTTTATTTTTTAGCGTAGACGTTTTGGCAATAATTTTGCCTTCATCGGTATTTATTATCTGAAACAATTTGTTTTCTGCAATTTTTTTTTAATGTATAATAACAGGCGTTTTTTAGTTATTGAACCAGATATTTAAGGACCCTTTCACCTCCGTTACCTTATTTAAATAAAGAATTAAAAGAAATAGTTGTATTGTTTTATTACACCAACCTTAATGTATCTTATAGGTATATATGAATTTAAATATTTTTTCTATGTATAATTGATCGGATATTTAAACGCAGTGGTTATTATTAATTTAAAAAAATATGTTTTCCGTATCTGTGGCGAAACACCCAAACAATAATACTATAATTATAGGTTAATGTTAATCAAAAAATAAGAATAACAGCACTCACTTGAACAACTCCAAAATTATGTCCCTTTGCATCACTTTGAACATTTATGGCTCTGTGGATCCTAGGTATTTTTTCTAGCTTTACAGAAACACATTCATCCTTTTCCAAAAATTTATGAAATTCGCTTTTTATACTTTTATCCTTCTCTGCAGTCGCTATCGTTTTCTTTTTTCTGGGTTTAATTTCTCCAGTAAAGACTTCCCCGTCTTTAGTTACAAAAATTAGATGACTTGTATTAATTGATAATTGCTTGACACTCAGTGCTCTGTTTATTGAGAATATACATCTTCTTAGTACCGGGTCAGATTCCTGCCATATCAATATGTTACCAGTATTTGTTAAAGTAGCAACTGTCAAATCGCGGTTCTTGTTGGATAAATCAGGATCGAGGGTGTGATTTAGTTTTCCACCTATTACACATATTTCCACTAAGTTTAATTGTCTAAAATAAGTATGGGTGTTTATTTTTGTGTTAAGTAGTAATACCTTTTCAAATAAAAAATTTAACTTTAACACCCTGTAACTCCATTAATAATCAATTTACGAAAATATTATAGGAATAGATAGCCTTTATTTTCGGTCTAGAATTATCCCCTAAATTTTTTGCTCATCATTTCCGGACACCCTATAATAATATAATTAGTGATGTGAAATACCCGGGTATTTATAACTCGGGGTAAATACCCAGGGTAAATACCCAAAATTCATAAATAGCCGGGTATTTATGAATTTCTAGAGAATCACTGCTCGTAATAGTCACAGTCACGTAGTAAATTAAAAAAAATTGTAAAATTTTGCTTGTAACTCATGTTCTTGAGGTAGCTACTTTAATAACTAACCTGGAAAATGTTATGGATAATAGTTAGTTTCCTAATAAATGCGCAAAGTGATACTTTTCCGCACGCAAGTACAGGGCTGACAAGAGGGGGGGGGGGCTGAGGGAGCAAATTTCCCGGGCCCACGTCTCTTTTAAGGGCCCGTGCTCGGGCTGCGCAGTTAAAAAAATATAAAATCTCTGCTGACAAAAAATTACTTTGTAAACATTAGTACATAGGTATGTAAATTGTTAGACGAGTTGGCGAATAATTAATGTTCTAAAGTATCAAATATCGATACCTACATTTTGTCCTCGCCCGTCCGGCCCAATATTTGTATATATTAACATCAATTTATTATTCGAAGAATTTATAAAACTTTCATCTTTTTTGGAGAATCTACTCGAAAATTTTGTACATTTTAGAATTGACCAACAATGGGTATCTTATTTAAAAATTATATTTTTATTATTTTGGGGTAGTAAAGACTTATTTCAATAAAAATGAACAGTTTTAATTAGTGTTGGGAAAAATCGACTTATTTTAATAATCGACTACCGAGTATTCGAGTGATTGAAAAAATCGAATGATAATGGTTTTTTTTTCACTCAAATTCTAATATTAATTATTAATATTGGCGGTTCATCGTTCATGTTGATATACAGCATTTGTATTGGGAATAACTGACTCGGTGTTGTTAATCGATTGATTTTTTGCGGATTATTAAATGTGGCGGAGATATTTGTGGATTTTTTGGCATGGTTCTCAGATCTTACAACAATTTAACTAACCACTTGACCTTGAGATGTCACGATATTGCATAACTCATGATATTTATGAATACTGAATACTCACCACTATAATAAATCCTATTATCCTACGCAGGCAACCCGTGATGCAGTATTTAAATCTAAATAAATCATATTTATTATCTTACGCAGGCAACCCGTAATGCAGTATTTAATATGAATAATATCGCCAATAATAACCGAAAACCACTCGGTGTAGCCGCTCGCTACGAGATGGCTCTGGCCGCAGTGAGTGATTGACAGGCGGGCAGCAACTTTGGAGACGCGTTGAAAAATAAAAACCATATGTTCGTCACTCATTTCGTCACTCGAGTTATTTCCGAAGATAATCGAATATTTCAAGTGATTGAAAAAATCGAGTGATCGGTTATTTTTCACTCGAGTGATCCCATCACTAGTTTTAATGCCAAAACGACTATGAATGTGGAATATTTGAGAAACAATTTTAGCTCATTAAGTATTGAGCAAAAAATTTAAATTAAAATTGAGGGAAGACCTAAACGCAAAATTAACTTGACACAGACCACCAAGTGTAAATCTAGGGACTTTATTGTTATTAATACGTTTGCTGCAAATAAAAACAGAAGAATGAACTTTACTTTTAAACAATGTACCCACTAATGAAAAATAAATTGGCCTTTTTTATTTTTTTTATCTTATTTCATTTTCAATAAAATATTAAGTAAGTAGGTAGGTAATCATAAATTTTTAAAATATTTATTAAAAATTATTGGCGAAATTTGGGCGTGGTCTTAAAAAATTTTCGCCTGCGGCGCATTTCGCCTGCAACGGGCTTTTAGTGCACCTCCAAGTTAATATGTCACAAGCCGCCCTTGGTTAGGACCCTACCTCCCGCTTTTTAATATTTTAAATGCAAGTATAGTTGGATACATTCTTGCGTGGGAAAAGCACTTTGCGCATGCTGGTAGAAAAAAAAATTAACATGTTTTAATTCTGTTATATTTTTTGTTTAGTGGTAAATGTAAGTCAAAACTTAAATCTACAACAGTTTAACAGTATAGTGATGAAGTAAAATACTTAATCTGACTCTGAGTATTCTAGCTTTCCAAGTCGGACCCTTCTTCTTACCCATTTTTCTCACTTCAATAATAACCAATCTACTATATAGATTTAAATCACATGAAAAAATGTTTTAGTTGTTTATATACTTTTACCTCGTCTAAGACTAAAACTGACTAAAAGTAAGGTTATGCTTGCGATTTGCGGTTGGTAGTGCGTCCAGGTCAGCCAACCAGCGTCAGCTGACCAATATGTACTCCGTGGTAGTGGTAGTAATGTACAAATACGAAACTATCGAATAAAATTGGCTCTTAAACCCTCAAACAAGAGAAAAATGAAAATACCCTCATTTTGGGTATTTATTAGGGCATGGGGTAAATACCCAATTTATAAATACCCTACCCGCTGGGTATTTACCCGGCCCACATCACTAAATATAATACTGGCTACTACTCTATTTTTAATTCAACTTTTCCCTCGAAAGTCTATTTAAAAGATCTTTTAACGTTCACTAAATTATGTGTTACATCTTTTTTATAATTTTTCAAAATCTAGTCTAAACAAGACAAAAACCGACTAACCATAAAAACAAACAACAACAACGATTGCCTATATAAAACGCACGCGAACTGCTACGAATGCAGCTCAATGACTGCGTAATTTTCCATATCAAAATTTTATAAACGGCCGTTTATGCCAATCGACAAGTGTGTATTCTTTGAGTTGAGAAGTACTGTGCACGAATAACAACAATCCAGGTTAGGGCATTTAAATATCGTCCCAAGAGATTTAATAACTTTACTTGGTCCACTGTATGTACGTCTACGGTGGCGCGGCTAAGTAGCGATGGCCTAATACAATATCATTATCGGCAGGATATCGCATGTTTTAAGATGGCCTACCATAATATCATTATCGGCCGAATATTTATATTACAGCATGTTGTAATTTTATTTATTTTTTTTAAAGTAATTTTGAATTATTTACGGCAATGTATAAAAGTAGTAGTCAAGTAGCTTAAAAATGTTGGTGGTTGTGCAGCTCCTATCTAGCTTCTAGTGACACCGATGACTCTTAGTCAAAGTTGTGACTAGTAAAACAAGAATTAACAGGGCTTGATGTTACAGTAAAAATTGCATGGTTAGTCAATTATTATTATTAAACATCTTTGTGGACATTAAAGTGTTAAAATGCCTATAATTCCAAAACGATTAAAGATAGGGCTAGTAACATATAAGACTTTTGTATAGAGTATTTGTATAATGTAAACAATTGCGCGCATTGATCACGTAGTCAGCCACGAACCACCTGCGAGTCTGCCTAGTCATATTATGCGACATTTAACGGCGATTAGGCCACAATGTGAAGCAAGGTGGGCGGTGATCACGCTGTTTACGTCTGGCATCTTGGAATTGACCAGACTACAGAAATATATAGGAATGACTGGTGCATCAGTTAAAAAGAAATAAACAAACCTTGAAGCAATTTTCCTGCATTGATATTCATGTAAAACATAGACATCGCCTTTCTCTGTATATATAACAGTTGCTCCAGTACTTGCACATACTGATTTTATGTTATTTTCTTTTGAGTTTACACATTTTACTCTTTTCGGTGTCAGGATATATTTGTCATCCGAAACATTGTTAAGTTGATGTCCTAACTGTCCGGCATTTAGACCCCATGTGAATAAACCTAAAAAAATTAAGTTTTTTTCTGTATTACCACAACCAAAAACCAAAAATGTTTGCAGCAGATAAGTGTTTACATGCTTTCTGATGATCCGGTATAAGGTATACAAACCTGTGATACTCCATGCCAATGAGTGGTAATTTCCAGTGCCTACATACAGCAATTTATCAGTTAACGGCTTAAGTGGCTTTGGCACTAACGACTCTGCAGGTGGAGGTGCGATTCCCAAAACCCTATGTTTATTAAGACCGCAGGAATAAAGCTAAAACAAAATGTTTTTATTCTGACGTGCAAATAAAACATTTAAAAAATATAACACCTTACATATACCATGGGAAATCCCATGTACCTTTTGCTACCCTCAGCTATTGGCTTACTTATTAATTTTATACCAAAAACTAGTAATATTTATCATAATATTAAATGGTACTAGACTTTTCACTTTTTATTAGTTTCAACATGTTTTACAGTATCGAATATGGTACCGTACTGGGTCCGACACTTTTTTCTTTGTATATTAATGATCTCTTTTCTGTTCTGCCAAATGAAAATAGTGAATGTGTGTGCTATGCTGATGATACAGTGATTTTAGTCAGAGGTAAATCTTGGCAAGAGACATATCAGAGGGCGGAGGACCACATTTCCAGTGTACGTTTGTGGATGGATCAGAATCTTCTAACAATAAATGTAAAAAAAAACTGTTCATATCGCCTTTTCTATGGATAACCCGGGAAATGTGATCCATCCTGACCTTAGGGTGCATAATTATGAATGTGTTATGGATATGTCAGTGTGTAAATGTGAAGAGACGATATTAGCGAAATATAGTGTAAAATACCTGGGGATATTCATTGACAAAAATTTAAGGTATGAAAGTCATGTTAACTATATTACCCAAAAAAATCGTAAAACTATATATAAATTTTACCAACTCAGAGAATTTTTATCTTTAAAGCTTTTAAAAATGACGTACCAGGCTCTGATTGAATCAGTTTTGATGTATGGCTTGAGTGTCTGGGGTAGTACTTGTGGTAACACTCTTCACCGTTTAAATATTACTCAAAAATACATCATAAAGATATTCATGAAAAGAAGCAAGAGGTATCCATCAGATTTATTATTTAAAGAGGCTGACCTTCTATCAGTAAGACAGTTGTATGTTAAGGGTATTCTGGGTGTCTAGTCGTTCCACTAGCCTCATATACTGCCTCGCAGAGGCACATTATGTATATCGGTCCTAAATTGTTCAATATGTTACACTTGAATTTGAAATCTGTTGTAAATTTACATACTTTCCTGTTGGGCATTTCTAGATGGATAAAGATAAATTATCAGCAAATAACCTGTACGGCGCCTTTATTGAATGAGTACTAGAGGGAATTTTGAAGTTCTATTTGATATCTATTAATAATACGCTCAGTAAATCATCCTAACTTTAGTGATATTGTGTTTGGACTAATTTAACTTGTGCTATGTGGTTTGTTTTTGGCATATCATCATGGTCTTTTTTTTTTCTTTTTTTTGTTTTTAAGGATTGTAAAAAACTATTTATAACCTGAAATCCGGACAAGCTGCCTGTAGCTTTGGAATTCAAACATGAATATTGTGTTATGGCATGTCATAATAGGAAATGTAAATTTGTTATGAATAAAATTATGAAAAATAATGATTGTACTAATTTAATAAACGCAAGAAAAAAAAACTTTATTTATTTCATTATTTGTAGACAAGTAGAAAAACAAATATGATTTAAAACAATACCAATTAAGAGGACTAATTTAAATGGAAACTGAATGCTTTTTAATCAGATACTCAGAGTTGTCCGTTTACTGACAAGCAAATTTTCTTCTTCCAAATTTTGTAGGGAAAAAATCCGATGTTCAAATATGACCATCCAAATATTTTTGGTCCTTGTTTGTACAAATCTTTGGTCCTTTTCAGTACTCCAATATCTGCAATTTTGAACATTTGGTTCATTGTTTAATGTGAAGGTGCATTCGTCAGTAAAGCAAATATTGCGTGAGAATTTCCTATCCTGATTTATCCTTTCCATAACTTCAAAACAAAGAGACAAATTTGTTCTTCGTATTCCATCACCTTTCCTTAATTCCTAATGTTTTAAATATTTATATGGATGATATTAGCTAATTTGTGCAGTACTGTGGAATGATGCTTTCTTACAGTTTTGCCAAGAAGCCTAGCAGGTGCTAATTTTGTTATGTTTTTCTATATGGAGTAAAAGTTCTAATTCTGCATTATTTTCTTATGCTCTACCATCGAGTAGGTACATCATTATTTTGCAAACAGTTGCATTTATTAATAACAGCACCTTTACTCTCAAAATTACGAACAATATTCAGGACTATTGTTTTGCTTGGAATGGGTCTGCCAGAAAACATAGCAGAGATCATTTTTGATACTCTCCTAGAACTTTCCATGTATTACCACTTAATGATTGTTATTTTTTCTTGAATACTATCAAACATGTTGAAACGAAAAAGAAATAAAACGTCTAGTAAGATTTGACATTATCATAATTTCATAATTATTACTGGTGGTTTCATTGAGATATGTATCACAGCCGCATTTAATTTTTACAAACGTTACGAAGAGTTTTTTTCAATAACTTTTAATTGGCTTATTAGAAAGTAGTGTCCGACCGAAACAAGATTTTCAGCCGAAACCGAATCTTCGGCCTTGTCTCAGTTTCGGCCGAAACCGAAACCTGAAAAATTTTATTGTATACTGAAATTTAATTTATTTTATATAGGACAAGATCGATCCTCTAAAAAAAAAACAAAAAAAAAAAGTCGCAACAGAAAAATCTATTTATACCGTGCGAGCAAAAATTATTTGCATGAAAGAGGGCCTTGCATCTATAAGGACGTAACCCAACAAACAAATTTGGTGAACTAGACCAAAGAGGCAGTGAAAATAACCTAAACAAGGTTTAAATTTGTAATTTTTGCCAAAGTATTTTCCTTTTACGTAAAAATATCTTTTACCTACAAAACTTACGTCCAAAATTAGTATTTCTCAACCTACAAACTGCCTTTAAAGTATAAGTTATTTTCAGGTAAATTATTTTATTATAAATAACCAATATAACACCTAAAAGTATGTGATTATGGTCAAAGAAATTTCAAGTTATGTATTTACGTTATAATCTAGCAATTTTTAACCAAAAAAATGTTTTAACCGTCCAAGGAAACTGTAGGTAATTATTTAAAGTCAAAACAACTATATTTTATCTTCATAAATAACTAATAGGTTAAACAACTATTTAGTTATTATATTAGGTTATAAATTACCAATTTGGACCCCCAAAATCAGTCATAGAGGACAAGGATTTATTTGGTAAAAATATTACCCAATTATTTACCAAACATTATAACCTTTTAGAAAATACAACCAATTAAATTTTCCTCTTGGTCACATCGACTTGATGAAGTTTAAATTTACCAAAAAAAAAATACCTTAAAGTAAAATTGTCTTGTTAAGACCCTGGTTAGTTAACCTAACATTTTCATCTTCATGTTGTAGCTATTCATTGTTTACTCATGGGCTTTTCTTGTTTTGTGTAATGTTTTAAGGATAAATTATTTAAACAAGTTTAAGCCGTATCGTCATTCGACAAATTACTATAGAATAGTAAAAAGAACTTAGCGGGAAATACAACGCAAACACCAACTTCTGCGTTAGTAACGAAAGGGACGAGATAAATAATATAAGCCATGATTATGCCGAAACAGATTTATTGCATCTTATTAATTGGGAAAATACTTTGCCTAGTGGGATTGTTAAGTTTTTTTTGGGCCAATACAGTGTTCCGTCTTGTTCCCAGTTATGAGGCACATATGAATATTTCACCGTGGAACTGATACCACGCCTTTTTAAAACCGCCACGATTTTAAAGGTGTCCTCTACATCAATCATTATTATATTTATATTTAATTTTATGGTTGCCAAACAGGTGAAAATTAACAAATCCCAAACAAACAGTTTGTCACTAGCGTCAGACGTCTACAAGTTTCAGTTGCCGATATTGTATTTGGTACCGTATAAAGTTCGTACGTCATCATCGGACAACTATCGACGGTTGTAAATGTCCACTAAAAGAACATTTAATTGTCGGGGAAAATAGTTTTGAGGATTATATTGAAATGATTTAATAATAATTCATTTATTAATATTATAAAATCAAATTTTTAGTATCTATTAATATTTTTTCTTATAAAATCAATGTTATTAATTGAACATGAATGCAGAGATAAACTTTCGTCTATACAATCGCTATGCTCTTCTTTTTCCGGAATAATGTCCTAATTCCTATAAAATGCCCTAATTTGAACCTTAAAGCTATAAGTTAAAATGTCTGATTCTAGAAAATTTTAACCTACCTCTAAATAAATCGTCATCTTTTGGCCTTCTGTCGTAAAATATTTACCTTTGAGGTTGAAAATGGAGGAGAATAGGTTTTTAAAGTCGAAAATCTGAAACCGCCATCTTTTTGGTTTACTTGTTATCGTTTTAACTCGTGGGGAGAAAATTCAACAATATATTTTATAAATATATTACAATAAATACATAAATAGATTAAAACACCTGTTCCAGGGTTTCCTGTAGCATATTTTAAAACGGTTTAGGCATTTTAAATCAAAAAAATATTTTTATAAACAATAAAATATATATTTTTATTAAATAAATACCAAAAACTTGGAAGGCGGATCATTTTTGTATGATTATTTTCATTAAGTGCATTTATAAGTTACTCATTATTAATAATTTACTGTCATCGCCATTCTAAAAATAACAAAGTTAATCCATTTTGCTGTTCTCTGTTTCATATATTATTTTAATTGTTTGTTCTCTTTTTCTAGTAAAATGACAGATGAAGACAGAAGTCGAATTTAAGGCGAAATTTAGACGAATATTCCACTATTCAACCAATTTTTAACTTAATATAATCTTATACAGGGTGGTCCTTAAGTACATCAAGAAAATCTAGGATATGATTCCTGGCATCAATTTAAGTTGAAAAGTTCATATGGGCTTATGCCCTAAAATGCTTACCCTCTAAGATACAGGGTGTTAAAATATTTTCCATATTCCTTTAAAACTACCATTTTTTTCAAAAACATAGTAGAGACAACTTTTGTTCCGCTTATATCAGTAATGCATAAAAATGCATCAGAGTTTTAAAAAAACAGTGGCGTATCACATATTTTTACAAAAAAAATACTGATGGTAACTTCATGCACGCCACTGGTGGAAGTAGGCAAACCCTTTTTTACCCAAAAAGTGCAGTTTAATACGAAATCAATCGACATCAATTTTCAATACCGTATCTTCAAGGAGTTTCGAAATTTTAAAAAAACAATTATTTTTAAAAAATATTTTAACACCCTGTATCTTAGAGGGTAAGCATTTTAGGGCATAAGTCCATATGAACTTTTCAACTTAAATTGATGCCAGGAATCATATCCTAGATTTTCTTGATGTACTTAAGGACCACCCTGTATAGGTACTATGCAACCTGCAACCTAATTGTCGCTTTTTACCTGATTACTTCTATTATCCTTCAAAATTACCTTAGTTTTTTTCCCCACATTGGGAAAAAGGCCTACGAATTTAAGTAAATTATCCCTCTGAGAAATTGGTTAAGCAATTTTTTCGACCTATCGGTGGGCGAAATTAAGTAAAATTTAACAAAAATGTTTGTTGGGAATGCTTAGCCGTGGAGCTTAATACTTGTTGGGTGTCAGTAACTATCTGAATTAACAATCAATCAGGTATCCCGTCATCTTTGACAGTCGTTACAAATAATTTGATTTTATACAACACAAAAAAGAAGCAGGAAGACCATCTGTAAGAACAGAAGAACTTGTTGCAAACGTTCGTGAAATAATGCAAAATACGCCAACAAATTGTATAAGACGCCTGTCCCAAGAAGTGGGAAGGTCTTATGGAACATGCAGGACTATTCCTAAGAAGCAGCTAAATTTATTTCCTTATAAAGTGCAAGTATTCCAAGAAATACAAGCCGCAGATTTTGAAAGACGCAGGAATTCTGCCCTGCTAAGCTGAAACGTCCTATATGACTTTTGGGAAGTTTTGAGATATTAACGATTTTGTGTTTTTATATTTTTCACTACGTAGATATTTTGCAAAAAAAAAAAAGAAATCTTGGCATTTGTTACCATTTAAGAATTAAAAACAGGGCATATACTTTTCAAATCGCCTAGTTGTTCAGAACTTTGATTTTTGTTAGTTAGGACGTTTTTCCTTAGCAATCTGAAACAAAGAAAACACATAGGACAAAAATACAATGTGAAATATTTTTATTTTTATTAATTATCATAACATCTACTCAACAACTAACATGTGAACAGAATATATTATGTTCTAAAAAAACACAGAAATGTCTACATTCTTAGATTAAAGTAATAGTAATGAGGGATTAAGAAAATATATATTGTTTAATTTACTCATCGGAGTCGTCTTCGTATGCTTTACAAGTCACACTTAGATCGTTCCAGAATTGCAATCGGGTCCCTGAGAAAATTGGTTTTAGAGTTGTAATAATTTGATTTTTTCTACTATCTTCTACACCTCTGTTGCGTGTTCTTTCAACGGGCCTTTCAAAACAATTTTTACTGGCTTTGTTGTTTAGGAAATCAAGGACTTAAAATTCTTCTTGTCCAAACGCCTTTTTGTATTTAAAGTTGAACATGTTTCTTAAAAAAACAGCAAACACCAGGTCTTTTAAATAAAAGTGACTCTTTTTTAATTTAAATTTGGAACTGAGATCATTCCACTTGTAGAACTGCCCAATGTTTATGCTAAAAACGTCAGTTTTTCCACCATTGGCAGATACACAAGATAAAAAATCTTCGAAATCAAAAAAACTTTTGACTCGTTTCATTTGACATTTCTACCTTCTGGTGAAAGTGGTCGGCCGACATAAACGTGTGGCCTGGCTCAAAGTATTTTATAGTCAGTTTCTTTAGATTTACTTCACTGCAATTTACTAAGTAGACAAAAAAGGAATAAAGGGCCCAAGTTTTGTTCTGCGCAGAACAATTATCTAACCAGATGGTTATATGTTCAACATCCCGATTTTTTTTTTAAAATGCGTAAAAAGCAGAAACTATTTCTTCTTTGTTGCGTTTGGCTACTCCTTCATGCCATAAAACTGCCAAAGGCTTTGTAAATTTTGCTTTTCCAACAGGTACGAAACTCTCGTTAAACGCGATGGTACAGCCGGCAATTCAATCCATTTCTTGTCCTATCGCGCAAATTCAAAGGAGATTACTAAGCTGAAATGTCCTAACTGATACATACGACATTCCGCTTCGTAATATTGTTTGATGTCATTAATTTTTACTAAACTAAAACGTCCTATCTACGTAGATAGGACAAATTTGCTTAGTACATCAAGATAGGACAAACCTTCTTAGTAATATTGTGGTTTTTTGTGATGAATGAAAATGCTTCAAGAGAGACGTACCATTATTTATTACTTTAGACAAAATGTTTATGAAACAAAGTTGTTTATAATCCAAAATAAAGCCTAAATATAAAATTTGAAATCTGAATTATAATTTTTGTTTTTTATTTTTACAATAGAATTTAACATTCAAAATGCAGAATTGTGGAAAAAGATATTATTCTACATATTCTCCTCCAACCTGCACACATTTCTCCAAATTAGAAATAAATTAAATAAATAGGTCAGCACTCACACACACAAATAAATAATTTATTAGACCTGACATTTTTTTCGGATGAAGCCTGGTTGCACTTCTTCGGTTATGTGAATTCTCAGAATACATGTAATTATTTTTCCTTTTCTTTCTATATATTCTTACTTTGTTAATTTTGTAAACAAGAAAAATAAATTTGTATTTGTCTACTTATTTTATTACTCATTAGTTTGGCATATTATATCATGTCATAATATGAATTTGACAAAATTTTAACCTAGATTTGGTTAGATAAGTATGTCGTCCCCATATCATTGTGATCTAAACCAAGCCACACGTTTTTTAATCCAAGCCTTCTTTGATGCAAATAATTTTTGCTCGCACGGTATAGACAACACTGCCTACGAACCCACCCAAAGTTAGCCGAACGGTGCGCGACAGTTCACGAACACTGAGTTTCGGCCGCTTTTTGGCCGAAACCGAAACTGTGGCCGAAACTAGCCGAAACCGAACCTTCGGTCGGCACTATTAGAAAGTAATAAAGCTGGTGTGCGAGTCCATCATACAAGAGTCTTCAAAAAAAGTTCGGTACAATTTTGATGTAAAATTAATAGGTGAGGCAATATTTGAGGGTTATATATTTATATGGTATTTCAAATTGCCAGTTTGGCGGTGCACCACTCGGTATAACATAACTCTCGACTCTTGAGAAGTAATTGGAACGAACTTAGTAAACACGATACACACGATAATTGAAAATACTACAACAATTTAAACATTTTTAAAGACATTTATGCCAAATAATAATCCAACATACAACGAAGAAACTTAGCAGTATTATCTTTAGCGAAAAGAAATTTGGTTTGTCCCTCCCAAGAAACTTTTTAGTGTTTGCATACAACGCCAAATACGAATTTAACACTTTTCTTTCATTGTGTTTAGTTTAATTACCTATGCTACCTTCAAATCCTATTTTATACTAGGGCTTATCTACAGTGTGTACATAAAGTAAGGAACAAATTCATTATTTAATAATCTAAAAACATTTCGTAAAAATTCTCGGACACGTATGTAATAATTTTTGATTGCGCATATTTTGACATATACACATATTATACAGGGTAGCTCATGTAGTAGATATGACATTATCGACGATTTTTTTAAATGAAAACCCCTATATTTTAGTTCAGATTTGTAATCTTCAAGAATAGCTGATTTCAAAAACATAAAATACTTAGGGTCTAAAGTTGATAGTTTTGTAGGTACCTACAGGGCAAGAAAAAAAAATGTGAAGTATTTTTAATTTTAAAAAATTTAAATAAAATTAAATAGGCTATTTAGTTAAGTGTTGAAATTGTCCTCCTTCTTGTGCCTGGCAGTACCCCAAGCGATCAATAAACTCTTGTTGGACTTTTATTATGGTTTCTTCTGAAATATTCCTGCATTCTGTTGTGATTCGATTTTTTAAATCTTCAATATTGGCAGGTCTTATTTTATAAACGACATTTTTCAGGTGACCCCACAAGAAGAAGTCTAGTGGTGTAAGGTCTGGAGACCTAGGCGGCCATTCAATAGACCCACGTCTTCCAATCCACCTGTTCGGAAAAACTTGATCGACATAATGGCGCACTACTGCTGCATAATGTGGAGGTGCGCGGTCTTGTTGGTACCATAAATTTTCATCTAGAATTCCAGGATTATTTCTACTCGGGTATAAGTTAACTAGCGTAGGGATAAGAAATTCTTAAAGAAACTGAAGGTAATTTAGCCCGTTTACCTTATTGTCAAAGAAATATGGCTCAATAATTTTGTTCTTCACTATACCCGCCCAAACATTAATTTTTTGGGGATATTGAGTATAATGCTCACGCATCCACCTGGGATTTTCTTTTGCCCAATATCTACAGTTTTGCCGGTTTACTTCACCATTTAATTTAAAAGTAGATTCATCCGAAAATAGGATATTTTCAACAAACAAAGGATCTACGTTACATCTTTCCATTAATATTTGACAAAACTCCATCCTACGATCTGGATCATCTTCATTCAACTCATGAACCAGTCGGATTTTAAACGGATGCCATTTTTCTACTGTTAATAGGTTATGTACGGTCATAGCAGCTACCTCATGATCCATGCCAATCTGGCGGACGCTGTTATGGGGATTTTCTTCTACAGCCAATAAAATATTTAATTTTTTATCATCCGGAATAGTTGGACGGCCGTTCCTGGGAATATCTTCCACAGAACCCGTTTCTCGAAATTTTGTTTCAAGTTTACTTACAGTTGATCTAGTGATTGGTCTTTCTGGGTACTTAGCGTTGAACAAAATGCACACTGTGTTAGATAAACGCAATATTAAAATTAATTTTTTACTTCTACTAATCTTAATAGCAAAATTCACTGTAATGACAGCATAATATTATCATTATCTAAATAACCATAGTTACATAACAGCAAATAAGCCTACCTTAAAAAAAAAATGTATCTTAAATAAAATTATTTGTTCTACCCTGTAGCTACGAAACTATCAACTTTAGACCCTAAGTATGTTATGTTTTTGAAATCAGCTATTCTTGTAGATTACAAATCTGAACTAAAATATAGGGGTTTTCATTTAAAAAAATTGTCGATAATGTCATATCTACTACATGAGCTACCCTGTATAATATGTGTATATGTCAAAATATGCGCAATCAAAAATTATTACATACGTGTCCGAGGATTTTTACGAAATGTTTTTAGATTATTAAATAATGAATTTGTTCCTTACTTTATGTATACACTGTATAATTACTAAATTACATTAAACGTTCTTTGGATGTGCTGCGCTTATTTGGATTTTATATTTCACAAACAGTCCATTGATATTCAACCCTTAAATTTTAACATTTGCAAGGGGATTATGACACAATCATATTTTATATTTACAGAACAAGGTAAGCTAGATGAACGGATTTAATTTTCGGTAAATTATTTATGTGAATAGGAAGACAGAGACAAAAAATCAAATTGAAATAATATTCAAAGTAATAAAGAGTTGTCAGAGTAAGGTGAATGTCAAAAAAAATAAAGCTCCTTTTACTCTATTCTAAGCAGCCAAGAATGTAAATAATTCCGGGGCAAATATTTATTGGTTGAAAGTTGAAACCTAATCAATCAATATTAAATTTACAAGAATTTATTTCCAAAATTTTGTTTTTGAAAAAAATTAACGTTTTTAATAAAGAACCGCCTTTACAAAATTGTTAATCCCGTTTTATGTTTCAGTTTTCCTACACAGATTTTATGGGAATGGAAACTAGGATAGGAATGCACATTCAGCAATTTTTTTCTAGGTTACACAATAAAGTAGCCCCAGATTGTAAAAGTGAAAATTTTAAAACTTTATAAAAAATCCAGATTCTTTTGAAAAAATATAATAGTGTGTCCCCTGATCGACGCATGAATAGGTGAAAAAGACAAGGGTTGATATGATGATACAAAAAAATGTTATCAGTCCTATGCCTATGTTGATATTTTGCATTATTTTCATTCCAAAAATCTGGTTTAAAAAAAATTTAAAAATTCGGTTCAAAATAAAAAATTATGCAAATTTGCAAAAGATTAACCCGATCAGTTTATTTTCATCCGCCTATTAGACATTTAGATAATTATAAGAAATGAGAACATAAAAATAAGAAAATACAACAATTCATACAACAATTCACTTCGTCATCAAAATTAAATTTGTTTCAATACTATCCTGAAAACAAAAAGTATAAATAGTATACTATGGAAGAAAAAAAAATGTTTTGACAGCTGTCAAAAGTGGTAATTCTAATGATTGAATTATTTTTTGGTTCTCATTTCTAAGTTATCTAAAATAAATGTCTAATAGGCGCAAGAAAATAAACCGATGGTGTGGGTTCGAAACTAAACATATTTTTTATCCAAGCCGGGCTAAACTCCAAAAGATGAAGTTTCAACTCAAAAAATTTCAATCTTTTTCACCTCTTTAGGCGTCGATCCGGGGACACACTGTATATTTTTCGTCCCGATCCCCGGAATAGATAATTTGGCACTGTAGCCCTATGAATTTTTTTTGAACTTTTTGTACTATTGTCTATTCTAATTAACAACAGGGCGGGTCATTATTGTAATGTATTGTACGTAAGGATTTGCTTAAGTTAGACATGACAACACAGCAGTACGAAAACACGGTATACGACCTGACAACACGCTGTATTCGATAGGCCTTAAAACAATGTATTTTCGTCGTTATTAAACCTATTTCATAAACTACATAATAGTGTCTTATTAGTTTATATAAAATACCTAGTATTTTACAGTTATGATCTTTGCCGCATTAATAAATAATTACCAATATAAACACAATGACATAGCCAAAACACAGTAAATGCTAATTATTATTGAATCTCTTCAGTAAATAAGGAAATGAAATATAACAAAACATCTACTTACAATTCCTATGGATGTTAGGAATAAACTGTGATCCCGGGCAATACTACAGCTGGTAATTTGAATGCGTTCACTTGTATGAAGAATATTGGAGGGAGCATGAAATTTTATTTGCCTGGGGATAACTTCGGTATGTTGTATTCCTAAACCGAGTCGTCCACCTTGACCATGGCCACAAGAGTATACCGCCCCTAAAAATTATTTAGAATATCATAAAATATCAACACTCCTATGCTATTTTAAAATTGACACGAAAAAATTTGCCTTAATCGCAAAATTTTGAAAAACAATGGAATGGTTTTGAAAACCAATATGGTTTTAAATTAAAATTGTTATGTCACATTCGTTTATTAAACTTACATTGTAAATCAGATAAAATGGTTAGTGTTACTGGAGTAAACAAATTGATATGCTCCTAATTTTTGGAGTGACCAGAAAAATTCTTCTGAAGCCGCAAGATTGTATGTAGGTATTGTATGTTTTATAAACTAATGACATTACAACTTTAAATTAAAGCCATATTGCTTTTCAAAAGCATTCCATTGTTTTTCAAAGCCGCCTTTATATTTCTTTAGAAAAGAGAGGGCGGCAATAATGCATAACGCTTTTAAATTTGCGATTGGGATTTAAGGCAAAATTTTCAGTGTCAATTTTAAAATAGCATAAGAGAGGTGACAAATTGTTAGAAAAAAAATGCTCGTTTTAAATAACCTAGTGAACAACCATCGTTCCGTTTGGAAAAATGGAGTAAACGTCAAGAAAACAAAATTTCATTTTTTAAACGCTTGTGAAACTTAGAAAGTCAATTATTATGACATAATTTTAATTTTCATATACTACTTGACTATAGATTAACCGATTTAATTAATTTGTAGCATTCTAGATTGAAAATAAAAAATAAACATAAAAATGTTATAACACGTCAAAAAATTACAAGTGAGGTGTCATTTTACTCTTACATTTTACTACTGAATAAGGAAAAATATACAAGATGTCCCATTTACACACCAAAGTCAAGGTCACTTCCGGTCAAACCGGAAGTGCTAACAAATTGAAAATTATGCCAATAAATGCAGACTCATCTCTTATGCATAATCTCAAAATTTTATTATAATATCTACAAATACAGAAAAGTTATAGGGGTGAACGTCTTTTGATAACCACCCGGTATAGGGTGTTACAAATTCGACGTGAACCATTTGCATCTCGTAAACGGTTAATTAAGCGAAGGTTAAATTGGGAAAGTTGCGCAATTTCGACATGACTAACAACCTTTCGAAAAATTTGGACAATTCCTAGTACTTCCGAAGATATTCGGTGAAAACCGACAATTCTCGTTTCGGTTTTTTCCTAGCTTTATTTATAGAGATGCCGAAAAACTAATTTAACATTTTCATTATCGCTTTTTATTCTTTTATAACATGTCGCTATTATAAATATATTAACCCGGACGTTTTGCCTTTCGGGTACCACCATCAAGATGGTATGTAAATTAAAATACGGACCTGTATTGTGTCTAATAAAACAATTTTGCAATACTAAATTAATCAAATATCAACGTTTCGACCCCAATAATACAATTTTCAAACTTTCTTTGTTAACGGCGGGCGACATACAGTGTGACCAGTAAAGTCCGCATCATATGGGATTTTTTTTTATTAATAGCTTCTGCTTCGATCGAGATGAAAATTAAGCAAAAAAATAGTAGTCACGTGATTCGCACTATCTGTCAAATTGTCATTTTTTTTCAAAAAATAATTCAAAAGTGGGGTTATTTCTGAAAATATCGAAAAAAGTTATTAGAAAAAGTTTTTTTAAATGCAGTTTCTAGCCCACATGCAAAATTTCGGCTGCATAAGATAATTTTGATTTTTTACCAATATTTTGTCGTTGTAAACGTGTTGTTGGTGCATCATTGTAATTAATTTTTTGAAAACTGCACTTAAATAATAAGACTATTTTTGCTTTTTTCAACAAATTTTAATGAAGGGGTTTTAAATTAAATCGTTGAAAATAGATAAACTTTTTATTAAAGTTAAACTAAAATTTATTTTCCACTTAATGAACACTTTACTGATGACACTGTGTTCTTTTTTGTCTTAATATTAAGGTGTATTACTTTCAGACACAAACTACTTATTTTATGAAGTTACCTTATACAGGGTCAAAAACAAATAAACTTTGCATCACATGTGACCAAATTTTAATAGCCCAATTTAGGTTTTGTAGAAAAACGCACATTTAATATGGCGCTGCTTTAAAGAAAATGTATCTGAAATAAAGTATTGTCAAAACTAAGAAGTTTTATGTAGGTTGCGTTGAGTCTTATTTTCCAAAAGTGGTGCAATTTACAAAATATGGGTAGAAATCAAAATTATCTTATGCAGCTGAAATTTTGCATGTGGACTAGAAACTGCATTTAAACAAAACCTTTCCTAATAACTTTTTTCGATATTTTCAGAAATAACCCCACTTTTGAATTATTTTTTGGAAAAAATTAATTGACCGATAATACTTACAAACATACAGATAAACTTAATGCAAATCACGTGACTACTATTTTTTTGCTTAATTTTCATCTCGATCGAAGCAGAACTTGATGCCAAAGTCAAATATTGCGAATAAAGCTATTAATAAAAAAAAATCCCATATAATGCGGACTTTACTGGTCACACAGTCATACAGTGTCCGCAAGAAAGTTCGCATCAAATGGATTTTTTTTTTATTATTAGGTATAGGTAAAAATTAAAAAAGCAGTTGGTTTTTGCTTACCTAAAAACCAAAAATAACGTATACTGAAGCAGTTACACGACTTGCGTTACCTGTCAAATTTGACATTTTTAATAAAAAAGGTTCAAAAATGCATTTATTAATTAAAATATCGAAAAACTTTATTCGAGAAAGTTGTTTATTTATGCATTTTTAGCCTCTGTACGCAATTTTGACAGTCTAATACAATTTTTATTTTTTGCCAGGTTCTTGAAAATTTTGATCAACCCTCGTAGATTAACTTTTATACATCGATGGAAAACCATTTGCCTTTACTTCATTTGTAATCTTAATGCAATTTTGTGTAAAATTTTTGTTTCCAATTATTTATTTTGCTTCAAAAACTGAAATTGTTATTGATCAGTATGTAATGTTTGATGCAAAGTTTATCTAATTACATCAGTTTTGTCAAAACCGACGTTTCTCATTTTTCTTAAGTTAGTAAACAGATGTACAAAGAGAAAATATTAGGTAGCTTTTGTTGAAATTTTACTTAATTAATATTGGATCACAAAGAATAAATATTAATCGCTCGAAACATTTTATTTAACAAAAATGTAGTTTACAAGTAGGCGTATATAAAATAAAATATTTCAACGAAAGCTTCCTAAGATTTTCTTTTTGTACATATCTGTTTAATAACTTAAGAAAAACGGGAAACGTCGGTTTTGGCAAATGTAATTAGATAAACTTTGCATCAAACATTACATACTGATCAATAACAATATCAGTTTTTGAAGCAAAATAAATAATTGGAAACAAAAATTTTACACAAAATTACATTAAGATTACAAATGAAGTAAAGGCAAATGGTTTTCCATCGATGTATAAAAGTTAATCTACGAGGGTTGATCAAAATTTTCAAGAACCTGACAAAAAATAAAAATTGTATTAGACTGTCAAAATTTCGTACCGAGACTAAAAATGCCTAAATAAACAACTTTCTCGAGTAAAGTTTTTCGATATTTTAATAAATAAATGCATTTTTGAACCTATTTTATTAAAAATGTCAAATTTGACAGGTAACGCAAGTCGTGCAGCTGCTTCAGTATACGTCATTTTTGGTTTTTAGGTAAGCAAATACTTACTGCTTTTTCATTGTTTACCTATACCTAATAATAAAAAAAAATCCCATTTGATGCGGACTTTCTTGCGGACACTGTATATTATACATATATTTAATATTAAATTGCGGCAAAGTTGCACAATTCGGAGCCGACTAACGATACTTTAAAAAAGAATTAAAACTTCCGAGTAGGTAAGAACAGGAACTTCCGAAAATATTCATAAAAGACCGAAAATTTAATATCGCGTTTAAATTGAATGAACAAACCGGAGGTTTACAAAAATGCAAGGAAAGATATAATGGTTTATTTAGCTGTCTCTCTGACCGTTTACGAGATCCTAATGGTAAACGTCGAATTTGTAACACCATGTATCTTAAATAAGAATAAATATTCAAACCATCAGTGTTTTGCTGTGATGTGCTTTAATTACCTGAATCGGTAAGTATGATACTATGAAACTGATTTATTAGGATTATTTTAACATTCTCATTAGGATACTCCTTATGAAAAATATCCATTGCTTCAGGTACTGCTCTAGGCTGCTGTGATCCCAAGGAATTATTGGAATTTGTTCCCCAAGTAAAAAGTTCTCCACAATATACAGTAAATTCAGGACAAAAACGATCTACCATAGCATGTTCCAAAAATGTAAGACCATTGGCATCTTGAAGTCCCAAATTGGCGCCTAAAAGATTTTATAATATTTATTCAATTCAATCATATTTTGTGTAGTGCAATTGGAATTCTACCTCAGAATCGGGCACCATTGGACGGAACCTTGTGCAAGTTTCTCGCATCAAGTAACAAAATATTTATCTATCCAGCTTTTCCACATTTAATTTTTCAATATAGCATTATATAACAAGTGTGAAAAGTGACTTTCTGCGTACGTAAGGATCTCTTTCTCACAAGTATTTTCTTTTATTTTAAATATTAATAATAATAATAAAATAAAATTAGTAAAATAATTAAAATTTAGTAAGCGCTAAAAGTTTAATTAATATAAGTGAAACATTGCTTGTTTAAGGGAAAAAGCATGGGAAAGGAAAGAAAAGGAGTATAAACTGATAATGTGATATCAATGCAGGAAATAAAGCCACTCACTACTGTGACCCTAGTAGGCATTTCTTTACTTTGTTTTTAATATTAATGTAGACTAATCTGTATTAAAACAATCAATGGAGTTAACGGTAAAGGCGATGTTTTATATGTGAAGGAGCTTTTAAAACTTTCTTTGCGATGGCGGGAGACTGTAAGATGCTTTCTGCGCAGATCCAAGTAATGGTCGATGCGCATGCGCGAAATAAAAATTACAGAGTATGGATAGAGGTCATTACAAAATTGACAAATTATTTGTCAATTTTCTCTTATTGGCATTCAAATATTGGATGAAGAAACCCATTTTCTGTGATTAAAAATGTCTGCATAATAAAAAAATTACTTATGGTTTGGAAAAATATTTGATCAGAAGCTGATGGCTTCTTATGAATTGGCACAAATTAGTATAGTACTTACTATTACTCTAACTGTATTACATATTTTTTTTATAAATAAGGAGCTGTCAAGCTGCTTACTTTTTACCTATGATAAATTTTTGCTTAATTTTTAATGGTTTCAATAAAAATGTTTGACTACTTTAATTTATGTTGGTATTAAATAACACAGTAATCGTGTGAGTTGTCAGAAAAGCAATGTTATCAAAAGTGTTCCATTAATGTTTTAAAGAAATCCCTACTTCTTTCTGAAAAAAATATATTTTTTTGTTTTGTTCCTTTCCCCAACTCTATTTTCTCCTATTCACTATGGCAATGTTACCAAATTTCAGGCTAGAATTGCCTCCTTAAACCAAAATCCAGAGTGTCACTGAACGGGATCCCCAAAATGATAGGCTGCCTTGGACTGAATATAGGTACCCTTAGTCCGCCACTGGTTTATTTTTATACTTGATATTTAGGATTGCAACTATGTATGTGCTAATTTTGTAATAATTGAATTTTCAATAACCTACCTATCTTTATAAGCTCTACAACTGTATCAATTTTGCCATAGAAAATACTTCTATGTAATGCTGTATACCCTGATTCTTTATCTTTAGCATTAATATTTCCATGTCGATTTTCAACCAACCACCTGACTAAATTTGTCCTGCC